>CM070662.1:4547195-5147195 GCA_036346575.1 Dendrocalamus sinicus | reverse complement strand
GGCCGGCCGGCCGGCTGCTTGGTCCGATCACCATGGCCAAGCTTGCCGCGCAGCTCAAGGACAAGTTCTTCGGCCTCGTCGGCCGCATCACCAGCTGCGGCCGCGCCGGCCACAAGGACGCCGGTAAGTACATATATATATAAACGTGCGCATCTAAAAGAACACCAAAACTTATTACATTGCATCTGCTAGCTTGCTGATGATCTCCTCATCTTGCGTCTCCCTCCTCCGTGTCTCTTGCCTCTTTGCAGCTGGTGCAAAAGATCAGCCTAACTCGGCGTCATCTCAGGTCGACCTCTCATTTACTTCCTTAGATCCTCCAATTAATTAACAGCTAAGCAATATTTGAGTGTTTTTTTGAGATTAAGAGCACTCAGATTTTGAGACGTTAGATCTCTATCCAATAAATCGTCCATACCCCCTCAAAAAAGAATCTGAACTATTAGATTTTCATCCAACAGATCCCCATATCACCTACTCTAAAAAAAATTTGAATGTTTTGAATTTAAAGTATTAGATGAAAATCCAACATTCAAAAAATCTAAGTACTTATAACCTAAAAACTACTCAAGTGTTCTCTAGACACCACCTTAATTAACTGGTATTGTTAGTGATCGAGGGTTAGTTGGGCAATTAGCTGATTAATTTTAATCAGTCAGTAATGGGCTATTGTTGATTGATTATTTGCAGCGTACTGAGATCAGGTCGAGAGGGCCTCCACCACGTACGTCACCAGGGTCCAAGCCTCCTGACAATTAAGCGTACGTGACTCCATCCAGAGAGAAATCGATGGACCTCTTCTTCATAAACGAACCGCCCTTGGATTGTTGGACGAATCACGATGCTCCTCTTCTTTCTTTTTCCTCTTCCTCCCCTCCTCCCTGTACGTCATGTAAAATCAGTTGCTCGTTTGCTCTTGTAACCTTTCCATTTTTTTTCGCTTTTATAATATCTGTATTGCTGCATATCTCGGTTTCGGACATACTGTTTTGTTGTATAGAGGATGTACGTGCTTCATGTTAATATGAATTTTGCATCGTATGATGCACTATGGTATAGATACTGTGGAATAGGTAGTGGTGGAGCCAGGAATTTTACACAGGGGGGCCAGCCAAGTATAATTAATAGATTGCTATAATCGAACTGCCAGGAAAGATGATGATTGGATATACTTTACCAAATGTATCACATATAAAGTCATGGTTTCATATTTTCAATACATAAAAGTTGCTACAGGCAAAAGTATTCATAGGAACTAACCTTTTTCATTTTAGTCTTACTCTGCATGTCTTCATATCATAGAAATTATCAATAAGTGTATCAGTTGTGAACTCAATTGCAATCTCCTTCTCAATGTAGATTATCAAGCAATCTCTTAGAAATTCATCTCCCATTTTATTCCGGAGTCTTGTCTTCACAAGTTTCATTGCAGAGAATGCACGCTCGACGTAGTCATTTAAACTGGTAGAGTTAGAACAAGCGAATCAATCACAAAGAAAAAATGCTTAGTATTTGCCATCTATAAAAATGATTTGGGACAACAGATAAAAATGAGGATGTTATATAACCTATCAATCAAATAATAGTCATTTGATTTTCTAGTTTCAGCTAGTCGACGGCATAGATCAGCAATAGTTGATAAATTCTGGAACTGTGGATTTTTTAGGACATCAAGCTCATAATGTTATAATTGATGTCTCAAATTATTTCTTTCTTGTTCATAATGTTCGGAAGCCCATGTAAGTAAATTAGTAAAAGCAAATAATATCAAATTAATTAGACCCAATTACAACATAGGAGTTAAAAATTTTCAGCAGCGTTGGGGGGGGGGGCCGTGGCCCCTGCTGGCCTCCCTCTAGCTCCGCCATTGGGAATAGGGATGGCAACAAGACAGAGGATCGGGAGGAGACCATCCTGACCCCCCTAAGCCTACCTGAGGAGGAACATGGCCCTTCGTCACCGGTCCTTGCAGGGACCCGATCTCTATGGGATCCCTGCAGGGATTAAAAATAGACTAGATAAATTTTAATAATAATAATATGATTTTTGTTTATTAATTTATAATTATTTAATTATTTTTTTTTCAAAATATAGCTTTAAAATATATATCCTAAATATATAGATTCAAGTTTTAGTCCAAATATGCAAGAAAAGAATACAATCTCCTATATTAAAAAACTATAATCAATTATCAAAAGAATATTTTTATTTTTATTGGATCCCTGTGGGGCCCTGCGGGAGGGGGCGACCCCGTCCCTGCCCTGCTAGCGTAGTAGGTCCGCCCCATTCCCCCTAGGGAGATCACCACTACCCCATCCCCCGTGGGGATATTCCCCCACAAGGCCCAACCCCCCATAGGGGTAAATTGCCACACCTGTTGTGAATGTACAAAGAAGATAATTTTTCTTTTACTACAAACACTACAAGGGAGGCAATTTTAGCCAATAGCCCTACACAATTCCAGCAGTCTTGACATATAAAGTCTGTTGGCATATGCACAGCCAATAGCAGATGATTGTGTCATATACGATAGCATTATCGCTTATGCTAGTTAGGGCCACACAATTCAACATAATATTTATTTTGTATGATTGATAAAATATGTTTTGGTTGGTCTCTTTCTACGTGCGATAGTCCTATCACCGGTGATTAGCTCAATGTGAAGAAGGTTGTTGGTGCTTCAATAACGAAGCTAAAATATGTTTTTTCGGAATGACCAATTGATCATGCTATCAATCTTTATGTATACTCTCTGATGCATGGATATGTAGGGCTGGACCCGTGTCCGTGTCGGACATGGATACAGCTCGGACACTGCATGGACACGTGTTGGTGACGTGTCAGAAAATGAACGATTAAAGAAAAATAATTTTAATTTCGAACACGTATTGGACACACAATGGATACGTATTGGCCCATTTAGACGATATGGCCCATGTCTTGTATCCTTCAGCCCATGTCCTGTATCCTTTACTTCACTTATCCCTTGTTTAGCCTAATCTCATGTCCCGTGTGCCTCCAGACCTCACTTCTGCGGCTCCAGCTCCTCACCTACTCTCTCTAGGTGGCAGGCTCCTCGGTGGCTGGCGGCCAGATCCTTCCCTGGCGGCCAGCGGCCAGCCTCCTCTCCTCCAGTCTCCAATCTACTCCCCTTTTCCAGGGCAATGGCCAGATCTTTCCCCAGTGGCCAGCTGCCAGCCTCCTCCCTCCTCCAGGCACTGCTCTTCCAGCCTTCTCGCCTCCTCTCTACTATACCGTCTAGCGTCTAGCGTATCTCAGCTTACTCATAAGGTAACCACACTTTGCCCTTTAATTTATATTTGTCAGTTTCTGCAACAGATTGCCTTTCAATCTATATGGCTACAGACCTCAAATTATTACCCAAGAATCAAGATCATATTCCTTTGGTTTATGTCATTCAATAGTGTAGTGTTTTATTGACTAGGCTGGATTAGTAGTATATGAGAAAATTGCTATAATGGGACTCCAATCAACGTGTTTCGCTATAATGGGAAAACTTTGATGATACCATGTAGGAGGCATCCTGTCATTTTAGATTAAAAGAAATATTGCGCTGTAAATTGTATTGGAACTTCAGTTCTGCATTGGAAATTCAATTCTTTGAATTAGTGTGTTTCTTTCTAGCTAGGTTCTGCTGTGATTTGAGTTACAGGCTTATAACAAATTCGATTTGTATTCTCATACTGATTTTTCATAGCATGCTTTACCAAATGATCTGCTTGCCAGTTGCCTTGCCTGCTGATGCAAATGAAACACACCTACATGGATTGACAAAGCTCTTTGATGTGCAGCAAAATCTGTTTTGGAGATGGAAACCGGTGGTTCAAGCGCTGCAACAGATGACCAGTAACACAATAGGGCTCCATTGCGAAAATAGGAACAAAGAACTTTTTTTGGGGTTACATCGTGAAATGCCTACCAATGGCTTACTCTGGCAATAAAAATGTGATAATAAGGATGATTTTCGTAACAAGAGGCTAGATCTAGCATGTCAGTTGCTTCGGAAAGAACTTCGGGTGCATATGAGGCTTGTAAAGAGACAAATGGTCAAGACCATGCAGAGATATTTGAGTGGTGATGGTGACTTACAAGTTCTTGATTGTTATGTGTGTTGGTCTAGGCCACGGGGAGGAAGCGCAGGGGAGCGGAGAAAGAACGAGTGAAAACATAAGAGAGAAAACACGTCTTCTATGACTTCTATTCGCTGTATTCTCCAACTCTCACTAAGCTCTACAGATTTACATACCTTTAAATAAGCCTCACATACATACGGTTACACCACCTCATGCACCCACTACTACTACAACTCTGATAGCCACTACCTACCCACTCTAAGTTCGCCTGCCCATGCCGCTCTGCTCAACCACCGCCGATCGCTTCAGCGACGGCTGCCTACCTATGCCGATCGCTTAATGACTGATGCCTATGCCGACTACTACAGTGACCAGCTATCTGCCCATCGAACAATTAGCCGACCAAGGATGACTTGCGTCACCCACGACCACCAGTGCTAACACCTGCTACCAACTACTACTGTGATCGACGTACAACCACGACCGCTGGCTTCATCCTTGGCTTGTCGTCGACCGCTACACTAGAGCTTCGACCACAACAAGTGCACACGACTGTCGACTGTAGTAGCTATGACTACCAGCCATCGGCCACAGTAGCTACGACTATCGACCATCGATCACGGCAACTTCAACTACCAACCATCGACCACGGCAACTACGACCACCGACCATCGACCACGGTAGCTCCGACTACTGACCATCAACCATGGCAGCTCCGCCTACCGACCATCAACTACGGCAGCTCTGACTACCGACCAACGACCACGGCAGCTCCAACCATCGACCATCAACCATAGTAGCTATGACTACTGACCATCGACTAAGTCACGATGGTTTCGACCACTCTCTCGACCATAGCATTGACCATGCATTGTCGATGATGCCTTCGACCACGGCTTGTCAACTACGCATTCAACCATACATCGACCACGCCTTATCAACGACGCCTTCGATCATGGCATCAACCACGGCTTGTCGACTACGCCTTCGGCCATAGCATCAACAACGGCTTGTCGACTACGCCTTTGACCATGGTATCGACCGTCTGGCTACGACTACTGGTGACAACCACTGGCTTTGACCGCTAGCTAAGACCACTGGCTACAACCACTGGTTTGGACCGCTGGCTACGATCACTGTAAAGTACATGACACATGAGTACAATACAATACAACAAGATTAGTTATAACAATGTGGATGCATCCATCATTACCTATGGTCTGAGCCATGCCTTTTCCACCGGCTCCTGGTGCCATCCGTATAAAAGAGAAAGGTGCTTAGGGATTGTTGCAACCCTTAGGAGAACAAATCCACTTCAAATGATGTCTGACTTGAGGAAGGCACGGTAGTATGTTGCTTATGTGGGGAAGGCTGGAGATGCTAGAGATCCGTGAGTTCTTCCTTTCTTTAGGGACTGATGTATGCGTGTTCTTTGCTTGTTTCAATATCCTATTGTGAACTGACTAAATGCAAATTTTATTTATGATCTTCTCCTGATGAGTCCATGATGTTATTTTTTTCTTTTACCTGGTGCATTTGATCTTTTCATGACAATGAAATACTGAACTTCTCGTGCTTTATTCCCGATGTGCATTTTGTGTATGTTTCTTACCAAAATTTAGGTAATCTCAGATTAGACATTGTATATTTGAGATATATTATTACTGGTCCATATCTTGCCATAAGCATGAGAATATGGTTGTTATGTTACATGTACTATTTCTTCTGTGGAATATGTAAAAACGTTTATGTTACAGCAAGATAGTACTAATGATGGTTCTTGTTTCCATCTTTAACTTCGATTAGGTGGAAATCAAAAGGGTCAAGCTCCATAAAGAAGTTCGTGTATTTGTTGATGCAGGGAGAATTCTAAGACCACTTCTTATAGTTGAAAACCTTAGAAGGATCACGAAACGAAAGGATGGATCTTACTCTTTTCAGGAACTTATGGATCAAAATATAATTGTGCTGATTGGTGTTAAAGAAGAGGAGGATATCCGATGTGCTGATGAAATACACATCTCTTTGCTGGGGACAGAAGGGTTTTCATACTAATTGTGAACTTGACCAGTCTTTCTTGCTAGGGTTGAGTTGCGGTATAATTCCCTTTGCCAACCACAATTATGATCGGAGGGTTCCGATGCAAGCTAAAAAAATATCACAACAGGCTATTGGCTACACCACTACAAATCCTCAATTTAGAGTTGACACTGAGAGACCATGTACTAGGTCTAATATATGTTTGTGATAAATAATTAACATTTTGATTGGGTTGAATTTTGCAAAAGTTTCAAAAAATTTAGATTTCAAATTGTGATGTTAGAGCTCAGTGACCCGACCACCATGGGGTCGACGGTTTAACTACCACAGGGCAAGCGGTCAGATTGACCCTTTGGGAAATTGGACATTAAACACTTGTGTAGGTTTGTTTGGGAATGAGGATGAGTTTGCGCTTGGTGCCACTACAATTGAAAAATAAAGCTGAAACTAGATAGAGTTTAACGAAATTTCAAATAGGGTGTTTTCTGGTGCAATTAAGTTGTCAGACCATTTAGTGGCTGGTGGTCTAATCGGGACGGTTTGATAAACATAGTGTCAATGGTCAGACCGGCCCCTATGGTCTAACCGGCTTGTTAATGGCGGTTAGACTGGCTTTGGCGTTTTGGTTTGATCAAACTGATATTTGAGTGTGTGCATGTCATGGGTTAATTATGTTGCATTGCATCATGCATGGTTTTAACTAACGTGAGTCAAGTGCATGAAACGTGTGCTCGATATGGTTGCTTAGTCTTTGGATGTTCAGGTAGTTTAGAGCATGTAGCGGTCAATGGTAATGGACCGGAACTAGAGAGGGAAGTTGTAACATCCCGAAAATTTAAATCTGAAAATATAAAGCTTTTGAATTATTTTTGCAATATATTTTATTTGAATTTGGAGTTTATGGTAATTTTTCGGGAAATTTGGTTGGGGTTCCAAGAAAATTTGAGGTATTGGAAAGAAATCAACACTAGTGAAGTCATAAAAAGGAATATGCCAATGATAGAGAATTGAAATTTAAAAATTTGAATATGAAAAGATGATTCAGAAAAGGGAGGGAGAAACCTGAACTAAAATATAAAATTTCATTTTGAAAATAATAGTATAAAGGGGCAACAAAAATAAAAATATAAAGTATATGCAAATACGTATACAAAAAGGGCTAGACAATTGAACACATGGAAATGAAAATATACAAGAAAAGAGATAAAGGGAAAATATATGAATATATATATATAAACACAAATACAAAATATATACTTGTATATAAAATGAATGTGTAAATAAATATAAATATGTATATATGTATATATATATAAAATAAATATGTATATACAAATACAAAGATAGAAATAAATAGAAATATATATATATATATATATATATATCTGTATATACATATGTAAATATATACAAAAAAATTAAGAGGTGAAGCTGCCACTAAAATGGCCCGCCCAACTCCACCTCGCCTCGCTCACTGGCCCCGCTTCCCGCGCTTTCCCGCCGATACCGCCCCGCTGCGTTCTCCTTCTCCTCTCCCCTGCCTCACCCGCATTTCCTCCTCCCCATGCGCCCGGGGCCCCCTCTCCTCCGCTTTACTCCGGCTAAAGCCGGCCGACACGGCCCCCTCGAAACCCGCCGCCCGCCTCCACCCTCCGCGCCACCCCTACTCTGCGCCCCACGTCGTGCCGCCTGCCACCGCCGCCCAGACGTCACCGCCCGGGCGAGCTTCCGATGCCGACCCCGTCCGCCCGCCTTTAAGACCCGCCGAAGGCCCCGCGGGACTCCTCAAGCTTCCAACTCCCTCCCCACCGAGCTAATTGAGTTTTCGCGCAACGAGAATCACCGCCACGGCCATCTTCCCCAACGCCGGCCGCCGCCACTATACCCACCGCCGCCGCCTCCTCGGACAGCCTCTCTTCGATTCCTCGCTTGGGGAGCGTCTCCTCACCACCCGAAACTCCCTTCAACCATCGGCCGAGCCTCCCGTCGCCGGAGCTCCAACCTCCCCGCGCCACCACCAGCCGCCGCCGCCGACCCATCTCCGGTGTTCCCCGGCCTCCACCGACCCTGCCATCGGGTTCCTCGAGGCTCCGTCAATCCGTTTTGCCCGCCGTCAGCAATCCTCAGGCCGCCCACCGCCGGCAACACCGCCGCCCGACCGTCGCCCCGAGCCTTCTCTGCTCCAGCACCCACACCATTGGTTCAAGTGATTTCCCCCACCCCTTGCTTTCAGGTAACACAGTGCAATCGAGTGCCTAGCGGCGCTGAGACTCACCCCGCTCACCCGTGTTCGAATCCGGCTGACCGCACGGATTAGTTAGGTTTTGCCGAGAATAACTGTAGAGTAGGATTAAGGAATAATTAAGGAAACACAATTAAAACTAATGTAAAATTTATTAGCATATAAGTAAGTACAATTAATGTTTAGACAGGGTATTAATGCTAATGGTAATTAATTAGCGACTAATGGCCCCCATAAATGCAAATGCTAGATTAACACAAGACACTCTCACTGACATGTGGGCCATGCTCAATTTAATTAAATAGTAGCCGGGCCCACCTATCATAGACACAGTGCACAAAAGAGAAAAGAAAAAGAATGAATTAAAAATAGAAAGTGGGACCCACCTGTCAGGATTTTAATAATTTTGGGATTAAATTGAAAACTTTGAATGGGTATAATTTATTCATTTCAACTCCAAATTAAATGAGACAAATTCCTAAATTCATCTAAATTCAATATCTATCCAATGGAACTAAAACCAGAAATTTTAGAGCTCATATTGAATTTGGTGAAAATTATGGACAATTTGAGAATAATATAGGAAATATAGTAAATTTAATTAGGAGGTAAAATAAGGCTACTTAATATTTAATATCTGATTACTTATTAAGTGAATAACTAATATAGCCCAAATAGTTAATTGAGGTCATAGTTAGGTACATAAACTATAGTGCCACAAAATGCTATATACTCAGACTATAAGATTAACTCGTTAGGCTAAAAGTTGTATACATCGTTTATATATCGCACATGCCCAGAATATTAACACTCGACAAAATGATACCCAACTAGCCTCGTACACTGATTCATAGGTCTAACCTAACTCATGAAACTTCCTTGATAAATACCAAAATAATAAAAAGAGATTAGTAATAAAAAGATCAAGTTATTGTATTCTACCACCAGCCTTGCCTCAGATCACTCGAATCACCCATTAACTTATAATAAATCTAAAATAAATTTTTTCAGATTTATTTGGGTCTCTTGAGTTATTTGCTTTTATTTGAATTTAGTTGTTTATCCCGTAATTAGAAATTGGGAGTCGTGAAGAATCAGTGGATCAAGCGAGATCAAGCCCGAAGTGGAGATAGAGACCCAAAAGCTCAAGAGAAAGCATTGTGTGAACTCAAGACCGCGGTAGACCGCGCCAGGCGAGTCAATACTTTGATCATGTTGAACCTACATTTTCTGCAAATTACTTTGGTTTAAACTATCAAATCTCATGCTGTTATTTTATATGCAAATACATGTTTAATCTAAGATTCTAGTTATATGCCCATTGTTTGCCTTAAATAATATTACACCTCCTTTGAAATATCTGAATGTGTGAACCTTGTCGCCCTAGCAAAAATTATAATAGTAACCTTTCGAAAATAAGTCCATAATTATACGCCACACTTAATACTGTTAGATAATCTGGGGCACCAAAAATGCCCCAAAGCATCACTTTGAATCATGAGAAATTGGTTTGGGCAGTCATGGTGGAAATGACTGGTATATTTGGTTATAAATATTTTATGCCCCCAAAAACCTCAAGTTGCTTAATTATCTGGGCGGATGGTTCGAGGGTGTGCGTGTGGTGCAGTGGATGCATAAAGTGGGTTAGTGGTAGACCGCCCAGATACCACTAAGGACTGAATCTTGTCATGACCTTCTGTGTAAAATAGTACAACTACAAATCTGTAAAGTACAACTTGGCTAAGTAAATTTATCGAAACCCCCGGACTCATCTCGCCGGTAGTGGATGGAAGTGTATACGCAAGGGCAAGGGGAGGCCTAAAGGGACACCAAGTGGAGGGTGAAGTTTTTCAGCTGTTCTAAGTGTTGCGGGAAGTGGAGCCCGGCTGCGTTAGTAACTGTGGAAACATCCCGTGCATAGATGGGACCCACCGCAAGTGGGAGAAGCCCATAAAGTGAGATGACAAAAGGGACTAGATACTTTGAAAAGTCACTGTGATGGTCTGCTCAACCACATGTCTAAGGAATCGTGTGGGGCACCGAGTTGATTGTCTCTTGTGGTGAAAGTGTACAAACTCTGCAGAGTCAAAACTATTCGAATAGCCGTGCCCATGGTCAAGGGTGGACATGAGAACTTAACCAGATATAGTTCTATTTCAAAACTTTGTGGGTGGAATTGGAAAAGTGAAGGGCAGTGGAAAGCCCTAGTTTGAATTGTCCTGGGTGTCGTCCCAGTGGTAAGTTAAGCGGCTATAACGCTGAAAGATGCTATATGGTGCGGATGCCATGTAACGGTGGATGGAATCTGGATCGCTATTATTATTGCATTCTCTTACACATTATGTTTTTGTTCAAAAATTGCTAGATCTCAGGAAATTTCTATGTATTATATTTCTGAATAATGATAATACATCTAACAAAGTAAAATGTCAGGAAGAATAGATAGAGTCGTAAGAAAAGTAGATGGTTGATTGTGTTAACCGTATAAAGTTGTTGGTGGATTCATGTCAATCATTAAGGTGAAAATGATAGTGCGAATTCTGGGAGAAATAAACTGGTGGTGCCTAAATGAATATATAGGTTAGAAAGATGATTTAAATGATTTTCGGAGAATTAGGGAGTGCAAAGATAATTGCCGGATTACAACACTGATAAACAATATAAATTCTTGGAAGATGTTGGCAATAATGGGATTAATAGGATTTGGTCAAATACTGGATGGATGAAATGAAGTTTTGGGAATTGGGATGAAAAATAACAAATATTGGAGTATAATCTTGATCAATGATATTCTTGGTGGATGTATACTAGCGAGTTGTAGACTTGATCACTGATATTCTTGGTGGATATATAATAGTAAATCATAGACTTGATCGCTGATATACTTGGTGGACTAGTTAGAGGTAGATAATGGAAAATAAGATTGATTATCGGAAGAGCAAATCATGGTCTTGGATCAATAACCAAAAGGATTGAATTGTTAGGGAGTCCTGATACAAATGATATCGGTGGATTTGAAAGTAATTATGTTAGTGAATCATTAGAATTCAGGAGTGAGGAGCTGATGAATAGTAATTACAAGATTGGATTATTAGGAATTCTAAATACAAAGTATGATCGGTGGATTAAATAAATGATGTCACTCGCTGTTTGGAGTCTTAGACAGCAATCAATAAAGAAAGTGTATTTTCGGTGGATTAAGTCAATTATGGCAACCGTTATGTGGAGTTTAGGTAGCATCAATAACACTATGATTAAATAATAATTATGTTGCTAAAAGCGATTTTTGGCAAATAAAATAACTCGAGCCTCTCCTTTGATAAGCCATGTATACTATTTATTTGCATTTTGTGTATTGGCTCACGGAGCACAGTGGTTAGTGTGGTCACACTCGCTCTCATAACAAATCCAGAAGCAGGAATCAGATCACTACGCTTCAGCAATACTTTTGGTTATGATGGAAGAGAAGATGAAGTCGTCAAGGGCTAGGTCGCAAACCTCCAGTTGGCTGCCTGTGGGCATGTCCTAAAGGTTCCACTTGCGTGCTTCGTTCTTCCACTGCTGCAATTTAATAATTTCGGCCTAATCGGCCCATGAGTAAGTCTACTATTATATTTACATTTCCGCATGATATGTACTTTGATATTCAGAACTGTAAACTGTGAGCACTACCTACTGATCCAGGAAATAGTGCGGTGGAATCACAGAGGATTCCGGATTGTAAAATCTGGGTCCCTACAGAAGCTGAGGTCTAGAGCAATCATATAATTCTGGGTAAGGCTATGTGGCACAAGAAGGGAGCACTGAGAAGACAGGGATTATGGAGAGACAAGTTGGTGCATGAGCCGAGTGATGAGGCCGATGCATGTAATGACTGTTCAGGGGAGTTCGAATACGTGAAGACATGACGACTACTCGTTGTCACTACAGACTGTGTGTCAAAGCATGTGGAGATATTTTGAGGTGAGGATAAAAACAAAGTCAAGGGAAAATACCCGAAAGCTTCGTCGGGGGGCGTTTTGGGAAAATACCCAAAACTGGACTGAAGGCCTACACCAAAACTGCGGCATAGAGAGACATAAACGAGGTGGTTTAGGGTTAGGATAGAGCTGGTTGTGTGGAGTGGATCAAACACTAGTGTGTTAGTGGATTGATACTTATAAACACTTTGAGAAGTGTGTGTGAATGTGTAAAACACTTGTTAGTGGGATTGATAGATTTCCCCGGTAAGCTTAATGAGTTTGACCCATTAAAGGTTGTGTTAATTATTTAGAGGGGAGGAGAGGAGGTGGCAGCCTCAATAATTCTAAGGTTTGATTTTTGCTCTATTACCTTGTATACTTCCATAGTTGTCAGAGAGAGATCTTGAAAGAGGAAAGGGTGGTGTTTTAGTTGTACATTGTAATTATTCCTGAGTATGTGATCCTCATCCTCCACTAAAATAGATCAAACCTTTGAATCAATCATATTCTTGCTTGTGTTTTTGCTTAGCTTGTCTTGTTCTTGAGCTAGATTTGTTATTTTGGGTTCCTGCAAATTCTAGCCTAATCTCTTACTTAAATCCTCTTGCCAGAACATATGAGATTAGATCTAAAGGACTTTACGTCTTAGATTCTCATGAGTAAAAAGTAATTTGATATTTAAGGTTTTTGGTGTTCTTATAACCTAGATTCGATTCTCTTCAAATTGGTGAACTCAAACTCAAGAACCTTGTAATTCTTGATTGGTTTAAGTTCCTATTGGCTTGAACAAGTTTTGTGCAAAACTTGAAAGTATTTGGATGAGATTTAAGAAAGTTCTTTAGATTTGAACTTTTGTCCCGAGAGGTTTTCCTGTCTGGGAACAGGAAATCGGTTAGACAACATCAGACTTGTGATCAGGGCTTACCAATGGCAGTTTGACTGAGCCTGTGCAATAGGCTATTGATTTTTTGGTTCTTGTCCTTGGCTTTGTTTTGCTTAGCCGCGTTGGTATGATCTGAACTTAATGACTGTCATAGCTACTCGAGTAAAGATTTTGAATACCTTAGGGGAGAAGTTTTGGGAATCATTTACCCCGTCTGATTGCCAGTATTGATCCTATAAGTGGTATCAAATCCTGTTTAAGCTCTTTCTTATATATCTTAATCGGTCTTAAGAGTCATGATATTAGACAGGTATTCCATCAAGCCACTAGTCTTTGATGGGGTCGACTTCATATATTAGAAGATGAGGATGGCTATATACATTCAAGCTTAAGGCTATACAATCTAGAAACAGGTCAAGAGTTGCTATATTGCCCTTGCCGATGATCAAATCACTCCAACAAATCTTCTGGATGTGGAGGCAAATAGTAAGGTTAGGAACTTCCTGATTCAAGGACTCTCATTGATTACCATAAGGGCTCTACAACTATCAAAGAGGTACGTCATAACTAATTCAAGAAAAAATATTAGAAGTTTGAGATGAGATTTAGAGAATCTTTGGATGGGTTCTTTACTCGCTTTTACAAGATCCTCAGTCACTTGTGTGATGTCGGTGTGGTCTATCCCGACTCTAAAAATGCACGTTAAATCCTTGGAGCCTTGGACATGTTGGTTTAGGAGATGAAAGTCATTTCCATCAATGATACTGCTTTCATAAGCGAGCTCACCTTGGATAAGTTTTATTCAAGGTTGAAGACACATGAGATCAACTTGCTTTCTCGCAAGAACAAATCTAAGTTGATAGCACTTGTGATTGATCCTGCTAAGAGTTCTTCTTCTAGCTCAGTTTAATCTACTTCTTCTTTATTCTCTTTTATCTACCTTGCACACCATGAGTAATGATCAATTTTACCATATTCCTTGATGATGACCTAACCCTCCTATCCATCAAGATCACTAGATCCTTAAACACTCTAAGAATGAGAAAGGGAGGGGGAGGGGGTCCTATTCAGTACTTCAAGTGTGGTGATCTCAATTACATTAGAGCCTACTGAAGTAAGCTTAAGGATAAGGAAGAGAAGGAGTACCGCAAGCATCCACCACCTTGGACGATCTCTCGCTCGCCCTGGCCCCCTCTATGGTTGTGCGAGTATGGTACTAGTCCTCAGTAATCATATTTTATCCCCTAATGATCTGTCTCTTAAGGCACCCAATGAAGCATGATGTTAGTGTTCTTTCTCATATTCATCTTCTCTGTGGTGTTAATTTATCTTTTACTATAGACAGGCACCAATTCATGTATGTAAACAATATACTCGCTTATTTGTCTAAATCAGTAGTCAGTTTTGGATTCTTCCTAATGTTCAACGATGTTACGTTTATGGGTGCATATGTTAATCAAGAAAGGCGAAATATCATGTGAAAATACGAATATCAAACGTAGAAGCTTCTAAAAATTCTAAAAAATTACCAGATATAGGGGAGTATATGTTTTATATCTCCACAAAATTTCAACATCAAACTCTATAACATTTGTATTTGTTTTTTTTGGTTGTTGTATATAGCAAGTACGATTGGGTTTGATCATCTTAAAATTTTGCGGAGATAAGAACATAATCTCCCCCCTTTTCTCATATTTCTTTTGGAGAATGTTTGAAAACTTCTATGCTCAAAAAAGGATTTTTTTTTTCACTGTGTTTGACACTTGCGCACGTACTAACAGCATGAGATTTTCGACTATTTTTAGAACAAAAATAGTTAGATTTCCATCTCATATCCTTCACCGGTTCACTTCCTATTTTTGCCTTTCATTCCACGTCCATTAGCTATTAAATCCCCAACCTCGTGCACGCACGTGCACATGCGCACGTGCGTTTGGCCTGACTCCGGCAATGGGGTGCTCCAGCTCGAGGGAGGTGCGCGGCGACATGGGGATGCCGGCGGCGCCGGCGGAGAGGCGGCAGAGCCTGCGCTTGCGCCCCCTTTCGCGCGCCGCCTCGGCGCTGAGATCCCTCGGCCTCTGCCGCGGCCGGCATGACGGCGTGCACGCGTACTCGAGGCTGTCGTTTGAGGAGATGATGAAGAGCGCCAACGACGCCGTCGCGGCGGGCGCGCTCCCGGGAGAGGAGGAGGCGGCTGCAGAGGGGCGGCCTGACTCGCCCCGCACGCCGACGAAGGTCCCGCCAGGCGGCGAGCGGGGGCTCATGGCCACCCTCGAGGACTCCTCGCCGGCGTCCGCGAGCTCGGCGCAATGGCACGCGTCCCCGAGCGGATGCCGTGGAGAACCATCGTCACCCCAACCGGCGCAGCCTTTACCTGATTTTGATCCGGGGATCATGTCCGGGTTCCGGCAGGCCGTGTTGGGACCGTCGCCTTTGCACCCGGCGTTTCTGTTCCCGGAGCGAGAGAACCCGCCGCTGCAGCAGACGAACGCGGAGACCTTCGACGACACGGGGACGCCGGCCGCCCGCGACATACCGGAGGTGACCGGCATCGTCCGCGCGCGCGTCGACGAGTTCCACGAAAAAATAGAGAAGAAGAAGAAGAGGGCAGCCGATGAAGCCCCCGAGGTCGCGGACGAGGTGGCTCCGCTGCCGGGGCCGGGGCTGTTGGATCAGAGTGCCACAACCTGCAATCACACACTCACAGATGCAAAGTGGACAAGAAACACACGCGAGAATGGCCTCTCAAACTCGAGAGATTTTTCCACCAAACTCGAATCGGTTCTCTGGGCGTGCTACAGTTGTCCCGAGCGAAAATGCAGGGAATACCCAAACAACACCACAGACTCAAAACCGATCTCCGAGAGATGCTACATGCAAACAACTACTGGTCCATGATCCTTATAACTCGGATCACAACCTTACAACTTATGCATGACAAATAAAATGGACTTGACTTTTAACACTCCGAACGCAGATCGCTTCTTCGTGTTTTCAGATCGCAATGCGCTCAAACAAGACAACAAGCTTATGCGTCCGTTTATTTAAAACTGAAACCGACACTCGACTCAATGCCATCAAAACAAGATTAGTGATAACATTCTCCCCTAATCTTGTTTCCCATTTGCTGTATCCACCATGCCAAGCTTCTCCTCATTTCAAGAAATTTGACACGACCAAGTGACTTTGTTAGAATATCTCGCTAATCGCTCTTCAGCTTCGCACATGCTCCACTTCAATCTTCTCATTTTCCACACAATCACGAATGAAATGGTATCTTGTTTCAATGTGTTTGCTCCTATCATGGTGTACAGGTGGTTTTTGCACAATGATATGGTTGACTTGTTGTCAATCAATAACCTGAACTTCTTTTGTTCTTGATTCAACATATCACTCAGCAACCTTGCCATCCAGATCCCTTGACAGGCAGACGTTGTCGCCGCAATATACTCAGCTTCACATGACGATAAAGCCACCACTTTCTGCTTCTGTGACAGCCAAGCAATCAGATTTGAGCCCAAATAAAACACAGCACCAGAGGTACTTTTGCGATCATTTGCATCTCCGGCAAAGTCACTGTCGCTATACCCGATTAGATCCATATTACTGCTGAACCTTCTTCCATAGAAACATCCCAAACTGAGAGTGCCACTCACATACCTGAGAATCCTCTTCACTGCATTCATGTGTTCCACGGTGGGCCTTTCCATGAAACGGCTGACAATACCCACTGAAAATGCAATGTCAGGCCGGGTATTCACCAGATACCTTAAGCTTCCAATGATACTTCTGTACAGTGTTGGATTAACTGGAGGACTTTTGCTTTCTTTGCTCAATTTTAATCTCTCTTCCATAGGAGTAACACAAGGATTGCACTTCTCCATACCGCTGCCGCGCAAAGAACTTCTCAAAGATATGTGGATCGACACGTTGTTATGCCATCACTTGTTTGCTTGACTTGAATCCCCAAATAGTAACTAAGCAAACCGAGATCACTCATTTTGAATAATTGCTGCATTTGAGTTTTGAATGCAGTAATCTCTGCCTTGCTTGACCCTGTAATAATCAAGTCGTCCACATATACACCAACCAACAAAATTGAGGAGTCCTCTACCCTTTTATAAACAAAGATGTTCCAATGGTCATGAGTGAATCCAAGCTTTGTCAAACTTGAATCCAGCTTGATGTTCCATGCTCTTGGTGCTTGCCGAGTCCATACAACGCCTTCTTCAATCTCAACACTTTGTGCTCTTGGCCTTTACTTGGCCGGAGGTTGTGACACAAACACCTCTTCACTAATTCCCGCTCAAGAATGCTGATTTTACGTCCATGTGATGGACTTGCCAACTCACAGCCGCCAAGCTCACAATCAACCGCACGGTCTCCATCCTTGCAACCGCGCAAAAACTTCGTCGAAATCCACACCATGCTTCGAACATAACCCTTCGCGACTAACCGAGCTTTGTACTTGACAATAGCACCGGTGGGATCTTTTTCACTTTAAAGACCCACTTCAATCCTATGGGCTTTTGAGTGCCCGAGCTCTCCACCAGCTTCCATGTCTCATTCTCCTCAATAGAGCTCAATTCCTCTTGCATTGCCTCCTCCAACACTTTTCTTTCATCGCCTCTTCAAAACAGTTGGCTCTTCTGCATCAACATGCGAATTCCAAGTCTTCGTGTTCCAATGAGTTGGTTCGGTGGCATCATATATTTCCGGAGTGATCTAAACCGATGAGGGGCTTCACTTGATGACTCACTTGGCATTGCTGAAACTGAACCCGCCGGTGTGTTTGGAGACGAAACAAAGGCGTGGATGGTGGATCGCTATGCTGCACATGCACAGTTCTTCATCGCTGCTATCTCCACCGGTTTCAGCAGCTCCTGCATTCCCAATGCTTGTATCTTCATAAACACCATCCAAGTTGGCTCTTGTTGGTCTGAATTCGCTCTTGACTTGCTTCACCAAATCGCTCAACATGGATTGTGAAAGAATCACCATGGTTTCTCGCCTATCATCATGTGTGTATTCTTCCTGGGCCATGAAGCTTCCTCATCAAATACAATGTCCCTACTAATACACACCTTGCTGTTATTTGGGTTGTAAAGCGATAGGCTTTGGAACCAACTTCATAGCCTATGAATACCATACGAGTACTCCTATCTTGTAACTTATCGAGGTGAGGAGCTGCAGCTCTCACATGTGCCACACATCCAAAAGTTCTCAAGTGATGTACTTGAGGCTTTCTTTGTAGAAAGCTTCATATGGTGTTTTCCTGAACACTCTTTGTCGTTGCTCTATTTAGCAAATATACAACCGTAGTTGCAGCTTCACCCTGAATTTGCGTGCATTCTCTTGCTTTTCAACAGCTTCTAGTCATACCGACAATAGTCCGATTTCTCCTCTCGCTACTCCGCTTTGCTGGGAGTGTAAGGTGCCGTGAGAAATCTTTTCAAACCCAATTCATCGCAGGTTGTGAAATACCTTTGAGGTGAACTCCCACCTCTATCTGTCCTCAAGGCTTTAACTTTCAAACCGCCTTCAGCTCAACCTTCGCTTTCACCGACTTGAACGCAATGCTTCATCCTTGGTTTTGATGAGGACAAGCCACATTTATCCGGTACAATCATCCACAACCAGAAGAAATACTTCTTCCCGGATGGTGTGGCTGGAGATATGGGTCCACACAAATCTGCATGAAGTAACTCCAGAGGTACTTGTGCCCAAAGCTTGTAATTTGAGGAAATGGTAGTCTGTGTTGTTTGCCAACCAAACATCCTCACAAAGCTGCTCTACATGATCAATCATTGGTAATCCTTCAACCATATGCTGCCTTGCCATGTCCCTCGGTGATCTGAAATTTAGATGACCATACCTTGCATGCCAAAGCCAATCTTTCTCCTTGAGTACCGACAACAGCATACTGGTTTTGCCACTGAAGCTTCAGAAATACACCGTTGGTTGCTCTTAACTTTCACCAAGAATGCTTCTCTTGATCATAAATCTTCAGAGTCCCATCTTCAATCATTGTCTTGCAGCCATTCTCATCGAGTTGCCCCAAACTCAGAATGTTACTCTTCAACTGTGGTATGTAGTAGACTTCAGTCAGTGCCTTATGCTGCTCAGACTGACAATGGAACAAGGCTGTTCCTCGTCCACAGATTTCTGCAAGGGAACCGTCTCCAAATCTCACTGTCCCTGCCACTGTGGTATCCAGATCAGTGAACACTTCTCGATTTCCAGACATATGGTTGCTCGCACCTGAATCTAAATACCAAGTCAGACTCTTCAGGCCACACACATCACCCAGATTTGGAAGGACATTTTCTTCATTCAACAGCACAGCACAGTTGCAGCAGGGAGATTTGTCAGGTGCATTGGTCCATTGACTTGCATCATCAACAAAGTCGCTCATCATCATTCTTTTCAACAAAATGTGCTTTCATCTCTTTCTTCTTTGACTTACATTCTGAAGAATAATGACCATAATTCGACAATTATAACATCTCACCTTGGTCTTATCAAACTTGAACTCTTTGTCGGTTCTATTGTCGACTTATGCTCTTTGTCGGTTTTGGGTGAGTTGCTCCAGTGACCGCGCCGCCACGCCCACGGCCTCGGCCGCGTCCAAAACCTCCTCTCGCTGGAGTTGCCTCCTGAAGTCTCCTCCTTTTTCTCTTCTTTGGCTTTCCACTCGAGCCCTAGTGAGGAGAACATGCTCATCATCATCATCTTCAAGATCGCAGCCTCTCTTCATGAGCCTTCAACCTCCCAATTAACTCCTCCACGCCATATTCTTCAGATCTGCGAATTGCTCAATTGAACTAACAATTTGCAAGAATCATTGGAAGGACCGCAACATTCTCTTGACAACATAAGAATCTTCCACCTTGTCACCAAGTTCCCTGATCTTGTTGACAATTGTCCCCACCTTGAAAGCATAATCTTCAATGGTTTCGGTGGACTTCATCTTGAGACCATCGAATTCCTCCTTCAGAGATTGAACCCGAGCCTCCTGCACACGCTCAGCTCCTAAGAACATGACTTTCAAGGCCTTCCATACCTCCTGCGCACTCTTCTTTTTCGCCACAAGAAAGAGTACATCTTCTGGTATAGCACTGAGGATTGCTGCCCGTGCAATCTTGTTCTTCTTTGCGTCCACCGGTTCTTTCGGATCTTCAGGTTCTACCACGTCCCAAAGATCATGAGCTTCCATCACCGCTTGCATCTTGATAGACCACGCCGAGAAATTCGATCGGGTCAGGACGGGATATGACAGTCCGCCTGAAGCTTCTTTCCCGGATCCAGCCATGGTCGTCGCCGGCGCAGATTAGGACACTCACCGGCTCTTTTCTTCACCGGTCCAAGCTCTGATACCAAATGTTGGATCAGAGTGCCACAACCTGCAATCACACACTCACAGATGCAAAGTGGACAAGAAACACACGCGAGAATGGCCTCTGAAACTCAGAGATTTTTCCACTGAAACTCTGAATCGGTTCTCGGACGTACATGTTGTCCCGAGCGAAAATGCAGGGGAATACCCAAAACAACACCACAGACTCAAAACTGATCTCCGAGAGAGATGCTACATGCAAACAACTACCTGGTCCATGATCCTTATAACTCGGATCACAACCTTACAACTTATGCATGACAAATAAAATGGACTTGACTTTTTAACACTCCCGAACGCAGACTGCTCTTCAGGTTTTCAGACTGCAATGCGCCTGAAACAGCAGCAACAAGCTTGCGCTGGCTGTTTATTTAAAACTGAAACTGACACTCTGACTCAATGCCATCAAAACAAGATTAGTGATAACAGGGGCGTGCGGGGAAGGCGGTGGTGGTGTACTTCACTAGCATCCGCGGTGCGCGCAGGACGTTCGAGGACGGCCGCGCGGTGCGCGCCATCCTGCGCTGCTACCGCGTGCGCGTCGATGAGCGCGACGTGTCCATGCACGCCGGCTTCAAGGCGGAGCTCCGCGACCTTCTCGGCCCCGGCTTTTCCGGGCCCAAGCTCCCGCGCGTGTTCGTCGACCGGCGGCACGACCTCGGCGGCGCCGACGAAGTGCGCGCGCTGCACGAGGCCGGCGAGCTCGCGCGCGCGCTGGTCGGGTGCGAGCTGGCCGCGCCGGTGGGCGGGTGCGCCGCGTGCGGCGAGATGCGGTTCTTGCCCTGCGAGACGTGCAACGGCAGCTGCAAGATCTTCGCCGGCGACGAGGGGTGCCGCCTCGGCAGCATGTTCCTGCGGTGCCCGGACTGCAACGAGAACGGGCTCATCAGGTGCCCGGTCTGTTGCTACTGACAGATTCTTGAACCGTGTTCGTTCTCGTTAAACTAGCTGTTCGATAGATCGCAGTGTTTGTCGGGTGCGGTTCATTGCTAGTCATTCAGTAGTAGTCGGTGGAAATGAAACTTAGTCTTATAATCGGCGCCAAAAGAGTATATGTCAGATAAGATACCGAGATGTTTAAGCGAACTTACTTCATCCTCCTAGGTTCTGATTGATCCTATTATGTGTTTCATTTTTCTTAGCAGGTTACTCTTTTTAGGACGCGGCTTTACATATATAACGAGACTTCGCCCCCTTCTCACCATAGTCATCACTCCCCTCCCTCTCATCTCCCTGCCCTCTCATCTTTCCCACCTCCTTTCTTGCCGTTCCCTCGCCGTTGCTCCCCTCCCCTCTTTTCTCCAACACGGCTAGCTTCGCACCCCTTCTCCACCTCCCCCCGCCTCCTCCTCCACCGCCAGTGACGATCTCGCTGTCTTGCTGTGCCACCGTCTTCCTCTCCCTTGCCGCCCCCACCCCGCCTAACCTAATATTCATAATACCACCACCTCGCCCATTCCTCCCTCCGCCACCGTCCACCACCCTCCGCCGCCGCCCACCACTGAACCACCATCTCTCTGATCTCCCTCTACATCCAGAGAGGGCGTGGTGAACTCGTCGTTGCATCGGCGCCCCCTGTCGCTAGATCTGGAGCCGGAGCCAACGGCAGCAGCGGAGAAGGAAGGGGAGGTGGCTGCACCAGCGGAGGAGGAAGGGGATGCAATGCGAAAGAGGAGGAAGAAGAGGCTATGCTATTGGTAGAGAAGAAAATGGTATGTCGTTTTTTAGTTTTTCTCTTCTGTTTTTTATTGCACAAATCGTTGGATTACAAGGAATATCATCAAAATGCTTACGTGGATGCACATCCAGTGTTAACTGCATAAACTCATGTGAACAAATGTGTATCCACTATCCAGTGCTAAGTTATAGCATATACGGTACTACAGCAGCTTTTTTAAATCTGACTTCTCGACACATGAATTATCAATTTTGGCTCATCCACGACCGTGAGAGCAACTGCAGTCGATATGTATTACTTACCAAGCTCTTGTACCGTAACTGGTACCTACCAAGCTAGGAGAGCTCGGCAAGAGGACATGCCAAGCAAGCCGGCCATGGCAGGAGGCTTAATTAGTGTAAAGCGTGTTTACTTAATGTAAAGCAGATTAATTAGTAGCAGGCCGGCCACTCTATATGACTGTTGAGCTCCCCTAACTTAGTATGTGCTACCACGGTGGTGCTCTCTTGCCGAGCTCGAGTAGCACAGTAGAGCACTTGCAACGGCTTCTAAGCTTAGAAAGGAGGTTGTATTTATAAAAACAGACGTCACTGTGCTAGATTTGAAAAAAGTGGACATTTCCCATACTACGTGTGAACAGATGCGTATCCGGTGCTAAGTGCTAACTCCTCTATCTCCTTTTGAACTTACCATTTTTGTTTATTGAGAGGATTTCTTTTCCCCCTTTTTGCACAACTCATTAGATAAAAAGAGGCATCAACGAAATGTTTGCTTCCCTAAAAGTAAAATGTTTACTCGGATGCGTATCCTTCTATCCACGTCCCATTTCAAATGGCTTTGACTTTTGGTTTTTTTTTCTAGATTTTTAAGCCAAAAGTCAGTTGAAACGTGTCAGTTTCTCTTTTTTTGCTTTTTAATTGCTTTTCTCCCTTTTTCCTTTGTTTTATCGTGGAGATATAATGGTGTTTTGTTTTTCTCTCAGTTTTCTATATTTTTTAATTAAATGATTTTGAAAAAATTAATAACTAATACAGTATAATTTTAGTCAATAATCAAAACCCACAGCCAACAGTCGGTTAGAGCGGTACCTTAAACTTGTGTGGACAAATGCGTACCCAAGGCTAACTCCGCTATCAATGTAAACTCGTGCGAATGATAGATGTCTACCCAGTGGTAACTTCTCGTAGTCCACTATCTGAACTTACCGTTTTAATTTCAAAAAACTCTCAAAAATCTTCTTCCGGTGTGTTGCAAGGATTCCTTTTTTTCGTTGCACAACTCATTCGCGAGGATTCACTTCTTTGTTGCACACCACATTCGATTAAAAAAAGCATCAACTAAATGATCCTTTTATCTAGTACACTCGTGTGAACAAATGCATAACCGTTGCTACCTCATGTATTTTTCACGAACTCGTGCGAACTTACCATTCTAGTTTTTTTTTAAAAAAAAAGTGCAAAAAAAGAACTTCTTTTGTCGCAAGGGTTCTTTTTTTTTTGTGCAGCTCTTCTAACTATATTATACTAGTAAGGTGTCCGTGCATTGCAACGGAGTGCCAAAAGAGGGTGATACATATCGTGGTTTCCATCGCCAATCTCTGAGCATGTTATTGCCAAAGCATCTAGATCCAGCTGGAGATTGTATCTTCTACTGCTCATAAAATCATCAATAATTAATTAATTCTAGAAAAGAAGTAAAAAGAAAAAAAAGAGAAATAATAATAAAAAGGTGTCACTGTCGTCAAGCAGACATCAATGTTTCACAGTTGTGGCCGCAGCCATAGCCTCCTTCTCCTCTTCCACTTCTCCCCTCTCCAACATCTTCTTCCTCCACAGTCCTCACATCGCATTGAATCCAAGAATCTAAGCAATTCAATCCCACCTTTCTCTCTCTTCACTCTCTCTCTAGGACCCAATAATCCCAAATCTTGTGATGTCCCCTCATTGGCCTCACCTCCTTAGCTTCCTCCTCTTCTTTCTCTCCTAGCTAGCCTCTTCTACTAACTGCTGCTCTCGGCCTCTCCCTCCTCTCAACAGCCTAACCAGCTGGCCTCTTCACCTCTCCCCCTTCCCCAGATCGGCAAATCCAAGTCATGTCCTCTATGTATCCGCCTTCCTTCCTTTGACCTCACCCTCCCTAGCTCTCCATCACAGTAGCTCAGCTTTGTACAATTCCCGGTGGCCGGTTCCCCCATTGGCCTGCTGCTCCCCACGTGGTGTCAGTCTAGGCTGAGATCTGCCTCTTGGGCCCTGGCCGCCACTGATGACCCATTTCATGACCTCGACCTCATGTCCTGCTCCACCTCTATGACGCGGCCCTACCTTCAATGAGAGCCCTACCTTCGATGAGAACCTGCCGCCCAACCCGCAGTGAGTGGTGCGGGCCATGATAAGGCAGTAGTGAGTGGTGCGGACTATGTTAGTCGACATTTGTGTGGACATGGTGGTAAGCATCAAGAAGTCGATATTGGCATTAATAGATTGTGCTCACTATCAGCTTTCTGACTATGAGAAATGTTAGCGAGCTGCGCTCCACGTTCAGTGGCTTTCCATGATTGTAGCGAGTCCGTTAGTTGACTGCATCTATTGTACATGTATAAAACCCTAAACCTCTGATCAATACAACTTGAGTTGTGATCATTCAGTTTTCTCTACTCTAACATGGTATCAGACGATCTACGATCCTAATCTTCCGCTGCACTCTGAAACCACCTCGCCGCCATGAGCTCCTCCTCCTCTTCTTCCTCGTTGGATTCCAACTCCGATGCCGAGTCGCCGCAGCCCCACACGCTCCTCGTCCAGACCCAGCCTGCTGCTCCTGCTGTCGTCCACGGCATCAACATCCAGTCGCGCGTCCCGCTCATCCTCGACTTCAACGAGGCCAACTACATCGCCTGGACCCGCTCCTTCTCGGCTGTGTTCGGCCAGTATGGTCTTGGTGACCACGTCGACGGCTCTCCGGCCAAGGGCGACAACGACTGGGTGCAAAATGATTGCGCTATCATCTCGTGGCTTTACAACCGCATCGCCCCCGAGCTCCTCTCCATGGTCTCCACAGATGCCGACACCGCCTACTCTCTCTGGAGCGGCATTCGTTCCTTGTTTCGCGACAACAAGGCGACCCGCTCAGTCTATCTTGGCGCCGAGTTCAGGAACTTCTACCAAGGTGATCTCTCCGTCCTTGATTATTGTTCCCGCATGAAGACATCGAGATTATGAAGCCCATGTCTCAAGACGAATTTGTGGCCTACATAAGGAGGTCTGTGAAAAAATTGAATACTTATGGTTTGAAATTATCTCATATTACTGATTTGTTTTATGGTTTGAAATATCTCATGTTACTGATTTGTTTTACTGTTCTTGATGATTATTACAAGCTCCTTCAAGAGGAACTTCATCTTATAGGGGTGTGACAAGGTACTGTTCTCTGCTCCGCTGAAATAAATTATTAGTTGTCTGCTCTGCTGAAAAAAATTAGTAGTTTTTATCCGCCCTTTCTTTCCTTTGAAAGGGGCCATTTTCTCTATTTTGTTCAACTAAGGAACCCTGAATGTTCTGTTGCAACTTTCTTTAATCACTTTGACTAACAGGCGAAAGGATGGTAAATGGCAAGCACTAATTGGTAGGATTGGGGAGAGCAGAGAGACCAAGGACATCTATCTTGGGACCTTTGGTGAGTAAATTTTAGTTATTGATTTTATTTACCTTGTAGAGCCTCAAACTTGTTTTGAATGATGCAATCACTATCCAATCCAATGCGAACATGTTAGCCATAAATTATGAAGCTTTCGTTGAATGCAATTATGACTTATAATAGGATTGGTTTGAAGAAACTGAAGTAGAGGCAGCTGAAGCATATGACCTAGCAGCAATTGAGCTTCGTGATGTTCATGCTGTAACCAACTTCGATATTAGTAACTACTGCGAAGATGGTTTGAAAAGGCTAGATGGCCCCTCGGAGATGACGAAGCTGGAGGGTCAATCAGAGACCCTGAAGCTCGTGTTTTTTCTTTCATTTGCCCTTTTATCATCAATCTGTTATCTTTTCTGCTTTCCTGGCACCTCTTCTTTCAAGAAATTTCCCCGCACAATGTTGTCAGGCTGGTATTCATCGGCTCAAAAGAAAGGACCATGCGATGTTGTACTCTTTTAAGATTCTCAGCTAAACTCGTACTAACCTTTGATGTTACCTGGGTAAGTTACAATGTCATGGCAAGTGGTGATCTTTGGTAGTTTGTTTATTTATTTTAATACGTTTAATTCCTGCTATAATTTCTCTTTTCCACAGCCATCATGAAGCTGGCAATGGATACAATGATAATCTGAGTGATATGGTGTTCGTACACTGGACTTAGGTTGCGATGAACTATCATACCAAGAATGTGGTGTATGCTGCATTTGAGAGTACGTACTGGCTTTTGAATTAAAAATAGCTTGGTGATTTTCAGGTCAAGAGTTACTGGCTTTTGAGCAAAAGTTCTGGCAGGTGGTAAGACTCGTGCTGCAGCTGCTGAATGTAGTTCTGCAAAAACGGAGACGCTGCAGCTGACAGCGTGAAGTGGTAATTCTTTAACAACGGAAAAACTGAAAATTACAGCCCAAAAATCTTTACTGTTCCTAAGTCAGACAACGAATGTAAGCTAAAGAAACAAATTTGGACACCATCACTGGTTTACAAACGTGGTAAGGTAAACATTTGTACTGAAGACAGTTGCATACAGCAAATTTGCATTCAACTTTCTACATAAGCATATCGGTGCTGTGCATCGTACTGTCGTCACTTCTTGGCACTTATTACAGTCCCCAAATCCATCCGGTTTAACTCGGCAGAACAAAGGCTGCTGTGGACGTGATGTTATGCAACTATGAACGCAAAACTATGCATTGGGCATCCAAGCATTGCATAAAAATACATAGCACAAAGTGGATTAATGCTCCGTTGGCGTTCTCATCTTTTTCCGTTGTCCTGACCCCCATTGCAGCCAAGGTGGAGCCTCCGCACTTTCATTTTTCCATTCAATGCTAGTGCAAGGACATCATACTCCTCTACGTACCATAGCTCTGATACTGTCGCCTGAAACAGTGGTGAGAGAAGACAACTCATGAGTCATGCTATGTTTGCAGTTCAGGGTGATTCCGCAATACAATGCTCAGTTAACCTGGAAGCCACGGATCTTCCCGTTAACTTGTGCAACCAGGTCATGGAAGAACTTGACATGATCAAAAGATGATGTATTTTCCTACAAGAGAGCACATCAAATGTACCAAGCGATGCCACGTTAGATTAAACAAACAAGTAAAGGACATGTCAAAGCAAACTTTTGAGGGAGTAAGCAATGATAAATGCAGCAAAACTTGTCACATCCCACGTGCGTTTTTGTGCACTATTGTAACATCCCAAAATGGGAAACTAGTGTGATTGCGAAAATAATAAAATCTTTTCTTCACTTTTCCGTATATTTCAAAAGTTGGCATTTATTTGAGTTCTTGAATTTAAGTTTTTGCAGCCAAACTCACATAAGGAAAATAAAAATCTGGGATCAAGAGCCAATTATCTGGAAAATTAATTTTGAACCAAAATCTTGAATCAAAATCTTCAAATCAAAATCGTGATCAAAACAGAAATCAAAAGCAAAATTAATATTAAAACTTCCTACATAAACTCCGTATCTAAAAATTCAAATTCTGAAGTTCAAAAAAAATTCTCTCTACTTGACAATCTTGAAATTCAAATTTTGAATCCAAGAACCAAAGTTTCAAACGCAAAACCTAATCGCAAATTTAAGCATAAATTCGAAAATTCAGAAATTCTTAAAAGCTCTTGGGCCTTCGGCCCATCTCTCTCCGGCTTCCTCTCCCTCTTGGCCCGCTAGACCCCAGACAACCCAGCCTCCTCCCTCCTCCCCCCCTCCCCCTGTTCTCCCTGCACACCGCGGCGCCTGGTGCGAGCGCTCGGTTGCGCCCTCCGCGCGTACCACTTGCACACCCAGGCCAACCGAGCCCCGCTCTGCACGCGCAAAGCCGTGCGTTGCTCTAGGGCCGTGCCGGCAAAATTTAGGGCCATGTACCAAACTATAAAATGAGGCATTTTCCCTTGATAAATAGGATTATAGTAATTATCAATTCTACATACATATCTTACATACATAGTAATGAGAAATATTAAGAATCGTACATATTCTTTTATAATTATCAATCCATAGCACTTCTAAAGCTAAGTTAAATCCTCTATCATACGAAAGATAGTTTTTTTATAAGGATTATATGAAGGATAATTATAGTTCATATAATGATATGGACAGTAGAATTCTTCAATGTCCTCGAAAAAAATAATTCAAATTAGAAAAAAAAGGATTCAAATTGAAGGAAAAGATTAAATTACCTAGGAGTTGTCGCGACTCGAGCGCATCGGTCCTGCTCTCCCGCACTTCGATGCGATGCCTGCGTTAGTTCGCTGCTAATAATCCATCACGAAAGTTAACGGCGTGGGCTTGAATTGATCCCTAGCTAGGCCTAGCTGGTAGCAGTTCGCATGCACCTGGTGACGAACTAATGATGGAGTGATAGCCTACAGCTGGTGGATCCATCAGAATTTGGGGCCCCTGGAAATTGGGGGGCCCTGTTCCCTTGCACCGCTCGCACGCCCCTCGGCACGGCCCTGCGTTGCTCCCTCTGGTGCCCGACTTCAATGTCGCGCCAGTTGCTCCACCCACCGGCCACGCCACACCGAAACTACCCTCGGTTTCTCTCCTCCCCTCGGTGCTAGCCCTTCCCCATGGCACACCGTCACCGCGTCGTACCTCCCCTCAGGGCTAGGTCCTCACCTCCTTCCCCTTAGCCAGGCCACGCGTCACCACCTCCTCTCCTAGCTGCGGCCGACGCCAAAACCGCCCATGGTTTTCCTCGTCATGTCTGAGCCAGCTCGCATTGACGCCGCCTTAATGCCTTGGCTTAGTGACGTCGCCTAGCTCTGCCCCCCAGCTCCTCCCCTTTGCTAGCCCTGCTACGTGCGATCAATGCTACCGCCCAGCATTACTTCTCCACTCCTTCGCGCATGTCTTCAATTCGCCCAATGGCCAACCACCTTCCTCGCCTATATAAAGGGCCGCTGAGCTTCCCCTTGCTCCCTACCAGTTTCTTCCCCAGCTTCCCCTGCTTTCCTGAGCTCGCTGCCGCCTCTACCGAGCTCCCCTACGGCCGTCTCCGTCGGCAGCACCACCCGGCAGGGTGCCTAGGCGGCGCTCGGCGGTGGCCCGACGCCACGATTTCGGCCAAGGCGGTGAGCTAGGCAGGAGGCTGGCTAGCGGTCAAAGCCAGTCCTCAGCGGCGCTCAGCGACTGTGGGTGAGGCGGCGTGAGGCGTTGCCAAGGTGGGAAGATAAGAAGGCACAACGGCTGACCGCCCCGACGCCATCTAGATCCAATCGTCCTGCTAAGGTTCGATGCTTCGAGCTCCCACGCTGCGCATCTCCCACGCCAAATCAACCTTGCCACCTCCGAATCGCCATCTCTGCCGACAAGTCAACCTCGCCACTATCAAATTGAGGTCACCGCCAAATCGACCTCGCCGCCTCCGAATCGCCATCGCCGAGCGACAGCCTGGGGCCGAGCCAAAGGGGCGACACCGAGAGGCTGTGGCCGAGCTGCAGATGTGTGGGCCGACCCTGGATCCGGTCGGATCCCAGTAGAGGAAGCAAGAGGGGAGGTCGAGCCATGGTGGCGAGAGCCAGGAGAGGGAGAGTCGAGTCAGGCTGAGTTGGGGAGGAGCCGCAGGAGACCGAAGGTGGAGGAGGCCGGAGGCGGAGGAGGCCGGGTTGAGCACAGAGAGCTAAGGCGACGTAGGGAGCGGTTGATGGCGTGAAGGAGAGCCAAAGGGAGGGCAAGCCGGAGCAAGGAGCTAGGAGAAATGGGGAAGGCAAGAAAGAGAGGAGGAAGATATAAGGTAGGAAGAAGGGGAGAAAAAAATGAGTGGTGGGAGCATTCAACTGAACTGAACAGTAGGGGGAGGAAGAGAGAGACTACTAGAGAGAAAAAGAAAAAGAGAGAATAAATGCGTGCAATAAAATTATTCATCGTGAATATTTAATGCTAAGACTACCATTGAATGCTTCTTCAAGTAATTATCCTTCTATCTTGCTCAATTTGCCTATGTCTTGCTTCTTCAGGTAATTATCCTTCTATCTTGTTCAATTTGATGCCTAATTCTTGTTTAATTCATCATATTATTCTTGTTCTGGATTTATCTGCACCGTAGCTAAGCCGACCGCCTGGGCGCCGCTTAGTCGCCGCCTAAGCGCTGGGCCACCGCCCGCCTATCGCTTTCTTGAACCTGGCCACCCAGTGAGCCCCGAGCCACGCTGAGCCTGTCCCTAAGCTCGCCTTGTCTCCCTCACGCTCTCACCCCTTGCTATTGGCCTCCCCTCCTTTGTAGGCCACCGACGACCGTCATCCTTCCCAACTCCAGCGCCTAGACTCCCCAACGATCCGCCGAGCCCCGACCCAATTCTCGGTGCTCAAAGCTCCTCTAGGGCCTCCCGATGCCATTCCTAGCGCTGTCTTTGGCTCTCCTTCCCCTCGACGAGCCACCCACGGGAGCCACTCGCCGCCGACTCCAGCTCCCCGATGTTAGCCCTCCTCGGTCCCTTTCTGGCTCCGTCAATGACACTGGTGGGTTTCCCGCACCTTTCTTGTGCTCATGCTTGCACCATTTGGCTCTCCCCTCTCTCCGGCCGCCGGCGCCTCATTCGACTTCCCCACCGGTCGCTTTGCACCACCGCTTGAGCCGCCATGTTCGCCCCGAGCACCGGCGCCGTCTCCCTGGCCCCTAACATCCTCAGGGAGTTCCCTTTTAGTCACCGCAGGCGCTTCCCCAGCCACCCCTCGCCGCCGGCATAGCCGCCTGCCTGCACCGCCCCTGCTCCAACCCGAAACAGAGGACCCCCTTTCTGTTTCTCTCTCTTCTCTCCTCTTATGACTTGTAGGCCCAACTAGAAAATGGCATCTAGCTAATGTGTGTCACTTGTATCCTTTCAATTCATTTCTAAATCTTGAAACTTATATTTAAGAATTATTCAAAAGGCAATGTAATAAAATGTGATTTATGGATAATAATGAGAATAAGATTTTAATTATAAAATTATAACAAGGGTTCATGCAATTTAAAAACTGTGTGAAGTTTTTGCTACTACATTTTATTGATTTCGGCCTGATCGGCCCATGAGTAAGTTATTACTGTATTATCTACGATTCCCGCATGATGTGTTTTTGTATACAGTAATGTATCTGTGAGTACTATCTACTTATCCAGGGAATAGCGTGGTAGAATCACAGAGCCAAACAGTGCTAAACCCGGGTTCCGACAACTATGCTCTGGAAGCTAGTTAGCTATCTAGAATCTTTATTAGTTCTAGCAAAATATTATTACAACTCTAAAAGGAGGTTATTAATTAAATATATCCAGAAATAGTAAATAAATACAGTTATAAAAAGCCACCGCAAGCCAAATGAACCCATAATCCCGGTGAGCAGGGTTTGAATGAAAATGTCATCTATCTGGCATCTTATAGATTCAGATACAGAAAGTACCAAAGGAAAACTGAGTTTGAAGTAGGCTACCTCTTCTGGGAGCTTAGGATGTCCCAGAATTCGTGCAAAGGAGGTGTGAAGCAGAATAGGGTCATACTGTCAAATACATAAACCACATTAGTGAAAGAATCATCAAAATGTGTGAAATATCAAGTCGATAGCAATTAGTAATCAATAACTATGTAGTACACTACAAGAACCAATCCTGAACATTGAGCTTAGTGCAATACTGCAGTCAATTAGTAAGAAAATGGTATTCTCTTCTGTCTCCTCAGTGCTGTTATGTCAAGACAATGGAGATAGAAACTCAGTTAACATTTCCAACAAAATTATCTGAGTTGCTCTCACCAGTTGCTTTTGAGGTGCTCGAGGGAGAGCTTCTCTCAATCTTGAGCGGATGTCGGCAGGATCAGTACCAGATTCAACCTAAATAATACCAAATCAAATAACCTATTCAGTCTGAATACTTGTAAGAGTAGAGGATGACACACTAAGGTTACTTGAACACGGCACCAATGAGAAAACATAGGCATCCAAGAAGTCATCTGACAGACAGAACAGGGTATTTTTAAAGATCCAAACCTGCCACAGGCCAAGAAGCACTCCAGTTGATGTCAAAACCACTCGATCCAAGACAATTTTAAGGGGACAAACAGCCTCAGTAACTCTTTTTACAGCATCCACTTCGGCTTCAATCTCAACAATATCACGCATAGATACATCAATATAATTTTATACTCCCATGTTCATAAAAAAATCATAATCAGAGGGTGCATTTACCTCATCCTCAGTTGCTATAATGGGCTCCAGGTGATGGGAGGCATGAAACATACTGAAATGATAGATGCTTGCATTTTGGAACCAGATAACTGGCAAAAAGAAATCAACCAAGCAAGTAAATTAACATCAAATGCCTCAATAAAGTAGCAGATTCAGGTTAACAAAAGATAAAAAAACAAGAGATTAATCAAGTAATCTTAATCACCAGGCAATCCAACTGATCACTTGTATTTAGCAACATTGGAAATGTTAAGGGAGATATTAACTGAATGCACTGAACACAGATTAGGACACTGGCAAACCGCAATCACTAGGTGAAACGAAATTTTATGACTGTATTCTATTTATAGGTTTGAAGATACATAACGAAACCTTACCTTGACCAAAGTAAGGAAGAAACACTTCCTTCACAGCTTTCCTGCAAGCACAAAACATACTCAATATTACACTGTTTGGCCTCTACTCCGAGTTCCAAAGATAGAAATAACAGCTCAAATTAAACTAATTTAACCAACAATTCCCACAATGGCAATTGATTCAAACAAAAGCCCATCGCTTACGATATCACAGCGGCAAACTCCGGGTCCAGGTAGAGCACAGTCGCACGCACCGGCGGGTTAGCGGCCTGACGAGCAGCAATCACATACTCATGTTTCAGCAATGTCATCATAGCCAAGCAAGCATATGACATATGCAAACCCAGGCGAGCAGGGGATGGAGAATCTCTCACCTTGAGCTTGGGCACGACGGCGCCGTCCCCGGTGTGGAAGAGGTCCGAGAGCGTGAGCGACTGCGACGTCTCCCCGCCGTTCAAGAACACCGCGCCGTGCTCGTCGAGGTCCCGTGCCATCTTCTCGTACAGCTCGGCGCGCCGGGACGACACGGAACCACCTGAGGCAACCAAGAAAAAAACGCAAGCTTTCACACCGCAATAGAGAAAGTGGAGGACGACATCCAAGACTCGCAGGAGGTCAAGAAACAGCAAGCAGATGGAAAAACAGAGTTGGTAATTGCATTCGGGCCCAAAAACTTCCACAAGAACTGGCAAAAAAAAAAGGGAGATGGTAGAACCAAGAAGGAAAAGCCAGGGGTAAAAAGATGAAGAATTGCGCGGCAAACGGGGTGAGGGGAGGATAAGGGTTCAGCAAGATTACCAGGGGTGGTGGGAGGGTAGGAGTCCATGGGCAGCCGGCGGAGGAGGAGGAAGAGGACGAGGATGGCGGCCGGTAGGCACCAGACCGCGGTGGCCGGAGATCTGAGGCGGGTGGAGCTGCTCGGGGGCTTCGTGGCCATCAACGGTGTGCCGTGTGACCTGTCGATTTGCTAGTAACATCGGTCCTGTTTATTGGGAGTCTGGGACTTTCTAGACGTGTACATGACTTTGTATTAGTTTATGGTTGTGCACAATAGCATACCCCTCCGAACTTTTTTTTACTTAAATTTTTTGTTTTCTACAATTTTCAAGATATAATTCTAATCGTTACTTTATGCTAAAATATACTAATAAGATTATAATACTATAAAAATATTTTTATCGATAAATCTAGTGTTATAGTTTTCGTATAGCTAATCTAGATAGTTTTAAATCTATTAATGATCAAACTTTAAAAAATTTGATAGAATAGATTTTAAAAAATCAAGAAAAAAAAGAATGAATGGAGTATGTTTTTTTACTTTCATCAAGAGTATTGAGATTTATGTTTGGGATTCCTCGACGGATTCGAGATTGGCCATTAATTTGCCTATGAAACTGTCGGTCGGTCGATCCAATGAATACTCTGAGAAGGCCTCCACCTTCCTTTATATGCATGAGCGGAAAAACACATGCACACGCTCTAAGGTCATGAATCTATCTACGACATTTGCAATTATAAATCTATACGTGCGTATGAAAACGAGAGAAAGAAGATTGGGAAAGATAACCGGCATAGCAAACATCGCCGAGTGTACTTGTTTATATTGTGCCGGATCATCTACAGTGCTCACATCGGAAAGCAGAGAAAATCTGCATATTACAACAGAATTTGGTAGGAAAAGATGTGTACCGAACTCGGTAAGCAAGAATCAAATCACACTCGTGATACAATAGAGTCATAACCATTATCTATATATACATAGAAAGGTTTGTTGCGCTTTCAGCCTCCCTTAGTAGAAGCTGTAGCATTGCAAACACCACGATTGGAGCAAAAATCTTGAAATAGTTCGGAAGAAAGTCTCTTAGTCGTGATATCAGCAAACTGGTAAGCAGATGGGACATGAAGAACATGAACGTGACCAAGCATTACTTTTCCCGAACAAAGTGAATGTCGATCTCAATATGCTTTGTTCGGTGCTGTTGCACTGAATTAGATGATATGTTGATAGCACTGATGTTATCACAATAAACCATGGTTGCCGAATCAATAGGGTGATGTAGTTCATACAAGAGTTGTCGTAACCAACAGCATTCGACGACAACGTGCGTGACGGTGCAATACTTTGCTTCGGTACTGGAGCGAGAAATAGGGGCTTGACGCTTGTAGCTCCAGAACACTAGGTTATCACCATAGTAGATGCAATAACCCGATGTTGACCAACGGGAATTGGGGCACCCAGGCCAATCCGCATATGTGTAAGTCGTGATTCCTCTAGTCAGGGAAGCCCTCAAATGATGTCGAGATCCGAATATATAGATCCGGACTCTCCATGTATTCTTCACAAGTTCATAATCACGTTAGTGCACATAGTGAAAATATAGATGAAATATCAACCATATTCATGATTAAACAAGAAAAAGATTCAAATATTATTAATTATCAGAGTTACGACATTACAGCTAAGTTTACACTTTAACAACTAGAAGGGCTAACAGAATTAGTAGCAGAAACATAATGAAAACGAAGCAGCCATTTGACATGCCCACAGGCAATTTACTAGGAAATGAGACCCTAATCCAAGAAGTCATCTAAGTATCCTCCTTTATGTACCTTCAGTTAATATGGTTTTTCTTCCTCAATTGAGCAAATGTGGATATAGCCGTGAGTACATAAAGTACACAGCAAGTCATTTATAATAAGAATGCAATATAATTATGCAAGGCTTACCAAATGATAGTTGAGTGGTTATTTGGCAGAAAGCAATAATTTAAAGCAAATACAATATATAGATTGGAGGCAAACTTTGAAAATAATTAATAAGTAAATAATCAAAAGAATTAAGTAAACCACAAGTGAACTGACCACTCATCCAATAAACTACTCGTAAACTAACTATCCACGTAATGAACCATCAGTGAACTAATCATTCACTTTCCAAACTTAACCCAACCAGATTTTTATGAAATTCTACTCCTCGTGTGAAATCACTGAGCATTATCCATAACTGGGGACATGGCTACTCGAATAGTTTTACACTCTGGTGAGGTTGCACAACTTTACCTATATGATATGATCATCTCATAATGGCACTAGAGCAACACGCTTGCTTAGGCAAGCTGATCAAGAAGATCATAACAAGATTTTTACAATACTCAATCTCAACTTTGTTCCTTCTGCTAAGATTTCACGATCGAGTAGGCTAACCACCTAGTCGAACAGATCCCTCTTATGCCCCATGGAAATGTCTAACCGACACCCACTGACATCCCAATGGTGAAACCAAAATTGAAATATCACAAATTATTTAGCTAGATTCATCCCATAATGGACATGTGGTTGTACAATAAAGCTCAGATCAATGGCACACAAAGTTAAGTCATTAGACATTACACAGACAAGACATCCACATCCCAGAAAAGTGTAGCCACATTTCCCTTTACTGCACAATCACTCACCTAAGTGAAAACCATTTTGTATATCCAACACCAATGACCCTACCCATATCATGGTACTCGGATTTTATAACTGTGACTGACCATCACAATTGAATATCTCATTAAATCAAAATTAATTAGTTAATTCAACATGGAATGATGAACGCAATGAACTACAAGTATGGCTAACCATAGTAAACGTACAACCTATATGACAACTAGCATTACATCACTAGATAAATACCCATCCTATGGTGATGATGGAATCATGGAATTCAAATTATCAACTTAGGGATTTAATCAAATTAGACGTTAACTACCAGATACAAAAGTTTGTATTAAAATAGCAATGCATCATAATTTTTAAAAACAGAAACTAATATATTTGACAACTATGTTCAACATGATCAAAGAACATTACTTACCTTGGGCTTGCTCAGTTATCAACTCTTAGTCTTTAGACCTGCTTCAGCTCCTTCGAAGACGTTATCTCGCGGAGAGAAAATGAATAAAACACAAATAAAATCAAATAAAATCAAATTAACTCTAAAAATTTCAAAACCAAAATCAAAAGATATAGCTCAATTTTAGATGAATTTAGGAAAAAAGAATCGGGTCAATCAGAGCTAGGATGAAGAAGAACGGGCTATCGAAAGATTTAAATCTAAGAAAAAGGAAAAAAGAAAATCTTATTTCTTTTCTGGAATTATATTCCTAAAGGAAATTCTAAATTATGACATCAACATTTAATTTAACGTGGCATGACATGTGGCACTGACACATGGCTCGAGTGGTTGATGTGGCAAACACGTGGCTGACACCTAGGATTAGGGCTGATGTGGCTACTGGCGTGGCTCGATCTACGGGTCTACAGCATAGTGCGATCTGACATATGGGACTAGGCTATTAGAGACTTGGTGCATATGGACCAAGTTCACGAAGAATTTGAAAAGGTGGCTAGTGCGGGGCACACAAATTGAGGTATCCTTTCGGTTGCCAAGCAGACATGGTCATGCAGGCCGAGGCATGGAGGTGAGCAACCGATGGTAAGGAAACAGTACGGTGAGAAACTCACCGTTGGCGAGATCAATGACAATAGATGGCAAAATGGCGACAGTTCACGAAGAATTTGAAAAGGTGGCTAGTGCGGGGCACACAAATTGAGGTGTCCCTTCAGTTGCCAAGCAGACATGGTCACGCAGGGCGAGGCATGGAGGTGAGCAACCGATGGTAAGGAAACAGTACGGTGAGAAACTCACCGTTGGCAAGATCAATGACAATAGATGGCAAAATGGCGACAATAAAGACAAGGAAGATGACATCGATGAAGAAGACGAAGGCGACGGTGCAAATGAATTCTAACAACGGTGCACGAGCTCAGCAAGGCAACGAGCGGCTTAGGATATGGAGAAAACGAAGACGGGGCTCGGCTTTTATACACGGATGTCGAGGAGGTCGAGCTGAACATGACGCGGAGTCCCGAGCGACGACGGCATGAACGCCAAGGTCTTCGGCTCAGACATGACAGTGAAACCGAATGGGGACGATGACAGTGCAAGGGGTCTTGATGGTTGACACATGGCACTAGGGGAGATTGAACAGCGGGCGAGGCGATGCAGATCGGACGGCGCGGATGGAGTAGTTGCTCGACCAGATGTGCGACGCATGGCAACGGCGAGGCAGGCGCCACGTGCGGGCCAATTGGGCCAGGGGTGGAAATGGGCCGGAGCTTTGGGTTTCGGCCCAAATGGCTTTTAGAGAATTTCTAGGGAATTTCTAATTTAAGAAATTCACATAAATTCAATTGTGGTCTAGAAAATAGCACATAAATCTATAAAATCCCAGAAAATTCAAAAAAAATCCTTAAACACAAGGAATCCAAATAAAATAATTTTAACCTTAATTGAAGTTTAACTTAATCAGATTAAATTCTTTTAATTCACAAAAATTCAAATCAAGCTTCAACTAATTCTAGGAAATTCCAACTGGTGAATTTTATTTTAAAAGCTTTAAAAAGACTTTCAAAAATAGGATGTTACAAATGAGGATCGAGATCCATGGTCCCCTAGATATATTGTAGAATGTGCTTCACCAGATTAACTAGATGACAACCCAATTATGAGTATATATGAACTACACAAGCTATATATACTCAAGGGATATATTTCAAGATAAAGATCCTTAATATATGGAAAGATAAATATGGATCAATACTAATGAAACCACAAAACATAGAGGGAACTCCCCCTAAATGTGTGCATACAAGAATGCGTAATGGAGACATATGCATATATTCATGTTTGACTATTTGGTGAAGTTTAACTTATATTTTAGTTTTGAGGAATATAATAAGAAGCAAGAATGTGATATAGAATACATACTTCTTATGGTTTTTCACCTTTTTACCCAAATGAGACTAGGTAATATCACAATCAATAAACAAATTAGTCTCATAATTAGATTTGTCATTATCACCAAAACCAATTTAATAAAACTTGAACTTACAATGGCCCACCCAGCCTTGCCGTTTTGTGGAGATATGTGAGGGCAAGAAAGATAAAGAGCAATGCTTTGAGCTTGAAAGAGAGGTGGTACTGGAATTTACAAACTCATGCCCATTATCAACTTGAATGGATCGAACTTATTGCTGAAATTGAGTGCGTAAGAAGTGCAAAGAAATGTGTGTGTGGCCAATACATCATGCTTTCGTTTGAGAGGGAAAGCCCATATGAAGTGTGTGAAGTCATCAAGAATAATGAGGTAATATTTATTTCCAGAATTGCTCAGCACAGGTGAAATCAAAATATCACAATGCAATAGTTGAAAAGGAAACATTGTGAATGAATTAGACTTAAAGAAAGGTAGCCTAACATGCTACATGCTTGCCAAGTTGATAAGTATGATAGAGAGACAAATATGTTGTACTATAAGGAACTAATTTGGATTTCTATAAAATAGAGAAAGCATCTTGGCTGAATGATCAAGGTGATGGTGCCACAACTCAGCAGAGGCTGAGACAGTAAGAAAGGCATGTGGAGTAGAGGTAGCAAGGTCGTCATGGATTGGATAGAGGTTGCTCATGCTATTGAAGCGAGAAATCTAAGATCCTTGATGGAAAAACCAAAGGGGTCAATTCAACAATGCAAGAATTATCTCGAGTGAATTGGTGAATGGAAACAAGATTTTTGATGAGATTAGGAACTAATAGCACATTGTTAAGATGGAGTGGAAAGAGGGATGCATGACCAGTGTGAGTAACCGGCGCTGAAGAGCCATTCCCGATAATGACAGAGGAAGAAGGGGAAGTGGAAGGAGTAAGAGAGGAGAGTATAGCCTGATCGGAGGTCATGTGCGAGGAGGTGTCAAAGTCCATGACCCATTCGCCAGAGTTTGATCCATGAACAGACAAGTTGTTCATGGCTACCAGGAACCCTGCTTGGTCCCATGATGGATTGTTAGAGGATGATGGTGACCAGGATGACACGGGTGCCATGGATTGGTGGACTAGAGCAAACATCATTTGTGCCTGAGGTGGAGCAGGTTGCGGTCTGAGAAGGCTTAGAGGAGAAGCATGCCACTGGACCGGCCAGGACGATGGAGAGTTCATCGAAGAGTGAGGACATATATGAGCTTGTCTACTCCACTACCCGTTCCATGGATTGAAGGCCATCGATGGGTTGGAGCTGTTGTGGAAGTCGGAGTTGCCACGTCCATTGTTGTTGTAGTGCTAACCACCACGACCTCTGTAAATTAGTATCCCTCTTACAAAGTTTTAAGTTCAAATTCTATGCTAGGAGGTAAAAAAAATAGGATTTATTAGGTGTCATGTACTTGATTTCCCTTGTATACCAAACATATTTTGGGCCATAGATGGTGGTTGCAGATTTATCCTCTAGATATGTGTCCAAAACTCATCAAACCCCAACTCTAGTTTTGTCTGGGCTGGTGATGGGGCATCATGAGCCATGGTGTGGTTGCCAGTCTTGGATGAGGTTAGTTGGTAAGTGACAGCATATATGATGATGATTAGTGGGTGGTTAGCGAGGCGATCATCACAGAAGATGAGGCCCCGAGATGGCAATGTTGAGTTTTTTTGGGCTGTAGCTTATGGTTTTTGGTTTAAATTTTTGATTTTTGGCTGTTTGCATGAGAGAGTACGGAGAGAGATACTCACGTGTGATTTTGGCCGATATAGATAAAGTCGGGACAGTGCCTACTATAATCAATTTGTAGACTCCATCTTAAAAAGACACTCCGTTTGAAAGCTTGTCAATATAGAAAGCTAAGCTATAAGGCTAAAAGAATCCACCCATTGCTATTAGCCATGATTTTGGTGGTGACAAAAGTAGGGTAGGGATGGGTTGGATAGGGGTCGTGCTAACGAGTTGAGGAAGGGAGGCACAAGTAATAGGTGTGGATGACGGTGGTGCGACTAGAGAAGAGAGATACGAAGGAAATGGAATTTTGTGAGATCTAGTGATTTAAAATACACATGATTCACAAATACATGTACTTAATGCCCATTACATCCTTTTTCTTTTCAAAATTTATGAGATGATATTGTTCCAAGCTTAAGAGTGGTTTATTTATATAAATATACCATCTCTTCCAAAATATCTAAACTAACCATGACGAAAAATAATAAAGGCACGAATGTTTGTCAAGAAAAAAAAATTTCATAATACTATACTTCGCAAGTCTTCGTAGCCTCCTCGACGCCATTCCTCCAAATTTGAAGCAGAAACGAAAGACAGGCGAAATCACGGCATACGCCCAAAATAGAGCAGAGACTCCAAACGGATTTATGAAGTCCCGACGAGAAGCATCCCATTCCCATCTCGTCTTCCTCGTCCCCTCTCCCGCGAAACCCTAGCCCATCGCGCCCCCACCACCTCTCCGGAACCCTAGGGCCTCACCGGCCGGAGGAACGCGGCGGCGGAGATGAGTTCCCAGAAGAAGCGCCCGACGAGGATCGAGCCGTTCAGGCACCGGGTGGAGACCGACCCCAAGTTCTTCGACAAGTCGTGGAGGAAGCTCGACGACGCCATCCGCGAGATCTACAACCACAACGCCAGCGGCCTATCCTTCGAGGAGCTCTACAGGTTTACGTTTCGCGCAACTCCGCGCGAGATTTCTCCCCAACCCCTTGTTTTTGTCGGATTTCCCCTGTTAGTTTGGGCTGTATGATCGTGTCCGGGAAGCTGATGACTGAGAAAAGCGCGAGATTTTGATCAACTGGGGTGCTGATTCGCGTTCCATAACTCTGTTTTTTTTCTTGATTCCTGTGCTGTTGCATATGTGCGATGGCGATATGTGAATATTTCGGAATATTTTGATTAATGGGGTCTTACTGATGGATTTTAGGACAATTCCTAGATTCATGCTTTGTTATTGTGAAACGGGGGTCATATTGTAATTATTGATGCTTGCTTATAGCTCTAGAGGTAGCGTACTGTTAAATTTTGGCGAAAAACTGGTCACGCCGGTGGTAAGCATGCGGAGTTAATTAGCCTGTGGTAAACATGTAGGGGTTAATTACTTCCTTTGTGTGGTATCAAACACTTGGGGCATTTAGTTTGGAAGGTTGCATCTATTGTTCATTGACCTCGTGGTTCCTCGCACTTCCCCTCATCGGCGATTTATTTGTTGTTGCATTGGATTCTTAAGATGTAACGTTGCATTTACTGGTTCATGGACGTTTTGATAGCCAAATTTATTACCTTAGTTTCTAGCACGTGGTAGCCTTTTGGATGTTGCAAACTGCGTAAAGAGGTGTTGATAAAGTGGCAAATACGTCATTGATGCTATAGACTATAATTTTTGCAAAATTATGACACACCTCACAAGTAATCCTACTCTCCACCTATTACTTGTAGGGAACTTCATCTCCATGATTATATTCTTCACCTGTGAGTTTTGTGTGCTCTTTGTTACACGTCGTTTGTATGTATAAAAAATAAGGCCTTGAAAACAAGATTAGCTAAACAGTATCAGAACAGTTCTTCTGTAAGTTTCCCTGTCCAAAATAAAAAGAAAAAGAAAGAGAAGAGACTCTTATGTATGTTTTGTCTGTAGAAACTTCCTTTCCTTTATGAGTGCTCTATTTTACAATCATGACCAGTGATCTTTAAAAAATAGTATTCTTCTGGATAGCAAGGTTGTCACGGTGCTCCGGCAAGTCGCGGCAAGGCCGGGGCGCCTGGACGCCTAGTCGACTAGGTCGTCCGCCATGGCGACAATTAGACGATAGTAGTTAGACGACAAATAATACCTTATATGACTGAAAAATAAATAACCATGCAGCATAATAGCATAAATTATCTAAATAACCATATCTCAGGAGGTCTAAATTAGAAGAAATCTATTGAGGAAAAGGTCTGTTCGTAATTTTTAGAAACTTTGAAGGTCTAAATTAGAAGAAATCTATTGAGAAAAGGGTTTGTTCGTAATTTTTAGAAACTCTGAGGACTTAATCACAAAAACCAAAAAAATTATAACTCCTAACCTAACCCTAGCTGCCGCCAGCCAGTCCGCCCCCGACTGCTCTTCGGCTCCCGCTCTCTCCCCCCATCTCTCTCTCCCAGCCGCCTCCCCTCCCTACGCCCAATCTCTCCCCGCCGCCTCCCCACATCTGTTCTCTACCCCCGGCGCCTTTCCTCCCCGCGTCCGACCCTCCTCTCCCCACCACCTCCCCTCCCCTCCGCCTCCTCCCCACACCACCTCTCCTCCTCGCGCCTGGCGCCTCCTCTCCCCACCGCCTCCTCCCCCTGCCGCCTTCAGCTCCTGGCATGGTAGTCACAGTGGAGAGGGGTGTTGGCGGCGGGAGTAGGCTGGAGATCGACGCTGGCGGCTGGAGCAGGCCAAAGATCGGCGTCAACGGCGGGAGCAGGCTAGACGAACGGCCTTGGCGTCTCCTCCGGCCGCCAGGACGACTTGGCGTCGCCTAGGCGACGTCGTGACAACCATGCTGGATAGTGCTGTCGCTAAAACAAAACATAGTTATCCACCATATAGGAGCTGGGCTGCTGCAAATACCTTTAATTTGTGCAGCGAAGTTCTATATTTGTTGTTATGGGCCTTGCGTCAATGCTTAGAAAAGCATAATAAGTAAAAAAAATTCATGAAAGAAACAAGGACCAACAGCCCCGTTTGTCCTCAGGTGATGTTTTTGTCTGTCAAATGGGTTTTTTGTTGGGAAATATCTGTGTTCATATTGTTAACCGGTCATGTTATCTTGTTTAAAAGCACTACCCTTTTGATGGCCCAGAACATAATATTCTGCTTACATTCTGGCAGGACTGCTTATAACATGGTACTTCACAAGCATGGTCTGAAGCTCTATGATAAACTCACAGAAAACATGAAAGAGCACCTGCAAGAAATGCACAGATCAATAGAAGCTGCTCAAGGTGGTTTGTTCTTGGAAGAGTTGCAGAGAAAATGGGATGATCATAACAAGGCATTGCAAATGATCAGAGACATCCTGATGTACATGGACAGGACATTTATTCCTACCAATAAGAAGACACCTGTCTTTGATCGTGGATTGGAACTGTGGAGAGATACTATTGTTCGGTCTGCCAACATTCAGGGGAGGTTGCTTGACACCCTTCTTGATCTCATACATAGAGAAAGGATGGGTGAGGTGATAAATAGATCCTTGATGAGGAGTACAACTAAAATGCTGATGGATCTAGGATCTTCTGTTTATCAGGATGATTTCGAAAGGCCATTCCTTGAAGTGTCTGCTAGTTTCTACAGTGGTGAGTCACAGCAATTCATTGAGTGCTGTTCTTGTGGCGAGTATCTCAAGAAGGCTCAAAAGCGGATCGATGAAGAAGCAGAGCGTGTGTCACAGTACATGGATGCCAAAACTGATGAGAAAATAACTGCTGTTGTGGTAAAAGAGATGCTTGCAAATCACATGCAGAGGTTGATTCTTATGGAGAACTCAGGGCTAGTGAATATGCTTGTTGAAGACAAGTATGAAGACCTGACCAGGATGTACAATTTGTTTCTACGTGTTCCTGATGGGCACACAACAATCAAATCTGTGATGACTTCTCACGTTAAGGAAACTGGAAAGAGTTTGGTAACAGATCCAGAGAGGCTGAAGGACCCTGTTGATTTTGTCCAGCGGCTTCTGAATGAGAAGGATAAGTATGACAATATCATTAACATTTCATTTGGCAATGACAAAAGTTTCCAAAATGCTCTGAATTCTTCCTTTGAGAACTTCATCAACTTAAACAACCGATCGCCTGAGTTCCTATCGTTGTATGTTGATGACAAACTGCGGAAAGGGGTGAAAGAGGCCAATGAGGAGGATGTTGAGACTGTCCTGGACAAAGTGATGATGCTGTTTAGGTACTTGCAAGAAAAAGATCTGTTTGAAAAGTATTACAAGCAACACTTGGCCAAGCGTCTTCTTTCTGGGAAAGCTGTTTCTGATGATTCTGAGAGGAGTATGCTTGTGAAGCTCAAGACAGAATGTGGATATCAGTTCACTTCAAAATTGGAAGGCATGTTCACTGATTTGAAGACCTCTCAGGATACCACGCAAGGGTTTTATGCTACTAATTCTTCTGACATCGGAGATGCCCCCACGATATCTGTCCAGATACTCACCACTGGATCTTGGCCAACACAACCATGCAGTACCTGCAACCTTCCTCCTGAAATACTCAGTGTGTCTGAGAAGTTTCGGGCTTACTACCTTGGTACCCACAATGGCAGGAGACTGACATGGCAAACAAACATGGGGGCTGCAGACATCAAAGCAACATTTGGAAACGGCCTCAGCAAGCATGAGTTGAACGTCTCAACCTACCAGATGTGTGTTCTCATGCTGTTTAACTCAGCAGATTGTTTGACTTACCGTGATATTGAGCAGGCTACAGCAATACCATCTGTTGACCTGAAGCGATGCCTTCAGTCTCTTGCTCTTGTGAAGGGTAAGAATGTTTTGCGAAAGGAGCCCATGAGCAGGGACATCTCGGACGACGACAGTTTCTGCGTCAACGATAAATTTACAAGCAAGCTGTTCAAGGTCAAGATTGGCACCGTGGCGGCACAAAAGGAGTCGGAGCCAGAAAAGATCGAGACCCGACAGAGAGTTGAGGAAGACAGAAAGCCTCAGATCGAGGCTGCTATCGTGAGAATCATGAAGTCCAGGAGAGTGCTCGACCACAACAGCATAGTGACGGAGGTGACGAAGCAACTGCAGTCCCGTTTCTTGCCGAACCCTGTGGTGATAAAGAAAAGAATCGAGTCTTTAATCGAGCGCGAGTTCCTGGAGAGGGACAAGACAGACAGGAAACTGTACCGGTATCTTGCGTAAAATTTCTTGTTTTCGAATTCCTCACTTGTTTTCGAATTCCTCACTCTGTCCATAAACGGACCATGTTCTATGTACTTATGCCCATGCACTTCCGCTTAAGTTTTGCCGCAGGATGAGGTCTCTTGCTCAGGGATCAAAAAACCGGAACCGGGACAAATCCCGGCCGCCAGGCGGTACCGGTAACCGGCCGGTTACCGCCCGGTAACCGGAAATCCCGGATTCTAATCGGTCAAAATTCGTCAAATGGTTTTTTTGGGCGGGGCGGGAGAAGATCGGTAACCGGACCGGTAACCGGCCGGTTACCGGTGAGAAAACCGGAAAAACCGGTGAGAGGGGTTTGGCTAATCCGGTCAGGGATAAAAAACCGGAACCGGAACAAATCCCGGCCGCCGGCGGTACTCGAAATCGCCGCCCAGAATCGAAATCCCGGATTCTAACCGGTTAAAATTGTCAAATGTTTTTTTGGGCGGGGAGAAGACCGTGCCGGACCGTGCTGAATCGATTCTACGGTTTTACCGGTGAGAAAACCGAAAACCGGTGAGAGGGGTTTGGCTAATCCATTGTTGATTCAATTGAGATTTTTGAACTTTGATGTTGAAGTGATTTCTCAATCTATTGTTTCTGGTAGATGAGTAGATCTTTGGCCCTGTCTATTTGTGCTTCATAACTCTTGATTGATTGGGCAATCTTAGAGAAGTGGTTCATTTTTCAAGAACTCACTTGGGAACCATTTTTGAGTTTGGTTTATGTGGAAATGTTTGGAGTTTGCTTTTTTGGCATCTTGGCTCTTTTGAATTCTAATACACAAGAATGAAATCGAGGCTACCATTGTTCAGAACTTGAGAGGACCAAAGCAACACAACTCTCATCTAGTCTTTACAATCTAAAGATGAACTGTGATGCATATAGAAAATGACAACATCTACCAGAATCGAACCATGCTTCCAATCAACACTAGCTGCCAATGACAATAATTTACCCTTTTTACTTCCAACAAGAGCTAATCAACCTAATATATCAAAAACAATACCCAAACTAATATACCCACCGCATTAGCAAGTCAAAATTCAAATCTTCAATTCAAAAATTTCGCCAGATTTCAAATCCGGTTGCCACCGTATATCCGGTTACCACGATTCACCGCAGTAATCGTCGGTTTTCCCAACCATGAATCCGGTTGTTGATTCAATTGAGATTTTTTGAACATTGATGTTGAAGTGATTTCTCAATCTATTGTTTCCTGGTAGATGAGTAGATCATTGGCCCCTGTCTATTTGTGCTTCATAACTCTTGATTGATTGGACAATCTTAGAGAAGTGGTTCATTTTTCAAGAACTCACTTGGGAACCATTTTTGAGTTTGGTTTGTGGTGGAAATGTTTGAAGTTTGCTTTTTTTTTTTTTGACATCTTGGCTCTTTTGAATTCTAATACACAAGAATGAAATTAGAGGTTGCCATTGTTCAGGAACTTGAGAGGACCAAAGTAACACAACTCTCATCTAGTTTTGGCATTTACCTTTTTTACTTCCAACAGCAGCTAATCAACCTAATATATCAAAAACAATTCCCAAACTAATATACCCACTGCATTAGCAAGTCAAAAATTCAAATCTTCAATTCAAAAAATTCCGGTCGGTATTTCGAAACCCGATTGCCACCGGTATTTCCGGTTACCGGTAACCGCCGGTTTTCCCAACCATGTCTTGCTACCATCTTTAGATGTCATGTTCGTTTACATGCCAATGATAGAATCTTGTTCCATTCTTTGGTGATTACTTCAGAGTGGTGGTTTCGTTATTTGTCTTTGTAGCTGCTCCGGTTTGATACCCATTCAGGCCGACTTTTTCTGGTTTGATGGACGGTTTAAAATCTCACTGAACCTGCATGCTTTAGATACTAACTGATCTTTCATCCAGTTTGCAAGGTTCTGGGGCTAAGGGCTACCCATGGCTGGCTGCATGGCTTCCAGAAGTGTTCATCTTTGCCGCATGTATCATAGATTCATGCAGCCCGAACTTCAAAATCTGTATACTTCGCTTTTACCTTAGATGCTCCAAAGTTTTATCTTTTTTTTTTTGGGTTGAGCTGCATAGTTCATTCAAAAAACCGTTGAGAAATAATAATTACCAATGTAATTCACACAACCAATCAACAGAGAATAATTGAAAGAAAATACAAGAGAATGAAGTCTTTATTAATCTCAGTTCTCTTCTCCTTGTACATAGTCTTGTCTATATATATAATCAAAATCCCTCAGGGGTAGTTTTGGTATTTACCCACTGATGTAACTTTCTAGGTTTCGTTACACTCCGCCTTAGATGATTACCACGACATAAACATGCCCCATAAAAACTGTTATGAATATTGTGCATATATTGAAGAGGCCTAAGGGGCAATATATATAGGGAATACAAGGGGATATTACAGGGGAATATGCCATATGCAGATAAGAAAAGCGAGATATAAGGAAACGAATAACAATCATATTCTATCTCTAATACCCTTAAAATCCCCCTCAAATGCAAGGCGTATGCAATAGCATTGCATTTGAAAAAGGCTAACACTAAAACAAGAAAAATCCGAAGTCCGAGTCTTGATAATGTCGTCGGTGCATGCAGTTTTTGAATAAACTGTCAAATCAAGCCAAGAGGAATAGACATAAGTATAGCGGCGCAGATCGAAGCCTGAGATAGCGGCGGCGCAGTGCACAAAAAGCACAACGGAGGTGCGGTGCAAAAGAAGCGCGGCGGCTTTAGAAACTCAGGGCGGCAGCATCATAGAGACTTCTACGATCTGCAGCGGCTCAGATAAAAGCAGAGCTGTGACTATGCGAAAGGAAATTCCTATACTTCTATTACTGACAATAAATTTTTGGACTTACAAAGCTTAGACAAACTAAAAAAAATTTAAGACTACGGACTTAGATGGACGCAACAAAAACTCACGAAAATTAACGAAAGACTGACTAAAAGGAATCAGCAGGAGAATCCCACTCCCTCAAAACCCCTCCACTACCGCGTGCTCTGCTCGCATCTCGCTCACTCTCGCTGCTCATCGAGCTCAAGCTTTTCGAGCCTCTCGCTCTACTCCACTCCCAGGCCCGATTGGCACCAACGACGCCCTCCGATCGGTTGTAGATGGCCTAAACTTCCTTCAGGCTCGAGCATCCCTTGAAAAAGAGGCAACGTCAACCCGAGGTGGCCAGATCCGGGCCGGATCTGGGCTCGTTGAGTCCAGCGGACATGCGATCGGCAACGAGGATCCAGGCGGAAGAGTCTTCAGGCGGCGACAAGCCAATGAGATCGGTCGGATCCGGAAGAGGAGCGTAGACGCTGGATCCGGGCAGGATGGCGGCGTCCCGTCGTCGAAGAAGCTCGAGGAGGAGCGGTTGCCAGCGGGAAGAGCATGGCGCCGCCCACCGTGACGGGCCGGAGACGGCCGGGTCCGGCGTGGAGGAGGCCAAATTGGGCGGTGCGGCTTCAGATCCGGGGAGACGGCGACCCAAGGACGGGCGGCAGCGGCGGTCCAAGAAGAGGACGTCGGCGGCAGCTCGAGCAGTGACGACCGGATCTAGAGGCGGCGGATGGATCCAGCGCGAAAGAGCAGCGACGACCATATCTGGGGCGGCGCCAAGGAGGAGCGGGCGGATCCGGCAGGAGGCGGCCTGGTGCATTGAAGCAAACAGTGGAGACAGCAGGGTCCGCGGTGTGCTTCTTTGCGGCGGCGGTCTCGGGTTCTGGTCCGAGTCTTCTCCCGGCGAGCGTGGAGGCGATGGTCGGCTCCCAGCAGTCGGCTTTGGGAGCGGAGAAGACGATGGGTCGACACAGCCCAACGAGGTGACCGCCCCCGGGAGTGTAGATCGATCCTCTCGGGGCAGCAGATGCGGAAGACAAGCTGAAGTAGATCGAAGTTAGGGTTTTAACCTAAGCTCTGATACCATGTTATGAATATTGTGTATATATTGAAGAGGCCCAAGGGGCAATATATATAGGGAGTACAAGAGGATATTACAGGGAATATGCCATATGTAGATAAGGAAAGCGAGACATACAAGGAAACGAATAACAATCCTATTCTATCTCTAATACCCTTAACAAAAACCTCCTGTCAAAAATCCAGTGGGAAAAAAAGGGATAGAGAAAAGAGTATATCGCATTCGTTTCTCGTGTTGCATCTATTGCCTCATTAAAAACATTCACGTGAGAAAAATTAAAAAAAGTCACAAAAGAAAAAAAGAGTACAATATTAGATCTTCAGGATCATATAAGTCTTTCAGTCTTAAATAAAAGCTATGGTTCAAAGATTTATTCCCCTGAACCTTGTAACTCTCTAAGTCGTCTCATCTCTATGCCTCGTACGCACTTCTGCAAACTAGAGGTTGGGAGAAATTTTATAAATATATCTGCCAGATTATCACAAGACCTAGTTTTCAATATCTTTATCTCTTCGTTTTTTTGGAGTCCTTGAGGATAAAAGAGTTTAGAAGCAATATGCTTCGTGATATTACTTTTAATGTAGCCCATTTGCATCTGTGCCACACAAGCTGCATTATTTTTATAGAAAATAGTGGGCCATCAATGGTGTTCATACCACATGACTTCTTGTTGTGGCTAATTATTCGTCTGAGCTAAACACATTGTTGTGAGGCTTCGTACAATGCTATTATTTCTGAGTAGTTAGTAGACGTAGCTACCAGGGTCTGCTTAAATGACCGCCAAGAAATGGTTGTACCACCATAAAGAAATACAATCCTATATGGGATTTCGCATTATGGGGATCAGACAGATATCCTGTATTTGTATATCCAATCATATTCAAGTCTTAATTATTCGGGAAAAACAATCCAAGATCTTATGTACCGTGAAGGTACCTGAGGAAAGTTTTAATGCTACCCCCAATGTCTTCATGTTAGAGTTGCGCTGTATCTGGCTAGCAAGTTGATTGCGAAAGCAGTGTCCATCCTTGTCCAGTTAGCAAGGTACATTAGTGCCCCAATAGCACTCTGATATGGAACCTCTAATCCAAGAATTTTCTCATTTTCCATCCTTAGTCTAAAAGGATCTTTATTCGCTTTTAGGGATCAGACTACCATCAAGGTTAGTAATGGAAGTGAGTTATTTATATTAAATTTCTTTAACACCTTTTTGGTATTAGAGGATTGGTATACTAAAAGCCCTCTAGGGAGGTGCTCTAGATGCAAGACTAAGCAACATTTGGTTCGACTCAAACCCTTTATTTGAACCTCCTTAACAAGATAAGAACTTGCTTCCTTTATGTTCTCTATCGTTCCGGTAATATTTAGATCATTGATGTACACTGAGATAATACAAAATCCATTCTGGAATTTCTTTATGAACACAGAGGGATAATCCTTATTATTAGTGTACCCTCTTTTTAGGAGGAATTCACTAAGCCAGTTGTACCATATTCTTTCTAACTGTTTTAATCCGTACAACGACAGTTCCAACTTGGCGCTATACATGTTTTGATTTAATTTATTTGGATCCAAAATTTTTACTCCTTTTGGGACTTTCATATAAATCTCTGAGTCCAATGACCCATATAAATATACGGTCACTACATCCATTAACTACTGCCATTGATATTAAATATCGTAACATTATTCCACTCTTGACAGGAGAATAAGTTTCATCATAATCGATGCCAGGTATCTGTGTGAACCCCTGTGCTACAAACTTCGCTTTATATCTCACCACCTGACTATTTTAATTGCTCTTTCGGATGAAACCCCATTTGGATCCTACAGGGAACAGTTTAGGCGGTGTTCGGGCAATTGGGCCAAACACTTTTCTTTTATTCAACAAGAGTAATTCTGCCTCAATTGTTTCTTTCCATTTACCCTAGTCTTAGCACTTCCAGCATTCAGCTAAAAACTTTGGTTCTGGTACAGTTCAAGGTTCTTCGCATTTTTTGAGGCAAAATAAATGTCGGCAATCGTAGTCTTTCTTTTATATAATTCCCTGACTTAACAAAAATTGGTGGATATTTCTTCATTTCGTGCATCTAGCTCCTCGTGATTTCCCACAACAACGGGGTTTGGTTGTTCCAGTTTCCCAGTATTAGACTGTGAGCGCGCAATTTTACTAGGGTTACTATCTTCAGGATCATTCGCTTTAGAGATTTTTTTCTCAACGTTAGGTTGAATTTCTTCTACTAATTCGGGAGTTAACTTATTTTCTTTGAGTTTCTTTTTCTGCGGATGTCTTCACGGAATTGAGGCCTTATTCTTCGGTGCTCTCCCCCTCTTTTTCATATGAGGGGTTGGAGTGGTTCGAGTATCCGTCTGGGGTACTTCCACTCTCTCCAGAGCATTTACTGCTGGTATATAAGATTTTGTTACCACCTTTTGATCAGTGAAGGCATCTGGTAGATTATTTGCTATTTGCTGCAGGTTTATAATTCGCTGAACTTCTAGTGCAGTTTCCTTAGTGCGTGGATCTAAGGCTTGAATGCCTGAGACATTCCAATATATTTCTCAGCATTTTTAAGTGAGGTACTTTCCTCCCCCTAATGTTGAGGAATTATCTTCATTAAAAATGCAGTCGGCATGATGAGTCTTAAACATGTCTCCAATAGTAGGCTCAAGGTATTTGATAATTGACGGGGATTCAAATCTTACATAGACTCCCAACCTCCGATGGGGGCCCATGACCATACGTTGTGGTGGTAAAATTGGCACGTATACAACACAGCCAAATTTTCGCAGATGGGAAATACTTGATTCTTTTCCACGCACTAGTTGTAAGGGGGAAACATGGTGGTATGCAGTCAGTCTTACGTTTATTAGTGTGTCAGTGTGCAACACTGCATGGCCCCAGCATTTGGTGGGAAGCCTGCATTCTACAATAGTGGCCTAGCAATAAGCTTAATTCTTTTAATGAATGACTCTACAAAGCCATTTTGTGTGTGGACGTGTTGTAAGATTAGGAGGTCGACTAGAGGGGGGTGAATAGGCGGTCTAAAAATTCTCTTCAAATTATTAATAACGATTCAAGACTTTTTCTATTTGCTTAAACCAAGTATACAATGCAGAAACTTAAATCAATTTGGTTTAGCTCAAATAGCGCCTAGAACAAATAAATTTGCCAAAGTGCACCAACAATTCTAGCCTAGGTCAAGGTTTGCAATCCTAGGTATACAAGCAATCAAATTAATTCTATGTAAGTAAATTGCTTGAAAGTAAATTGAGCACAAGAAAGCAAACCACAAATGACACGGTCCCTTTTTACTGTGGTGTTTGGAGACTTGTCGGTCTCCCCTAGTCCACATTGAGGTAAGCCTAAACTAATTGGACCGGCTCTACGAATTAAGCCTTCCACCTCAATTCCACTATTGGTAGCTCTTTCCCGCTCTGGATAGGTGAGCTCCAACCTTCACAATTTCGTCGGGTCTTCTCACAACATTATTTGAGAAAATCACCGCGTATGACGCCTCCAACGCCGTCTAGGAGTCAGTAAACTCCAAGAGTAACAAGTCAAGTCCCTCACTTGACTCTCACCATGTGCAACGAATGCACAAGCTCAATTGGATACAAAGTCTACCTCTAGATGCAACACATGCACTATAGATCCTCTCTCCCTTCTCACAAAGTGCAACACATGTACAATTAAGTGGAAAGCCTCACTCTAGCTCAAAAACACAGGAATGGGTCAAGCAACAACATTTCCAACCGGCCACAAGGGGGTATTTATACCCCCACACTAAAAAACTAGCCGTTGGACTCAACATCCCGAAAAATTAGGATGGGCGGAAGTACCGCCGGCCAAAGGCCGGTATTTCTGCTCCTGGTCTGACGCCACAGTAACAGCTATGTCAGAGTTTCTGAACTAGCCGTTGCACAGTCGGCGCGGAACCACCGATGTCCAAAACCCGATACTTCCGATCTTCGGAAGTTCCGCAAAGTCGGCGCGGTACTTCCACTCAAGCCAAGACCAAAAGTTGACGCTCTCTGGAAAAAAGGTTACACAGGAGAGTCTGGAGCTTCCGACGTCCGGTAGTACCGCACAACACATGCCGGTACTTCCGCCTTTCGGTAGTACCGTTCACACAAAGCCAGTACTTCCGTCGGCCGGACTAGCCGCTCACGTAGAGCCGCTCAGACTACTCACATCCGGTAGTACCGCACAACACATGCCGGTACTTCCAATGTCAAGTAGTACCGCTCACACAGAGCCGGTACTTTCGACATCCGGTAGTACCGCTACACACACAGCGGTAGTTTCGATTTTCCTGAGAAGTGCAGATATCTCAACAAACTGTGCAAACTACGATATCATGCACACAATGATTACACATGATTTTCGACAAGTTGCAAAACACATTCACACACTTTTTGAAATCATGACACAAGGAATTGGTACATGGATTTATCACATTTGTAAAGCACATTCGCAAATCTAAGTCACATGTCACAAGGATTATATATGAGCTTCAACCATTTGCAAAATATATTTGCAAATATAAGCCTCATATCACAAAGAATGAAAACATGGACTTCAAGTACTTACAAAACACATTTGTATGTATAGTCCCATGTTACTAGAATTCAACACATGAGCTTCAACCATTTGCAAAATACATTCGCAAATGTAAGCCTCATACCAAGACGAGCTAGAGCAAGTGAGTTTTGAGTTATCAACACATAATGAGACTAACTACTAGACATGACCGCTCTTAATAGTACAGTAACCTATACTAGCAATCCGGTTTTCCAACCAAACACCAAGACCGGTAAAAGATTAGGAACACATCCTTAGCACTAACTAGTCATACCTTTACCTTGGGTCATTGTCTTGATATGCATCAAGTCATGATGCATCCTTTTCTTTAACTCCATCAACACATGATGGTCTTCACTTGATTTGATCAACACATGATCAACTCCTCATGCATCAACTCATGATGCGTCTTCTTCTTTGATGGCCTCCAACACATGAAACCTTCTTCTTCTTGATAGCCTTCAACTCATGAAGATATCTTCTTCTCAATCTTGACTTGATGATCCTCACCACATGAAGTCATCCTCATTTGTGGAACCTAACATATTAATCCAACTCATGAAAAATGTTAGTCCATAAAACAATTGTCACAAATTACCAAACTTCATCATTAACACATAATGGGGGGACTAGATTCGACAATCTTCTCTTTTTGGTAATTTGTGACAATCTCAACAAATAATGAGATATAAAAATTGATTTGCAAGTATACAACTTATACACAACAAATGTATACTCTAAGATAAGCTTTAGACAAAGCTTACTTATCCGGTTGTCATTAATCATTTAACCATTAACACATAATAGAGAAGTTAGATGACAACCCGATTGCATATGAGTATATATGAACTATACAAGCTATATATACTCAAGAATGTATTTCAAAGTAAAGATCCTAAATATGCATATTAAAAGAAGCATGGATCAATACTTATGAAACTCCAAAACAGAAAGATAGCCCACCCTAAATGTGTGCATACAAGTGTATATAATGAAGATATATGCACATATTCATTTTGGACTAATCGAGGAGTTTAATCTATATTTTGGATGTAAGGAATGCATTAGTATATTAGAAAGTGATTTCGAATGTATACCTTTTGATTTCAACTTTCCATCCAAATGAGACTAAGATGTAATATACTTGAACAATCATATTAGTCTCATATATACATTTGTCATTATCACCAAAACATTATAATGGTATTTGTTAATATCACCAAAATCTCATTGTGGTATTTGTCATTAACATTATGGTATTTGTCATTAACACCAAAACCAACTTAATCGAAGCTTGATCTTTCACGTGTGGTACTAAGTGTTCAATTTTAATGCCTAAAGCTAAACAGTAGTCATTAAATGCCTTAGAGGTAAGCTCGCTGGCATTGTCCATTCTAATGGACTTAATCCTTTCATCTGCAAAGTTTGCTCATAATCTGACAATTTGTGCTATTAGTTTAGCAAAGGCGTGGTTCCTAGTAGACAACAGGCATACATGGGACCACCTAATAGAAGCACCAATACCACCATAAAATATCTAAAGGGGCCCGACAATAGTTGAATAGGTCCACATTTATCACCCTATGTTCTCTCTAGGAAAGTAGATGATTCCCCCTTAATTTTCAGATAAGAGGGTCAGTTATAAGTTCTCCTTTGGCACAGGATAGACATAAGAAATCTTCAGATTTAAAAAAGGATAGAGTTTTTAAGATATGGCCAATAGAAGTACTTATAATTTTTCTCATTATTCCTATCTCAAGATGCCCTAATCAATCATGTCAGATCTTAAAGGAATCCGAGGTTATATATTCTATTTCATTGCAACATATTCTTCATATTTGATATAGGTATAGTGTAATCGAGATTACAAAGAAGAGAGTTTTTCAACCACTCATTTCTGATCACCGTCAGACTTAGTCAGGAGGAGATATTATGTACCACCTTCATTATCAGTCTCTACATAGAGATCGTTCAAGCGAATATCCTTGAAACTTAATAAGGTACGCTTTGATTCGGAATATAAGAGAGCATCCTCTATCGTTATTCAGGTACCCATATGGAAAACAAGTGTGGCCCTTCCAGTGCCAACGATTAGAGCATCACTTCCAGCGATGGTCATGACATTTTCTATTTTCTTGGTTAACATTTGGAAATACTTGGTATCCCTTAGAATTGAGTTGGTAGTTCCACTGTCTACTAGACAAATCTCCTCCTCCGCCATTGGATTTAGGGAGTTGTTCTATATATTGCATAATATAATCAAACAATAATTCAACAGGAATAAAGCTCAAAAGAACAAACATCCCAATTTATCCATCCAGAATAATGTTTAAATCTTAAACAATTAATGCTCCGCAAGAGCATAAATAATCCATTATTCTCCTAGAATAACCTAGGAAAAACATGACATCCGAGGTTGCTCGAGGGAGCTGCCTACGGACTACTACAAGTCGCCATATAGGTCAAGCTCCATGCGATCACCCCTGCTGTAGTGTTGAGCTCCATTTTTGCATTCAGTGCATCACCCTTGTCAACATCGGGCTGATCAACAAAGTGTGACTCTGCCTCCCTGACGCCTTCTTGCTCTTGCCAATGGACGCCTAGTAAAGGTCCACCAGATGCTTCAGGGTGCAATAAGTACGGGACCAATGATCCATACAACCACACCTATAGTAAGGCACAGGGGTAGACCGTCTTGTTGCCCAAGTCTGGTTTCTACCGCTTTCCTTCCGCTTTTCCCGTCCAACGGGGTTTACCATTCTCCTTTTACACATTTAACTTCTTCCACTTTTCACCCTTTGTTTGGGTCCCTTTCCGTGGCTCTAGTCACCACTGGTCTTCTGGAAATTAGCATGAGATCCTAGCAGTGGCTGTGACCCAGTGGGATGAGTCTGATAGTTCTTCATAAGTAACTCATCATTCTTCTCTTCCTCAAGAAGGGTGGTAATTAGTTCTGAGTACTTCCTATACTTGGCCTGACGGTACTACTACTGGAGCGTCCTATGGGTAGGGTGAAAAGTGCTCAAAGTCTTGTCTATCATCTTAGCGTATGTAACATTCTGGTTACAGAACCTGAGCTTGGTGACAAGCTTATGATTGACAGAATTATATGCTAACAACTTTTTGAACTCCTAAAACCTTATATTGGTCCACTCATGCTGTGCTTTAGGTAGCATGATGGACCTTTGTTGATCATACATTTCCTTCAAGCAATTCTATAATGCCAACTGGTCCTCTTTTAGCAAGTATTTAGACTTCAGGTCTTGATGGATGTGGTGCCTCAAGAAGTGTAGTGCCACACATTTGGCGGTCTCAAGAATGGCGGGAGCCCTAGCTTCTGGCTGGGTAATGGCAGTGCCTAGTGACCAAGCTGTCAAATTGATCTTAACATCCAATGCCCATGTGAGGTAGTTGCTATCATTTAGGGCGAGCTCAGCAAACTCCTTCTTAGCGATGTTTGATATTTCCTACATTATTCACGAAAACTTCTAAAATTACGACAGGTAAAAATACATGAATATTGCTAAATCAGTAAGGTATGGATTTGTATCTATTCCATAGACATTATTTAGGATTTACTAGAATTTTCTAGTAATTTAATGAATTTATGCTAATTAATAAGCAATTTTTAGAATTACTAATAAGCAGAAACAAAATACTAAAGAAATAAATCCAGAAAACATAATAATACCAAGGTGCTAAATAAGATGATGATGAAGCTCATATAATCTAACAATAATTTCTTTTACTGAGAAAATCAGTCAGCTAGACCTATCCACTATTTCGACAAACTTTAGGGTCAAAATTTATAATATTACATTTTTCCAGCAGTCCTCTATAATTTTTGTAAACTTCAGGGACTAAACTGAAAAACAACCACTTCGGAAATTCTCCCTTTTATTATTTGACCAGATTAGGCCTGAGCAGCCCATAAATCTCCTTGACCCATAAGGCCAGTGGCTAGGGTTAAAAACCCTAGCTACTGGGTCATCCAGCTGGCGGCTACAGGTGGCCTTGGATGCGGGGGTGTGGAGGCGGTGGGGGCTCCAGTGGTCGGCCTCGGGCGTGGAGAAGGCTAAGCGGCAGCCCCTGGCGAGCGGCCTCAAGGGCAGAGAATGCCGAGCGACGGCTCCCGGCGGGCGGCTTCGGCGGAGAGAAGGCCGAGCGGCGGCGGCTTTGGCGGTAGCGGTGGCTTAGGGCGTGATGTGCGACAGCCGGTGCGTAGCTTTGGGCGGGCGGCTTCGGCGAGGAGAAGGCCGAGCGGCGATGGCTTTGGGCGGCCAGGTGCGGCGTCGCTAGTGGGGGGGGGGGGTGGACCGAGTGGCGACGTCGCTTGTGGAGTGAGGTCGGGCGGTGGGGGGCACATCTTCAGTCGGCAGATGCAACGTCATCGGTGAGAGGCCGAGCGACAGCGGGCCGCCTTCAGTCGACAACAACTTCAAGCAGCCCGACGACGGCAACTCCCTCCACAATGCCGATTCTATTCTTTTCTATTGTATTGTATGATTGTTTGAATCAAAACTCGATTTAAATCTACCTATGCAAACCGATCTATATTTTAGGTACATAATCTACCGGATTATCAAAGTAAACAACCATACTAATAAATCATAGATCAGTCTGTGATTAGAATCAACTAGGGCGCAACTAATCTAATCATAGCATTGCAGTAAATAGAATATCAATCTAGATTGAATTATGGAATTGCAATGCATAGTAGATTGGTTGAGGCTTGCATATCTTTCAACTTGTAAAGCAATTCGTGCTGATAATGTGTTGAGAAATAATAATCACCAATACAATCCACGTAACAAATTAATAGAGAATCAACAGAGAATAATTAGGACAAAACACCAAGGGAACGAAGTTTTTATTAATCTTAGATCTTTTCTCCTTGTACATAGGCTTATCTATATATAGTCAAAACTCCTCAGAGGTAGTTTTAACATTTACCCACCAATATAATCTTCTAGGTTTCGTAACAAGAACAACCTTTTTCCTTGGATTTTATTTTGATTGATGCAACGATCTATCCATCACGACGAGCGCTAACGTGCCCCATGCACACGTTGCCGCTTACATAAACACACGCATATATCAGCACCAGAGGCAGCTCAAAGCAGCCAATCTGCTAAACGTCTGTTGGCTCCGGTGCCGACGAGCACACTACCAAAATGGCGGGGCACACGGAGCGGCTGAGTGTGGTACTAACGGTGACAATGTTGAAGTATAAGTGAATTGTCTATCTTTTTTCATAATCTTAAGTTTTTGAGTGAACTGGTTGATACATACAATTCAATATGGTTTTAGATTCAGAGCCATGAGGTCTTGAGTTCAAGACTCGACTAGCGTAATTAAAAAAAATAGTTAAAAATCCATTTTTATTCCACGTCTTAGATCTGAGGGAGCCTATACGTGAGAGGAAGTGTTAAAGTATAAATGAATTGCTCATCTTTCCTCGTAAACTTAAGTTTTTAGATGAACTGGCTGGTGTATGCAACTCAATTGACAACGATGGGCGTGATGAAGGTGCGGCTGGCCGCCGCTACCCGCGGCCACACGCTGCTCAAGAAGTCAGACGCGCTCACCGTACCGTCCGTGCCATCCTCAGGCGCATTGTGCCAACCAAGGAGGCCATGGGTGCTGCCATACGCGGTGCCTCCCTCTCCCTTGTTGAGGTGCTCAACGTCGCTGGTGGGCGCGCACGTGGAGGCGGATAGAGCCGACGGGCTGCTGGACGATTCGCCACGTTGTCCAACAATCCATCGGCTCTATCCGTCTCCGCGTGCGTGCCCAACCGCCCACCACCACCACGACAACATCGCCGGCGTCCCCACCCCCTGGCACTTCTCGACGGGCTTGCCAGCAGCCGACAGCAGGTGTCCACCTGCTGCGCGGCGCACGCGCCATGGAGGTGCTGGTGGAGCTGGTGTCGCTGCAGGCGTTGTTCAGGCACAGACGCTATAGGCGCTAGTGTGGACTCTAAAGTCTGTACACAGTATACTTAAAGAATAATGTTTGCCTGCCAACTTGCATAGCAAGTACACATGCTCTGCTGCCTGCGTGGAATAAAAGCTTCATCACAGAACCGAGCATAACAGGAAAAAAAAGAGAGAACAGAAGTGAATACTACTTGTATGCACTTGGAATGGAACAAAATGAATTGAAAGGACACTTGGCATGAGCTAATTTTATGACAGTAGATTACTACTGCTGCAGCGTGTCCGTGTAACACGTTGTACTGGTTTTCACCACATTCAGTAGTAAGGGTGCTTATTGCTAGGACATCACTAATCCAATGCGAAAAAACAGATATTTGATAAACTAGAACGGTTTGGACCTCTTGGTCATTAAAAGGGAGCTTTGACAACAAAGGAGTAATTTGGGAAGATCATCCGCAGAGAGCTCCAAACAATGTGTGACACCAAATCTGCACTCATTGTGGGTCTCTTGTGAGAATTCGGTCCTGTATCTCAGAAAATGTCTTCACATCCTCTCCCCACAGCCTAAAAATAATTGTGACAGCAGTAATACTCAGTAAGCCAGCCACAGAAGAACAAATCAAATACTCTTAACACGATTGAAACATGACATCCGCATGGGGAACGAACCAAAGAGAAAAAAAGACTTTGCATACCAGCACTCAATTCCTATAGCATTAGCACCCGCCTTGTCCGCAGTTTCGTCATCCCCTACATGTACTACCTTGCTGGCTTCCACACCAATTTGATCTGCCAAACAGAAAACCAGACCATATCTTAGTTCTCTAGAAAAATTACATAACTTGATCCTACACAGAACATCTGTTGAAGCTTCTTGTTTGTGTGTGACTGTGCAAAGTGTATCCAGAACCGCATACTAAATTCTATTTTATACCTAACGCTATTTTGAAGATCTCTGGAGCAGGTTTCTCGTATCCAACCTCTGATGATACCACAATGGCATCAAACCTGGACAGCTAAGATCTGTTAACATATGGCCATTACTCGCAAAAAACAATAACAGATATTGAACAAATCAATCATATGAAGCAAGATCGAGGTGTTTAGACAGCATAATTTACACTTACATATCTGAGACATTGAGGTCCTTGAGTAATTTCCGTAGCCGTGTATCAAAGTTAGATACAACAGCTAGCTTAACTGAAATTGAGGCACTATTAATATGAGCCATTTGTACAGATAAAAAAGAGTCAGACAAGAGTCGGAATGCGGAAAGCTATAAGTTAACTTGAAGTAATTTACTAGATAAATAAATATCAGAACTGAAAAAAGGAAGAAGATACATGTGCTGTATGACCTCCAGCATCCTTTAGATCATGCAGGGTTCTGTACGCTCCAACAGGTAGACGCCATGCATCTCCATGAGCGTAGTACTAACAGATTTGAACAATTCATCCATAAACAACATGGTATGAGTAAGACATCAACATTTGAAACATCAATAAGTTTAAGAATGTGGCCATCTCCTTCAACTTCAAAAACATTACTTGAAAAATATTTGCCACCTGGCAAATCTATCAATTACACCTCGCTTGGTTCTAATAAAACCAGGTCACTAGGTATTCACCAATACCATTCAAAAAATAATCTGAGAATGATGAAGCTTATTTGTCTGGATTATCATTTGGTAATAGCATGTCCAGAACACTGATCACTTGCTCCATTTCCTCAAAGTCACAAGGTTATAAAAAATGGCATGTGGCATCACAAATTTCTTTCAGCAGATACGGAGCACTATACTCGTTACAGACTCGTATCAACCTTCATTCACCAAAGCATTCATACAAACATCCTTAACTGCAATTCTGCAAACTGCAACTATGCATTCCAATTTCCAAACAAGACCCAGAACATGACAATACCTGATATACTTCTTCGAAATAATCATTATCAGTGCAATCGGTCGCTTCTGCCACGACAATCCTCCAGAATGGCCGTCCATCACCCTGCGATCACAACCCAAACGCAACATATCATCTCCTCGACAACCACCACACCACAATTTCAGAACCTGCACATGCGATTCTTTTGTGTCCATGTCTGTTACCTGGTACCTGAGCGTCTTTGGCCATGGCGCTGAGAACGCCCTCTTGAATCCCTCCTTGATGTATTTTTCACGCTTTGTCACACCTGGAGAACGAACGACGAACAGCACGACACCGCACGCCATGTGTTCGATGAAATGGCCGAGACACACACACACACACACACACACACACACACACACACACACAGAGAGAGAGAGAGAGAGAGAGAGAGAGAGAGAGAGAGAGAGGTAAGCGCAAGAAGGAAGCGAGAAAAGGGTAGTTTCTAGGGAGACGGCCGAACCGTATCGACGGCCGAGGGAGGCGTACGTCTCGGCGACCGGCCGCGCCACCTGCAGCAGCGTGCCGCCAGCGTCGAGCAGCAGCCCTCCATAAGCCGGCGATCGCCCCACGCTCCCGCTCCCGCCCCCCGGGGCCGCGCAGACACGCCGCATGCCGGAAGGGGATAAGGACCGGCGGAGGGCGGCGAGGTGGGGCGCCGGGTGCCGCCGGAGCAGGAGGGGGCAGCGAGCCGCAGCGGCGGGCATCTCGAGAAGCGGTCGCCGGCGAGAGGGAAAGGAGACAAGACGAGAGTGCGCAGCAGCGCAAATCTCAAAGCATAGGGGAGAAGAAGCTTCGCGACGGATGTGAGGAAGCGGTGCAGGGGCATTTTGGTCAGAGCAAGCAGCGACGCCAGACGGGAGAGGAAAGGACGGAATGGAAAACCAAACCAAACCCTAAACCCTCGCCTCCTTTTGCTCCTCCTCCTCCAGCTGCTGCTGCGTGCAGGTAAATGTCTCGACCTCTATGAACAACTGAGCACTAGTTTCCTCTTTTCTTTTTGTATTTAATTAGCTTGAATAGTTCTTCGTTGTGCTTGTACGCATGGAAACCAACTGAAAAGTTTCAAAATTTTTTGGGTGATTTATTAGGAGGAAGATTTGCTGCGGAACAAAGAAGTTGTGGTTTTTCTTTAATCAGAGAGGAAGATTTCTTGTGCTTTCAGGTGAATTCTTCCCCTAATCCTCTCTCTCTCTCTCTCTCATATTTTTTGGGTTCTACTTATACAAACAAGAAGAGCTTCAAATCTCCAATTTTTTTTTATGCAATTTTATCTGTCAGCGATTGAAGCGGAGGGGCTAGTATTAGGGAATAATGTCGGCGAAGTGGCGGTCATTGCAGCATCGGCATCGGTACACCTACACCTCAGTAGTGTTCCCCAAAAACTACCTTGAGGCGCTAGCTCTTGTGCCGACCGAGGTCTCCTCATCCAATTTCTTCGCTCAGCTGAACAATTTGATCTCCCTGACCTCCACCTACTCGCAAGTCATTGTGGTCAAGGACCTTTCCTCAGCATTTGTGCAGTTTCTTTCTGGTCCAGCGATTCCTGATGATGCTGGGCTTGTTGCCACGAAACTTTATTTGGAGATCCTCTTCCTTGAGAACTCCCTTCCTCTCCATCGCACACTAATATCTGTGCTTGCCAAGTGCAAGAAATTCTCCTCGGTGATCAGTGGGTGCTTTGCTTTGCTCTGTGAGGAGTATGGTGGCTCTGGTACCAAGGCAAAGAAGAGGTTTTTGGTATCTCGAGCGGCATTATCACTTATTGGGTACCCAAAGTTGGGTTTTTTGGATGAGGCAGTTGAGAAGTGTGCAGAGATCATGGCATTGGATGTGGTTGCCGGGCTTGATGAAGTGATTAGGGACATAGATGATGGGTCCCGGCCATCTCCAGTTGTGATGGAGCAGTGCCAAGATGCCATGTCTTGCATGTACTACTTGCTGCAGCGCTATCCTTTTAAGTTTTCTGGACTTGACAAGGCATCAAGTGTCTTCAAGAGTGCTGTTAGGACAATACTGACTGTTCTCAGGTCATCTGCCTTTTCAAGGGATTGTCTGGTCGCCTCTGGAGTGAGCTTCTGTGCCGCAATTCAGATTTTCATGAGTGCCGAGGAGATTTGCAGGTTTATCTCTCAAGATCTCTTTGGTATCTGTGCTGATCATGAAGATAGAAAAGATCTAGCTGCGCATGATGCGTTCTCTGATTTTGATTTGAGTGAAGAAATCAGAGACCTCTCAGTTTTGAGTAGACTTTGTTTGCTGAGAGGGATTTTGACGGCTATTCCAAGGACAGTACTCAACATGCGTGAGCTTCGTTCCAATGGATCTTTGTGGACTATATTGTATGATGGGATTTTACCTGAGCTTTGCAAGCACTGTGAGAACCCTATTGATAGCCACTTCAATTTCCATGCTCTTACAGTGAGTCAAATATGTTTGCAGCAGATAAAGACCTCTGTTTTAGCTGATTTCACTGACTTCTCTGGAAACTATAAGCCTTTTTCAAGAGATGTTATCAACCGTATATTGAGAATCATATGGCGTAACCTGGAAGATCCTTTGAGTCAGACAGTAAAACAGGTGCATCTCATCTTTGATCTCCTATTAGATATTGAATCATGTATTCCATCAGAAGACCATGAACAAAACAACAGACTGTTTCTGTTCAACATTGCAAATGATTTACTTCGCCTAGGTCCACGATGTAAAGGTAGATATGTCCCTTTAGCTTCTTTGACAAAGCGATTGGGTGCCAAATCTCTTCTAAGCTTGAAACCAAACCTCCTCTTAGAAACAGCTTATGCTTACATAGATGATGATGTTTGTTGTGCTGCAACATCGTTTTTAAAATGCTTCCTTGAGACTTTGAGAGATGAATGCTGGAATGATGATGGTGTTGAGCAAGGATATGATGCCTTCAGAATTTTGTGCTTGCCTCCTTTGATGAGGGGCCTACTATCTGGGCATTCAAAACTACGTTCTAATTTAAATACTTATGTGCTACCTGCTGTCATTGAAGTTGATGCAGATAGCATATTTGCAATGCTTGGATTCATCTCTGTTGGCCCTAGTGCAAAGGCCACCAAACTGGATGTTGGTTTGGAAAATGACCAGTGTATAGCTGCACTGGTTTCACTGCTAAAGGTCTCTCGAAATCTCGCACTTGTGGAAGGGGACATTGATTTGGATTCTGATGAATTGTCTCAGCAGGAGGATCCTAAGGGTGCTGCAGTTATATCTGTTAGAGGGATTAATGTTACAGTGCCTGTTAATTGGTTTGTTTTGGCACTGACACACAGTGACGAAAGTCTCCGTATAGATGCTGCTGAATCTCTCTTCCTAAATCCCAAGACATCAAGTCTTCCATCCGCCTTGGAACTGAGCTTGCTTAAAGTGGCAGTCCCATTGAATATGCGTTGTAGCTCGACAGCATTTCAAATGAAATGGACAAGTTTATTTAGAAAATTTTTTGCTAGGGTGCGAACAGCACTGGACAGACAGGTAAAGCAGGGGTCATGGCTTCCATCATCAACCTCTGTTGTAAAAGAAACTAATCCTGTTGATACTGTTGAGGACACTGTTGTGCGAAGGGCGGAAGATCTATTCCAATTCATGAAGTGGCTGGGATCCTTTCTGTTTAATTCTTGTTACCCCTCTGGCCCTTATGAAAGGAAAACAATTGCAATGGAGCTTATTCTTACACTGCTGGATGTATGGCCTATTTGTCGGTCTGAAGGGAAGAATGATCTTTATCCTTATAATGACAGCATAACATTGCCAAATTCAACAATTTCATTTGTAGGGTCTATAATTGATAGCTGGGACAGGCTGAGGGAAAGCTCTTTTCGCATTCTGCTGCAGTTTCCAACACCGCTTCCTGGAATTTCTTTGAGTACATCCATAAATGATGTTATCAGATGGTCAAAAATACTTGTGCTGAGCCCACGAGTTCGGGAAAGTGATGCTGGTGCATTAACCTTCCGACTTATATTTAGGAAGTATGTTTTGGAGCTTGGATGTGTTCTTGTGTTTTCTGAAGAAAGTGATTGCCTTCAGTGTTACACGAAATCTACAAATGGAGATACAGAAGTAATTATTAGTCAAAACCCAGTTGCACAGTATATTTCATCACTCACTCAGTGGCTGTGTACTGTTGTCGAAGAGGGTGAGAGGGATCTTTCTGAAGCATGTAAGAAAAGCTTTGTTCATGGAGTTCTTCTTACCCTGCGCTATACATTCGATGAGCTGGATTGGAATTCTGAGGTAGTCCAATCATGTGTTTCTGAAATGAGGTATCTGGTAGAAAAGCTTCTTCAACTCATATTGCGTGTAACTTCATTGGCACTCTGGGTGGTTTCTTCTGACGCATGGTATATGCCATATGATGTGGATGACATGATTGATGATGGTTCCTTCCTCTCGGATATAATTGATGAGGAAAAACCTGATTCTGCTTCAGCAATAGAAGAGAAGAACGTCAAATCAGGGAATAATGGCAAACCGGCCGAACATTTTGTTATGGTTGGTTGCTGGCTTGCTATGAAGGAGGTAATGAATTGGTTCCTTATCACTTATTCACATAAGTTTTAAAAGCTGCTTTTCACCAGCTCCATTTATTTCTAACTTCTTCCTAGATATAGTTGAATAATTGCTCAAAATCCACTGCTTATTGATGATATAGTATAATCATAATGCAAGTATGTAACGGATAAGTGAATAACAACTTCTTAGTTGGTAGTTTGTCAGTAAATATTTGTTTGGCCACTGAAATGTTGTGTTTATGTAAGGCTTCTCTTCCTGCTTGAGGGCATAATGTTGATAAATTTATTAGATTAAGAAAAAGATCTTGTTTTCGGGAAACTGCATATTTCATATCTCAGATTCATATCATTGTTTCAATGCAATTTTCTGTATATTATGTTCAAATGTTTTTTCTATGATGTAATATTTCCAGTTATATTTCAGGTTAGTCTTCTTTTTGGAACAATCATCAGGAAAATTCCATTGCCTGGTTGTTCTCATTCAAATTCATCTCAGAATAGTTTGTCTGATAATACTAAGGAGACAAGCATGCCTGGGGAGATTCTTGATGTGGAACAGTTAGAGATGATGGGTGACCATTTTTTGCAAGTTCTTCTTAAAATGAAGCATAATGGTGCAATCGATAAGACAAGGGCTGGACTTACTGCCCTCTGCAATCGTCTTCTTTGCTCAAATGATTCAAGGTATGTTTCATTACTCACTGTGGCTGGTTGCTGAACCTCTTTGGAAAAGAAGGGAACATTCTTTATGCTCATATAACTTGGTGCTACAATTCTTGTTTACATTCAAAATGCATACATGAATAATTCAGCAACAAGTGAAATCCATTCCTTGGGTTTGTGAGATGTCACATAACAGCATGCTTCAAATCGTTCATCAATTTCATCCTTGTGGTACAATCATATCTCAGATGAATAAATTGATTCGTACAGTGATGCATATATACTGTAACTGTGCAAACCAATACATTTGCAACATTCTGAAGGGTGAAATTTAGAACTCTGCAAGTTTGCCTTCTAACAGATGTATGGGAACATTATTCTTCTTCATTAAGAATGCTTTGTTGTAGTAGTGGAATTGTGGTCTCAAAGGCATAAGTAGTTTATTGTGATTTTCGTAGAACCTGATTATAGATTTACGTGTATGTGGAGTTGAAACTCAGTTAAACCAGATTCTACTGTCTATATTTGTGTATCATGCGGAATAGAAACTTTTGATAGCTTTTATCCTGCTTGCTGAGGATTAGGGGTGGAAAAAAAGCTCGTTAGTGGGGCTCGTTGGCTCGGTTCAAAATTGCTTCAATTATACTTGTTAATTGGTTAAACATTAAAATGAGTTGATTTCAAATGAATTTGAATTTTGCTCAAGCTCGGCTCTGCTCGTTAGCTCGTTTCTAAAAATACTTTTTATCCGTAAAATGATATTAAATCAAAATATGCTAATTTTAGAAAAAGCTCGATAAGACGAGCAGTTGGCTCGATATCCACCCCTACTGAGGATCTTTTCTTTGTTTCATCATTTACAGGCTATGCAAAATGACAGAATCGTGGATGATGCTACTGATGGATAGAACAGTTGCTAAAGGGCAAACTGTGGATGATTTGCTAAGAAGGAGCGCAGGAATTCCTGCTGCTTTTATTGCCCTGTTCCTGGGAGAGCCAGAAGGAACACCAAAGAAGCTACTTCCAAGGACGTTAGAATGGCTGATAGAATTTGCTAAAACATCTTTAGCTAATTTTCAGAAAGATTGCAACCAGAACTTTGAAACAATGAATGATTGTCTTGAAGTGCCATGTGAGTCACAATCAGGAACTACCTCAAATGTTCATTCTAATGGAAATTTGTCCAAAAGCCGTGATGAGGGTGTTGTTCCCACGGTGCATGTGTTCAATGTGCTTAGAGCTTCCTTTAACGACGCAAATTTAGCAACTGACATTTCTGGTTTCTGTTCTGAGGCAACAATAGTTGCAATACTTGCATTTTCATCTCCTTACTGGGAAGTGCGTAATGCAGCTTGCCTTGCATATACTGCACTGGTTCGCCGCATGGTTGGGTTTCTGAACTTGCAGAAACGTGAATCAGCACGACGGTCATTAACTGGCCTTGAATTCTTCCACAGGCAAGTTCATAGCATTTATGTATGGTTTGCAGTCTGGTAACTGTGGCCTTGCAATGTTATATTTGCCTTACTGTTCTTACACATTAATCTCTTGAAAGGAAAGATAGGAATTTTGTTAATTGCAAGTATAAAGTTAGTAACCTTTTTGTTGGTTCAGCACTTCAGTTCTGTCTATATGATATATGAGTGAAATCATTTCCGAAAGGAATTTGGCACTATTGCAATTTTGAAATGGGATGGCTATTACTTGTGTCTTTTTAGTATTGTGTTTATTTATGTTGAAACATTTATATCCAAAATCTGCCCAAACTAATACAGATGGAGGAATCAGCTGTTTTATTGAGAGTTGTGCCTTGTTTTCTTATGTAGGTACCCGGCACTTCATCCTTTCCTTTCCAGTGAACTGAAAGTTGCAACTGAACTGCTAGCTCAGGGATTTTCCAGCAATTTAGAGTCACATATTGCAAAAGCCATACACCCTAGCCTGTGTCCTATTCTTATTCTTTTATCGAGGCTTAAGCCATCACCTATAAGCTGTGGAACTGATGATTCTTTAGATCCCTTTTTACTTTCACCTTTCATCCAAAGATGTGCTACCCAGAGTAACTACCGGGTTCGTGTCCTTGCATCAAGGGCCTTAATTGGTTTGGTATCTAATGAGAGACTACAGCATGTTGTTAGTGATATACTGGTTAATTTACCTTGTGGAAGTCATGAAGAGGCAACTCAGAGTGCTCAGTGTTCTGATCCTCCTGTATCAGCTAATATGGGAAATGGGAATTTACCTCTGCCTGCAAAATATTTTTCATTTAATTCAATCCATGGCCTTTTGCTGCAGCTGTCTTCTCTTCTAGATAACAACTTTAGAGGTTTGACAGACAGTATCAAGAAGGATCAGATTCTTAGCCAACTAATTGAGGTTCTATCAAAATGCTCTTGGCTTGGCTGCACTAAATTATGCACATGCCCTGTTGTAAGTACATCTTACTTGCGGGTATTGGATCTAATGCTTGATATTGCAAGAACAGGGAAAAGCAGGCACACTGATGGCATCCAGACACTGCTGCTACAGTTGAGTTCCCAGTGCCTGAACAGTGCAACATCAACACACTATGCATTCCATGATCCAACCCAGATTGAACTTCAACAGCAAGCAACTGCATCATATTTCAGCTGTCTTGGTCTTCCAAAGGGACATAATGAAACTACTGAGGAGGATGTTCAGTTGCAAATACTTGATCAATCGACTTCAAGCATGTCAGAGATGCCTTGGGAGGTCTCCCTCCCTGAACTGCATAAGGAGATTATGTCTTGTGTTGCTGATCCTGCATATGATGTTAGAATTACAGTGCTGAAGAGGATTCTTCAGCTCGTGAAATCAATCAGATCTGGTGATAGTAAGAACATTCTGCACCAATGGGCAAGGGATAATCTGCAGTCTGTGATAATGAGACGGTTATTTGTGGAAGAGCACCCCAAATGCCTTTATTATAGTCTAAAGATCATCTTTTCATGGAACATGGAATGTCAGTTCAACCATGGAGAAGATTCCAGCATATTTTTGGCCATCTGGGACAGATTAGTTCATTTGAACAGCACCGTGTCACATGCAAAAACAAGAGAAATTATTTTATGCTGCATGGGTATGTGCATGAAACAGTTCACTAAATTGCCCAGGAATGGTGTTTTACTGGAAGGTCTTAAAACCAGTGAGTTCTCTGCTTCCTTTGCCAGAATCAATGAAGGGAATAGATTGTCCGCTGCCATTATTAGCACAAACTTTTTTGTCAGTCTTGTTAAGATCCAAAGTGCGCCATCAGAAACTGTGAGTTCTCGGAGGGCTGCTGCTGAAGCAATTATTGCTTCGGGTCTTCTTGATGAGGCGAACTTTGTTGCTTCATCTGTGTCCAACACATACCTTCCATCAGAACATGATGAAAACCATATTGAGGAGAAATGCTTGGAAGCTAGCGTCGGTGAATTTGTCAGTCTTTATGCATGCAAGATACTTGACTTATGGTTCATATGCATCCAGTTGCTGGAGGATGAGGATGCCTATCTTAGACAAAAGCTTTCCAGGAATGTTCAGAAGATAATAGCAAAGGGGTCAGCTAATAACATTTGTGATGATTCCACGCCACTGCAAGTGGATAGAGTGATTGAGTTGAGCTTTGAATATCTAACTTCTTTGTTTGGCCACTGGCTGAAATACTTAGACTACTTGTTAAAGATAGTTTTGGACACCGCTAACACTTCAAACTCCCGTGGAGATTTAGTCCGTCAGATATTTGATAAAGAAATTGATAACCACCATGAGGAGAAGCTGTTAACATGTCAAATCTGCTGCTTTAATATTCAAAATCTTTTGCAGTCCAAGTATCAGGTGGAAGCAGAAGGAAAAACTGAATTGTTCTTGCAGAACTGGAGGGGGAGCTTTTTGCATCTACTCACATCACTGACCAGTGGCTATCTTGAAAAAGAGGGGAGAATTGATTGGATTGGCGGCATAGGCAACCACAAGGATGTGTTCATATCAGTGTATGCAAATCTGCTAGGCTTATATGTGCTCACTCAATCCGGTTCTTTGGAACAATTGGAGGACAGACATAAAATTTATTTACAAGAATTTTCAGATCTTGAAGGGATTATCACACCATTCCTGCAAAATCCTTTGATCTCTAACCTTTATTTGCTCGTAAAACAATCACATGAGATGTTTGGATCCTCGAATAAGCCAGAGGGTCAAGTTGGGAGTTCAGCCTCTGAAAGTTTTGATCCTTATTTTCTTCTGAGATGATTTTTGTCATGTACAAGTAATTCTTTGGCCATTGTTTTTCCTCGGTTGTAAAACTAAGTCCAAATTGTTTTGATACAAGTTTACCACAGGTGCATTAGTTGATGAATTGTGAGCTGTATTACACAGCTAAGTTTTACAGCAACTGTTGCACAATGACTTTAAAAAAAATCTTATCTGTATAATTCAGATTAGATCTCATTCTGATGCACGAATAAATTGTCCGTACTAGGACTGCACGTTCGATGGGGACTTTGCGAGATTCAGTCTTGTTAGTGAACTGTTCCTATTATTGTTAGTACCCTTTTATCCCTTAATATTTTGTTCTGAAATTCTAAAAATCTGAGGCGAAAAAACTGCCATAAGTTTTCTTTCTAAAAAACTGATATTCTAAAAATCTGAGGCGAAAAAATTGCCATAAGTTTTTTTCTAATTCCAATTTTGTTTTGCTCGTTTTTTGTGGTTTAGCAACCAGCTAACAGGAGATGGTTTCAACTGACTGGGATTTTCTTACCTTGCATAAAATTGTTACCAGAATCATATTTTCCCTTCCTTTTTGCGAAGGGTCAATTGTCTAGCAAGATTGAGACTGGTCAACATAAAGGTCATATGAATTGAATCTCTAAAAGTCCACTAATTAAATGAAATAACGTCACAACGTGTAGCTAGCAGGACTTGGGAACTGAAACGCAAAACAGGTGCCACACGCCCCACACCAACCAGACTAATAAGGGTCCGTTCTTTTTAGCTGTGATTTATGGTTTTAGGCTGTGGCTTGTGATTTTTCGGCTGTTTATGCAAGAGATTACAGAGTAACAGAAACTTACGTGCGGTTTTTGACGATATAAATGAGGTCAGTAAAGTACGTACTACAATTAACTAGTAGACCCTATCTTGAAAATATACTCTGTTTAAAAGCTAGTTACTGTAGGAAGGTCAAAAAACAATTTCTAGAAGCTGAAAAGAATAGAGCCTAAGAAAGGCAGGAATCGTTTTTTCCCTGACATTCCAGCACTTCAGCAAAAATTCATCAACCAGGATCGGGACATGGAAAGTAATCAAGAAAATGTTTTTCTTAGAGAAGATAATGCTTGTTACAAATATTGATTTATGGTACAATTGTTGGTGTGATTCTCCTTTTGCCGAAATGTATGTACCCTTCAGATATAAGTGGTCAGCTGCGGCAACTACAGGAACGACTTTTCCTATGGCACAAGGCCTTCAAGAAATGGCTAGTGCCACAACTTGTGCACAGGAAAAGTGATTTGTTGCACAAGAAAGATGAGCTCTGGAATTGAACATGCGATGTTGCAGTATAGCATTTTCTAGAATTTGGGCCTGCTATTTAGGAATGGTTTGTTCGAACCGGTCGGTTTGGTGATTGTGATGGTTGAATTGGGTCTAATAATAGTTGTCGTCCTCATTGGTTGTCCATGAGAGGTCGTCCTTGTTGGCTGAGATGACCTGTAAAAGCAGAGGTACTGTTAGTCAAATAACATGACAGGTTGCTGGGTAAAATTTTGCAAGGTATTTAATAAAACAAAACATGTCTGAAATTTTCTGGATAAAATTATGTAAGAGCAACTCCAGCTAGCTGAAAACAGGCCCTACTTTTTATTTGAGGCTCTCCTACTTTTGAGGGCTTAAATTTAAAAACTTAAAAATAAAAAAAGGTTAGCCCATTCATTCTTAGAGGATGACACATAGGACCCACCCTCATCCTCATCCTACTTTTGAGGCCCAGGCAAAAAGCTCACTCAAAAGCTAAAACTTGAGCCCTCAAAAAAGGGGCTGATCCCCTAGGAATGAGGGCTCGAGGAGATTTGAGGCCCTCTACTTTTGAGGGCTCAAGTAGGGCTCTCTGGCCGAGTGAGTTTTTGCCCTCGGCCCTCAAAAGTAGGATGAGGGCTCAAATAGGGACCCTGCTGGAGTTGCTCTAACAGTACGGCACATCGTAATGGGACAAACCTTGCAAGATTATTCCTTTGAATAGCAGCTTGCATTTTTGCCCGACTGTAACGCAGAATTAGACAATATTGCTCTGTCCTAGAACTTGCTCAGACAACCACTTTATTCCATTCAATTTCAAGTCTATTTTGGATGATTTCTAATATCTCCTTGTTATCTGCTCTCTCTATTTGAAGATGCCTCGGACCAAGAACGCTACTCACAAGTTCTATGCGAATCAAACCGCTTCTCCATCTTCGAGATCAAGACTCATTCCTCTCGGTCAATCCTCCTCTCCTCCAGAGCCACTTGCAGCCCAGGTTCCTGCCTAATCACTCAAGTCCCTCCAGAGGCAACTCAGAAAAGTAGAGAGGATAGAGGCAAAGCTGTAACTTCTGAGTTAGAAACAGTATCTGACCATGAGGAGAGTACCTCACATGAGAAATGCGATGAGGAAATGGGAGAGCATGAGGAGCAAACAATCAATCTAAAGACTTTTACTGGTGATGTGTACATTATATTGCGCCAAAGGAATCAGTTTGTGCTCCCTAGGTCATCCAAAAATCCAAAGTTCTACAATAGAATTCAAGAGCTAGTGTATGAACAGATGTATGGCCCTAATAGGCAATTTGCTGATCATAAATATGTTGATTGGGACCATCTGAACTCTCTTGATAAGTATGATGGCACATATCGGCTATTTCAAAGGACCGGTATTCAAAACATTGTTGCACTCAAGTGTGATTATGATGAGGAGATTATCGAGCAATTCTGTGCCACATTATATATATCTCCAAATTTCATTCACATGGCATGAATGACAGGGACCGCATACTTGGACTACCATTAACATAAATTTGAGCTAGCTCTAAGGACCGAGTCGAGTAGCTATGAGAAATTCTATGACAGACTTGCTTTTTTGGTTTTAGCCTGGATAGAATACTATGATACAAATGTCAAATATACTCCAAGCAAACTAGCTGGTCTTCTTCCAATTCCCAGCTTGTTCAACAAGATCATTAATCATACTATTCTCTCTAAAAGCGAGAACTTTGATGCCATTCAAGGACATGCTTGGAACTTGATTGATAACATCATGAATGGCAGATAATTTGATGTGGTTGATCTTATCTTTCGAGAAATTTCCTCCTACAAGAATGATTGGGTGAAAAGAATTAACTATGCTCCTTATATCATGACTTTGATCATTCGAAAGACTCGATATCGTGGCGGCTTGAGATCCTTTCATAAGCCATACAAACCATGAGAGGGTCCTCCTATTCCTGCAGCTCCTCGTCCCCGTGCTCAACAAGAAGAAAATGCACCAAAAGGTGAACAAGTTTCTTTGTCTCAGATCTAATCTACGGTGCTGAGGATAGAGGGACACCGGTTGGAGACTACTGCACAACTTACTTCCTTGACTACCACGGTCTCTTTACTTCGGACAGAGTATCCTCTCTTGAGCGTGCTATAGCTCGTCCTCCCTCTCCAATCTATATAAGTCATCGTCGCCGCCGTGATCCTTCTCCTCAGGGACCATAGGAGTAATCCTTTTTGGTATTTTGATGCCAAAGGAGGAGAAGAAAAAGAAGAGGAAGGAACAATTGTGAAAAGTAGCAAGAATCTATCATTATTATCTACTATCTACTATATGTAATGTGATGAACATTTATGGTGTAGTGAACTTGTCATGACATTATGTTTTATGTTATGTGGACTTGTTATGTAATATTGTTGAACTTGGTACTTGATATTATGGTTTAGTTATTCTCTATGAATTGCAATATCTATCTTGTGTTAATTATGATATTGTCAATTCCCTCAAGTTCAACAAACAAAAGAAACTCCGCTAAAAGTTTTCGAGAATCTCTACATGTGTTTACAAAGCAACATCTCATTTATATGCACATGTTTAGAGGAGCTTTCTTTGTAATGACTTTAAAAAGCAAATAATGCTCAAAACTCATCTGAGCTCATTGCAAAAATTACTTACTTTTCAAGTCATAATAAGAATATATAACTCATTTTCAACAAGTGGTATATTCAAAACTATATCTTTCTCACATATTGATTGGGTTGTCATCAATTAGCAAAAATGGGGAGATCGAAAGCATCTAGGCCCCAAAAAATTATTTTGGTAATTAATGACAATATGTGAATATGGGACTAACATGTTTATTGAATGTTTGAAAGGTTTAGTCCCGATGATGAATGTCATAACCTGAAAATGCATGCTAAAGATCAACATGAAGATCAATCTGGTTCAAGACAAATGTATAAGTAGTCTAGAATCTCTTTTAATTTTACCAGTCTTATGAGAAAAAGATGAAAGACCAGATTTTAGGTTAGATACCGTACTATTAAGAGAGATCATGACTAATAGCTTGATAGCATGTTCTTATGCCATTTGGATCAATTTAGGATCATGCATGCATTTAGAATTTAAATTAAAAGCCAACTGTGCATTCTCGAAAAAATTGGTAGTACCGAGTTTACTGAGTGGTATGACCGGGAAGGTAGTGCGATACTACCGCAACTCAGAAGTACTAAGCTTTAGTTGGCGGTACGTATTTTCTAGAGAGGCACCTTTTAGAGCAACTTTGCTCCTCTAGAAAATGGTGGTACCGGAGTTAAAATAGCAATATTACCGCATTGCAGTATGACCGCAACTTTGAGCAGTACTACCACACCTCGGAAGGACCGAATGAAAGGGCGGTACATTTTTCCGGAGAGGACCAAGTTTTGGTCCTCAAGACAAACGGTAGTACCGCAGTAGAAATCGTAACTACCGAAGAGCGGAACTACCGCATTTACAAAGGCAGTAGTACCATACCGCACCGAAATTTTAATGGCTAGTTTAGAGGCAATGAATATGACTGATATAGCCATTACTATGTTGTCAGTGCAGCTGTGGTAGTACCGGCTGATGAACGGTGGTACTACCGCTCGTGCTGAAAATTTCAAGATCTTGCCTCTAACGATTGAATTTGGTTGGTGGGGTATAAATACCCTCCACCAACACAAGGGTATGTGCTTGTGACTTTATTTAATATCCTTGAGCTAAGAACACTCTCTCCACACCTCATTTACTCTTGTTGCATTCATTTGAGGTAGTTGAGCTAAAATTCAAGTATATTCATTCTAGATTGATCCTTGGCACTTGATTATCATCAAGCGAAGCCTGTTGTTCATTACTCTTTGTGCTTGCTGGCACCTAGACAGCTTGGCGGGAGTTTGCGCGGTGATCTCTTCAAGGAGATTGTAAAGAGGCCCGGCGCTAAATTGTGAGTGGCTCGGTGTTTGCCATCTCTAAAGCAGAGGAAGAACATCCACTAGTGGAGTCGAGGAGTAAGGCTTAATTCGTGGAGTTGATCCAATCGCTTGGGATTTCCTCAACATGGACTAGCGAAGACCGGCAAGTCTTCGATACCGTGGCAAAACATCGTGTGTCATCATTTGGTTATTTCTTTGCCTTTACTACTCGCATTTATATTTCTAGCAAATTGAGATTGTCATATTTAGTTATGCTAGAAATATATTTGTAGAGTCTTGTATTGTGGTGCCTTAGCTTTACTAGAATTGAGTAGGTCTTGAATTGCAATATAAATCTTGCTTAGATCTAAATTTGTAGAAATTAGTCTTAGAAAGTAAGAATTTTTATAACCTCCTATTCACCCCCTCTAGTCGGTTATACTTGATCCTACAAGGAGGTAGAGTACAAAGCAAGTGAGGGCGTCGTGGCAACAGAGTTGGTCAAGACACATGGTGATGGTGTTACAAGTGTCAAGGAGTGTAACACGTTGTTGAGGTGCGCAGTGACGGCGGCGGCTTCCCCCTTGCTGGCTAGCGGAGCATCCATTCAAGCCTCTTTTCTACCTCAATCCTCATTCCTGTTGGGCGAGTGCATACATACAGCAACAAGAATGGTGATAGTGCAACCAAGGGGTGACCAAAGTGGCAGCATTGGGCTAGCGGTGCTGGTAGCCTCGGCCTAGCACAAGGGCAGATGGCACAAAGCCTAGTCGTCACCTTGGCAAAAGCGAAGGTGACCTCTGGCAAGTGAGAGGCAGTGGCATCTTGTGAGCCCATTCTTCTTTACAATGTACTTCCTCTCTCTCTCTAGGTTTTAAAAATGGACTCTTAGTAGTCTATGTTACCTATTTGTTCCTTCTTATTCATTGTGCTTTGCTTAAAAGCATTTAGGGAATATTGTGGTTAATGATATTAATCTTATAGAAATATCAACTCTTTAGTCTTGTCAATCTTGTGGAAATATCAGTTCTTGATTCATCCCAATCTTACAGAAGAATCAGTTTTCATTTCTCTTATTGTATTAAGAATCGAACAAATTGTTTGTTTACTCTACAGTCTACTCACTTCATTCTTGGATGGCTATTGGAGTCTTGTGTTAGCAGATGTGTTGTTGTAGGGAGAGCCATAGATGATGTGATTAAATAGCATAGCCTGATGAAAATCAATGGAAGTAGCTGAGTGAGGCAATAGGTCTAATTACTGGTTTATACTTGAATTGGATTAAATAATTGATTGCTTTGATGGATTTTTTCAATATGTAAATTTGTCCAAATAATATTTTTTTGTTGAATTGGGCATTGTTTTGACCAAGTGCCTTTCCTTTGTTTAAGATGCAAATGGCTACAAATAGGTGGCTTGAATTGATTCTATTTACAATGGAACAACCATGTTGCTCTAGCATAGATATGTCTTTGTAATGGATTTTTTTATGTTAGCAATTAACAACATTGCACAGATTTTAACTATATAACTAAAATATATGAATGCTTCTACCAATCTTTACATCATTGAGAGGGTAATGCTTGCTTAACTTTGGATTTGTGATAGGTGAATGTACCTTCTAATTCTGTAATTACATCTGGATAGGTGATAATCCATTAATATAATGTAATGCCAATACAGCAAGATGAATGATAAATTAGCCATGGTATAAACTAAAGAGCATTGTACACTATGAGCAAATGAAGTTAAGATTATAGAGCATTGGACAAGGATGATCTGATTATTTTGGATGAATTGCAAAAGAGAAGATCCATTTTCCCTTGGGTCTCTTTGATGCAGAGGTGTTGCCTCATTAATTTTATGTTGATTTCGGTGTGGATGTGGCTGTTATTTAGGTGGTTATGGCTTGATTCACACCTAGATTGTATTTATGTTGATTCTACCATTCTTGGCTATAAGAAGCTTGAGGAGTAAGGCCAACTTTCCAAGTACCTGTGAGGCCCAAACATAGGTTGGGTGTGGTAACAAGACCAAGAGTGTGGCATAGATCTGCATGGTGGAAGAGGCATGACGATGACCATGGTGGAGCGGTTGGTGTGATGGAGGCACAATGCAGGAAGGGCGGAGCTTTGCTCAACACGATGACAAAGCAGCTGTTGTGGAGCTTGCTCAGGTGGCAGCCTGGCCAAGTGCATGGTGAAGGTCGAGATTGGCTACAATGGCAAAATATGTTCAGGTAATATATTTTTTATTCATAGCAACATATGAGCATTGAACTAGTATGATAAAAGAAAAAGTTGATGGTGATGGTACATCAGCCCCTCCCCTACTTTTCTCCCCTCCCTCACAAAGTTTTTGCACTGACAAGTGGGCCCTGCCCCTCTCACATGATGTTTTTCATGAGTTCATCCCAAGACGGCAATTAACTGCTGGTAAGTCACAATTAATGGTGGAAATCATGTTTAGTTGTTAACAAGATTATCCATGTGCTATCTCTCCACATCTCTTATGTAATAGATGCATGTAGGATTTAGCTCTTGTTTCTCTCTATTAGCTGCTTGCATGCAGGCATGAATCCGTTAATTGTTTGCATGTATGCATGTCTGTTATCGCAGCCGTGAATGAGCCCGTCCTCGTAGAACCTTCGTCATTGCTGCACCATGGCCCGTCATCATGACATTTCCTGAGTAAAGCAAGAAGAGAGAAGGAAGGAGAAGATACAGGGTGTAGTGGAATGGCATTTTAGAAGTGGATGGCATCCAAACAATGAGTTCCTGGCAACTCATGAGACGAGGAGGTCAAGGGGAAGCCTTGAGTGAAGTAAGCCAACCAATGAACCAAACATATACCTATATTTGAGATGGGATGGACCAATTTGGCCATGGGGGCATGATGCAAGGATGACGGTGACAGAGCCAAGGACATAGCATAGCCAAACGTGGCATGGTATGGAGCTAGTAGGAGGTATAAGCGTGATGTGGGTTAGGGCATTACTTGGCTAAGCACCATGTGAAGTCGTAAGTGTAGCCTAGGTCGAGCATTATGGTAGAGGCATGACATTAGAGGAGCTCCTATGGCGACACAGGAGTATCCAACGACAGTCATTAATGGTAGACATTATCAGCTAGGGTTGTGGTTGTAAATATACATTAATTTCTAGAGTTCTCAAAGAAAAAGTTTAGATGACCATGTCATTTGTTAGTTTATAGCAATGTACGGGCATTCAGCTGGTATCCTATTCCAGTAATGGCTAAACTTCTACCAAAATCCATTTATGCATGGTAAACGCTTTTGTATATGCCGAAGAAAACCACACACATTCTAAAACAAACGAGAAGTAGTGGTATTGCGGCTACCCACATATGCATCATAATTAATCCATGGAATTGCTAAAAACACTATTGAATTTCTGCCACACAGATTCTAAAACAAATGAGAAGTAGTGGTATTGCAGTTATCTGCATATGCATCACAATTAATCCACAGAATTGCTAAAAAACGTCGAATTTCTGACCTTACAATTTTGCTTGGAGATTCGTTCTCCACTCGGCGGGTTCTTCTTCTTCAGTGGTAGTGGTGTTCAATTAGGAGATGGTACGCTGGGTTAGGGTTCACTAGGTTAGGGGTTGGGTTCACCGGGATCTGGATTTAGAGGGAAGTTGGGGCGGCAGAGGCATGACGGTGGGCAACAGGTTGGCGATCGAGGCGATGGTGGCGCCACTGGCCTCAAGCTTAGGGAAGGGTGGTGAGCAGGGGGTGAGAAAAAAGAGAGTGGTTAGAAGGCAGTAGGCAACGATAGCCACCAGAGACAGGGAAAGTGGGTAGGGCAGGAGAGAAGCAAGTGTGCAATGGTAGCGGTAGGGGAGGAGGTGGGCGGTGGCAGTGGGAGGGGAGGAGGCTGGGTGGTAGAAAGGGGCTCATCGGAAGGCATTGTCGGTGTTGGAGGCAACGAGGCGGTGGTACGTTGGGTGGCAGCATCAGCTAGGGGAGGTGGCATAGGAGGTGAGCGGGATGGAGGACAATGAGATTGGATAAGAAGGATTGGGGAGGGAAGCTGTTGGATCTAGATGCAATGGACAATAAACAGAAAAAATTGTCGATTGTGCATTACATTCATGCAATATTCTCCTGAGGACAAATGTAGAAGTACTTAGCTTACATTACTTTCATTGACATCACTCATGCTTATGACAGCTTTTTATAACACGTAGAACTGATAAGTCAATTCTTTAGTCATCACTCTTCAAAGTTGAGACTTGAAAGCTTCCACCATGCTCTACAAGTTCTTGTACGACGACCCGCCGAGGCGAGCGGCCTCCTCCGCCTCCGCCTTCCACCTCGCCGCGTTCCTCCGCATCTCCTCCGCCTCCATCGCCTGCCTGACATGGCCGGGGACATGCTCCCTCACCTCCGCGTCCTGCCAGAGGCCGACGCCCCACACCTCGCAGGCGTATTTGTAGTTAGTGTATTGGTTGGTGAACCCCGGCCAACACACCATCGGCACGCCGACGGCGACGCTCTCGCAGGGAGTTCCAGTTGTTATGCATCAGGAAGCAGCCCACGGTCGGGTGCCGCAGCACCTGCTCCAGCGAGCACCAGGCAACCTGTTAGATATAATATTGACTTCTTAGTTAAGTGTCTAGGCATGTTAGTTAGTTCGGTGATTGCATGGCTTGTTACATGAACCTAGATAAGTGTGCATGACACTGTGCATGGTGTGCCCCTTCCAGTTATTTAGCTGCATATGCATGTATTTGTGTTAGTGGAGCACCTCTTGTGGAGAAATGCAAGCAACAGGGCCGACCCTGAGGGGGGGCGAGAGGGGTGGTCGCCCCGGGCCCCCAAAATCCAGGGCCCCCCATATACTATGTAGAGTATATACATGCAACAAATAGAAGGCATGGTTAAATACTTTAATACTTATAGAAATGAAGGGTTTGCTTTGAGTATGATCATTGCCAAAGATATTGCAGCTCAAATGAATGTAGAGCCATCATTTCCAGTTAAGCGGCGTGTTCTTAGGAAGAAACAGTTTGATGAAATTGATTGTGATGAAGCAGTTTTGCAAGCTGAGAAGGAATTTGAAGTTAATTATTTTTTTGTTATGGTTGATATGGCAATCAATTCATTCAAAACTAGATTTCAAGAACTCCAAACATTTGGAAGTATATTTGGATTTTTAATGAGTTCAACAACATTGAAGTCATTGGATCGAACTGAATTAAAAGAATGTTGTACAAAATTTGCAGAAACTTTCTCTCTAGATGGTTCCTCTGATGTTGAGTTAAATGATCTAATTTTTGAGTTAAGTGTTATGCAATTGAATTTATCAGATAAACCAATGTCTGCTATGGAGATCTTTGAGTTTGTCAGAGAAGCGGATTGTTATCCTAATATTTCTATTGCTTAGCGGATTTTATTTACTATGCCTGTGACCGTGGCATTAGCTGAAAGAAGCTTTTCAAAGTTGAAATTGTTGAAGAATCATTTAAGGTCAACAATGTCTCAAGAGAGGTTAAACGGTTTGGCAACTTTATGTATTGAGAAGAAATTATTGGATGAGATTGATATCAATATCATCATCAATGACTTCGCATCTAGAAATGTTAGAAGAAATTTTAAGGTAATATCTATGAACTCTTTGATGTGAATTTTTCTTTAATTAAGTGTTTGTTCGTAAAATTAGATATATTTTTTTTCTCGAAAACGCAGGAGAGCTGCGCCTCATTAAATTAAGAAGAGAATAAAGGGCAAGAGCCCAAACAACACCACAAACACCACACACACACGCACTCACGCCCCAACAGATTTGATAGCCCTCGACAAAATCACACAAGGCGACCACTACTGAGCTAGACACTAACTACTGGGGAGGAGGGCAGTCAAGAATGATAGCCCTCGAGCCCCTGCCAAAGACCACAAGCGGCGCTCCTCGCCGGCCATGATCCTTTGCACCAGCTAAGTTTGGAGCTGCTCCATCAAAAACGCACCCATTGCGATGGTTCCAAATAGTCCAAGCTCCAAGAATAATGAGCGAATTAATTCCTTGCCTCATCAACCCATCAACGGTGCTGCTGCTAGGTTTCTCCCACCAAGCATGGAAGGATAACTCTGTAGGCTGAGGGGACAAGATCTCAAGACCGACTTGTCTGAACAAATTAAACCAAAATTCTCTTGCGAACACACAATGGACAAGGAGATGGTCGATAGTCTCCTCTTCTTGGTCACAAAGAGGACAGTACTCCAGATGAGGTAGCCCACGACGTGCTAGGCGATCAGTCGTCCAACACTTATTGTGCGCGACCAGCCACACAAAGAAGCGACATTTGGGCAGAGCCCAAGATTTCTAGATCCTTTCCCACGGTCCAAAAAGAGTAGAACCCAAAAAGAATCCTTCATAAGCCGACTTCGCCGAGTATTGTCCATTGGAGGAGAGCCTCCATAAGTGTCTATCCTCAACCTCCGGCTGCAGCTGAAAATCCATCAATAGATCCCATAAATGAAGGTAGTCTACAATCACACCAACTGTAAGAGCTCCCTGAATGTCCGAAATCCAAGCCCGGTTAGTGAGGGCGTCCCGGACAGTGCGCCGCTTGACCCTCCTTTTGGGGAGAGCCGCGAAAAGGCGAGGGGCAAGGTCTGCAATGCATTGCCCATGGAGCCACCGATCTATCCAGAAAAGAGTATTTGCACCATCTCCAATTATAGAATTCATCACTCACGAGAAGAAGGCTCTCACTTGCTCGAGCACAAGGAATGGGAGAGCAGCCCAAGGACGATGAGGCTCTGTTTCGCAGCCAAACCCATCTCATGCGCGAGACCAGCCAAGAGACTTGAGATCAGAAATTCCCAGACCTCCAAGCTCCGGTGGTCGACAAACTTTGACCCAGGCCATAAGACAATGTCCACCTTTTGCATCTTTACGGCCTCTCCAAAGAAAACCGCGCCGAATTTTATCCACCGCATTGATAGCCCATGGAGGAAAATCAAAAGCCATAGCCAAGTAAATGAGCATCCCAGTGAGAACGGATTGTACTAGAACCCTTCTTCCAGCCCTTGACAATAGATCTGCCTTCCAGCCTATATATATATATATATATGTGTGTGTGTGTGTGTAGATTTATATTTAGATATTTATATTAAGGCCCTTATTCCTAATTTCGCTTTGGACCTCTAAAATCCTAGGACCGGCCCTGGCAAGCAATGGCGTGAATTGTGGATCAAGCCAACATACGAGTGTGAAGCTGGTGGGTGAGTTCCTAAAGAATCGATCAGCTAACGCCAACATGCACGAGAGGAGTTAGTAGTAGTTAGCAAGTGCACTACTTGTAGTCTTTGGCAGAGTTATTTTCGACTTTTAGCTGGCTTATACTTGTATTATTTACAGTAACTAGCTTCTAAATGATGCGTTTTTTTAAAAAGGGTTAACATGAAGATTATAGTAAAAAGTATACTGAGTTCAGCTGTATCACCAAAAATCATATACGACTATTTTTCTATGTATACTGCCTCTCATGAATAGTTAGAATTCAAATATTTAAGCCATAAATCATAAATCATTAGTCCAATAAACCCACCTTTTATATAAGTAGCTGCACCGGTGGTTGAAATAAATGAGTCTTTTGTGCAACAGGTGAATAACAGACAAAGAAAATCAAGATCGCAGAGCAGTTGCTGCGTTTCACCAAGTTTCTAGTGTGTTCTCTGTGTTTCTTGTTCATCGTCTCCCAGGTGTTCTCATGTGTGTTCTGAGTAGTGTCCACAAGTTTACTTGAGTTTTTTCCTGCTTGGTTTCAACACTCGGTATCAGGGTCTGTGTTTTTGATCTGTTTATATCTAAGATTATGCCGCACTCTCTGAAAAGTGATGTCACCAGATTTAAGATGACGTCAGGTGCGACAGTGAAGAAGGATTCTACCGTCTTTCTGCATTATCCAATGTTCACAAAGAGTAATTATGTAATTGTTTAAGTGGTATATTAGAGGTGGGTGTAATTACACCGGGAGTAAAAGTATTTTTCATATATATATATATATATATATATATATATATATATATATATATATATATATATATATATATATATATATATATATATATATATATATATATATATATATATATATATATATATATCCCAAAGAATGTTAAAAATTACTATAATGGCCTCTCCTTGCTTTCGAGTTTAGATTTCAGGCTAGTCGGCCCAACATATAGTTACATCGTTTGCTTAGTTCCACATGGCCAACTCTAACAAGAAATAGTTAGATCTTATCAATTTAATATTTGATACGTGAGTCAGTGAGTCAATGACACATTTTTAATATTTGATTTATTTATGGCCATTGCTAGTGTGCAGATGTTCGATTCGGAACTAACATTGGACGGTGCACTGCAATATTTGTTATCCATATATATACAACATTTGTTGGTTATCTATGTAACAAAAAATAGTTGTTTTTGTTGCAATATTTTTTGTTACGTGCATGCAGCAATCGGCAACAACAGTACTGTAACATCGAGATTTTTATTAAACATTTTTGTTGCATACATAGCCAAGAAATATTGCATCAGAGCGTATGATGGGAGTACTCTCATCGTTTTTTGTTTCTTTTGTTGTATACATAGCCAAGAAATATTACATATATGGGTGACAAATATTGCATTGGAGAGGACGAGGAGAACTCTTATTGTTCTTTGTTTTTTGTTATATACATATCTGAAAAATGTTGTATACATGAACAAAAAATATTATGACCATCTGATTTTTATATGTTCCTCCATATGTATAAACAGTAGCATTTCCCTTTATTTATTGTGGGGAAGGATTCATCACTATAGCTTGTTACTAGGGCCCTCGAGCGTCACCTTGGTGTTGCACTATTGCCTTGACCTGGCGCACCTAGCCAATTCTAACTTAGCCAAAATTTTGTGCTAGGTTTTGTAATGAGCTAGCGACAAAATTCTTGCACTTCCCTTGAATCGTGATACAAGTTGGGACCTGATCTGAATATGAATAAGCAAACATATATACAAAACGTACTAACTCATTGCCGCTTTGGCCTCCGATCATCTCTCCTGTTCATCCATCAAATGCCCTACACAAGTGGCAGAAGATAAAATTATTCAGTTTGTACTCATTTTCTTTTTGCTGAATAGAACTAGGAATCAATGAGAAAAATGGCGAGCATAGCATGAATAGCTTGTGAAGATGTTGGCGAACGGCTAGCTATTTGCGCCCACCTTTAGATAGGATATACATGGGATTGTGTCTAGTACAGAAACTCTTTATTTGCAATATACATCATGCAGAAGCACCACTACCTTTTGTTGCTGACAAACTTGTCAATGTGATGCCTACATAGTATAGAACTAATATTTGGGCCTATTTCAAAGCTGAAAACGTAACTAAAGACATGGTGCAATGTGTTGTATATCCGGAGTCGCATCACCCATGATTGAACACTCAACTCACAAGAATATAAAAGTAAAATAGAAGATATAAGATATAGTTCCAAACTTCTCTCAACTTTATTATTTTTTGCCTGTAGTCGTGGTGTGTGCAATGTGCTGCCCTTACCCCCTTTATATAGGGAGAGATAGGGTATCTTCATGATAAAGTAAACCATATGAGACTAAAATACGCTAATGGACCTCATGGGCCAACTATCCCTAAAGTGTCCACACAATTGGGTGTCTAGAACGAGCCGATATACATCACTCCCTCTTGGACACTTTGTAATGTCATGTTCATGGCTCATTAAAATCTCCTTTTGAGAACCCAGTGGGAAAAAAGATAAGAAGAAATGAGCGCATAGCTCATGTTCTTGCAATAGCACATGCTTCCTTAGTAAACACTTCGATTAAGAAACCCGTTAGGGCAAAACTCAACTAAGGAAAAATAGTACAACATCTTTCATCTCAATGATGAACATATATGAATATCATATGTCTCCGCTGAAGACAACAATTCCATGTGTCTTCTCATGCCAATACCATGGACATGTTTCCCAAAACTTGGTCCTGGTAATAATTTAGTAAATAAATCCACAAGATTTTCACATATTTGAATTTTTGTATTTTTGTATTCCCATTCTTCCACTACTCATATGGGTCAAAATGCTTTGGGAGTATATGCTTTGTCATATGCATTTTGATGCAGCTATTCTCATTTGTGCAACACAAGCTGCATTATCCTTATGGAGAACTGTGGGAGTCTTTCCTACCTCTACACCACAAGACTCTTGGATATGATGAATAAGTCTTATAAGCCATATGCACTCTCGAGTCATCTCGATTGTTTTACAAATCTCCACGAGATAGCTATACTTTCACTTAGAAATACATATCTAGTCAATAATCTAGCATTATGGGGATTAAAAAGATAGCCAGCATCCAAGTAACCCGTTAGTTTTACATCTTGATCTTTGGTGATAAAAGAGTCCAACATCACTTATACCCTGTATGTACCTAAGGATTTCTTTAATTTCATTTCAATGCCTCTTCGTAGGCTCAAAACTATATTTTACCAAAAAGTTTACTACAAATCAAATATCTGACCTAGTATAATTAGCAAGGTATAACAAGGCTCCTATAACACTTTAATATAGAGTTTCAGATCTTAATATGTCATTGTTTTCTTGTATAGGTCCATATAGATTTTCCCTACTTCCAGCAATCAAACGATCATGGGTGTATTCAATGGATAAGAAGAATCTCTCCAACACTTTCTTGATATAGATGGTCTAATGTAGAAATATGCCATCAGGCAAATTCTCAATCTACAAACCAAGACTCAAATCCTTCATCTCGAATTCTATCTTTAAGTATGAGCATGCTTTGACAATATCTTTTGTGTTTCTAATTATGATCAAGTCATCAACATATACCAGTATGATGTAGAATCCATTCACGAACTTCTTTACAAACGCACATGACACACTTCTTTGTTTGTGTATCTCTTTTGTAAAAGGAATTCACTCAGTTGATTGTACCACATATGGCCTGACTATTTCGTTTCAGTGACATTTGCAACTTGACAATACATGCTACAGTGTTCATTCTCGCTCATACATGGGACTTTCAATCTCTTTGGAATCTTCATATAAATTTCAGAATCAAGTGACCCCATATAAATAGGCAGTCACAACATTCATAAGTTTTATTTTCATATTCATTCCTACTGCCATAGCTATTAAGTAACGAAATGTTGTGTTATCTATTACAAAAGAGTAAGTTTCATTGAAATTGATGTCGGGTCTTTGCATGAATTTTTGTGCTACTAATCTCGCTTTATACCTCACCACTTGGTAATGTTCATTCCTCATGAACACCTACTTGTCTCCAACAGGAATAACATCATAAGGTGTCTTGACCACTAGCCCAAAGACATTCCTCTTATTTAGCGAATTTAGTTCATTCTTGATTGCTTCCTTCCATTTATCCTAATCATGATGATTCTTGAATTCGGCAATCATCTTCGGTTCCAAATCCAAACGTTCAACATGGAAAGCAATCTTAGTCATGAAGTAGTTGCTATTAGTGTATGCTTGTCTATAAAAGACTTCTCCCATTTTCACATAGCTTATGACAAACTCTTCATCCAATTCGATTGGCACTTTATTTAAATCAATATGCTCTCCACTATTTTTCAATATGGTAGTCTAAGTGTTTCGTTGCCCTATTGTCAACAGGTGTGCTCTCCCCAACACTAGGTGTCTCCCCCTATGCTCCTGCACTAGGCGCAACATCAACTGAACATTTATCATTCTTATTTAGTTCATAGAGTTTCTCCCCCTATTCAATGTGTCTCTTCTATTCTCTTCTGTGGACGTCTTTGCGGTCTAAGATCTTTAGAACAAGGAGGTCTCTTCCTCTTTTTACCAAGAGTGGTGGATTCAGAAGCCCAAAACCCAGGATTGTCTCACTCTTTTAGGTGAATTTACCGCTGGTATATGCGATTTTGTAACTCTCATATTATTCCTATATGAACCTGGCAGCTTATTTGCAAGACTTTGCAAATCTATTATCCTCTGAACCTCTTATTCAGATTGTTCAGCGTGTGGATCAACATTATGAAGACTACTATCGTACGATGATAGTTCTTGGCATTCCAATTTAAGATCCTTTCCTCCCCTAATGCTGGGAATAGTTCTTCATTAAACACAGAATCAACATATCTTGATTGTAGAAGATCCTCTGTCATGGCCTCCAAATACTTGATCATAGATAGAGACTCAAATCTCACATAAATTCTCAATCTACGGTGGATGCCCATAGACGTACACTGAGGTAGTTAGATAAGTACGTACACATCACAACCGAATTTTGTAGATGTGAAATACTTGGATCTTTCCCACGCACTAACTACAAAGGTGAAAAATTAAGGTATGCAGATGGTGAGAAATTTCGATATTTGACACTGAATATGTGCTCCTCTCAACTTTTAACCCCCAATTCGTACGCCTTTGGAAATTTAACCCTGTCACTGCGAATTCTTTTGATTCAAGGGATTCTCTCCATTTTCACAGTGACAAGTGTCAAAATAGAAAAGGAGAGAAAATGAGGAGAATCCCTTGAATCAAAAGAATTCGCAGTGACAGGGTTAAATTTCCAAAGGCGTGCGAATTGGGGGTTAAAAGTTGAGAGGCGCACGTATTCAGTGTCAAATATCAAAATTTCTCGCAGATGGTCGGAGTTGTATTAACGACGATGCATGTAATACAGTGTGTCCCCAACACGTAGTTAGCATATTTTATTTCATTAACAAGGGTTTATTGATAATCTTGATCCACTTGATTAATGATTCAGCAAGTTCATTATGAGTATGAACATACATGACTGAATGTTCCATCGTTATGTCTAAGGCCATGCAATAATTATGAAATGCTTTTGAGAGCATTATCCATTCATATGAATTAATCCTATGATCCAAAAATTTGGCTCTTAGCATAATAATCTGTGGAACTAGCTTGGCAAAGGCATAATTCCTAGTAGACAATAGACATACATGCGTCTACTGAATGAATGTGTCTATTAGCACCATAAAGAACCTAAATGTGCCAAAGATAATATGAATGCTAGGGTCTCGTAATCAACTTGCTTTTCTCACAAGCCTCACACATAAAGTGTGCTAAATCAGGGATGTCTTTGGACTTAAGTTGTGGCCAGCAAAATATTGTATTATCTGGAACATCATATTATCTTCATGATGACCTAGATGTTTATGCCGCATTCTAAATAGTTTTTGGTCTTTCACCTTTTATTCATTGCAACATATTATTCATCATATTTAATAAATGTATAGTACAATCTAAAGAAAAAGATGAGAAGCTTTTCTATAGTTTATTTACAATATTTTCTTTCTTTGCGATGAGAATGTACTCTCAGAACAATTATCTTCCCCTGCCTCCACATGGAAACCATTGCTACGGATATCTTTAAAACTCAATAGAGTTTGTGTTGATTCTAGGAATACTAATGCATTTTCGATAATTATTTTAGTTCCCATTGGTTACATTACCATAACTCTTCTTAACCCTACAATATTACCATAGCTGTCAGCTATGGTCACAATATTGCTAATTTTCGAACCAAAAATCTAGAAATACTTCATATCCCTAAGACTAGAATTTGTGAGCAGTCCACCCTTCATTGATCATACTTAACCAATTCTTTAAGTAGGAGATAAATAATTGGCATAAATTAAAAATATTGCATACGCATAAATGCAATGGATAACAAAACCAAATACTCGCATGAACCGAGAGTAACGCATAGATCTCTTAACATTCATGAACAAAAGTTAATCAACTAGGCAGGTTCACCATCCTCTGGATCATGTGCACTCCAAAACTACTGCAATAGGGCCATGCCACCTTGTGCGATATAGCAAAACAAGATCTAATCAAAGAGGGAGAAGCCCAGGTCGTCTTCGCTCTCTTCCTTCTCCTCTTCCTTCGCCTCGGCTTTGGGGGCCTCAGCAGCAGCTCCACCTGATGCAGCAGCACCGGCAGCAGTAGCACCTCCACCAATCATTGCACCACCACCGACGGCACCAATGATCACCTGAATGCGTGAGATTTCAGATCAGCATTGTATGAAGCTTAATCGAAGACACATGCAAGATGCAACAAGTGGTGGGACTAGCTAGTAACTACTAGCACAGACTGGCTTAGACCGTTGACACCAATCACGACATGCTAGGCCTACCGAGCACTGAGTGTTAGGACCTGACTTTTTATCATGTTAAATGCTCACTTCCGTAGCATGCATCATGTTAAATACTCACTTCCGTGGCATGGATCACGAACAAAGAGTAAGACCACTGACTGCTACACACCTTAAGATCACAGGGCCACATGCTACACATTGATAACAGTTTTGACACAAATCTAAAACTCCAAACTCATGACCTGTGATAAGATAAATAAAAACACCAAGGTGTACAAATAGAGACTAATAAATCAAATGCTAAAGCTTGGGTACACAAAAACTTTACAATGATCATACTGTTATAACATGTAATTATCTAACAAGGCAAACTGTAATTACAACTTTGTAACGGCACAGCACCTACAAATTGTCCATAATAACCCTCAGCAACCTGCTGAAATAATCACACCTGCAACTGTTACAAAGATCAGCTTCTGCACACCGGTTAACCTACTTTTCACCAGGCCAACAGCAAAACAAAAAGAAAAGGCAAGGCTACCATCTAGATTGATTGACACAACTGCAAAAGCATTTCAAAGGGGAAGTGCCCCCATCAAATACAAGACCCATTCTAATACATCGTACAGCCCGCAAAAAGCACACCGAGCGGCTTCTTTTTAAACTATCATATGTCCTAACAGAATTAGTGGGAATAAAATGCACTGCATGCGAAATGAACCACTACAAACATTGTAACTTTTGTGTGCTACAGACAATACAATCCTATGAAAACCTACTCGTTCTGACTATAAGAGCCACAATGATGCTATTGAGTAATATTGGAAATAGTAAAATGCTGGTTATGCTTAAAAAGATCCTGACTACAATCAGAAGGCCAGCAAATCCTGACTACGATACAAGCATTGGTCTTCTAATAGGCCTAACAAGTAGCAGGCTAACAAGAATTTACCACTGCTGAAGAGCCATCTATACATACAGTAATAAACAGCAAAACCCAAATCCAGCTAGTAACCTATTAACACACTTGTTCTAGTAATGTCCAACAGAAAGCTTCAATACACAATTTGTCTTTTTAATCAAAACTTCAATCAAACAGCTAAACAATTTAACTCGAGATCTAATCTGCCAAATGCACATGGCAAGAGAAACTATAAAACCTAGAGAGCACTACGAATACACCCGAATCATAGCATCTCATAGCCCATGCGGCTGCAGTGCCTGCACCAGGCCACATAACAACTACACAAGAGTACAAGCAAGAGCTAGATGACCTGGAAGACGGCGGAGCTGGGGGTGACCATGGCGAAGGAGGACTGGACACCGGCGGCCGAGTCCGCGGCGGAGGCGGCGGCCACGAGGCGGCGCTGAAGCTCGTAGGGGGTGACGGCGGAGGCCTCCAGCTCGCCTTTGAGCTGCTTGGCCGTCCACTCGTCGCCGGAGCTCCGGCACACGAAGGTGTACACGCCCATACCTGGATGCGTCTGCGTGCGGTGCGGTGCGGTGCGGTGTGGCGGCGGAGGAGGAGGCGAGGCTTCTGGAGACGGCGAGGCCGTAAAACCCTAGCTTTTGTAGTGGTGCGTTGCTGAGTGCTTTTGACGGAAATGCCCCTGAGCTGGGCCCTAGGATTTTTTGGGCTCTTACTGGGCGTTTTGGGCTCTTACTGGGCTGGGCCTATTGCTGAGTGTCTAAAAATTACATTGCTCCCGTGCTTACACCCAAATTCCAAAGGAAATAGTAGTATCACCTTCACACGTAGAAATATGTCGCCTTTTAAAAAATGCGTGTTTGAACCATGCCAATACAACATAATGAATAGATCTAGTATACATTTTTTGCACTAGAAATGATTTAATGCAAAGTAACTCACCCATAACACTCAGCATTTGTTGTACTGAAACAGACAGAGGAAGGCAGAGAATTGTGGCAAAATATCGTGCCAACTTACTGTGCCGAAAATCATAGCCCAGTTCTTTTCAGCTTCTAAAAGCTGCTTTTCGACTTTTCTTTCGGCTTTTCTACAGTAATTAGCTTTTAAACGGAGTATTTTTTTTTTAAGATATGGTCTACTAGTTAATTGTAGTACATACTTTACTGATTTCATTTATATCGGCAAAAACCGCACGTGAGTTTCTGTTACTCTATAATCTTTCGTACAAACAGCCCAAAAGACACAAACCGCAGCCAAAAAGAACAGGGCACAGCATGTTTTGTGCTGTAGAAATTGAGCTCGCTCCAAATCTAACGGCTGAGAATCACCTAAAGTCAGGGCACTGCTCAACAGAGGGTACGATTCAACTATGTGATCACGGATGCCTATTTGCACGAGAAAATTGATATTATGCCACTCCTTTGGAGTGGCTTCGATAAAATGTCACTCTCTAGATGACAATTGTTAAAATGCTATTCAATACATGATTAGCTCTATGATTTGCCATTTTAGGGGTTTTAGCCATTTCTTTTTCATTTTTTATTTTTTCCCCCAAAATTGCATAGGAAATATCCATAATACCCTCCTTTTAACCATTTCTTTCAAGTCTCTTTGTCTCCAAATGAGAACGAGAGAGGGCTTCCGCCATCGCGCGCCGGAAGTCGCCACCGCCGCAGCACGCGCGGCGCGCCGCGCGCGCGTGCGGACTGCCTAACTCGAAGCAAATGAGATGTGAAGTAAGGGGCGACGCCGAAGGCGCGTACGTCGCTCTGCGGTCGCTTCCCGTCGCAAAGCGCAACGAGAATCGGCATGGGCAACACGCCAACACCTACATTTGCGCGAAGATATCCGAATCGAATCGTGCAAGATCGTGTAGTCATCGTACCAATGCGTATTCGGGATCGAAGTAGCGAACGTGCCCGACACCACGGTGGTCGCGTGCGAGTCCGTGTCTGTGGCATCGGCTTGGCGAGGCCGATTCGAAATCGACAAGTTTTTGGCATGCAACGTTCGATGTTCGATCGGGCAATGCAATGAGGCGATCGATTTCATCGATCTCAATTTGAACTACCTTTGCCTCAAAGTGCTCGGTGAGAGAATGTTGCCGACTTGAAGTCCGGTGCACGCGGGGGCGCCGACGGTCGTGTTCAAGTGCAGGTAGGCCAGCCCCCTCGCCGCACCGAGCGCGATCCTCAGCCGCAGCGGGTGTGGCGCCGGCGCCCCGTGCCTGCGGCGGCGGAAGCCCTCTCGTTCGGAGACAAAGAGACTCGAAAGAAATGGTTAAAAGGAGGGTATTGTGGACATTTCTTATACAATTTTGGGGAAAAATTAAAAAAGAAATGGCTAAAACCCCTAAAATGGCAAATCATCGAGCTAATCATGTATTGGATGTTATTTTAACAATTGCCATCTAGAGAGTGGCATTTTATCGAAGCCACTCCAAAGAAGTGGCATAATATCAATATTCTCCTATTTGCACAGTACCTATATTGTTTGCTGCATCAATCATGCAACAGTCATCTGCCTTCCTCTGTTTTTCTGCTGTATACTATATATATTACGCCGGGGGACTCCCCGTCCGGGGAGGGTATCCACGTGTCGGCCTCTGCGAAATAGCCCGTAAAGATTTGGTAATTACGTTTAGGTCCTCGATTTTCACAAAAAGGTCTCTAAATTCTTGCGAAAAAGCCCCTGCACACTTTTTTTGTTGGGTAGCGACCTGGGGTTTCTCGCAATTACGAATAGGCCCTTATTTCTTCCGAAAAGACCCTCGATTTTTGCAAAAAAGCCTCTCCACTCTCCTTTTATTGCGAAAAGGCCCTCATTTTTTTTTTGCAAAAAACCCTACGCTTCTTTTCTGCGAATTTTCGCCTCTTTTACTTCAGTCTACACGATGGCTGGCATGACGTGGCGCCACACCTACGTGGCTAGTATCAGGAAAGGCGGAGGGATATTGTTCCTCATGGTAACTAGTGAAAACGTCAACACAGACATACCAAGCTTTGATAACAAGAGATATATGTTAAGCAACCGTACTCCCTACAACCTACGGAATTTGGAATCGTGCACAACGTCCGTCTTGTGCCAACCAAGAGCATAACTCGGCGATAAGGCACCTTACCTCTTTGGTTAATGCACAGAATTCGATTCCCATCAAACGTAGGATGAGAGTTATTTATGTGGATTTTGAACTCTTAACTTTTTGGGATTTAAACATGTAGCATGTGGTTTATGAATTTTAAGATGATTGCACAGGCCTTAAAATCTAGAGTGCATTTTTTAGGCTTGGGATTATTGTTTTTGGCTTAAAATTTTGAATTCTTATTATTCGCAAGAGAGGGTACGGAAAGATATATTAGTATGCGATTTTGACCGATATAGATAAAGTCAGGACAGTGTCTACTACAATCAATTTGTAGACTTCATTTTAAAAAGACATTCTATTTAAAAGTTAACTACTACAAAAAAAAAAGTCGAGCAATAAGCCCAAGAAAATGGAGCCCTACGCTAGCCGGTTGTGGGCATCGGTTGACGAGGAACTTATTGGTTTGTCAGCTTCAATTTGTATACGTGATCATAAAGGGATTGGCTATTCGTCATGTCGGAGAATTTGAGACCGAAGATATGAGAAGGCTTTTAGTTACATGTTGGGCTATTTTTATAAAAAATAATCACTTTTTAAATAATTTTATTTTTATTAATATTATATAAATATACTATCACTTAAAAATTATAGAAATAACCCTCTGTAGTCATTTCGAATGACGACAGAGATTCTATCATCATTTGAATATGAGACAGAGCTTCTGTCACCATTTAAAATAGCGATAGAAGCTCTGTTGTCGAACCAATGGACAACAGAGTGCCATGTCGGTGCCACAGATTCTGTTGCCATTTAAAATAGCGATAGAAGCTCTATTGTCGAACTAATGGACAACAGAGTGTCACGTCAGCGCCACAAATTCTACAGCCATTTCAATTGCCGACAACGAAAGTAATCGTCAATTGAAATAGTGACAAAAGCCCCTGCAGCTTCGATCGCCACTTGAAATAGCGATAGAGGCCCTAAACCCTTCATCCATATCTTAAGCTTGCAAAGCCGGCCGAAATTCATTTTAATTCGGTAAAAAAAAAGCAGGGAGAAGAGGAGGAAAAAACATGGCAAACAGGGCTGGAAACTTAAGGCGTGGGAAGGGATGATAGGCATGGGCAAGATTTTGAGGTCGTGACCCTTACCTCGAAGATACGAGCATCTATAGTCCACTAGACCCCCACCCTCTAAGCCCCAATCTACTGTTCAATACCAAGGAGTCCTACACCCCTAGAATCTACTTCGTGACTATGCACATATCTCCGAGCATTGCCTGTAATGCAAACACAAACTTGACATGGTGGTCTAGGTTTCTAATGACAACATGCACTCAGGTCATCAATTCTTTCACTTCTCTATGTTTATGGTAAGTGGTTCATTTACTACCTATACTTCCACTCATTTATCTGTGAGTTGACAATGCACACTAACTTTTCTCAATGAATTAACAGCATGCACTAACTTTTCTCAGTAAATTAACAGCATACGCTAGCTTTTCTAAGTGAGTTAACAACATGCACCAGTTTTTCTCAGTGAATTGATAGCACACACTAGCTTTTCTCAGTGAGTTGATAACTCACACCAGCTTTTTCTTAGTGAGTTGACAACACACACTAGCTTTTCTTAGTGAATTAACAATACGCACTAGCTTTCAATAGTGAAGTAATCTTTGGCGGCAGCTTTTCTCAATGAATTAATAACACGCACGTTAGCTTTTCTCTGTGAGTTAATAGCACGCACAACTTCTATCAGTGAATTGATAACATACACCAGCTTTTCTTAGTAAATTAAACAATAACGTGACTTTTTCTGTGCCCACAAGATTCGCTCTTATGGATGTGAGTGTATTTCCATTCGATAAAATTTACTCTCAAACACTACACATTGATCGCTTATTAAAAAAGGGCTAGACTCTACAACCAAAACCAACACTCCATCAAGCTAATCTCAAAAATAGGGAAGAGGAAAGAGAGAAGAGAGGAGAGGTAGAGGACGTCATTCCACCAGGGTTAGGGATGTCGAACTATAAAGAAATGCTTCGAAGGCAAAGGTGGGTTGCCAAGAAGAAGAGATCCTGCCCTGATAATTCTTGCCAAGAAGAAGAAAAAGTGACGAGAACATATCCAGTCTGAAATGCTACCATGCTACTACGCCTTGGAAAACGATACAAATTTCATGAAAAATTTTAGAAATATTGACACAACATCAATCTATCATGCCATAAATTTTCAAATCTAAATGAAAACTACACATTGAAAAATAAAAAAAAAGACGAATTCTGCTGAAAAGGGTATCCGAAAATAAAAAAGATAAAACTACTATTCACTAATTTTTTTGTTTCTCCTAATATATACGTGTTTTCTGTTGACTTTCTTCACAATGCTTGATTATATCACGACATATCTAACCAATTGATTTCAGAAATTTTCATTGCTATTTGCATCGTTTTCCAAAAGGTGATAACATGGTAGCACACTAAAAGTTGGTAGCAATGTATACGTCCTCACTGAAAACGACAAAACAAACCTGAATGAATTGATGCCAATTGCCAAGATAATGATCCAGTCCATCAGGTTACTTGGCACTGAAATTGAAGTTGTGGTTGGAGCTTACCTTCACGAATCAACAAGAAAAAACATTTGTAGGGTTATATATATATATATATATATATATATATATATATATATATATATATATATATATATATATATATAAAATACATAAGGCACCATGGTGCCTAGGCACCAATATCCGATACACGTGTATGATTGATAATTTTTTGAGTTTGGGTATGAAAATGTTTTATACCCTTGATATATTTATGGTAAGTAAGTTTTGAACTCAGTTCAAATTAGTTTGAACTACTTTTGAGTTCAATGCAACTACTGATGAGTATATACCATAAAAATAGTTCAAATTAATTAAACTGAAGTTGAATTTAAATTTTTCGGAGTTTGACATCTCAAATATACTTTTTATGGGTATATGAAGATACCCACATCAAACGTTATAAATCTCGAAGCAAATCAACGGGTATTGATATTGGTGCCTAGGCACCATGGTGCATGAAACACTCGTCCTATATATATATATATATATATATATATATATATATATATATATATATATATATATATATATATATATATGCATGCTTTTAGATGCGTGCTAGTGCAATGATATATAATATATTAAGTATGCTAAATCAATCATGAATGAAAAATCTTAATCATGGATAAAAAGTCTCTATCACACTAGCACGCATCTAAAAGTAATCTAAAGACATGGAGGCTTGGTGCCCAGACACCATGGTGCCCTATGTTATTTATACTATATATACTAGTTAGAGACCCGTGCGTTGCAACGGAGTCATGTGAGATGGAACTTACTGCCTGGCCAACTTCACATATTAAACATTAGAGAGTAAGCGACAAAGATAGAAGAGTGGTCAGAATACACGAGGAGATAGGGAAAGTGGAGGGGGTGGGCAGTTGTATCCTGAGAGAGAGAGGAGGAGGAGAGAGATGAATGGTCCAAATTAAATCGGATGGCTGTAGAAAAGAAAGAGGAGACCGCATCGACGATTACTAACTCCTCTTTATATAATAGTAGACATATACCTTAATAGTTAATAATAGAGTAACTGCCGGCCGAACCTTTGATATGTTTAGAAGACCTCTTGAAGGAAACCATGCTTTTTTTTTATAATGCAGACAAGTTTGATTGATCTAAACAAGTCAAGAATACAGACAAGATGGGATATCCAACTAGACAAGATGGGATATCTAACTATTTTCCGATCAACTGGGCCCATGTTTTTGCCTGCTTCGTGCTGCACTCACTCGTCAAAAAGATAAAACATATTAGAGGGAAATATTAATGTCTAGTTGTTAACGCCTCAATTTTAACATATATTTCTGCTTCCTGGGTGTCGTGTATAGAGATGTTAAACCTGAAAACTTAGGGGGTGTTTGGGACTGCTCCACTCCACGTTTTTCAGCTTCGCTCTATGTTTTTTAGCCAAACAGGTTCAGCTCCACGCACTCTGTTCGAGGAAAAAAAAGGTGGAGTTGTGAGAGCACATAAAGAGGTGCTCCACAAATTCTAGGTTTTTTGTGGAGCTGCTCCACGGTAGAATTCGTGGAGCACAGTTTGTGGAGCAGTCCCAAACACCCTAATCTTCTCTCGTAAACTTACAAAGGGACATCTTATTGACTTCAACTTGGCAAATGATAGTGCGTGCACTTATCTCCCAACTTGATGCTTGTTTTTGTTTTCTTTCATGATTTTCCTGTATTATTATTGATTACATGCTAACTGACGTTCTTTCCATAAGTATTTTTCTTGAATTTCTATAGGATCGACGACAGCAATCATAGGAGGTGAATGATTATCACCGCTTCTTATAGTTGTTCAACAGTCAGAGCAGATTTCAATCACTTGAAGCCGAACCACCTTATCAATCGCTCGGCTTACGACCGTGTACCTGATCGCTCTGTATGACTGCTCGTCTGATAGCTTTGAACATTGTCGTAAGATCCACAATACCTACATCTCCATAGATTTACAAAATGCCATCACAAGCACCCTTAAAAACCTTCTCGACGAAAATCCTCTGAAAACCGTACTAAAAACTTTCTCAAAAACCACACATTAGCCCTTAGCCGCTCTTACTTTTATAGGCTAATGTCCAAACCGTGTCCGCCTCAAACACGAATACAAAACTCCATCTTTTCCTTAAATCAAGGGACCCGAAACCTTTCCTAACACGGATTTTATTCAAATCTCTATCTCTTCCACGTTACGGATTCTATCCGTAACTCTCTCAATCTTTTCAGTTATGGACTCCATTCACAACTCCTAACCCAACACGTGACGAAGTCTCCAAGACAACACCTCCTGAATCTTCATCACGCATTATCACCACTTGTGCTGAAGTCTCCTGGACCACATCGCGCGTAGCTTCATCACGAATGACCACCATTGATCTCCACGTACTCTATCGTGAGCTCGACCACCTCACGTGACATCCGTGATCACCTGGACCTTAGACTTTCTCATCCTAGTCCCAATCCTTCTTGTCACAGACCATGATCCACATCCACCTGCACATGTAAAGACCAAAGAATATTTTTCTAACATAAATTCTTCATAACTTGATCGACATCGGAACACACACACTCGAAGCACACACTCATTGATCCATAGACAATAACCAAACCATCTAGGACCACCAAACAAGTCATCTAAGACCACACTTTCTATCGTTATCCAGAAAACACTCTCAGACTATTTATTACACCCGCTAGCACAACAAGTACTCAAAAACAATAAATACTCAAAAATTATCATCGCTCTAAACAAATTGCCAAGATAACGTATGCTACACATCGAGAGTTATATGTGTGAGTTCATGCTAAACTCGCGTATTTAGTGAACACCCCATTCTACACGCGGCTGGCTGTCAGTGTCAGAGACGAGATGCCTGGGTGAGCTCACTTGTCCCAGGAGTAAAAATTGCCGAGTTCTTTTTCATTTTCTTTGCTTTTTTTCTTTAATGGCGTCTACTGATTTGTTTAGTTCAATCACGCCTTCGTGGGGGCGCATAATGTTTGTAGAGTAAGGTTAGCATCTTAATTTAATTTATTTTTAATTTTCTTTTGGAAAAAAATTATCTCTGTTTTGAGTTTTGCACGGTCCGTACGTGATGCACGTCACACGCAGATGATGCCGGCGCTTTTCGCGCGAGGTCTAATCTAAGATGGCTACTGGTCTCACTGGCCGGCTGTTAACCAGTAGCCTTCGTACACTACTACTTAACTGGCAGCTTAAACTTTCCACTACGCCCTAGCCGGCATCTCTATCTATATATACACCTTTTACTTTCAGATGAAATTACACTTATCTCTAATATATCATTTAAATAAATTTAAAATATTCTTTTATCATATTAGATATACTCGTATACTAATTATAAGATACTCGAATGTGAACCATACGAAAAAAGATTTCCTATATATATATGTATGTATGTATGTATATGTGTGTACATATGTATGTATTCATTCGAATGCACACATTCAAAGATGACTACATAGAGCGAGGGGTGAATAGGTCCCACCTAGGAGCATGTAGGGTCCTACATTGATACTTTTTCGAGCTCCAAACATGAGTTGTCTAGGTGGTGATCAATTGGGCTTAAAAGCTCATGGCTTATGACTGAAAACACTGTAGCTGGCTGAAAAAAACATTGTAACTGACAGATGCTTATTTAGCATAATTAAATTTAAAAAAATTTAAAAATATAAAAAAAATATGTTAGCCTAATATGTATAATACAAACGAATACGGGAAAAAAAAGAACCGGCAAAAAAGCTCAACAAAAAGATAAAAAGTTCAGAAAAACAAAATTTATGAATAGTGAAAAATAAGCCCAGAAGCTCAAGCCGAACCGATCAGGGAGAGAGCATCTCCGAGGCTTAATAACATGAGGTAATAGTTTAGCAAGAGGATGCAAATCGGCTGAATTTACCATCCAAAATATACCACTCTAGTTCATAAAGGCATTCTCAATAACTTCACACCATAGTTTGTTGCTGGAAGAGGATGATTAGATAAGATTTTAGATACAACCAAACAAGAAAGAATGACTAGTAGAGAGAGATGACCCCACTAATTTTTTAGTTTCTTAAACCGGCTTATACATTTATGAGTATCAAGTTCCTTGTCTCTTCCCTCTCTCTTCCACTTCACAAAAAGTTGACATGCCATAGTCTAAGTACCAAACAACTTATGAAGACTTAGGAGTGCCCTAAGAGCTTTTACGAAGAGACTAGGAATATGGTGCATTACTCTTAACGCATTGCTGGCAGGAGACCTTTTCAAAGACTATTGAAACCGATGTGCCATTTGTCTTCTAAGTGGATGTCTTGAGAGCAGTGGAGTATTGGATATACAACGAAACAATCATATACTACATGCAATTAAGTATAATTAAGCATGTACATGGCAGCGACCGCGTAACAGACACAAAGCAAATAGCTAGGTCGAGAACAGAGGAACACAGCTATATATACATGCAATTATTTTCGTCGGACATCAATTAGCAACTAAGCAAGTTAGAGGCGATCGACGGAGCCGACGACGACGTACGGCAATGGCGTCGGAGGCCGGAGGGAAGGAAGGAATCTATGTCGTGGTGGGGAACGACATCCCGGAGGGGAGGCTTTGCCTGAGCTGGTCAGTGAAGCACCTCGCCGGCGGCGGCGACCACAAGCTCGTCATCCTCTACGTTCATCAGCCGGTCAGCAGGGTCAAAATTGGCACGTTGCTCTACCGTACTGCCTTCTGCTAGCTGCATGCGTTCAGAACTAATTCATGAGCTCCTCTTTGCACTGCATGCACGCTTCTTTCATTGCTGACGCTTGCCAAGACTGAAAATGCATGACAGGTTTTGGCCCGACGCCTGTAAGCCTTGTTGGAGACAAGCAACTCCAGCCGTTCAGGCAGAAAGAGGAGCAGATTTTGATGGAACGTAAGACTGCGTACGTCGATTACTGCACACATGATCTCAAGGTGAAACCGTCCGGCCAAACTTGATCTATATGCCAATAGTACTGATCATGTCCTAGGAAGGAAATAAACAGGTGCTTTCTGAAAAAAAAAATCATTGCTAAAAGATGAATTAAACAAGATATGATGCATCTAGTTAGACGATGAATCAAATAATTAAAAACCAACTTCTCGGTGAGAATCTCGTAAGAAATAAGCGTATAAGACTTACGAATTATTAAGTAATTCGTGGAAGCAAGGGGAGGGATGTTACGTGAAGTTGCACAATTTCACAACCAAGCTCAATTGCATTTGGGAGAAGCAGCTAAAAGGAATGGTGAAAAAGCTCTATGCAGAACCTAGACTCATCTTCTTGTTTCTCTTAAATGCAATCGAGTTTGATCATGAAATTTCACAGGGTCATGTAACATACTTCCCCTTATGTTCAATTTTTTAAAGATTATATGCTTTGTTCTCACGATGTTCTCACCGACAAATGGTTCTCATCACTAGATACACTAAAAGATGAATAGGCAATATATATCTGTACACACCTGATGTAGACTCCAGTGAGTCCATAAACAATTGCCTTGCAGGTGGAAGCTGATACGGAGATAATTCAGAGTGCTCAAGCGGCAACAGGCATCATCGAGAAGGTTGCTCAGCTACACATCAAGAAGCTGGTCATGGGAGCCTCTAAATTGTCAAAGTAAGTTTGTTCCGAGATTATGCAAAAGTTTGTTCCAAGATTATGCAACACGTGTAAATATATATGGTTCAAATGTCCTATATATTGTCTTTTTAATTAGATACTTTGCATGGTATTATTGTACTTATCTTGCTCATATGTTGAACAGAACTAGGAAGGAGCCCACATCCAGGATTGCATCTGCTGTGTGTAAACAGGCTGATCAATCGTGCAGTATCTTCTTCATCCACAAAGGGACTCTCGCTTACACCAGGTAAGTATATATAGATGATCAGCCAGAATTACTGTTTTACAGTACATCTACAAATATTCACATGAAAGTATATTAACATTTCCATGAAAAAGTTTCCACAAAGCATGGCATAAACTTCAACCCAAACTCAACAGTTAACAGATACACAAACCGTGCAAACCTCTGATTGTTGGCGTGCATGGTGCTTGCAATCACTTGCAGGGGGGCTTCTTGCGAAGGAACATCGCAAATCAGCTACAAGCCACGGCACATGAGTTCCATCTCCGAACCTCTGCCGTATACCGGTCCTAGCTCCCTGGTTCTTGAGGTCGGATCATGCTCAGTGCATACCTACAATGAGCCCAACTTGAACTTCAACTATACCGGCAGCACTGCTGATTCATCAGATACTATCTCCCCTCTAGATTCTTCAGGATATCAACACCAATTACAGGTAATCTATTATTCAATTAAGCACCACAGATTCAGTACGACTTAAACCTGAGGAGCTAATCTGATGGAAATTAAGAACCTATGCATCATTAATTAAATACTAAACAGACAAAAAGTATTAGGTGACTATTGAGTTATATATCGGTATATCCTTGACAGCAGAATGATAAATAGATGAGTGTTTATATGAACTGAATGCAGCAAGCTTACAATGAGGCAGAGTGGACAAGGGATGTGTCGTGGTCAGACTTGTGCCGAAGCGCTGCTGCAGAAGAGGTATTTCCTTGTGCAGCTAGATCAGTCACAATATGAGTTAGATATGGCTATTTCTTCCACTGATTAGACTATACTTCTCATGCAGTTCACGCAGTTGAAAAACCTGGAAAACTATCTCCAAGCCAAGCGCATGAACGCCATAGACAACCTGCAAATAATAAATCAAAGCTTAGAAGAAAAGAACCAACAGATGCATGAGGAGCTCATACTGGCTAATACGCGAAGAGAAGCTATGGAACTTCAAATCGAGAATCTTGAAATCACCATCAATGAACTGGAGGAAAGGGCAATACGGGCAGAGGCCACCCTAGAGGAACTTGAACAAAAGCACAGAAAGCTGCAGCTTGAAAGAGAAAATTCATTGGCCTTCACAGAGTTCACCTACTCAGAGCTCGTGGAAGCGACTTATAATTTTGATGGATCCAACATAATCGGAGAAGGTGGCTATGGTACCGTCTATAGGGGTTCTGTCCGCTGCACATCCGTAGCCATTAAAAGACTAAGACCTGAAGGTTTCCAAGGAGAAAAGGAGTTTGATCACGAGGTCTTGTTCACATTTGCTATATACTAACTTAGTATAATCCAAAGACCTGATAATGTAGAAAGTTATTTACTGAGTGGAATTTTGGTATAAAAAAATTGCAGGTGGATATCCTTGGTAGGATGAGGCATCCAAACCTTGTCACACTCATAGGAGCTTGCAAGGAGGAAAGAGCTCTGGTCTATGAGTTCCTCCCAAATGGAAGCCTAGAGGACCGCCTACAGTGCAGGAACCAGGAGCAGCCCCTCCCCTGGCGAGACCGCGTGCGCATTATGACCGAGATCTGCTCAGCTCTCATCTTCCTCCACACCAGCAAGCCCCACGGCATCATCCATGGCGATCTGAAGCCCGCCAATGTCCTCCTCGGTGCCAGTGATGTGAGCAAGCTCGGTGACTTTGGCCTTTGCCGTCTCTTAAGCCGTACGGATAGCCATATCACTCCACACCACCACACTGTGGTCCCTAAAGGGACGTTCGCATATACAGACCCGGTGTACCTCACTACAGGGGAGTCCACAGCAGCCATTGATGTCTACTCTCTTGGTGTGCTGATGCTAAGGGTGCTCACTGGAAGGGACCCTATGCGGCTTCAGAATCCAGTGAAGGCTGCCTTGGCAGATGGTATGCTACATGAGATGTTGGATAACTCTGCTGGGGAGTGGCCTCTTAAAAAAGCCAAAGGTTTGGCAAATCTGGCTTTGCAGTGCTGTGAACTTGACAGAAAGAGGAGGCCAGATCTTATAGAAGTCTGGGGCGTACTTAAGGCCACGATGACTCGATGAGTATGCCATAATGCATCATGTATCCCTGATCACAAGTGGTCTGTAGAGCGTGCAGTGCATATCTTTTGTGTTTCCTTAATCGATGTAAAATCTTAAATCTCTGTATTTGTGATGCTTGTTTTTTCATTTTCTTTCGTCAGTGTACAGTGTACAGCCGTCCAGGGCCCTCACATTGTGCTCAACATAGTTGTTTCTTCATTATATATATAAAACTTGTGTAATGTGTACAGTGTTTGCTCTTGTTGTTGTCATGGTCTTATCCTATATCTTGCAGAATTAGTGTATTACTGAATCTAGTCCACTCCGGGGTCCATTCGCACTTAACCCTCAGAACATGTCAGGCCTATAGCTCAAAATCTAGTGTGTATCTCCTCTTAAATAAAGTTCATATCTAGAAATGCAATTCTACAGGCACCTGACAAGCATGGGATGCGATCTATGACCCATATTTTCTATGGCATTCTAGCGAGCACCTTGCATGCACCCAAAAGAAGCCCATGAGCACATAGATACAGCCCCACACACATCTACTTGCTCTTGCATCGGCATTTAGTTTTGACCTTAGAATACCAACAGGTCAGATTTTAGTTTTTTTTAATAAGTAGAAGTTAGTTAATAAATTAATGTTACGTCTATACAACGTAATGATGACCAATTAATCAATTTGGTAATGGTGGGAAGAAGAAAATCGAAAAAGGAAATGTGGAGAATATGACAAGATATTAGGACATCAATTTGAAATACATGATAGCAGCAGGAGTTCATTTTGGTCATGCTATTCATTTATAACCTCTACTAAAGCTGACTACCAAAGAAACTCTAAAAAAGCTCCGCATCATCTTAAATTCTAGGAGCCATTGAATTTAGCATCTAGACACATGCCCCCTCCTTCAAAATCTTCTCACTAGAACATTACAAAGCAATTAAGGATTTGGAAGGGGAGAAGAGATCCCACAACATACTAGAATAGTATCTGATGAATAACTGCGGATAATTCACATGGATTTTTAAATTTCCATTTGAGCAACACTGCTAAAATGTAAATAATACATTTTTTTAATATCTAACCACATTATCAATACCAAAATAATCTCCCCTCTAAAAAAATACCAAATCAAAATAATTATGATAAAACCATTTTCAATCACTAAAAAAAAGGAATCCTCGCAGCAAAGCACGGGTCCAACTCTATTGCTACAAATCTCTCTATAAGATCGGGTCATGGCCTTTCCTAGGAAATTCGTCAAACACCTCGCGCGCGCTGCACACACTAGGCCATGTCGCCATGTCTGGCTAGCTGTACGCCACCCCACGGCACGCGAGGTGTTACGACGTACAGATCGCATTTACACCAAGTGAAAAACACGTGTCCTGCAAGCCCGTGAGCACGGCAGTAGGAGAGATGGGAATCAGCTCACCTGGCTCCTCGACCGAGGTCGCGGACGCCGACATTGCCGGCTCGCAGTCGAGGTGCCGCCTGCCGCTGCCGCAGCAGCAATGACTGTTCGCGCTCAATGCCCTCTCGTTGTCCCCCGAGCTTACCGTGCGCCTCCTGCCGTTGGCGACCTAGCGCTGCCATTGCCGCCGCCGCTTCGTATTGGCAGAGAGACCCCATCTTTCTTTTCTTTCTGGAGGAATTAAGGTGGTCCCCTGAGCTAGGGGTGAAAACGGATCAGATTCGGACGGATATTGCTGTTATCATATCCTAACCCATATTTTTTTCTCCGGATTCGGTGTCAGATCGGTCGGGATTAACCCAATTCGTTTGCACCCCTACTTGTTTGTAAGGAATGCATACAGTGCAGTAAATGGAGTAGGACGCACTGACTTGATGTTACTATTTAATAGCTGATGTGGAAGATTTTATTTTACCATTACAAAAGAAAATGAAACGTCAAATAGTAGCACTAACCTGAAATCATACTTGAAGACGTATCGGATTCGGACGGATATTGTTGTTACCATATCCTAACCCATATTTTTTTCTCCGGATTCGGTACTAGTCGGATTCGGTACCAATCGGATTCGGCCGGATCGATCGGGATTAACCCGACCCGTTTTCACCCCTGCCCTGAGCCCAGACACAGCTGATCGGTCTGGTTTTTTTTCTGCTTTTACTTTTTTATTTTTGCTTTTATTTTTGACTTTTTTGAAAAATAAAATAAATAAAACGACTTCTTCAAATATCTTTCTGATTCTAAAATCGTGTGCATTATCTGCATTGATATCTTTATGTCTATCATTGTTTTAAATAGTACAGATAAAAATCATCAGACGCAGATAAAAACTATCGACCATAACCTAAAATAACAGGACAGATATAAATAGATTGATTGCAGCTGGGGTAAATTAGCATAGCCAAGAGAGCGTTTTAAGCTTAGTTACAGTAGCGGAATCTCCTTGTTCAACGCATAGATAAATAACTAGAGAAAAAACTATGTAACACTTACGAAAACTAAAGAATCAATGGAAAAGGCACATGTTACTACTTCTTAAAAGAAAAACACAAACACACACACTCGATGAGATGGTGGAAACATTTCTTACGTTACCTATGATAACATTCGAGTTACTTACATTCGGTGATCAGCACACACCGATTTATGATTCAATATAACATAATTCGTTAGGTCGTTACGGGCGGTTGCCGGATTTGGCTTAATTATGCCGAAGTCTTGGCTCAATTATGCAAGAACAAGAGTAGAAGACGAGGCTTTGGCCGGGAGGAAGAGAAGCTCGAGATGCATGCTATAAACGCTGAACCATACATGAACTGATAAAACACATCGACATATCGCTCCAAAACTGCCAGGTCGAACTTCCATTCTTCCAAATTAAGGCCAGGTCATCTACGGTGTGTTATACAGGCTTATCAATACTGTACCGTTCGGGCCGGTATAAACTGTACCAAAGTATATGTACATACCGTACCGGTCTCAATACCGATTCGACACCTGTCAATACCGGAACAAATGATGAGAACAACCACCTGTTCATGATGGAAGCGTTACAGAATTAACATGGCCTGCTGTTCATCTGTTTTCATGATCATCTTTACCATTTAATAAGTTTAAGTTGGTGATTGGTGTATTCTCTTTCTTCCCTTCTCAACCGTTCGATCTAAATACTAAAATCTTGACCATCTATCTAACATCCCTCTCCCCCTCTCTCATGTCTAACTACCCCTTCTCTCCACTTCCACTAACAGTTACCATCTCCCACCTCTTCTACCCGGCCTCTCTCGTCTCCCTCCCATCCTACTTGGACTGTATAATTTTTCATATGCCCTATCTTTCTTGGTGATACAAATCTGTGAAATTTATGTAGTTAGAAACTAATAAAAATTAACTCATCATCATTTGAATTATGCCCCTGATTCCTCTTGCCTTTTAACAATTGTCCGTGTCTTATTCTGATTAAAATCTTTTAGAATGTCCATGTGTATTTTACCACCAGAAGTTTAAAATCTTTTAGAACATGTTTGTATACATATTCCAAATATTTTTACCACCAGTAAGTTTCTTTTAAAAATCCATAGCAACGTACGGACATTCAGCTAGTTATTACGCAATAAAAAGAGCAGACAGATTACTGCCTGCGTCTACAAACAGTCGGCGGCTTCTTCGGCCTCCTGAAGGGTGCAGGCTGGCGGGCTAGGCTGTGCGGTGGATGCGCTCTGCCTGCCTATCAGCTGTTCGACGTAATGGCTCGCAGAGGTAACGAGACCATTCTTCCGGCTCCTTTCCAGCTGCAGCAAAGCTTCCAAGTGTTTTAACCGTGGAAACAAACGCTAATGCAAGCTAGGTTACAAGCTCTCTGGGCAGCTGATTAGCGCAAGTATCCACAGCGCAATACATCGTGTCGCGCAGACAGTGGCATTGTTGCCTTCAGCCCCATGAACTTGGGTGGCCCGGTTCGGTCACCTGTTCTTGCGGTTGTGGTCACATGATCTCTTTTTTTCTTTTCCTTTTCTTTTTAGCAAACAATGGCATGATCTCTGATTCAGCACTATATGCTTTAGTTGATATGGCTCTGGTTGTATATGCTCGTGCCTAAGATTTTGCTGAAGAGTCAAAAGGGCAGTTGAGGCAAAAACCGAACTCTGTTAGACATACAGGAGAAGACAGGGCTACTGCTGGTCCGCGGCACACATGCCTTGATTTCACACTGGCTAGGCTCAGCATGAGGCTGGCCCATAATTTCCAATGGTATAGAAATTAAAAAGTAAACATAAAGTTTAGGCCGGGTTCTTTTAGGTTTAAAGTTGGCTTATGCTTGTACTGTCTACAGTAATTAGCTTTTAATCGGTGCGTTTTTCTAAAGACGGGGTAAATAGGAAAATTGCAGTAAAAAGTGTATTGAGTTCAGCTGTACCTAAAATCACATGGGACTATTTCTCTCTACGTATTGCCTCTCATGAATAGTCAGAATTCAAACATTTAAGCCATAAATCATAAGCCATCAACCCAAAAAAATCTACCCTAAAAGGAGCCATTCCACGTGTGTGGAGCTCATATGGCACACTGGAATAAATCATGAGAACAACCATTTGCTTAGGGAAGCATTTTAGACTTAGTTGCCATGAAATTCACTCGGCTCAACATGCAGTAAATTAATTAGAAAAGGCTATCTAATGTTATGAAACTTAAACAACGACGCATGGGAAAAGCACATATTTTTATGACTTTAGAGGCGAACACAGTACATATAATGAGATGATGGAAACATTTCTTACTTTACCCATTGTAACATTTATGTAAACATTTCTTACTTTACCCATTGTAACATTTATGTAACTGAACTAGAAACATTTGGTGATCACCACTTACCACTTTATTCAATATAACTGGTGGTCATTATTGCCGAACTCATTGCCTGAAAGTGTAATAGCTTACAAGTATGTAATACAAATTCCATCCCTGTAAGCTTTAGACTGATGCTGACTCCAGATAGAGTGATTTTATCATTCCTTTAATTGGATAGGAAGAGGTGAATGCGTCGGTATGCTTGTACACGTAATCTCTGGTCCTTGCAAAAACCAACAACTCTGTGTGCCACGACCACTAGATATAGACAAAATCATCCAAAAGATACAGTTAGTAGGTGCTGAACTGTGTAATGACCTTACAATTAAGGATCAACTTAAAAAAACAAAGAGTCATTGGGAAAAAAGAAATGAGAGATTTTTGCTATCAATTTGTATTCCAAGATCCACATGAAAGTATGAATAAACCAAAAATATGTCAAACAACTTAAAAAATTCATGTTAACAATAAGAAAGAAGTATACTATATTAAGCAAAAGCAACATAGAAAATCTCTTAAGAAAGATAATAAACCAAGAGAAATTGTCTACTACAAATATGGATTAAAGGGTCATATAGCAAGCAAAGGCTTTAAATGTAAAGTAAAAAAGGAAATCCAAGCCTTACTAGAATCAAACTCTAAAGATATTAAAGAAAAGTTATGAGAAATCCTTAATTATATTGACAATTAATCTTGCTCTGAAAATGAAGATAAATCAGAAATAAATTATTGTGAAAATAGTGAATACTTTTGTTGTGAGCAAGATGTCTCTGAGGATACCTCTGATGAAAATATCCTAGTCCTCACAGACCTAGGACAATTTGTATTAGACACATTTGATACGGTGCAAAATCCAAGAGAAAAAGAAGTTATCTTGAAAAGATTCTTATCACGAATCAAAACCAACAAAGATAAGTTAGTAAAAGATATCTAACATAAAAACTATTTCTCCATAGATGAAATCTTTCAAAGGGTAGAGAACCATAAAAAGATGAACAAATAGTTAGATCTCAATGATTTCCTTCAAGAACAGAACTATATAAGAGCTACAAGAACTTAAAAGGAGAGTTCAAGTCTTAGAAATCCAAGAAAGAAAAGAAATACAAAGTGAATCTGAAGATGAAATACTTCCACAAAATAATCAAGAAGGTGTTGTGAGTTCTATAGAAATATATTTTAAACCAAAATGGTATGTAGAAGTCTTATATAAATTTATTGATGAATTTCACTTTAAATACAAAACTTTAATTTACTCAGGAGCAGATGTGAATTGTATTCGAGAAGGAATTATTCCTTTCAAATATTTTGAAAAATCAACTCACAAAATTCATGGTGATGATGGGAACCTTCTCAAAGCAAACTATAAAATTCCTGAGGTGCATATTTGTATTTCTAGTGTTTGCGTTAAGACTTTCTTTTTGCTTGTTAAAAATCTAAACAAGGAATCATTATAGGAACACCATTTTTATCAATGATCCGTCCTTTTCTTGTAACAAAAGATAGTGTCGAATTTAAAATTAAGAACAAAGAAGTAGAATGAGAATTTTGCTCCAGACTCAAAGAAGCATTATTAAGTCAATTTATAGAAATTGTTTTGGGCAAAAAGAATCTTATCAATGAGATATATATTAAAGAAGTTTTAACAAAAAACCAAAGTCATAGCAACATGAATAAGTTGCAGCAGGCAATCACAAAGAATGGTCACCCTTTTCCTGCACTTTGGTTTCAAAAGAAGAAGTAGATTGTAAACAATGAGATGTCTATTCAAAAGAAATTATTGAAAGGCCATAATAGTCACTCTATGAATCTGTATGGTCACTCTATGAGTCTTTTAGCCCATTGGCAAAATAGGGAGCCATATAGTTTCCTTTCTAGCTTTGTCTAAATTCTAAAGGTTACGTACCTTTGTCTCCTTAGGCTAGTACACGCAATAAAAGAAAGGCTATCATGGAATGCTCATGAAACCTCCTTAGGCCAGCATCTTTGTTTGATACGCATGCATATTTATTCATTTTGCCATGCCATTAATTGGGTGTTAGCCAAATATAATGAAAGCCATCATCAAACAATCATGGCTCATAACATCCCCATGAAAGCATCATCTAGAAATGCAAGATACTTGTTGAGCTATGTATATTACTGGTTGCACTACATGATATCATATCACATTCTATCCAAATTATTAATTGAAAGAAACAGAATACTTCATAAAAAAGGAATTCAACATCACATAAGAAAGGTAATGTGTGAAGGACCATTTTATGATTACAAACTAACCCAGTTGGTTGCCTCCTTGTTACATTACAGGGAGATGATGCCCTAGCTAAAATATGAATGGATTAATCAAATGAGCTCTTGAAAATTACCCCAACTACGAGAGGGGAATCCTGAGCACTTCAATCATAATTTTTCATCAATAGAATTGAAACAAGGCATGCTCAATTTATTATGGCAAACAAAGATAAGAAGGAAAAGGCCCATGCATTGAATGGACTGGCTTACTATCTCAAATATATGATGCCTAAAGATAAATGGGCAAGATCACCAAATCATATGCTCTCAGAAGAGGCTCCTAGACCAAGATTTCCATATATTCTTCCCAAAAGGGAAGGAAGTTCTTCAAAAGCATCAGATCTAGGTTTCGGATCATCAGGCAATTCTGAGATATTGGATCTAGGCAATAGATCATCGGGCAATTTAGGCATATTGGATCTGGGTACCAAATCGTTGAAATCCTCAAAAATATAATATCTAAATATCAGATCACCAAGTGATTCAAAGGTATTGGGTCTCGGTATGAGATCACCAAAATATTCAAAAAATATCAAGTTTGAATAATGGGTCACTATCAGGTGATTCACATATATTGGGTCTCGATATGAGATCACCAGATTATTCAAAAATATTGGATCTAGATGCTAGATCACCAAAGTCAAAGATATTAGATCTTGATATAAGATCATCAAATAATTCAAAAGTATTGAGGCTAGACAATAGCTCACTAAACAATGATTCCACTCTCAGAGAAATATATGCATTCACTACAATTGCATCTCTAGCTTGCATAATTATCAGAGAGCTACTCATAGTATTTCCACATATAAGAACTATTGCATTATCAAAACCAGATTGCATTAGTACATAACATGAAGTTGCATGTAGCCACACAACAGGTAAGAAGAGAGAATTGTAGCCACGAAAATCAAGTAAGACGAGACGAGAGAGCATAGCCTCAAAAGAACTCTCTAGCAACACTGCTTATTAGTTCCTTGTATCCAGATTGAGCTTCAAAACCAAACAAACATTGTCCTGTCTCAAGCAAGACATATTAGATTTGGTTTGGGGAAATATAAAAAGAGACAAATGAGAGTATTCCTAAGCCTCCAAAAATATTCTATTGACCTATATGAGGGGAGAGGAATTAACATCAACATTAGAATTAATGTCCATACATTTCCGCTCCTCCACTTTGATGAGAGAATAATTATCTAGCTATACCACAAATACATAATATTGAGAGCAGAAATAGACCTCAAACTCTTCAAAAGCCTATATTTCAGTTCAACTCACATATACAATTCAGGTTTGCACAAATAGATTTCAGCTCAATTGCACATATGCATTTCAGTTCAACTCACATATACAATTTAGGTTTCCACATTGACAAATTCATTGTAATTCGAAAGATACATTTTGATTCTATTCACAGATACAATTTTAGTTTTGACATCCAAAGATACCAAAATCAGCTACTTTTGTGGTCAGCGTCGAGGTGGCAGATGCAGTGACAATAGCGTCGTGGTGGTTGATGGGGTGGGCGGTGACGCTCAGAGAGTAGCCCAGGAGATCAGCAGGTTTGCTCGGGGAGGAGCCCGGGAGGTAGGCGGTGACGCTCCAAGGGGGTGGGTTCACTCAGGGAGGAGCCCAGGGAGGTCGGCGGTGCTCGGGGAGGAGCTCCAAAGGGGCAGGGACGCCTAACCCTAGAGCCGCGTGGGGAGGAGCTCGGGGAGGTCGGCAACGCTCGGGGAGGAGCTCCAAGGGGGCGGGTTCGCCTAACCCTAGAGACCCGTAGGGAGGAGCTCGGGGAGGTCGACGGCGCTCGGGGCGAATCTCCAAGGGGGCGAGTTTGCCTAACCCTAGAGCCGTGTGGGGAGGAGCCTAAGGAGGTCGGCAGCGCTCGGGGAGGAGCTCCAAGGGTCGGGTTCACCTAACTCTAGAGCCGTGCGGGGAGGAGCACGGGGAGGTCAGCGATAGAGAGGGAGGCGAAGGCGCTTGGGGAGGTTAGGGGGAGGCAGACGGAGGCTTTGCTCGGGAAGGCCTGGACGGATTTGAGCGCAGGGAGTTGAGGCGACGGGTGTAATCAATAAGGACCCAGGCCGTAAGATGGAGAAGGGAGGCAGGGGGTTTTTCGCAAAATGGCTTAAGTGATGGCAATGCATCCACCCGCAAGCATCCAGGCCGTAGGGGCTAGATCGGACGGCCAACATTCGCATTAGCATATTAGCACTAGATATGCTACACACACGATAGCGATATTCTGCGCACGCGTGTAATTTGCACGCAGTTTTGCGATCCAGCAAGTTATCGCCGGTTATTGGAAAAGTTATCATCGGTTGTGAAGAAAGTTACCACCGGCTATATACTGTGAGCATTGACAGTAACTTCACTCACTACCGACAGTAATTTCATGCAGAACTGATGATAACTTTTCAGTACTGTGAAGGTTTGGCAATAACTTCATTTAGAAATGTTAGTAATTTGTCCACGTATTTTACACTTGCACGCTGGTTAGAGTGTGTGTGTGTGTGTGTGTGTGTATGAAAATAGTTCTATACTCTTAGGAGTACACACTCCCACTTCTAATATACCTCTTTAATGGCATTGTTTTATCTCTTTATCTATTTGAGCATACTCTAATAATGATTATAAGATACTCCAAAGTGAGTTCCATGAAAAAAATTCATCAGAATCCACTTTTTATAGCATAATTTGTATATATACTTCTTTTTACATAGAAAAGTGTATATAGTAAAAATAAAGAGCTCCGATGAAAATTTTTCAACCAAGTCACATTGAAGTATCTTATATTAGTATTTAAGTATACCGTAAGTGATAAAGAGATATAACATATTTGTTTAAGTGAGTACGGAAATGGCTTCACAGATACATACATACATACCAGAACGAGGACACATGCGCACTAGTTACTGAGACAAGCACCATATTTCATGGGGAACATCCTTCCTTAAAGAGTGGCATCTCAACTGCAACGTGAGCTACATTGGCTGATTAAACAAATCACATCAAGATATCCCTCCCATTTGATTATGTGGTCAGAGATATTATCAGCTAGTAGACATGTATATGAGCATATCCCACCATCAAATTTCAGAAGCACTGTGAATTATGGGGAACCCCTGCCCGTATATATGCAAACGAAAGCCCTTCATTGGCGACACTGTGCATGTATGCCTTCGTCTTCCACACACAGATTAGCCTCTCTTCCTTTGGAGCTTTACTTCACCCAAATTAGCACTTGCAATGAGGAGCTCCATGGTGTTGGCTTCTCTTATCCTCCTGATCATGGCGGCAAGATCACATGGTAATGCTTCCGGAGCAATTATCCAATACTAATTTCTAATTGAGTTGCTCAGTTATGTTTCATTTGTTATCTCTCATTTTAGTGTAGCATCTTGAAGTACTGAATTCTTGTAGTTCCATTCCATTTTCCTTCATGTCTAGGACGTAGAAGGCTTGACGTGCAGTTGCAGCGTGCAACAATGAACAGCAAGGTCAGTATGTGAACCAGCAGGTTAGGTATAGTACCTCATTACCATGCTAGACATGCAGTGAGCGACTACTTGCTGATTTATTCATGTTGCAACCAGGACTTAATCATGAACTTCAAGTGGCAAGCATCTGGTGGCCGTCCGATGAACACGCACCGTGCATCCGACGACGGACATGGCTCAGGCAGAAGGAAGCAGCTGAAGCCGAGCTCTCTCGCGGTGGCGCCAGGGTTCAGTGAAGACTACACTGGGCCCAGTGGTCATTCACCGAATCACTATCGAACAAAACCATGAGGTCCATGCTAGTAGCTAGCATATATGTAATGTTTATTTAGTATGGTTAGCTTAAGTGACTTGTTCGGCTTTCTCTGAACATGCTACGCCCATCTTAGTGTGAGGATTAGTAAGAAATGAACTGAACTGTGGGTTATGTATTGTACTTAGCTTGCTACTTGTAGCACCTTAGCTAGCTCTGTTAATTAAGTACTTGTCTGCTGTTAATTCTGTTCCAGCTGAGTTGAGTTGAGTTTCAGTCTCTAATCAGTTCAAGATGCTAGAGGAAACCGTCCAATCAAACAATCAATAGTTGAGACCATGGATCCGAAGAGCGGAATATATTATGCCCCATCTTCCACAATGTTAAAACGAAGCTTTGAAAATATTTTGTTGCAAGCTAGCCAGACAGCGTTGCAGGAAACGCTGCGCCTTTTCATGGAGGAGTTTGTGCTGCGAAATAGTAGCTAGCTTAATTTGACGACTAATGGTATTGTACTGCTAACAACGTACTGGTATCAAGAGTAGTGAGACGATTACATTATTATTTATTGAGTAAAATACACTATGGGCCCTTAAACTTGTCAAATTAAATCACTTAGATCATCAGACTTTGAAACTGCAGATTTATGTATCTAAACTTGTTTAAAGGGATCACTGCAGGTCCTAAGGATGATTTACTAGTTTGACCACTAACGTTTAGTTTTGATCAATGCCAACGTAGCGTGAGGGCCACGTGCGGCTCATATGACCAGCCGAGTGGGCGATAAAATTGGCATTTAACCCTTGTAGCTGTGATCCTTTGCTCCATTACCTCGTGTTCCTCTACGTAGGTATCTCTGCCGCCGCTATCGCCAAATCTAGTTATCCCTAATCCCTCTGCCATTGTCTTCCTCCTCCCTTGCGGCGGTCATCTTCGTCCACACCAGAATCTCTATCGCCGTTGTCACCAAATCCGCCCATCCCCGACCCCTCCGCCACCATCTTTCTCCTCCCCGGTGGCCGACCAGTTCTGAGCTGTGCGGTGGAAGTGCAACCGCCAGATCCCACACCTCCAACTGCTAGATGTGAAGCTCGTCGTCACCGTTGACTAGATCCAATCATCTTTCTTGCATGCAACTGCCGACGAGCGAGGAGGTTCATTGGATCTGCTCATTGACGCCAGCGTTCTGGAGCCAACACATAGGCCGATGGGGACGACGACATGAGGGATATGACAGTGGAGGGGAGGAGAGGTAGGCGAGTAGCGGCTCGAAATCGTAGCGAAGGTGGAGCAACTGGGGGGTGGGAGGCAGAGGTAGTGGTAGGGGAGGAAGCTCGGAGGAGGGAGGTGGGCATGGTGGCAGAGGAGGAGACGGAGAAAGCGAGTGGTGGAGACGTACGTGACCCCCACACCACGCTGGCATCGATCAAGGCTACACTTCAGCAGTCAAGCTAGTGAATCGCCTTTGGGGCCTACAGTGACCCACTTAGACAAATTTAGGTATATGAATCTGTAGTTTCAAAATTTAGTAACCTGAGTGATCCAATGTGACAAGTTTAGAGACCATAATGTATTTTACTATTATTTATTTATCTTCCTTCTGATGTTGTCGGATACTTCCAAGGTAGAGTCAGGCGAGCACACATCAAGTAGGCCATGGGCAACACGACAGAACAAAAATCTCATCGAATAAAATTTTCGATTTCTGTAGTGCACTATTTACATCATGATTGATTTTCCTTCCTGCGAGTAGCACCAATCAGATGGCTGAAACCAAATTAGTGCTGTATGATCTCTATTCTTTGCCAATTCTTTATGTTGTGCAGATTCAAGAAGGACCAACAGGGTACTTCTCAATCAAGTCGAATAATTCATCTCCTATGCCAAAACCGAGCATCCTGGCCATGTCAGCCGTCTTCAATCCGGGCTTGGGATGATCCTGCTGCTTCAGCCAGGAGTAGACGACGAACACCTTCTTCATCACAAACAGCTCCAGCGCCTCCGGGTTGAAGACGACACCGAGTCGCATACTTATCTGCATTCCATGGGCATGAGTTTGCAAACGTTAAATTTACTTCCGGAAAAATCAGAATTTGGATGGCCTGGAAGATTTGCATATGTAGCACTTTATGAGAAGATTTACATATGTAGCACTCTTTTTGTTTCAGAATTTTTTTTTTAAGAAATCGGTTTCTCTGATGACTACCTGGTGAGGGACCAGCATTGCGGCGTATCTTGCGAGCTCGCCGGCTCTCCAATCAAGCACAACTGGAAACCAGGGGTAACAAGCATCAAGCCTCACAAACCACAGCCTTATATCAGGGAACTCTGACAGCTCCCGCGTGTCGTACGGGTCCTCTCTCTCGTAGTTTATAGTGAACCCGACCGTTCGATCCAAAAGATTTCTGGATTGAGCTGGGCAATGTGCACAGGATTCTTGTTAATTTGAGCATGAAATTATTGTGCAGAAAATGCAGTGACATGATGTTCCAGATATGGCTGTGAACCTGCCGTCAAGGAATTCAAGTCGCCAAGTACTTCTTGAACAGGCGATAGGTCGAGAGTCCGGATGATATCGTTGTTGATGACAATCTCGAACCGCCCTTCTGTAGGTGGTGGAGGAGGTTCAACTTGTGGGGAATCTACAGCAAACCATCAAAGATTGTTACTCGCAAGCAAAAGAATGAATTCAAAAGAGCACTATGAATGCCACAAAACTATTATACGGAGAATGAATATAATCTGACTTACATATAAGAACAACAAATGAAGCTTTTACCCTAACAAATTTAAATGACGAGAGGTTGCCTCGCATCAGAAAATAAAACTACTTGTGCTGTTCAGAAATTCATATTTACTGATACAACATGGTTTGACATTACTGAACCAATCAGTACTCACTTCCAAGCCACAATTCCATGCATTCAGCATCCTGTACGCTAAATCGCAGAGTGGAAAACTTGGACAGCTTTTACCAAGAAGTAAAAGAATTGGCATCCTTGCACATCATCTGTGCTGAGTGCTGTAACTTTGTAAAACTGAAAGCGACAAAACCTTTCCAGAAATTTGCACAAACAGACTGGGGGACAACACATATCCAAAATGAGATGCCATCTTATAACGGTGAGTTTTCAAGTTAAACATGGCAATCCAAAGAAAACCAATATTGTTTAGTTGTTTCTAATCAGAGGGTGGAATCTACTATTGCTTTGAAATGCACACACAATCCTAAGCTCGCAATCAACGGCGGAACCAGACCTCGGGCTACCTAGCCAGTACCCCAAGGCCTGGCAAACAAAACTCATGCAAAATTCATAACAAATCATAAAAAACAGAGTTAGCCCAAGAGTCGGCCCAAGAGCAGCTAGTCCATTCCGGGGTGCCATCGCCAGTGCTAGCGTTTGCGGTTCAAAAGTGGAGTTTTGCACACCCATGCAGCACAGCACTGTCCTTTCTGATTGAATACCGATGCTTATGACAACTACGTATTGTGACATTCACATGGCACTCCAACTAAGCTCCAAGCCCATTCAGTACTCCCTTTTTTTTCTGAAAACATTCAGTCAGTGGTACAAGCAGAAAAGCACAGGACCTAAGAATTGTCTTGTACAGCGTCTAGTTCATGGTGTTTACACAGGCACACAAGGAGCATTGCCCAGTGCCCACTCAATCAGGCGGCCAATTCACCGATCAAATGAGGCTCGTTAGCAGAGAGGGTTTTCATTCATTACAATACGCAGTTCAGTCATGCGCACAAAGGAATTGTTGGAGATTAGTATTTTAGTTGGGCTTGAATGATTCAGTTGTCGTTCGATGTTGGTAGGAGAACTCACCGTCTTGGTCGAGGGAGAGGGAGAGGTCGAAGTTGCCGGAGGGGTTGAACGCGACGCGGAGGGCGAAGCCAGCCGCCCTCGCCGGCGGCCCGATGGCCTGTAACCGGATGCCCGGCGTCTTGGGACGGGAGCAGTACAAGGCAGGATGAAGCGACGAACCGCTGCTTCTGCTGCAGCTGGTGCTAAGCCGCCTCGGTGTAAGGTAGTGCGGAGCCACGGGAAGGTTGTGGGCGGCAGCGGCCATGGTGGCGAGTGGCCGCCGGCGTCGCGGAGGTCACAGCGAGCGAAGCGGTAACGGCCTCCGGCGAGCGGCCTCCGTGCGTCTAATTTATCCGTTTGTTATCTCGTTTCCTTCTCTCTTTTTTTTTCCCGTTTCCTTTCTTTAGAGGAGTTTTATCTCTTTATTGGAACAGCACAGTGGCGGCCCAGCTTCTTAAGGCCCAACAAAAAGTGGTAGCGCCCACCTGTTACCTCGGCCAGGCAGACCCTCCAAATTAGCACGAGGACGGCCCAATTAGCGTGCGTCAAGGTATACCGGCCCAATATTTTATTTAAAAATGGAGATCAGTTTATCCGCAGACGTGTGGGACCCGGATTTTATCGTCCGGAATATTTTATGATTCTACCATACTATTTCATGGACCAGTGGATAGCGCTCACAGATATATTACTGAACATCAAATATATACCTTGCGAAAGTATGACTAATACAATAGTAAACTTATGCATGAGCCAATTAGGGCAAAACCTTTTAAAGAGCAATACTGAAAATAGAAACATCACTCGAACTGTTATTTTTGTTCAAAGTATTCTCAGTCAATGGTCTTGAAACTATTGATCTTTATTCTTATTTGGATCTTGATCTCGCTCGAACTGTTACTTCTTTGAGACTCTAAATTCTAGCTACACGATAAACAACCAAATCTAAATAAATCCAAGTAACTTAAAAGATCAAATAAATCTAAATGAATTCAATTGAATGTTATTATGAATAAGTGTGTGGCATAAGACAAGGTTTAGTGAGTGCGAGATGTAGATAGGGTCAAACGAAGTTTGAGCGAAAGGAGAATGTCATGGAGGAAATCTGCCAAGAAGAACATTAAGGAGGGATCAAGGAGAACGAATGAATTTTTATGTGAATATTTGTAACATCCCAAATTAGGGAGCTAGTGTAATTTCAAAAATGTTAAAATCTTTTAATTGTTTCTTCCGTGTTTTTCAAAAGTTTTGGCGTATTTTAAATTTCCCGAGCTGGGTCCTTGCCAAAAAGCCCGATTAATGAAAGACCAAATCTTGGAGACCAAGAACCAGGTTGAAAATCAAATTGAGAAAATCCAAATTTACTTGGAAGCCTTAATTTCAATTTTAAGTTAAAAGATGGAGATTCAAAGTCAAGAATGGAATTTTGGAATTTCATATAAAATCTTATCCGTTCACTTTGCTTATCCGAAAACTCAAGTCCGAAAAATTAAGATTTTCTTTTTCGAAACTCGCCAATCTTAAAGATTTAATTATCAAATCCAAAAGTTTGAGTTAAGTCTTCAAATTCAAACCCTAATTGCAAAACCAAATTTCTGAAATGTCTAAAGTCCCCAAAATTTCTCTTGGACCCGGCCCACTCTTTTTCTTTTACCCTGGGCCACTTTCTTTCCTTTTCTAGCCGTTTGGCCGTTCCTTCTTCTGGTCTTTGGCCCAAGCCACCGACGCCTCCCTTCTCCCCCATTTCTTCTTCCTCCTCCCACTGCTCACGGCGCCACCGCCCAGGCCGACAGCCCCTTGCTTCGGCCAGCCCACCGGCTACAGCCGCCGCACCCCACCCCGTATGCGCAATCACGAGCCTACCACCGGCCTACTCCCCGCTCCACTCCCCTACGCCGCTTCGCCCATGCCTTCGTACGCCGTCGCCCATGCCGCCGGACGCGCAGCGCCATGCCGACGGTACTCCTTGCCATGCCGCCGCCCATGCCTGGCGTTAGGGCTGGACAAAAAACTCGAAGCTCGTTAGCTCGCTCGGCTCGTGGCTGGCTCGGCTCGGCTCGGCTCGTTAGGATAACGAGCGAGCCGAGCTCAAGATTTTAGCTCGTTAGCTATAACGAGCCAACTCGAGCCACTCGCGAGCCGCTCACGAGCCAAGCGAGCCATACTTCGAGAATTTAGATATGCATATCTTGCTTCCATGGACCTAATTTGTACTCTATTGCATGTGTTAATGTGTAAATTTGTACTCTATTGTACCCAAACGAGCCATGCATGTGTTAATTTGTACTCTATTGTACCCAAACGAGCCAAGCAGGCTAAGCAGGCCAAGCGAGCCAAGCGAGCCATGCTTCCATGGATGAATATATGATGGAGACATTTTTGGCCCTGGCTCACGAGCCAAACGAGCTAACTCGAGCTTTTTACGAGCCGAGCCGAGCTAGCTTTTTAGCTCGTTAGTTATAACGAGCCAGCTCGTTATCCTACCGAGCCAGACCGAGCCGAGCCGAGCCGAGCCAGCTCGTTATCCAGCCCTACCTGGCGTACACCTCGCCCATGCCGACGGTGCTCCCCCTGGCTATAAAGGAGCCCGAGCTCGCTTCCTCCCCCATTCCCCCGCTTCTTCCTCCGGAGCTCACCGTCGCCGCCGCCCCCTCCCCGGGCTACCCTGAGCCGATTCCACGCAATTGGAGCAGCACCTCGGTGCCCTGGAGCTATCCTCGCCGTTGGCCGGTGCCCGCCGCCGTCCAAGCTCTCCGGCCACGGTCGCCTCCCCGCGCCGCCGTGCCGCGCCGCCCCCCACCCGGCCTCCCGGTCAACCGGGCCGCTCAGGTGAGCTCTTGGAACCTTGCTCATGCTCATGCGCGCCCCTTCCCCTTCCTTCTCCCTTCCGGCCGCCGGCGCCCCGTCTCCCCCTCACCGTCGGCCGCCTAAGCCACCGTCCGCTCGCCTTGGCGCCACCCCGGCCGGAGTTTCCGCCTCCCCAAGCTACCTCATCGCCGGGGCGTTCCTTTTCATTGGCCGCCGCCGCCCCCTCGGCCGCTCCTCGCCGGCATCGCCGCCCCCTCGGCCGCTCCTCGCCGGCGTCGCCGCCATGCTTCGGCCTCCCTCCTCTGCTCTACTCTGTTTCCCAGCCGCAACAACACTTTTTCTTTATTTTATTTCCCTCTCTGGTATGACTTGTGGGCCCAGCCAAATGATGGAGTTGAGTTCAAGTGTGTAAGAATTGAATAATGACCCCCTTTTGCTAAATGCAGAAATCATGTGGAAGCAATGTTCATACATGTATTCCAATCACATAAACTATGGCTAATAGTAAGAATAAGGGAATTACTCATAAGTGCATAAAGAAAAGATTTATGCAATTAAATTAACAACTTCACATTTGCAACTTATATGCCAACCAAGATCTATAGGTTAATCCTCATGTAAAGTTTAAAAAGGATCATGCCATGAACTATTTCCCATATGACAAGTAATCATCTTGGACTCAATGTTAATATTAAAGTAATATGTGAAGCTAATTAAAAAGTCATCTTTTACAAATCAAAGGTGATAGAAGTTAATCCTAAATAATTGAAGATGCATGTTTGAAGCCTTATAAAGATAATTTCAATCTTTTCCAAACTTTACTCTGGAAACTCGAATAATAACTTTAATACTATCTCGAGTAGTTCAGATATTACCTTTCATCCGTAGATCTAAATCTATTTATACAAACTAAATAAATCAATCTAGCAAGATTTTGCCACATAAAATATTGACCATAAATTGCTCATCTCTAAGATCATGTCATCTCTCTTATTATTGCTTAAAATAATCTTTGGCAAGCCACATAAAATATCAAGTGTGGTTTATTCATCCCAAACACCATGGGAACACTCCTTCCAAAAATGCTTAAAAATATTTGCAGTAAAGACTCTAACATCTATCTTAAAATACTAAGATTTAAAATGACAAATGAATACGATTAAGAAAGTCTTGAACAAGAAAGAGTAATCCTTAATCTTCGTCTCACATCCAATCTCCAATCATTATCTCAAAATTCGAATGCAATAGTCAAAAATAATTAATAACAAAAGAGATAGCTTCATCGGGGAGATCCATGTTAATTAATAAATCACCCATCCAATAAAAGGCAGACCATTAATAATAGTTGGTCGAATGATTAACCCCATCCTTATGTTCAGTTGCAATTTCGGATAAGTTTTGCCACATAAAATATCAAAGTTACACTGAGTATTTAAATTATACTCATCTCGTGTAAAATCCCTGCATTCTAAAGTCACCAAGTTCTATCCCTCCTTGCTATCCTCGATAACCTCTTTTATCTGTCCATAATTCCTAGATAAATGTAAATCAATTAAAAGAAAGTCATCAACTAAAAGATCGAGCCTTGACTTTCCCAAATCGGCTAAGTCTGGCCACTTCCTTTTCCAAAGTGGATAATTCCTGTAATCACTTCTTTTTCATTTTTGATCCTCGTTATCCTAAAATTTTCCCTCACGATAAAGCTACTCGGCCACCTCATTCCTTCGCCCAGTTCATCTACCGCTGTGTTTACAGCACACTAATCCGAATCATCCTTCTATTCTCAAATCGTAACAAATGTGTAATTTAAATTAAATCGGGCATTTAAAGTATTTGGATTTATTTGGTCTTTCTTTTCTTGGCCGCGTATTAGAATCTGAAGACTCGACAAGGCGACATAGTCGAACAGGATCAAGACTTGGGTAAAAGCGACGACTAGGAAGTTAAGATCACTGACTGAGTAGGCTTTGGCATAGATCAATCAAGGCCGTGGTACACCAAGCAAGGCAAGTCATCACTTTGATCATACTGATCCTACATTTTATGCAAAAATTATGTTCTTTTAAACTATCAACTTGCATGCTTAATTTATTATGCAAATATATGTCAAAGGTTAAGGTAGATACATGCCCACTGGATGTTGTATTAAATTTATTATACCATCCCTTGATACTTGAATTACCTGATCCTTGTCACCATAGAAATTAATGATAATCTTACTAGCTATAAGTCATATTAAATGCCATGCTAGTCGTGTCAAAGTCCGTATGCTAGTCGCTGATCATCAATCTTCAAAAACATAAGAACTTGTTTTGGGGGCAGTCACGGGATGTACGTGGCTGAATACTTTGTGATTACTTATTTTATGCTTCTCAAAACCCTAAAAACCTGCTATACCTGTTCGGGCGGTTGGTGAGAGTGGATGGTGCTGATGTCGCACGAGAACCTGAGGTTTGTGGAAAGAATTAAGGACTGAATCTTGTGACGACCTCCTTGTGTAAAACAGTGCAACCACAAGTCTATATGGGTACGACCTAGCTGATTAACTTGCAAAGGTTTAGTTTAGATATCATCGCGGAAGATGGGTGCCAGAGCACTGGTTTACTCATACGGCGCAAGAGGAGGCTTCTGACTATGGCGGATGTAACTCTTCAGCGGTGAAACCTCAGCGGGGTGGTATCTGGCTAAATCGGAGTAAGGTAAAGGCTTTGTGATAAACCATCTGGGTCTCATGCCTAAGGAAGCATGTTGGCTATTAAGATGACTTATCTCTTGTGGTGAAAGTGTACAACCTCTGCAGAGTGTAAAACTATTCGAGCAGTCGTGCTCACGGTCAAGGGCGGACACGGGAACTTACTCGAGTTAGTTCTATTCCAAAAACCTTTGTGGGTGGGATAAAAACTTATCAGAGGGAGGTACTCTGATTTTGAATTTTTCCTGGAGGGATGTACTCCAGCGTGGTAAATAAGATGGAAGTGGCATAATGATCAAAAGCTAGCATAGGTGGATGGAACCATGTAATCGGTGGATGGAACCGACACCGCTATAATTATTGCATAATTCAAACTCTTTAAAGCATGTATATAAAATGCCAAGTCATAGGAATTTTAATTGTGATTATTGCAAACGTCGCATTAAGCAAATAAAAGAACCTCGAGCCTCCTTCGACAGCCTTGCATCTATTATTACTGCATCCTGTGTGGTGGCTTGCTGAGTATCATCGTACTCATTCTTGCTTAACTACCATCACTCATTCAGAGAGAATAGGAATGCCAAACCCTATGACACTAAAAAGGGGTCGACAGAGCTGGAAGACGAAGAGGCCATGGACTAAGTCGCGAACCCCAGTTGGCTGCCTGTGGGCAAGTCCTGCGGGTCCCACCTGTGTGAAGTTTTCGTTGCTGCATTTTATTGTTTTCGGCCTAACCGGCCCACGAGTAAGTATTACTGTATTATTTACGCTTTCGCATGATATGTTTTCGATATACAGTAATGTATCTGTGAGCACTATCTACTGATCCAGGGAATAGTGCGGTGAATCACAGAGGATCTGGGTTTTGCTAACCCGAGGTCCGACAGAGCTGGTATCAGAGCATATCGACTGTAGGTCGTAACCTTAGTTAGCATGGCCGTTAGTTCTATGACTAGAATTATTTCGCAAAAATCTAAATTACAAAATATAAGTAGTATTGCTACTCTTATCCCTCTTAGATGATTCCCTCTCATCTATTTGCTGCCCTGGCCATTTTTAGTTCCAAGGCTCTCTTATCCCGGATTCAAACTAACGCGTGCCTGAGTTCTCTTCTGAAAAATTTCCTGGGCCAAAATCATAAAACCTATATTGAGTTTTATTTACAAAAGTTGTTTATCCTTGGAAGATTAAATTGCCAAATTTTATTTGCAAAGCTTATTTTCAAGCTTATTTCAACTAACTTAAGCTTCCAAGGAAAGTTTTCCAAAAATTTCACTCCCTGCCAATTTATTCTAAGGATTTGCTTTGATTTCCCAGGCATAAGTGTAAATCCTGGTGGATTCATGTCAATCGTAAGAGAGAATTAATGGTGTGAATGTTTGGATGAAAAATAGGCAGATCAATTTGAATGACTGGATTAGTTACATGAGTGAACTAACTCGATAATCCGAATGACTGAGTGGATAGACCAGTCTACATGATTGAATTGGTTAAAACGGGTGGACCAGTTTAAATGATTAGATTGGTTAAATAAGTGGACCAATGTAAAAGGATTAGATTGGCTAAAATAATTGGATTGGTTAAATAATTGGAGCGATATAGATGATTGAATTGATTAAATGAGTGGACTGACTCAAAAGAGATTGGATTGGCTAAAATAAGTGGATCGGAGGAATTTTAGAAGAATGGGGAAATCTAATAACAATTGTTGGTTTGCAGCTTTAACAAACAGTATGGCTCCCGGTGGATGTTTATACTGTTGAGATAATGGAATATATCTGACTCCTGGGTGGATTATTGGAAATTCTAAGGAAATTAGGAGAAGTAATAATAATCCTTGATTTATAGATTTGAGTAATAATCTTATTCTCGATGGACATTTATGACAACGAAGTCGCTTGGAAAGGGATTGCGGATATTAAGGTTGATCACTTGGTACACAGATTATGAGTATGCCTCAATATAGGAAAAGGTGGGATTATAATACAAAGTTACTGGTGGATTGAGATATCAAAACCATGATACAAGCAATACCGGTGGAGTTTTCACTTCATGTTGAGTACTAATTATCTTTGAATAACTTTTAATTATATTTTCAAGGTAATCCACAATTAAATTTTTGTATATCTAGTTTAAATACTAGTGGCATCCTATTTAAATTAATTTCTTAATTAATTAATAACTATTTGAAAAAAAGGCCCTCATGACTTTTGAGATATGTATTTAATTGTACATGGCTTAATCCTACACTAATTATTTTTAGCCATTAGTTAATTTGCTAAACTTTATTAGCATGCAACTAGCAAGATTTAATTATTTTCAATTTTCATGAAGCCTTATTATATTCCCATAATTAATTTTATAATTATTTTTATTTTATTTATAACTAAATTATATTTCATTATATTTTTTATTTGATTTTTTCTGAATTATTTTGGATTTCCTTGAATTATTTTCTAACTAAAAATGTGACTAGAAAATAACATGTGGGGGCATGAATAGTGCTCGGGCCCATATGTCATACACACGCACACAAAGGAATAGAGACAGAGGGGGAAGCCGAGCAAAACAGGGCAGGGCGGCGCTTCGGCTCTGGAGGTGGCAGCGACAACGAGGGGCAGTGACGATGGCCAAAATGGGTTGCTGGGAAAAGGAGGAAGCTAGGGAAGGTGACAGCACGTCCGGGCGTGCACCACGGCAAGCTGGCGGTAGCGTGGGGCGGCCAGGCACATGGAGGGAGAAGGGGCAGAGGTGCCATGGTGGGACAGGGGAAAGGGAGGGAGCATGAGCATCTAGGGGGAGAGGAGAACTCATCGAGCCGAGTAGTGGTGGCAGGGGCACAACAAGGAGGTCTGGCAATAGGAGCCCGGAGCAACACATCATGGTCCACAGTGGCGGCGGCCTGGGGCTGAGGAGAGTTCAAATTGATGGTTAGGGAAGGATGAGGGATGCGTGGAGATGCTCCAACTGGGATGAATCAACGTGAGGGTCGCCAGAAAGGAGATGCGGTGACGGCAGTAGTTTCAGCTGAAATTGGGGACAGGGACAATACGACAAGCTCCAGCGATGCATTGTTGAAATTGATAAGGGTCCGTGGAACATGCCATGACGCGAATGGATTGTGGAGGTGCTTGCTGTGGTGGCTGAAACAACGAGGAAGATGGTGGTTAGCACACGGCTTAGGGTGGCTCAAGCTTAATAGGAACAATGGCGAGGCGAGGTGAGAAAGAGGAGAAGAGAGCGAGGGCAATGAGGGTCTTGGTAGCTTAAATAGGGGCGGAGCGGTGCGACACTATCGTGGAGTGGCGCATGGCATGGGCAACGCACTACGTGCGGCGCGGTGCGGGTGGTGGGCGTGGATTGCATGTGCACGCACATGGCCTGTAGGGACTGAGCAACATGCACGCTTGTGACGCGGGTCGGGTGACAGAGTGCGCGTGGGCATGCATGGTGTGGTGTGGCAGCAGGCGCGAGCCCGAGCAGCGCATGGGGGTGGGCATGGGCGTGTGCGGGCCTGGTAGAGCTAGTAGCGAGGCCGAGGCAATGCGGTGCGCAGCATGGGAGCGAGCAGCTCAAGGTGCAGGCGTGACTCAGTGTGCATGGGTTGATGCTAGGGAGAGGGGAGGGAGTGGGCTGGGCTAGTGGCAATGGAAGTGAGGGGGTGGCTCTGTTGGGTCGAGCTAGAGAGAGAAGAAAGGAAATCGGGCTAGTGAAGGAAAAGGATATGAGGGGAAAATAGAGAAAGAAATGGAAATTTGCTTTGGAATATTTTTATTTGTACATTTTCTTATCTCTTTTATATTCAAATTCAAATTTCAATTCATTTTCCCTTCCAATTTTTTTACTTTAACTCATGTTTTTTTAACGACTTAGATTTGAATTTTCCCTTAAATTATAATTTCTATTTCAAATTATTGTGACAGTAAATTTTTTGTGTTACTTTATGGATCATCTTTCCAGATTCAGCTTCTTATTCTAATTTATTTTTACAATTGGATATCCTTTAATCATAAAGTTCCTTTTTATTTATTTGTAGGAATTGATTTGGTTACACACAATCCAATCAACATTCTCAAATAAAATCCAGAACTTCAAATAACAGCAAGATGGAATCATAGGTTTTAAATTTTATGCATTTTCATGCAATTAGATTGCATTACGAAAAACAGGTTGTTACAAACCTATCCCTTAACATGAATCTCGACCCCGAGATTCTAATAGAATGGAAAGAAAGGAGGTGGGGCTAAGCTAGTCAGCAATAGGCTCCACTTGGAAGTCTTAACCCACCTTTGCGCAAATTCTCTCCCTCTTGTCTACCCCAAGGAAAGGATAACATGTCAAGTAAAACCTTAGAGCCAACATGTCTTATGAGAGAATATGCACAAAAGATAGTGAGACCTTGTTCTTCTGGGTAGGTTGTAGGCTTCCAAGTGCTTGGTTGTCAGCATTATTGTCTTCACTTAATCGTAGAGTCGAATGGTCATGTCTTCTAGTAGCCTTATGATGGTCATGAATTTCTTATCGAAGGATTGAAAAATAATTGCCCATATTTGAAGGGATAGATAGTCTTGGAGATGTTGATAATAACTAGTATTGCTACTATCGTGTTCCTTTGTCCTTACTAGAATCTAATTTTTCATTCTTCAGCAACCAAGTATTGTGGTCTAAATTCTAGGTATCATTCATGGTCAATGTCACCACCAAAAAGATTTTTAGCTTGCGTCTCCTCTTGTATCGGTCAAATTATTCTCACTAAGTTGTTGTGCTACCAATTAGTAATTGTTCATCATAGTGGTAATCTAACATTTTCGTGTATCCTAGCTACCCCCATTAAAATTAAATGACAACCAATATTGGTTATCTTTACCAGCTCCGGTCATGACGAGTCTTATGGTAGCTTGGAAATTTATCCGTTGCATTTCGGCTGCCTTGGTCAGCAACAAGCTCAGAGAGCAATCTTTTGGGCAGTGGTCTTGTCCTTCGCAGCGAAAACATGTGACCTTACTCATTGGGCATTCTTCGAGTTAATGGTCTTCTTCACAGTTAGGATAGTTCACAGCTTTCATGATGCCCTGTTTCACCACATCTGATTTTACTTTTGAGACCTATGGGAATTGGTTATATGCCCATCTGTTTTTTACTTTTGCTTAAAAAATGAGTAAAATTCACTTTGCACTAACTTCTTTTACCAAAGTTTGAAACTTTGCACCACCCTTTGCAATTATTCTCACTTAACACCACACCTTTTCTTACCTTTTGTTGCACTGGGGGAGTGACCTGGAGCTGCCACCTTTGGCCTTTGGCCCACCCGCAGGGCTCCACGCTAGAGGACATGTGCACGGGTTGATTGGAGCTATCAGCAAGAGGGAAACAAGGGAGGCACGGGCTCCTCTATGAAGCTCGCTTGCGGCAAGATATTGTAACACCCCCATTTCTGGGAGCGTTATGAATCCCTCGTAACTGCCTAGGATTGTTCAGTTGCGAGTTACATTATTCGAATGTATAACATTGCCAACGCAAGCTCAATTACAAAAGTCAATTTTATTACAATAAAAGGGCTTAAAGCCAAGTTTCACAGTAGGGCCAACGCCTTTAGATATATTACAGCAAAAAGACACCACAGGCATGCTTGAGCGGAGAACGACCCTAATCCCAAGCTTCTTCCATTTCATAGAATACCACCTCTTCGTCTTCGCCTGTCTCCTCAAAGTTGGTGGTTTCTGTTTAAGTTTTTAGCAAGTATGAGTACAACTACCGTACTCAGCAAGTCACACGGAGCTTAACATTAACTATATGCATGGTATAGCAAGTGAAGGGATAACAGGTTTATTGTTTGTGTAGATGCAGTTTTAGTGAAGAATCGATTAAAAACTTGAAAAGTAACTCCGTTAAGGTAAAGGGGTTTTCAAGCGTGATTATTAATATTCCACATCTCCGAACCATTCATAACTCTACTTATGCTTTGCTATTGAATTCACCCATTAAACATAGCTTCATTTACCGGAAGCACGGCGTATTCGAATACAATTACTTTATGACTCTGCAGAGTTGCCCTGCTTTACCCACAAGATCTCTCAACTCTCGCGATAGAGTTAAGAAAACAAGGTTGTTCACTGCTCAATTCTTTATATAGCCTCCGCCCAGTAGGTCCTAGGTCTCCATAAGCTCGGATGACCCCACGGATCTCATCCGACTCATAGCGATCCCTCTTGTTGTATGGTTAACCACCTCCCATACGAACTCACCTCGGACTCCCACTTGATTCAGAGAGTTCAATTGAACTTGAGCAGTTATTAAACCAGGTTTGACAAAATCAACGCTGTGGTTGGGCGGATACTATGTTCTTTACTCAGCATAAGGGTCTAGTCCTTATATTTTTCTCTGAGGCATCATCCCTACACAAACCCATATTCAGTACACCCTGTACTGCTATCAATCCTCAACCAAGCCTCCACCCTAGGATAAGGTCTTCGGACCCACCTCTGTGATCCTCGCTTACCCTAGATCCATATTTTCAAAACTCTATACAAATACTAAGATTCTTAATAGTGAAAAGATTTTAATGGATTCCCAAGCTATCATGTTTATATTATTATTATATTTAATATTACTATGTCTTGTCAATGCGAATATGGTCATCAAGTTAAACGGGGCTTTTTCGGGTGGTAGGTCATAACTAATAAATCATGTCATTCAAAACAGCAATTATACACAAAATAATGACTTAAAAATATCATAATGAAAATACTGCTAAATAAATAAATAAAGATAAGATAGGTTCAATATGATCAAAGTATGCGCGACTTGCCTTGCGAGTCTATGATTTCAACTAGTTCAAACTCCTCGGTGGGCTGGGCCTGAATCTAGGCTTCTCCTTCCAGCTCCTGAGAAACTTCGACGTCGGAGGCTAACACAAAAGCAAATTAAAATAAATTAATTCCATGCTCGAAGGGTTGAGCTAGGAATAAAGAAAGAAAATCCGATAAAATTCAAATAAATTGAGATTTGGGCTTATAGGAGGGTCATATGGGGAAATGGGCCTGATATTTGGGTTGGCGGGCTCGAAACGGATCTAAGGAGTATAAACTTGTATTTTTGGGCTCGGGCCGGTTACTGTTCATTGGGCTCGGGTCGGGTTCGGCGAAATGGTTTGACTCAGCCGTGTCGGGTTGGACTCGGTCGGCTGGAACAGGTGCGTCCGGCTCGGGTGGACGAGTTCGGCTCAGCCGGGTGGAAGTGGCTTGGGTCGGTTGCAACCAGTGCGGGCGAGCGGGTTCGACCCAGCCGAGTTCGGCCGGTCCGATCGGAGGAATAGTATCATCTTCTACCTCCCGCCTGCACACGTGTAGCCAAAGCAGAGAAGGGTGGCGGCGGCTTGCGACGGTGCTCCGGTGGTTTGCGACAATAAAGAAGGCCATGGATGGGTTCGGGGCATTAAGGGGATTCCATTTTGGGTGGTGGCCGGCTTGGTGGAGGCGGCAACCGCCGACGGTGAGCTCCCATTTGCGGCCATTTTTGGAATTGCAAGCTCATGGTAGTTTTCTAGGGCAATTAGGCCGGTACCTAGGCATCTCTAGGGTTAGGTTAAGGTCATGGGAGAGTCGACTTAAGCTAAGGAGGCTCGGGTTGAGCTAGCCATGGTGGGGTGGTTTCGGTCGTTGGGGGCTATCGACGCGGGGGAAGATGGGTGAGTGGGGAGCTAGGGCGGCGGTTGGGGGTTGCTTCTAGGGTTAGGGAGAAACTGTAGGCGAAGGGAATTGGAAAGTGACGGGGCGGGTGACCGACATTGAGCTAGGGTTCATGCTTTGGGGATTTTGAAATTACCGACAATGGAGAGGAATGGGGGAGGCTTTGGGGCGTCGGGTGGGTTGTGGGGGTTGACGACTACGGCTAGAAGGGCTTGGCCGCTTAAATAGCAGCTTGGAGGCGGTTCGGCACCGTGATTATCCAAGGCGGCGATGGCGCGTGGCGGCCGGCGGCGTTGCCACGCCCTCGGGTTTGGTCGGGGGCGTCAGGGCGGTAGGGGGAAGGCTGCAGAGAAGCCCTGACCAAGCGATGGAGGTGGCGAGATCAGATGGCGCGGGGATGCGGTGGCGCGCGCAGAGGAGATGGGCGGCGGCAAAAGTAGGGACACGACGGCGGCGGGTTGGGTTGGCGTGGCCTGCCACGGCTCTGGGTGGGTACGGCGGCCGACCAACAGCGCGGAGTTGGCGGGAAAGGCGCATCACGAAGAGGGCGTGAGCGGCGGCGGAACTTGGTAAGGCGGTGGAGTTTCGGACGTGCACAGTGCCGACGTTCATTCCCTCCGCTCCGGCTGCGATAGTAGTGATTGGAGGCAGCTGTATTATGAGATTGGTGGGAAATAGGTTGAGGAGACAAGAGAACAAAGAAAAAACGAAAATTGAGCTCAAAAATTAGCTTTTGAACTTTTCAGAGCTCGGTTTTGTTTCAGATATGGCCGGCGAGGTGGAAGTGACCCAAAAATGGAGAGAGGGCATAGTGGAGGAGATGGGTGGTGGTGGCGTTTGTGGAGATGCAGGGTCGTGTGCTTGCAACGGCGTGCGGCAGATAGGATAGGGCGTAGTTGACGGCTTGCCGGCGGGGAATCGAGGAAGGTGAAGGGCATTAGCATCCTCGTGGTGTGTGGAACTCACTAGTGAAGACAGCAAGGGCGGGGACGCTAGGCTCCACATGTGGCCGGTGGCAGAGAAGAAGGCGGACTACACGGCGGCGTTTCGGCTATGGAACTCCAAAATTAATAGAGGGGAAACACATGAGACAGCAAAATTCAGTGGGCTTGCTGCACAAAAAGAGAAATTGGGTGAGGGGAATTGCAGTAGGAGAGTTGGAACCTTTGAAGGCTCAATGCATGGAGGAGAAGCAAGCAGTGGCAGAGCTAGACCATTTTTTGGAGCCCAGGCACACCACCCCCGGCAAGTTCGTTGACTCCATTTCTTACATCCTCAAGATCAATCCCGAGGCCTCCTACTACAGCATCTGCAAGATCGTGCCCCCGCTCCCAACGTTGCCCCACGAGGCCACCGTCCAGCGCCTCAAGGCCTCCTTCACCTCCAATGCATCCACCTCTACCACGGCCATCAACACGGCCCTGCTCCCACTTCCCAACACGGCTCAAGCAGGTGGGCCTCTCCACAAAGAACCAGCATGCCGCGAACCTCCATGTTTGGGAGAGCGGCGAGCGCTACACCTTAGAGGACTTCCACTCGACGCCCCTCCAGCTCAAGGCGCTCTTGTAGGGCGCCTGCGCCGCAAGGCTGTTCAACGTCGAGTATGGCAACGACATGCAAAGCTCTGGCTTCGCTGTGCCGGAGGAGCTAGAGCTCGCCGGGCGGTGGCTTCACCCCTGGCGACCACCTTGTTGGTGTCTCTACTCTCCTGGCCTGCCATCCACCACGTCGAAAGGCAGGGCTTACCGCTGACGAGCCTGGGCAGCCGCTCAGACTCGTCGAGGGCAAGGGAGAGCTTGGGGACGAGGAGGGGCGGGTTGAATCGGAAGCAGGTGTAGCGTTGCAACGCATGGCAGAAGGGCGTACTCCAGTATGGCCTTCTGCAGGTGGGCCGAAGACCAAGGTGGCAGCTCAACAGAAGGTAAGAAAAAGTACGGTATTAAGAGCAAGTATAATAAGAGGCTGTTAGTAGGCTATATGCTGAGGTGGAGGAGAGAGAGGAGGAGAGAGAAGAGAGGTGGGCTGTAAGTTTACACCAGCTGAAACACAAGAACCAAGAAACTTTGTGAGAGAAAGGGGTGGGTCATACAACCTTCAGCTGACTGTAAACTACTATACGAATGGACTGATAAGTGGGCTGTAAGTGTCCATACAGCCAGCTGAAGGCTATATTATTAGCCTTACTCTAAGTGAGAATAATTGCAAAGGGTGGTGCAAAGTTTCATACTTTGGTAAGAAAAGTTAGTGCAAAGTGGAATTTACTTTAAAAATATTGTGGTGAACTTCTATCTAAACCTTAATCGAATCACCCAATTACTAAGTGGCGGGTGAATAGTTTTAGAACTTTAATTGCAGTATTATAGTACAATCTATTCCATTCCACAACTGATCCAGGTTCAGTTCCACCAAGAAATCAATGGCTGCACGCATCAGCTTCAAGAGTCCATCAATGGCTTCCATAGGAGGACGACGAAATGAATGCTGTTTCGTAGTAATTCACAGAAATATGTACTATGTCCAGTAGAAACGACGATCTCCGGCCAAAAAATAGAGCAACAACATGCACCAAAAATCCAAAATTGGATGGATTACGAAGAGAAAGAGGGCAACAAAATTTGTCGCGGCGAGCCGCAAGGAATCAATCGAGGAGCGACGCACGCCGGTCATGGTGATGGGTCGGCGACGGCGGTCGTGGACATGGCGGAGAGGCGGCTGGGCCGCGGGCGGAAGGCGGCACGGCGGCGCTGGTGGTGCGAGGACGGGCGGATGAGGGCCGCCAGCGCGCGCCGGACGTGGTCGCCCCCCTCCACCGCCGCGATGCGCACCAGCGAATTCGCCATCGCCGACCGCCTCGCGTGCAGGCTGCTCGACGTCGACGCCGCCGACGCCGCGGACTGGTGCGCCAGCCCCCTGTGCAGCGCGCAGCGGAAGGAGCCCGGGTGCGCCGTCGGCGAGCACGCGCACGCCCTCCTAGCGCCGCCTCCGCTCGTCGAGGCGGGGCGGCGGCCGTGGGAGACAGCAGCGAGGCAGACAGACGGGAGGTTGCTCGCCTGGTGCGACGAGCATGCGCCGGCGAGGCTGAAGCAGCGGTGGTGGGAGAACGGCGGCACGACGGAGGATGAGGAGGCCGCGGCAGCCTGCCGCCGGGCCGGCGTGGCTGCTCCGGCCATGGAAACCAAACGCGCGGCACAGCGGAGCGGAGGGGGCGGGGTGAGCTAGCGCGAGCGGCCAAACCTAAACCCGCGGCGGCGGCGCGTATTTATAAGCGGGAGGAATTGGGAGGGGGAGAAGTCGGGGAAGCGGTCCAAGCCCGACCGAGCGCGGTGGGCTCGGTTGGGCCGACACGGCCGGTCTGTTGGGATCTTGAGCTTGGACCGGTCTCCTTCCTCCTCCTCGGCGCAGACCTGCCTCGTGGAGGCACACATGCTTGACCTGCTCCCATTCTCATGGACCATTCAAGGTGAGATGTTTACAAGCGACTGAACCCTGACCCCTCCTATTCTCAGGATGGACATGGTCCAGAGCCCTCTAATTCTCACTCCCAATGGCGCATCTATGTTCCTGGCCTGTCGGTATCTTGTTGTCTGTACCTTCCAGGCAATCGACTCAAGGTGAGATACTGGAGGAAAACAGGCTGATCAGTTACAGTGTTTGCCCATCCGTGGCAAACTCTGATGATCCATCGGTTCATTTCCCTCCGATCCTGACTTTCAGTGCCTGAGAAACTCTGATGATACAGGAGGCATCATGTGAAGCTTTTGGTTCAGCTACAGGCAGATTTACAGCCATTCCCCATCCTGATAACAAGGTAAGCATTCAGAGTTCAGAGAGGAGCAGCATCGTGCTTCGTCCTGACTCCTGAGCATTGTTTGAAAAGCTGTAAAACTTGGTACCCTGTACTGCCTGTTACATGCAACTGATCAGGCTTCCGTTCACTTCACGATGATCTTTTCACTCAGAGGACTGAAAAGTTTTTGTCAATCACTAGCTGTGTCTATCTGTGCTGAAAATATCTGTACTGAAAAATTACTGTGTGCATGAATGACACAAACAGATTAATTACTGAATTATTAGCAGTGGCCCCAAAAATTGTTGGTCAGAGCCAAGCTGCAGCTGCAGGTGTGTATTTGTATTGTATTTCCTTGTACTATTATGCAGGGTTCCAACTCCCAAGCGCTTCTTCCTTCGCTTGTAGTACATTAGTACTAGTACTTATTATCTTCCTTTCTCTTAATCACTCGATTAAGTAAGTTTTCTCAGGTACGTCTCACCATCCATTCCGTCCAAGAAACGGCAAAAAGAACAAGAAGTAGAAGCTAGTTAACTTCCCCGGTCAATTAATCCGTCTTGGCCTTGAGCTAACTGGATCCTAGTGCGTGCATGGGCATCATGGGCATGGCTCTGGTGATGGCTTCACCTCGGCTTCAGCCGGTCCAGGGCGAGGTAGGCGACGACGCGGTAGCCGAGGAGCAGCAGCGTCATGACGCAGACGTCGATCCAGTGGTTGGTAAGCCCGACGGCCTTGATGGTCGGGAACTCGGCGACCGGGCAGAACGCGCCGCCGCAGTCGTAGTATCCGCCGTCCCGGAACTGTATGCCGAGGAGGAGGCGGTAGCAGTAGAAGCTGTAGTTGAGCCACCTGAGCCAGCCGACGAAGGGCGGGATGTGCTGCACGTAGTAGCCGCCGGCGATGAGGAAGACCATGGTGATGACGGAGGCGAGCGTGGTCCCCTGCTTGATGTCCATGAGCACGGCGCCGATGGCGAGCCCGAGGCTCTGGGCGACCAGCACGCTGTAGAGCACGACGAGGAGGGAGAGGAGGAAGGACGCCGGCCGCGGGTCGAGGCCGCCCATCCAGTAGAGGATGAGCACGAACGCGGTGGGCAGGCCGAGCTCCATGGGCAGGTCGGCGGCGGTGCGCGCGGCGAAGTAGGAGGAGAGGCGGTACATCCCCGACGAGCGCTCCTTGAGCAGCATGGGGCGCTCGACCGGGAAGGTGAAGACGGCGTTGTAGAGCGGGAAGAAGCCCCAGAAGACGGAGAAGAAGAAGATGAGCGCCGTCCGGTCCTGCAGGTGCTCCGCCGGCGTGCGCCACCACAGCAGCCCGGAAAGGCTCGCCACGCTCAGCACCTGGAAGATGCGCAGCTTGTTGAATGATTCGTGGCGCCGCTCCTTGAGCCCGCGCCGGAGCAGCACCGAGAACTGCTCCCACCACCCGGTCGTCCACTCCGCCGGCCCACGCCTCGCCGCCGCCGCCGCCTGCCCTCCACCTCCCACGGCCGCAGCCTCCCTTGAACATATATCCAGCTTCACCGCCGGTGCAATGTGGCACTCGTACGCGGCCGCCAGCTTCCCCCTCACCTCCTTCAGCTCGCCCTCACTCCCGCCAGCCGTCACCGCCACCGCCGCACCGCCGTCTCCATCAGAGCCACCACCGCCCGTCTGCGGCACGATACCTGCAACAACAAAGTTATAAAAAAACCGGTTTTGAATTTTTACCCGAGAGTCCGATAGGACAGGTAACACTGATTTTTGAAAATTTTATAGTTTTAGGACCCAAAAATTCAAATAAAATTTCATATTTCATATGAAATCGTCTGAAATCGATATAAATCGGATAAACTCAAAGTAAATCTGAGTAAAAAATATTTAATACCGATTTATAGTCTAACGGAATACGAAGTTTTCTGCAATTTTCGGGCTGCATGCACAATGCACGTCGTCAGTCACACAGTCTCGCAGTGAACTAACCCCCACGAGCCAGCGGGAGCTCGACAGGTGTCCGCCATTGTTGACAAAGATTAAAGATCGGAATGGAGGAAATGATGAGGAAGAACAATATCGGAGGCGGTCGGCTCGACAGGGGGGAGTGGCCTCCATGATTGGGAGTGGACGGAGCAGTGTGTCCCCGTCCATGTCTCTCCCTCTCCACTCCACCCCACCCCACCCAATGACCAACTCGACCACTGCCATTGCCATTTGGGCGCGTCCTCTCTCCTCTCCTCTGAGTGGCCGCCGATGCTGGCCGGCGTGCGTCCGTACATATGTAACCAATCACGAGCTCAACGCAACGCGAACGCGACGGTGATGGTGATCGATGCTGATGCAGATGCAGGAAAAGGGAGAAGCGGAAGTTAAAGGGAAGGCGTCGCCGCCGTCAGGACCCCCATGGGCAGGCGAGCCGCTGCATGCGCGCACCGTACCAAGCATTCAAGCACACGATCTACACACACATTTGGTTGTGCTGCTCACACTCCCCCTCCTTGGTCATTTCATTCTATTTCTGTGTTTATTTTGGGTTTCCGGTTGGATGACGTGAGCATGAGGAATGGAAGGGCACATGCCAATATGCCATATGAATTGGAAGGCATCACAGAAAGGTGGAGAGAGAGAGAGAGAGAGAGAGAGAGAGAGAGAGAGAGAATATGGATGGTGAGTGGGTTGCGCGTGCCGTACCGTTGGCGAGGTCGAGCATGAGGTCGGCGGGGTTGAGGGAGAGCGGCGACGCGAAGCCGACGGAGGCGAAGTACGTAAGCGCGTCGGCGGCGCGGCCGTAGTAGATGGGGCACCCGTCGGCGGACAGGAGGAGCACCTTGTCGAACATGTGGTAGAGGCGCGACGACGGCTGGTGGATGGTCACCACCACGGTGCGGCCGCCGTCGGCCGCCATGCGGCGGAGCGTGCCGACGATCCTGGCCGCGCTGGTGGAGTCGAGCCCGGAGGTGGGCTCGTCGAGGAGCAGCAGGCTGGGGTCGACGAGCATCTCGAGACCGATGCTGACGCGCTTGCGCTCGCCGCCGGACAGCCCGCGCACGCCGCGGACGCCGCCGATCATGCTGTGCGCCACCTTGGCGAGCCCCAGCTCCAGCATGACCGCGTCCGCCTGCGCCCGCTTCTCGCCGGCGCCGAGTGCGCGCGGCAGCCGGAGCAGCGCCGTGTACCACAGCGTCTCCGACACGGTCAGGTGCGGGTACAGCACGTCGTGCTGCGTCACGAACCCCGTGCGTCGCTTCACGGAGCCGGAGAAGGGCTGGCCGTTGTAGGTGATCTTCCCGGACAGCGCCCCCCGCGGCGTGCGCCCGCCCAGCGCCGTCAGCAGCGTCGTCTTGCCGCTCCCGGACGGGCCCAACATCGCCAGCATCTCCCCCGGCCGCACCACCCCGGACATCCCGCTGATGATCGTCTTATCCCGCGGCGGCACCGCCGCCGCCTTCTTCTTCCCCTCCCCACCGCCGACCGCCGTGCACGCCGACAACAGCCCCGCGCACCATCCGCCCGCCAGCTGCCCGACCTTCGCCTTGTACACCACTTCCTCAAACTGCACACCACCCCACACACATACATGCATGTACACGTCTCATCACCAACCTTAAATACATCTACATGCATAAATGTACATGCACGTGCGTACCTATACATACATACATACATACATACATACGCATGTATATGAAATTTACCTTGAGGACGAGAGGGAAGGAGTTGGCGGCGGCGGGGCGGAGTCGGGCGGTGGCCGACGGGGGGCTGGAGGTGGTGGGATGGACGGCGCCAGAAGGGTTGTTGTTGGTGGTGGTAGGAGGAGGAGGAGGAGCAGGAGTACTAAAGGTGAGCATGTTAGGAGGCGGCGTTCGGTGGCCACCACCTCCTGCTGTCTGGTGCTGCTCACCATCACCATGCAAGTCCTGAGGCGGCATGGCGATCTCTTTCTGTCTCTACCTCCCCTGGTCTTGTCACTGCAGCTCTAGGTTAAGGTGTAGCTAGCTGCGAGCTTTATGATGTATGGAGCAAGCTGGAGAGAAAAAGGGAGGCTTGGTAGCTTGGTTTGCTGCTCCTGCTACTACTTCTACTTGGTTGCAAGTACTGCCTTGTTGGGATGGGGTGGCTGGCTGGCTGGCTGCAAGGTATTTATCATGGAAGGGAGGGGGTACTGTTACTGTGTGTGCGTGGTGAAGGCGAAGGCAAAGCCGCGAAGAAAGAAAGCAAGGGGAGGGGGAGGACCTACCAAATGGGGCAGGGGGGCAACACTTGTTGTTACTTTTTTTTGTGTGTTTAGGTATCAACCGAATGTTTTTTTTTCTAACTATAATTCAAATATGTGATTCTTGGATTAAAGACCAATGGACCCTTTGTTTTTGAAGAGGGAAGATTTATTCAAGGGGAATGGGCAGAATCCAATAGTCATAAATCTGGATGATAGTTAGGAAGAAAATATCCAGATGATATTTAACAAAACCCTTTTTTTTAACACAGCTAGGATGGCACCCCTAGTTGGTTAGTATTACCTCTGTTATTTTTTAGTAGACTTTTTACGGTATTCGAAGTGCGATTTTGATGCTATTTTTTTATAACTTTACACTGAGATATACTAATAAAATATTTTTGCTATGAAAATATTTTTAACGGCAAATCTAATTATATAATTTTTGTATAGTTAATCTAAATAGTTTTAAATTTATTGGTAGTTAAACCTTAAATAGTTTTAACCCTGTTGGCGATAAAAAGTTTGATGGTACAGATTCTAGAAAGTCAATAAAAAAGAATTTATCGAGTAGTTCTTAGTGTATTGTTTACTGATTTGTAACAATCTGTGTGGTGTGTGAAAGTAACATCACTAGCTATTGGCCTAGCAGTTACAAATGGTAGTTATTGATAAAACTTAAAAAGGAAGTTTAGAGATGTCAATATAGTGGTAGTTGTTGTAACTCTTTGTGTGGGGGGATGCATGGATGGGTGGATGCATATTCAGTAGATAACATATCTCTTTCTTTTCAGACAACAGAATTTTTGATGCGGTGTGCTTGTTGATCAAATTGGGCACTTGGTTTGCGAATGGTATATGTATCTGGTTTCAATCCTAAATCTTGTTCGGTGGGAGATCCAAAATACTCATGGGAAATTCTTTAAAAATAGAGGAGGTACGGTAAACACCATAATGAATAAGAAATAGAAAGAGAGAAATTAAGTCACAGCAACAAATATTGGACATAAAAAATAAAATAATTTAATATTGACTATGATTTTCCCTTTGTTATTCCTTTGGTGCATAGATAAGTTAGAACTTGAAATTTTGTATAATAACACTAATGGAAGCCTAGGTAAAAATATGAAAAGATGGCACCTGCAAGCCTAGAGCGGGCACGCAATGCAACACAAGTTTCCATCACTAGTAGTTACGTATTCGTGCGTTGCAACAGAACTCATTGACTGTATAGAGAATCGTGCTATAGAAGAGAATTGCTCTGATCGATTGAAAAGTGGAGAATGGTGAGAAGTTAAGAGAATAAAGTGGTTAGAGGAGAACGTACCGATAACCACCAACTCCTCTTTATATAATAGTAGAGATATGTGAGCAGGTATATGGCATAAGTGGTTTTGAGCAGTTGTCTTGTAGCACGACAGCTTAGCTCTTTTGAGCAAAATGAGGATGGTTGCTGGTGTGTTAGCCTTTGCGGCGTTACATTTGCGATCCATTAATGAGTGAATTTAGTGGGCCGATCGTGGAGGCTGACATAAGGAGATCTCAACCCTCGTTTTCAAAATGTTAGGAATAAGATCCTAGATAGGCCTCTAGTGTCTCCCTCTTCTCTAGCTTCTCTGTGCTCCATCTTAGTCGACCACGTACCTTTTAGGCCATGATCTCTAGTGTTTCCTCTTCTAGATCTTTGGATTCACTATTATACTGTATACCTGCGTCTAAACTATTCCTAGCTATTTATATAACCATGTTAAATTATATATATATATATATATATATATATATATATATATATATATATATATATATATATATAATATATACATAAGATATATATATATATATAGGAAAATTACACACTGGTACCTAGGCACCCACATCAAGAACCGTCCGATACATGTGTATGATTGATAATTTTTTTGAGTTTGGGTATGAAAATGTTTTATACCCTTGATATATTTATGGTAAATAAGTTTAGTTTAAACTACTTTTGAGTTCGATGCGACTACAGTGAGTATATACCATAAAAATAGCTCAAACTAATTAAACTGAAGTTGAATTTAATTTTTTCCGGATTTTGACATCTCAAATATACTTTTTTATGGGTATATGAAGATACCCACATCAAACGTTGCGAATCTCAAAGCAAATCAACGGGTATTGATATGGGTGCCTAGGCACCTGGGTGCATGATGTATGTATGTATGTATGGTTGCACTATTTTGCATCTGTGCGCACTATGCGCGTCAAAAAATTACTGTTATGCGTGAATGAAGTTACTATAAAATACATCTCAAAGTTACTATAATATACTCCAAAGTGAATTCCATGAAAAAAATTCATAAAAAATCCAATTTTTATAGCATAATTTGTGTATATAGTATTTTTCATGCATGGAAAAGGATATATAGCAAAAATAAAGAGTTCTGTTGAAAAATTTTCAACCAAGTCGTATTAAAGTATCTTAGAATTAATATTTAAGTATACTAAAAGTGATATAGAGGTATAAAATATTCAATTAAGTGGTATATTGAAAGTGGAAGCATGTACTCTGTGAGTATGAATAGGATATATATATATATATATATATATATATATATATATATATATATATATATATATATATATATATATATATATATATATATATATATATATATATATATATGTAAGGTATGTGTAGTATATAAGTATATAAGATCATTTAGGTGGTACGTATATTTTTTTGGTGATATATACAGTTTTTTTTAATATACTCCTTTTTACATACGAATATGAAGGTATTAACAAAATCTATCGAAAACTATGTGCACCCTTGCAAAATTTTCATGTGGTTAGTATTCGAGTATCTTAGAATTTGTATATATCTAAGATGATAAAGGAGTATATTAAGTTCGTTTAGGTGATATATCATGGGTGGGAGTAATTACACCTAGGAGTAAAATGTGTGTGTGTGTATATAGGAAAACAATATTCTACTCTCGGGTGTAGTTACTCCCACATCTGATATACCACTTAAACGAATTTTAAATATTCTTTTATTACTTTGGGTATACTTGTATATTAATTATAAGATACTCTAATGTGAATCACACGAAAAAATTGCAAGGGAATTTATAGCTTTTAGCATATTTTGCAAATACCTTTATATACTCATATAAAAAAGTATGTCTAAAAAAAATATACATATCACCTCTTAAAAATATATACATACCACCTAGATGGCCTTATATATTTGTATACTATACGTATATACCATTTGTTACGCGAGATACACGTTGCGTTGTGAGATATGATATAGGGAGTAACTACTCCCGAGAGTGTGTGTATATAGTTCCTTGTGAGATACATTGCTTGCACAAAGTTCCAAATACCACTTAGACACTTAGTGAACAATACATATATACGAGCACAAGATTCATTGACACCCTAGCTTATGGACATACGAGAACCATAAGGTGAAAAATCATATTGTATAGAAAATGCAGAAAATTCAAGCGAACATGCATGCATGTTTGTACTAAAATTTGTACATAGGTATAAATATACATGGGCTATGTGGCCACCTTAGCCAATCTTATTGGGTGCATGCCACCTCAGGTGCTCCACACTCACCTCCAAGCTACGTCTAGTCTTCTTTTATACGTAAATTGAAATACACTAGATGTAGACAGTATATTATCTATAATTACTACCTACTTTCTGCACTACCCATCTCTTATCATGAGTCTTGACTTGAACGAACCCAACAATTCTTATCTAGGGTATATTGATCGAACCTTTTGAAGTGAATGCTTATATTGCTTGAAATAGCCAAAGAAAATCAATAAGGTTAAATTAATAGCCAAAAAAATTTGAAAGGTGCTTCGATGCTTTTCTGAACAAGGCATGAATGATTAATCACAAGCAAAATGAGGCAAAAGAATTGCCTTCTTCACCTAGCTATGATATTATGTTTGTATGAGGGGAACCATAGTTAGAGGTTGTGGTGATGGATTAGCAACCGTAGTTAAGAGGTTGTGGTGATGGATTAGCAGACTAGTTAATGATTACGTGAATAATATAAACTCGAATGGAGATGATTGCGATGTCCGGCTGTTGGGTACGCTCTGACCCAAAATTAATTCTGGAAAAAATATGTATACAATGCAAGTACATGCACACACCCTGGTCCATCTTTTCCCTTTTTCCATTCTTTATTAAGTTCTTCAGAATTTTTAAAAACATTTCATCTTCTTCATACAAAATCCATCCATTCTAGTGTGCAATCTAATCTAGTGCGCCATGCACCTGCCACCTTTCCTTTCTTTTTCCTCTCTTTGTACCCTTGTTCATTTCGTTGTTTATTTCTTCAACAGTACTTCAACTGCAAGATCATTACATATTATAGACCACACAATGAAAATAGCCACCAAACTACCTCCAAATTAACCCACTTGGAACAGAAGTACTTGTTCTGATTTATGTAACTGGATCAATTGGGTTAATATCACTGGCTAGAAAGCATAATACTATTGAGAATCAGTTGGGAGATAAGAGAGATCTTGAAACAAGATTTGCCTTTGGCCAGTGATGTCACATTAACATTAAAGCCCATAGCTTTGGCTACTTGCTGCACAATTGCAGGCCCCGGCACCTTTACTTGCAGCAGAAAGCTAGCTACCATGCATGGAAAGCAGATCAAATTACTGATCATAGTACAGTACAGTCATGCACTGATGGGAGTACTGAGTAAAAGAGCCCCTGTTGCTGCACTGCATGGGTAATTAGAAACACTGAGAGAACATGCATGCATGCAGCCATTGCAATTAGTTCCTTCTTGCTCCAACTATTTAGGTATGTCACAACAATTTATGTGAAAAGCCACAGCTAGCCATGCACTTTAGCTAGTAACATGTCACCAATTTTGTCGAGGGAGAGGTGAATCTGTGCCACTCATGTCAAATTGCCATTTGTATTTATGCTGCTGCCACTAGCTTCTTTCCCCCCTCTCCTTCTTTCCCTTTCTTTATTTCTTTCTCATCTTCTTCCTTTCTCCCTTTCTTGCTTTTTTTTTTTCTTTCTGTTGGACTAATGTCGGCAATCTAAAAGAGTGAATGATTCCCGAAATATTTTTCCTTAAGAAATTCGAAAATTTCGATCAAATGACTATGATAAAGATAAGAACCAACAAAATCAGTAACCTACTGCACATGCCTAGTCAGACCGCCATTGAGGGACCAGTTTGAATGCTAGTTTTGATTGGTCTGACTGTAGGTCTAGGGCTAGTCTGATCAGTCCTCTATTTTTAGAGCTGAAAACCTCTTGGATCAAGAGCTCAAATCTCAATAACTTACCCAATTCTCATCCAAACACTTCCAAATTTTGCATGGAAATTGTTCAAGGCAATAGAAATATAAGCAAATTAAGAATCACAAGGTTCTTAGGCTCAAGTTTACCCAATTGAAGAGAACTAAATCTACTTCACAAGAAAACTAAAACCCTAAAACTCAAATTACTTCTTGCTTAGGAGGATTTAAGGCATGAGGTCTTCTAGATCTATCTCACATGTCCTAACAAAGTAATTTAAGCAAGATATTAGACTAGAACTTCCATGAACCTGAAATCACAAATCTAGCTTAACAACAAGCAAAATCATACAAGAATGCAAAAAAGAACATGTTTGAGATAAAGTTTTGATTCATTTCAGTGGAAGATGTTTACATACTCATAGGTGATTACAAGGTACAAGCAAAGTATCACTCTTTCCTCTCTTTCACATTTATAGAAGGAGACAAGGTGGTAGAATAAAAACCTAAAACCTAAAATTCTTAGATCTACCACCTTCTTTCCTTCCCCTCTAAATAACTAGCAACAACCCTACTTGGTCCAACCCATTAAATCTACTGGGGAAACCCATCAACCACACAAACACAGGTTTTACACACTCACACACGCTTTTCAAAGTATTTATAAGATTCAACCCGCTAATTGTTTAGTGATAGATCCACTTATCAATCCCAGCTTTCCTTAACCTAAACTATTTCTCTTTTGCATCTCTCTATGCTGCTGTTTTGATTAAGACACTAACCCGATATTTGGCCAACTACCAAAATACCTTTGACGACACCTCTTGACTTTGTCTTCACCTTAAAGTATTTCCACATACTTTGACACATAGCCTGTAGTACCCAATGACTAGCCGTCACGTCTTCACGTATTTGAACTCTCCGAACCATCTCTATGTGTATCAGCCTCATCACTTGGCACACCACATGCACCAACTCGCATTTTCACGATTCTTGTCTTCTCTGTGCTTTCCGCTTGAGTCACGACCTTATCTGGACTTACAGGATCGCTCGGACCTCAACTCCCCCATATAGTTTCAATCCATTGTCGTTGACCACTACATCCTTCAAGCCACTTGCACATCCAAAGATCAAGCAACCATATCGAGGACAAGTTTTGTGTACTTGATGTACGTTAGTCAAAAATATGCATCATGCAATGCAACACAAACCCTTATAGCTCCCAAGCCATAATTTGACCTCAAACCAACTCAGCTTAACTCAACCTATTCTCTGGATGCAACCATCGGTCTAACTGCTCTCCCCAGACCGATTGAACTGTGCTGGTTAGACCGCTAGCCATTGACCGATCTGATCGGCCAACTGTTGTGACCGCCATCACACCGACCACATCACACCGGCCACTCATATCTGATAGGGCCACTCACAACCTCTAGTCGAACCGCACAAACTCATCTCCAAAACATGCTCTCTGAAAAACTAGTTATCAACTAAAAATTAGTTATATTGCCCCAACAGTCGGACCGACCCCTAACATCCGGTCACACCGGACGACCGTGTCAGACTGTCATTCACAGGCCGGTCTGATCGCTTTCTCCCAGCAGTTCGACCAGTTCCACCAACCTGTCTGGCTGGGAACACTGACATCGATTCTAAGATCTGAATTGTTTGAAACTTTTGCAAAATTTAAATTCAACTCAACCAAAATACTAGTTGTTCATCGTAAACATATACTAGACCTTATACATGGTCTCTCACTTTCTTCTTTCTTAATTGATTACCTGCACTAGCCATAGCCTGCTGATAACTCCGACAGATTTGTAAAGGCTGCCAATTTGAGCTCTCTGGTATATCAACTGTTTTGCTTCCTGGGCGTTTGCATAAGCATGTGCAGGCCATTATACATGGAGGACTAAAACCAACCACACAAAAACTATAGTACAACCAAATCAGTTGGTTACCTTTGCATGACATGAAAAAAACAATATAGTGGTACTTGTTCAGTTTTCCCCCACCAGCTGCCATCCATTGCCTGACTTGGCTGCGATAATCATGATGTGAGCCCTGTCAAAGTTTAGTAGTGACTGCACATAAAGAGAAGTGCTAATTTTTATGTTTCCGGGTGCTTGCTTTACTTAAAGAAAAGTACACAGATCATACAATAACTGAACAGGTGATTCACACCTAAGAATTAGTGATCACCAATGAATCACCATGGCTGTTTAGACATCTGTGCAGTTTTGTTTTTTTTTTTTTTTGCGCAGAGTATAAATAGGCATGAGCACTCCTTTAATTTGTAACATAATGAAGTTGACTAGCATGTGCTGAGCCTGAGATATTGTAGACTGATGAGCCAGGAAAATTTAAGATGGCATTTGCTCCAGTAAAATGGAGGAGATTCTTTTCTGCGGATGACGTACTTTGGGCTAGTTTCTTGGTTGAGCATATGATGGTGTTTATGAGTCGGGGGAAGACCCAACTGCTACCTTCAGAATCTAGTGAGGCAATGGAGGGTAATATGCGCAACCACTCTCTCTCAGCTATCTCCCATATCATGCGATGTTATTTCAGAATCAACTAACATTTGTTGCCTTCAGATATATGCCCAGGAAATCTCATAGCTCAGCTAGTGAGCTCCACTCGTCCACTGGGCATTTGTTCATGGGTCCTTTTCACACATCAAGCTTGCGAATTGGGGACCGTTTGTACGCATTTTGCGATTGAATAAGAGGGTGGAATGATGGATATGCATAATGCATGAGCATGGCCTGATGGCGATGCCTCAGTGTCGATCTGCTAGCTAAGCTAGCACTTGTGTTCTTCATGATCATCCATCTGGTGCCCAAGGAATAAACGTCAAGTCGACGATCGATGGATCGATCGATATCGCTCCCCACAAACATGATCGATGTTTGGTTATAATTGCATGCCCTTTATGGACTATGTGATTCCTGCAGTGATTGGTCAGACCATGCAATCCTGATTAGCTTTGGAGAATCCCATGCAATGCGCATGCGCTGATCATCGGTGTTAATGGGAAGCTAGTCTGAGTGCACATATCGGCTGTAATGCTCCTGCATCTAAGAGATCTGATTAATTCCTTTCTTCCAAGACCAGAATAGGCATCTGGGAAGAACATGCCAATTAGCAGGTAGAGAAATGTGTATGTATTACGCTTTTCCATATATTGACTAAGCTTTAGCTAATTCTTTCTGCATGTATATATATGTTCTCAAAGAACATATATAGCTAGGGGCCAATAATTCCGCGGGAATATCAACTTTCTTTTGGGTTTGTAGGAACAATTTAAAGGAGTTGGACCAAAAAGGCTGAGATAGATAGATAGCTGGATGGATGGATACTTATGTCTGCTTGTGTACATGTGTAATCTAATGTCTCGGCTGTGTCTTTAGGGCTTGGCCCCTAGCAGGGTAGCTTTCATGCATGCCACTGATGGAATTGAATTAGCAAGAATGTATCCTTCTGGTGGTGGTTGTATAACTAGATGCTTATATGCTGCCAAGAAACATGCATGAAGGCACATGCTGCCCACCACTAGATGCATATATGTGCATGTATCACAGTGTAAACGTAGCAGTATATCCGTATATGTATCACAGTGTAAACCTAGTAGTGTATATGATGAACATATATGGTCATACTATATAGGACATCACAAGCAACAAAAGCCAGCCAGATAGAAAAGACTTTTGGGGGTGAGGTGTCTGTGTGCAGAGGGGAAGGGAGGAATGATGGAAGGAAATCAACTCAAGTCCATGTGCTAACTCAGAGCCGATCATCCCTCCTTTGCGAAAGGGCAGTAGGTAGCAGCCAACAATGAGACAGAAAGCCTAGCAAAAAGGAGGAAAAGATGGTAAAGGGGAGGCAATTGTTTATGAGTGGTGCAGGGGAGATGAGTCAATTGGATTCTCAAGTGCATTATAAGAAGAAGAAGAATGGTTTAGCTAGCCAGCCAGCCAGAGAAAGAGGGGGCATCAATGCAGTACTTTATTTGCCTATATTTATATATGTATATACATATGTTTTCATGTGCATGCCCTTTGCTTTTGCATTGAGGGGAGAAAAAATTAGGAAAAGAGACAGACAACGGGCGGTCGATCGGGTCCCGTCAGAGATGCCGCCTGCCCCCTCGCTGTCTTTCTCCTTAGCTCCGCTCGGTTGAGCTGAAAAGTTATAGCTTATGACTGAAATTATACTGTAGTAACTGAAATTTTACATTGATTGCCTAATCACACAGTCCTCAATTCAGATGAAGGCATACACTGGAAAATTAAAGAGAGAGAGAGACTGCGCGCAGCTATACAGATAGATTGATTGATACCGACTGCAACAAAACCAGGATTTATCGCTAGCTCTTCCTCACTGCGCGCAGCTATGCAGATAGATTGATTGACAGTGCCTAATGGAGTTGGTCAGTACTCACTACTCAGTAGCTCGATCGCCTCAGGGCTGAAGAATAAAATTAGATAGGAGATATGAAGGTACGTACACATATAATGGGGTTGTAGAGATAGATGGCATGCTGATGCCCACCAAATCTTATGCTTGCGATCTGCACCTGCTTCTATTGGCCCAAATGCCAACCGTGGGCAAGCCACCACCTGCGCCACCTCCTTCGAAGCCATCGTTTATTTGGCGTTGTAGCGAGATTCTTTTTTAAAAAAAGTGATCCTCAAACGTATGGATTTTTAAATTTAGCCTTCTCCACGATCACAAAAGCAGTGGTAGGTGACACGTGTCGTCTGCCGAACTCTTCTGTTATGGCAGATGGTAGCAACCATAGCAGCGAGCTCCAGCACGGTAGAAGTCGACGAACCGCACGGGCTCAAGTGAGTACCGCATCCCAGGCTCGGCAGGAGGGTGCCGAACACACGATGGCACGCCAGTCTACCGAGCTCATCTATGCTGTCGCAGGCAATATCACCTGCTGTGTTGAGGGAGCTCGGTAGGTAACATGTGTTGTCTATCGTTGCTCGTACGGTTACGAAGAAGGCCAATTTTTTTTAAAAAAAGTGCATGTAAAAGCCAACTTTTTAAAAAACTTGCTAAGGTGTCAAATATACTATCACTTCCTCGTCACACCCTCTCCTCACGCCTTCATTATTTTCCATATTATCCTTAACTTATTGCATGATTAGCGACTCCTGTCCTGTGCATACATAGACATGCATCATCAAGCTGCATGCCTACTTAAGTGGCATGCACTCAGGGAACAGACGTGGGCCTTAGCTTGCTCACATATATTCTTCCCGATCTCATCAAGAAGTCGTTTTAGCTCCGTGTGTACAGAACAAGCTAGGAGAGGCGTACAGTGCGATTAATTGTAGGGCGTGTTCTTTTCGTCCGAGGTTGGCGTCTTTTAATTTTTGCTATAGTACCTAATTTTTAAACGGAGTATTTTCTCAAACGGGTCTACAAGTTAAACGATATACACATCAAAAACTCAACATCTGTATCGGCCAAAATCGTAAGTGAGTATCTCTCTCTCCGTCATATGTACCGTAAACAGCCAAAATTCAAAATTTTCAGCCAAAAGTCATAAATCGCAGTCACAGCCAAACATGCCCTATAATAGCATGTTAGTTATTTCGTTCCTTTAGGAATAACGCGTTGGCTACTATGGTATTTTTGTGTTTTTAGTGGTAGTTCTTCAGCTACTTGATTTACTCGGTTGCTCCTGTGCACGAGTGATGCAGTCTACAGGAGTAATATTCTTTGCAAGATGAGAGAATAAAGGGAAGATTATGTTCTGCCGTGCCGAGCATGCATGCGATGCAAGGGGAGGGGTATGTCGTACTCGCCGAATCAACTCGTCGACAGTAGCCACGGGCCTTGCCTACGGCTCATCACGCCCACAACACAACTTTTCTTGGGATCAGTTCTCGAAAGCTATCAATTAAACCTCAAGGTAACACGCAAATAATCCGAGAAAGTATAGTGTTGTCGATTGGATTACCGATGTACGTATTTATAGTATAGGATCCAAATATGATGGCGCATGAGTACATGTTCCTTTTTCTCTCGGAAATTTGTGAGTTAGACAACTATTAGCTACTTTTTTTCTACAAGTTGAGAATAAAGCACCGTTTTAAATAACGGTGGTATTGATTTTTTTCTTTGTATTATCCGTAGAAATATAACAGTATTTTTCATATTATTTTATTAATTGAATACATTAGAAAAATCTAACCGCTGCTGCAGCTTCATTTTAGATAAAAGTCAAAAGCCATAACACTTTTGAATATGGTCTTAAAATGCACTCCCTCGGTTCCAAAAAGGAAATGTATTTATAAGCGTTAATTAATATTAGCCATGAGAAAATGACATATATTCGTCACAAAAAATACTTCCAAAACATTACGGGTCTATAATTTTTCCAATATATAACAAGAAAAATTATTGGTCAAGACTGTATGTTGGAAACTACGCCAAGTAACAAAACGATATCCTTTCTAGAATTGAGAGGTAGCACAATTTCGCCACGGTAATTAATTTACACCATGTGTACAAACCCCATTTCCCCTCCCCCAGTTGATATTTTATATTTTATATTTGTACCCTCAATTGATTTCAACCCACTCTCACATCTTCCCTCCCTCAGTTGATTTTAACTCGTTCCACATCTCACCTCTCCAATTCACCTAAAGTAGCACGACCTAATAACACATCCGCTCCCTCATAAGATTAGCTCATTGGCCCATCTGTAGACCTCTCAAACCTTAACCTATCCCCTTCCTCCCAGCTCTCTTCATCTCTCTCAGGCTCCACTAATCCATACCAAAATCGTCAAACCCAGTGGCACTAGCGAACAAGATCGAGGGGCAATTGACCACCAAACGACTTGGTGAGTGGTAAGAGCAACTCTGGCATCTAGCTTGGTCTCAGTCGCAAGGAGCATAGCCACAATAGATGGCAATACGTCTGTAAGGAGTAAACGGACGACGACTGTCACCTACGAGCTGAGGAGGGAGCGTGCAACGGCGGTGTCTAAAGCCGACAAGGAAGTAGGCACTAGGCAACGACTATACATCATCGTGCACTGGTGCATGCAGGTCATACACATCAGACTGCATCAACACAATTTCATCTTATGTTATTTCGTAATTTCTCTAAATTATTTTGTATTTTTTCTAAATTATTTATAGACTGGCAGACGCAGACTGCGTAGGTGAGCGACAGCCCGTGGACATGGCTGCAAGACGTGACAGCAATCATGCGTGAGGCGGCGCAGGGTGCAAAGTGAGCATGTGGCAGCACGGACAAGCAGATAGGTGTTGCGGGCAAGTAGGCGATGGCACGGTGAACTCGGAGGTAGCGAGCGGGCGGCGGGAAGGGTGCAACGTGATAGCCAGGAGGGAGTGTGACATCGGGAATTGAGCAACACATCCAACTTATCATTATCATCCTCTCTCCAGATCTAGGTGTACCCCACTCTACTCCACTTATTTTCTTTCTTTCTCCGCTTTGCTCTACTCTGCTCTGGCTCCGGTTCTTTCTGGAGCTTAGCATTTATTTTCTTCGTTTTTCTAATAGATACTGTATAAAAATATAGTCTTTGCTTTAGGCAATGAGCAGTTAGTTGGACCCTTATTACATTTGTTTACATGCTAATTTTTACTATGTTTTGCTCTATGGAAGAAACATACAATTTCCTCTTAATTAGGTGGATGGTTCTTACTGATGGGAAAAAGGGCAAAAAAAAGGCAGGATCAATAAGATATATAACTGTCATTAATCCCTATAATTTGTTATTTAATTCATGTCATCATGCTCGCCTTATATCGTCCATTTTCTCATAAAAATCATTAATTTTTATAATTTATGTATTTTTATTATATCTATATACATGTACAATTGTATCGGTGTTTTGGGGGAAATGGTGCGTTACGGTATCGACATATTCAAGCAACTTAGCTCTGAAGTCCAAACACCCATCCTAAAAATTCTGGATCCGTCACTGGTGAGTGTGGTGTATGCGTAAGTACATCTTTGTTGTACTCATAATCTCAAAAAAAAAAAAAAACTGCACCTCCATTATTTCTAGGCTGCAATGTGGTTGAGCCTAACCTACACAAGTCCATCAGACCAAAGAATCAGGTCATATCTGGGAACCAAGCTGAATCTACTTAGAGATTTTAGTAAGTGTGCATGATGGAACATTGATTAGAACCTACACCTTCAAAGCTAGTGTTAAGATATATATCCATATGGGTTAACATGTTGTATGTGCTGTCATTTTGTACCAATTTAAAACTTTTAGGGTTGCTTTTCTTCTCCTTCAGATTTTTGGATCATGGAATCATACAAAGACTAGAGGCATCAAACCTCAAGACTACACATGTAGCTTCAGCCAGTAGAGCTGACTAAACGCAGATGCGGCCGCCCTAAGCATCTATAGCTAGCTAGACCAATGCAATTCGATCGATCGATCAGTGCAGCTTTTAGAATCTTGTAACACTAACCATCCCTTTTAACCGGGGAACGGATTGAAAGAACTGTGTTCTCTAGGATGAGTACACTACTACTGTGGCCGACAAAAGTTGTGACTTCTGGATTTATCACACAACTTCAATCGGCATGACAAATCTCTGGTAAGTTAATACAGGCTCTATCCATAATGGCTTTTAGAAAAGCCAAAAACCAATACGAATATCTAGTTTCTCAAAGCGACTTTTTCACTCTTTTCACCATCGTCTCATTTCGAGGATAAGGTGTATCACACACCCTATTCCTCTCGCTCCCATCACATATGCGCATCTCTCCCTCACATTTTTCATCGCTCGCATTGTCTTTCTAAAAATCACTTTTTAACATTATTACTTATTTTTAGCTAAAGGCATCAGTAAAATCTAATACGAAAGCATCTATAGTATCTAACTAGCCCACAAAAGTTGTGACTTCTGGATGTACGCAACTTCGATCAGCATCACAAATCTCAGGAAAGTTCATAGTACCTAGGGTCCGTCTGGAATACTGTGGAAATCAAATAGGAATTAGGAGGATTTACATTAATTATTTTTACACTTGAGTTGGCTCGCATATTTTCCGATGCTACCGGTTGGGTGCCCTAAATAGACGCTCATTTCGGAGTCAATTGTGTATGCAGATATAGCCATATAGGAAGTGCATGTGTTAGTACACCTGGTGTAGATCTTTTTCTAATCTATAAACTAGCCATTACGATCATATCAAAGGTGAAAGCACTAGATAAAAATTGCATTTTTAGATGTCGCATCCTGTCAATTCCTTACTCGATAATGGAGGAAATCAGGAGCTGATGTCGGCACATTTTTTTTAGCTTTTTAGTCTGTTTTGGTTTTAATTTCTTTGGGTGATCACTATTTATTAGATTAATAAATCATAGCCACAAGCTACAGTGTGAAAGAACTCCCCGTTGTATCCTAAGACAAATAGCTCCCACTTACTCCATTCACATCTAAATTCCGCACAAAAGTTTTGAAACAGCAATCATAGGATAAATACTACATTAGCTAAATCGATAAACTCAATATGGAGGTGATTTTTATGCTCTCCTAAATAATGAATTACATAAATATTAAAACACCTTCAAAAATAGATTGAGACTACTTCTTGGTTGGTGCTTTAAGATTTATGTATGTCTATAGAAGTGAAAAGTATAAAATCACTTCTAAATATATATCTTCCTGTATAACCATCAATAGAGCAAGCTTCTAAGCTTTTCCTATCAATTAACTCCTCAATGTTGCCAGAGAGGAAATTAAAGGGACTTACTGAGGATAGAATTCACATATGCAAATAAATTAATTAACCATAAATTCTCATTTAGCGACATATATAGGACCAAGAAAGATTCACATATACGAGTTACACTGTATGACCGGATAAGCAACGGAGAGAGGTGAATAGTGTCTTAGAAATTTTTCCCAAAGTATTCACTTATTCTTTACTCCGATAGCTACAAAGTTATGAAGATTATAATAGCAATCCTGCTGGAAAACCAGAGACTCTCAAAGCTAAGCAAAACCTATTAGAAAAATAACGTGGTCGAACTTGGACTACGTGCCGGAAGTCTTACAGAGCTGAGCGCAACCTTATCAAAAACCAATGTGATCATGATCGAAACCAATGTGGTCGAAACCAACGTGGTCGAAATTTGATTACGTGGTCGGAAGTCCCACAAAGCTGAGCACAACCTAATTGAAAATCAACGTGGTCATAACCAATGTGGTCGAAATCAACGTGGTCAAAATTCAACTTGAATGGTCAACGACTAGAATGGTCGAAAACCAACATGGTCGAAAATCAACGTGATCAAAACCAACGTGGCCGAAGGCCAACGGGTGGTCCAAACCATTATGGTCGATGACCACTGTGTGGTCGAAAGATCAGCGTGGTCAAAAAAAATGTGTGGTCGAAAACCAACGCTGTCAAGACCGATGTGATCATATCCTTCGTGTAAGATGTCCAGGAGCTGTGATAAAAAACAATCGTGTAGTCGATGACCTGAGTAGTCGTAACAGTTTCGAATATGACCAGAGTGGGCTATGACCAATGAGTGATCGAAACCACAGTGGTCGAACCAAACTGAACCTCAACCAGTGAGGTCAACGACCAATCAGCGGTCATAACCGAAAGTGGTCAAAACTCGTCGAAGCACTACTAGTAAGGTTGACGACTAGTGAGCACTCAAATCAGACGTGTTTGAAAAGAGACAATGTGGTCGAAAGCCTGAACATGGTCAAAAAGCAAAGAAAACAGACGATGAACAGAGGCTTTCAACAGAGTTTCAAAAACCAAATTTAATGTAACTTTTGATCCGTAAATCCAAATGATATGAAACTTTGCAAAGATCTTCTCTAGAGTATTATGAACCTATTCCAACAAAATATCATGAGAATCATGACCAAAGTTGAAACTTTTTTCTGTTTGTTGGAAGGTTTCTCTAAAACCGAGTCAAAATCGAAATTAGTGAATACAACTTGCTCGTGGGTGGATGATGACCAAGATGGATATAGATGTATTCCACATATCACAACAAGTTAGATCACCAAAGAAATCAACTCAAAAACCCTCAAATTAAGAAATCACACCTTTAGCCCAAATCAAGAAAAAAAGGGGTTTCTTTAAGAGCTTCCTCTAGATTGTACCTAGATGGATGGGATCTTGTCTATAAGAGACCACTCCTTGTCTTGCACATCCTTGTTACCAGAAAAACTCAAGAGAAGAGAAATCAAAACAAAAAAGGCAAGAAAATCAAAAGCGCATGAGGGGACTCATGGCACAACATACTTGGGAAAAGTTTGGATATCCATTTCACTTGGGAAGGAATAGTTTTATAGCCAATCCTTTAGGATAGTAGAGCTCTAAGCCTAGAGCATATACATACAAGACTGCAACCCAAGGAACCCTAATCTCACAAGCCAACACAAAGACTTAGCCGAAATCCTCAAACCCTAACTCTTGCCTCTCTTCCCCTTTTATAGGCTCACAATCTGAACCCAAAACCTAATAAATCCCCCATTAGGCCAAACCAGGGATAACCCGTTAACCCCACCTAACACCGAGTTTTACTCATGCATGCTTCTCAAAGTGATTACAACCATTAACCCATTAGTGAATCAACACTTGATCCACTTCACATTTTTAGTAAATACAAGACCTAAACCACTTAGACCAACATTGCGGTTTCACATACCACCACTCTTCCGGTATTAGGTAGTTTACCAAAATACCCCTCTACCGCCTTCCAAACAATGCTTAATGCAAAATGTATGCACCCAAATACTGATCCTAAACCTAGGACCAAACAATAAACCATGTGCACACAAGCAACAACACCTAGGTCAAACCATGACCAAATCCCCAAAAGTCATGCTTTTCTAGGAATATTGGCAGTACCGCTCTTAACACACTGGTACTACCACACTGCAGTACTACTGCTCCCCAAAGTGGTACTTCCGCACCTTGCAAACCCGCACTGGACCTCTCTGAAAAAACATACCACAACTCAGAGCAAAACTACCACCTTGCGGTACTACCACATTTACAACTGCGGTACTTCTGATTTTTCTGACACCTCCAGAAAACAGTCCAGCTCAAATGCAATCCTTGCAAAACCCTCAAAACTAAACTCAACTCCACAAATACTCTAATCCAAAAGTCAATTACTCATCACAACCATGGGGTGACCTCCACATGGTCTCACATATACATTCTCATTTCTCGAATACTTGTAATAAAATACATATAACCTGAACATATGAATTTTTAGGTTTTTGTCACGTGCAAGAAAAAAGGAATTTTTATTTTTCACACAAATGCATGGCAGTAAATTAATTAGTTAGATGGTATGGGTAGTGCACCAGAGGGAGGAATGATATATAGTCAGGGCTAGGGTATGCTCCAGCCTTAAGTGCATCGGCCATAACGTATATGTGCATGTATTGATTTTTCACCATGAACATTTAAATTGCAAAGATAGATATTCTATTGGATGGTTTGCTCAAGGTTGAATTCAAAACCTACATTTTAGTGCTTTACTAAAATGTTTTCTTATTTTTTTTAAAACTCTTGCTTCTCACATTTTACACTAGGTCTACCTATTCCATCTCCCATTGGTTTTTGGTTTGCCCTTTGTGTACCCATTAGTAATTGCAGGTATCTTGAGAATAGTTGAAATAAATCAAATTATACACAAATCAAATAGAGTTCAGACTAAAGCAGACTTTAGGTCTGGGTGGGACCATATGGAGGTCAACCTATGGTGTATGATGAGTATTTAACTTTGTTATGCAAATATTGTTGAATTTTGAGTTTGATTTTGGGAGTTTGCAGTGTTCAGAGTTGTTGTCAAGTGTAAGACGGTTTGATCGGCCGGTGGCCGATGGTCTGACCACCATGGAGCAAACGATCAGACCGACCATATGGCTTATGAAAATTGCACATTAAATACTTGTGTAGATGTGTTTGAGAATGTGTTTTATTAGGTGCCATTTAAAATGGAGTTCTGAGCTGAAACTAAGTAGAGTTTAACTAAAATTCAAGACAGAGTGTTTTCAGGTGCTCTTAAGCGATCAGACCACTTTTGGCAATTGGTGATAATGAAAATAGAATATTGAGCATGTTTTCCAAGTGGGTTGTGCTTACATGTTGTGAGATGCATGTGGAGGCTATGTGTGGCATGATTGGGCGAACCATGTTGGTCTTGGTTTTGCCTCATGGCTTGGGAGCTATGAGGGGTTGAGTGTGTGCACAACATAGTTGCCATTGTGTTGTGTTGTATTGCATGATACATTGATTTTACTAACATGAATCAAGTGTATGAAACTTGTGCTGGAGATGGTTGCTTGATCTTTAGATGTGCAGGTGGCTTGGAGAACATTTGCGGACGGTAGTGATGGACTGAGACTAGGCGGGGGAGCTGAGGTTTGAGTGGTAGTGTAAGTCCTGGTTAGGCTACGTGGCCCAAATGGGGAGCACAGGTAATACAAGGATCATGAAGAGGGGAGTTAGTGCATATAGTGTGCCAAGTGACGAGGTCGATGCACGTAGAGACGGTTTGGGGGAGTACAAAAGCATAAAGATGTGACAATTAGTCATTGGGTACTATGGGCTACGTGTCAAAGTATACAGAGATGCTTTAAGCTAAAGGTAAGGATTTTTCGCTCATCAATTGTGTTGATTGATAATTTTGTGTATTGTGTGGTATTACGTGATGGTTTGCTTATTGTTATTAGTTGTAGAACTTCAGAGCTAGATCATGGTAAGACTGATGGGTCCAGGACTAAGCTAGGAGAGCTTAGGTCTAGAGCACTCAAGATGACTAAGACTAGCGAAATAGTTACAAGCGAGAAAGACAAGGAACCAAAGTAGAAGCTATTGGTGGTGGACATGACAAGCAACAACATGGTGAATGGGGACTAAGCTCGGGGAGGAGCTAAGGTTCAAAACAGTCAGGGAAGCCGGGTGCTGTTATGGTGTATGGAGAGGCATGTGGCGCGCCAACTAACTTAGGTCCATTTGCAAGTGATGACGGTTTAGGGGGATTTGGACTCGTGAGAGGTTTGTCAGTATGTCATTACGGTCACATGGAGTTGAAGATGAAGCATGGGCTGCTTCAAGGTGAAGCGTGAAGCTTCGTGCAAGATGGTTTGGAGGCAAAATTGTCTTTTTGCCCCAAACCAAAAAGTTTAGACTTGATCAAACCACAGAGTGAGGAGGTATAAGAGAGATAATTTAGATCAATGATGTGCTAAAAATATTAAGTGGATCAAGTGTTGATTCGCTATCAGAGTAATGGTTGTGTACGCTTTGAGAAGTGTGCATGTGTGATTGTAAAACCTAGAATGGTGCTGGGGTAATGAATTAGCCAATGTAAGTGGATGAAATCTAATTAGAGGGCCAGTTAAGATTTTTGTGAGGCTCCATATATAAGGAGAGAGAGGTGTTGACTTAGGGCCAAGATTTGTAGAAGCTTGTGCTAAGCCAACTTGAGGAGATTAGGGTTCTTGGAGAGAACCTTTGAGAGATGAGTTATGGCTCTTTGTCTTGAACTTTTTTTTCATCTTTAGACTTTATGGCTGGCTAAAGAGTGGTTGTAAATATTCATCTCTAAGTATTAATAGATATCAAAATTCGTCCAATTCTTTTCTCCTCTTTGCTCAAGTGTTGAAATCTTAATTTGGCTTGATTTTTTGGTATATCCTTCTCCACTCTTGATCTTGTTGCGATTCATGATGAGTAAGAAATACTAGAAGATCATAGTTAATCAAGCATTGCCCATCTAGATCACCTCCATAGTAAGATTCAAGATCAAGCCCGGTTTGGCTTGCTATTGGCTCATATTTGGGTTTTTGTGATCAAGATAGTTTTATCCTGAATTTATACTTAGATTAGTTTTATCCTGAATTTATACTTAGATTAGTTTTATCCTGAATTTATACTTAGATTAGTTTGCTATGATATTTAAGAGTAGATTTAAATTATCCTCTTGATTGAAAACTCCACAAGAAAGAACTAATTTAGATTTTAGGGTTTTGGGTATTCTTAAAACCTAAATTTGATTTGCTTCAAATTAGTGAGCTTGAACTCAAAAACATTGTGATTCTTGATTGGTTTAGATTCCTACTACCTTGAATAAGTCTCATACAAAATTAGGGATGTTGGATAAGATTTGAGTAAGTTTTTGATATTTGAGTTTTGACCTGAACGGTTTTTAAGTCTGGAAATAGGGGACCAGTCAGACCGACGTTGGACGTGCGAGCAGACTGGTGACCGGTCAGACCAGCCCTAGACCTACAGTCATATCGGTCTTAAGCCGGCGGTCAGACTAGCCTATTAAGGTTTTGGCCTGCTTGCTGCCTTTTCTATTCCCTTGGCTTGTTAGCTTATATTTTGTCCATATTTTTGTTGTGTATCTGATCTTATTAGTTTTTCATAGCTAAACCTAAAGAGGACTAATTTTATTAAAGTTGGAAAGAGACAAAGACTATTCACTCTACTTTGATCTCCACCGTCTGTCCTACAGTCTGAAACTTTATTAGATGACAAGTACAATAAGATAGATGGCATTCAAACATTCTTTCTATGCTAGAGGGCTACACCTGTTTGGCCGGTATGCATGCATCTATGCTCTAACATATATGCTGCATTACCTGGACGACGAAATATTCTGTGGGCAACCGAAAGCTATATATACTTCGAGAAAAGTGGTAAAGTGAGTTTGAATTTAACGGATGCCTAACTAAAATTAATCCCTTTCTTAGTTAACCAGGGGATCCATACTTAAAATAAGTTATCTAGGGATGGAGAAGGGACACGGGTGGATTCTCTAGATTCAATGGTAGTAATGATCAATAATGATCTTGAATTGCCAAAAAAGAATGCTCTGCTTAACTCTAGTTAAAGTTAATTATGCCCTAGATTAAGCCCAGTTGCTTAATTAATTAAGGTCCTACCAAAGAAAAGTATCTTAATTAATTAATTAATTAATTAATTAATTAGCTTGTTATGTTTCATTTGATTGATTTGCATCAATGGCCCGGGCCAAACATGCCCTATTTGACATCTGTTACTCCTTCAATTCCAAAATAGATGTTGTTTTAGAAATCGTGTAGTCAATCTTTTTAGAACTTTTATCAGTAATGTAAAGAAAGCAAAAATATTTAGATTTTCACACTAAATTATACTTTTATATTTGCCATCAAAAGTATTTTCGTAATTTTACTTTTATGAACATAGTGAAATGTATGTATTGCAAAGTATGCTAATGTATGAAACGGCGTCTATTTCGGAACAGACATAGTACCACGGATGAAGAAACTAATTAACAATTGTAGCTTTTTGTTTTGTTTGGATTAGGTTCTAATTATAGCTAGCTTGGTGGATAATAGATCCTGCGATCATGAAACAATCCTTGTTTTGAGTTTGGTGCTCACTTTTTATTTCTTGGGTGTATTAAAAGTAGAGAAATGTGTGTAGTACAAACCATGCTAATAATGCACGAAGACGAATGAATTATCAGACGTAGCTTTGATGTCAGTATTACGTGTTCCCTCGATCGAGCCATGAGATAGAAGATCAGAGTAGTGTCGTACTGTCGTAGCGTGTGTGACAGATGGGTTTTAGATAGGAAATTGTGAAAGCTTTTACTATAAGGTCCATACTTTTGTAACAGCCCACCATTTAGTACCATGTTATCAATTTATGTTGAGTTACACTAGCATATAACATCTATTCATTCAAATCGTAGCACTTCTGGATTAACTTTTTTTAGGCGAAGCGGGGACGAAAGCCTAAAATAGATGCTATGCATGCGCATGTATGCCCGCCCGTTGGTGGGTTGAGCTTTTAGCGAATTTTAGGCCGCAGTGTGTTATAGATGGTATCAGAGAATCAATCCTTACTACATAGATCGTGTGTTGCCCTATAGCAACACACGGCACGGTTCATGTACCGATGGATGTTTCTAGTCAGATTGCTACTATAGCGTCAACCCTTTAAGGGGGAGATCATAACACCTCGCCTTTTAGTACCACAATTACATTAGCATACATTACCTGTTGGGTTAAATCGTAGCATTTCTAGATTAACTTTTTCAGATAAAGTGAGAACAAAAACCCAAGAAAGATGCTACGTATATGTGCCCACCTCACAGATGGACTAGGCTTTTAACGAATTTTAGACCACATATGTTACAACTCGCTTGCACAACATTTCTCCATCTTGTCTCATGCTCCATCCGTTTTGCAATGTAAATCTATTTTTTCTGGAAGAGTCGTTTCAAAATGTAAGCCCAACGAGCATTTCAGCCCCTCCAAATAGTGGATGATTTTTCTTTTTGGAAAAATAATAACCGATCATCTTAGCACCTCCAAATCTTTAATGCAACGCGTGGCAAACACCCCCAAATTAACAAAGAAGTCTCAAGGATCTTTCAGATTTTAGCAATCTAGCTTAGTGTGCAAGCAAAGTACTAGTTGACAGTTGTTGCCATCTCTCTCTCTCTAGTCCAGAGATTAATTATGATTTGTGCAGAGCTTAATATCCAGCATGACTGAAGTGCGTATCCTCAGCAGCATGACCACATTGATCCCTATTCGTTTCCAGCTGCGTTCTAGCTTTCCCTCCAGTACTACTAACTTAGGGTGGAAAAAAAACTCGTTAGTGGGTTCATTGATTCGATTCAAAATTATTTCAATTATATTTGTTAATTGGTTAAATATTAAAATGAGTTGATTTCAAATGAATTTGAATTTTGCTCTAGTTCGGCTCGGCTCGGCTCGCTCGTTAGTTCGTATCTAAAAATACTTTTAAATTATACGTAAAATGATATTAAATCAAACTATATCAATTTTAGAAAAAAAACTTGATAAGATAAGAAGTTGGCTCGATATCCACCCCTTACTACTGCTGCTGTTATTACGACTTAAGACTCTTTTTTTTTGCGGAACATTAGCTACGACTTTAAGACTTGCAATTTGCAAAGTTCTCCTCTTCTTTGATGTAAAAGGAATTAGTACGCAACACGTGCCATCGATCGCGATGCATGCCATCAAATCAGACGTGAAAGGCAGGGCCATGCATTCGATGCTTTGATCTCAAAATTGATAGGTTTCCCGAATCACCAAAGGAGATCGGTGAAATGACGCCAATGTATGATCGATGCATGCGTGCAAAGAGTGGATGCATATCCGAAGTATCGCTTTTAGGTGGTGTTTCAATTAGTTCATAGTTTAAATTTCTGGTTATATCTTTTAACTAAAATTACACTGCAGCGACTGTTAGTTTTAAAAACAGAAAAAATGACTTTTATTTTAAAAAACCGTTATATTGTCACCGATAATACAAAAGAATACAAGAAAAAAAATTAAAATAAAATAAAATTAGAAACCGATGTGTCTTAAGTAGTTTCTGACTTAAATATGTTAAAAGTAAAAAAAAAAACAGAAGCTAAAGCCATTGGAGCGAGGCCTAATCGGTCTCTCTGTCAGATTCTTGAGTATATAAGGTTGAAAATATGTAGAGTAATCTGAATCGTCTAATCACCGCGGAAGTATATTAACTGTGTTCCTATTTCTACATATACTAGCAAGTAAAGCTGCAATTAACCCTTCGGTGATTCAATGCATGGATGATAACAATAGCCACGCGCTAATAGGACAACCCGAATTGTGGATTTCATTCTCCTATTTTAAAGGGAGTTCTCACATTATATGTTCCCTATATATCCATTATGGAGTATCAAATACTATAGCGGACCTGTTCGAGATGGAGGGCAATATTGATCAGTACTATCGTATAGATTACGGGATTGAAAAATACCATCCAATATACCACTAACAAGTGATCTTAGACTCTACATGTCATTCTCACAAACGATGGCATTTTCAACTCGACGATGTTTGCAATTGCACTGAACTAAATAATTCGTTTGAGATGACACATCTGTGATCGATTAAGCGTGACAAGCCATGATGCACCATGCTTTTATTATTTCACCTTTAGAATTTAGAAATAATTGGTTGGTTTTTTCCCTCTGCACTTGTAGCCAGGATGGACGCCACTGCCTTCCTTTTTCTTTTTCACCTTTTTTTTCCAAAGGTTTTCTTGGGAGTCAGAATTAGTGATGGGTGATGAAACCGGCATCTGATTTTAGCATGGACATCTTAGTCTTGATATGGCAAATCAGGTATATATTTTTTTTATAAAACCACTTCTTGACAGGAAAGCAATGTCACTTGGGCGTGCAATTATATATGGGTGACGGAATCATTCGCAGCGTAGGCGAGTTGGGGAGTTAGTTCTGGGATTTGTTTTAAGGGGTAGGCCCAATACCAACTAGGCTAGTTGCATCGAACTCCCACACTGATCTCTTGATCATCCCCAGCAACTTTGCTGGAGTGAGCATGCACATATCGAATTAGGCCACTTAACTAATTAATCCAAGCAATGATATTATTTGAGTCTCCAAAAGAATATCGAATTAGGCCACTTAACTAATTAATCCAAGCAAGGATATCATTTGAGTCTCCAAAAGAGAGTGAAGATATCATTTAGGGAGGAGGGCTTGCTTTTGCATGTTACAACCGAACTAGTACACTTAACTACCAAGGCAAATCGCATAGTTTCCTACACCCTTAGGGACTATTTGGCGCGGCTGCGGTTTATGATTTTTGGATGAAAATTTTAAATTTTAGCTGTTTGCGACAGAGATTATGGAGAGAGAGATACTCGCTTGCGATTTTGGTTGATACTGATTTGGGCTTTTAACATGTATTACAATTAACTTGTAGACCCCGTCCTGAGAAAATACCCCATTTGAAAGTTAGATACTGTAGCAAAAGCCAAAAGCCGCTAGTTTCGGTCGAAAAGAACAGGCCTTTTAAGTCGGGGCCTGGTAGTTGGTATACCTCTCCCCTAACTGTAAAAAAATTATTCATTTTTCTTCCTAATCTATTCTAAGTCTTTTCTTTTTAATCTCCTTTTCTTCCTTTTTTTATTTGAGAGCTAGAGAGAGAGTTTGCTGTATCCCCTTTCTTTGTCAGTATATGTTAAGTGTACTTACGATTACTCATATTGCACACTCAGATATGATGCAGGAAGCTGTGCATTGAGCCACATTGGTACACTTTAGTTTAAGCATTAGCATACCCATGGCTGGACTGGAATTAATCAACTGGCCCACTTCACTTAAAGAAGATAAAAAGGCATGAACTGGTCCTCATTGAGTCAGCCCAAAGAAAGGGGATACATACAATACATCAGCAAAATACAATATAATTGATGAGTATATAATTAACCAGATGAAGAGAAAGGTTTGACATTGGAGTACTAATTGGGGAGGTAAGCTACAGCAACCATGTATCATGCATTATTCATATGAACTCAGCAAGCAAAGCAAAACAAAGCAAAGCGGAGAGCAGACACCAACGAGGAGGTCAAAGCAGGCATGCTGCCCCTTGCCCCTGGGTAGCCAATGGCTGGCCGGCGTAGTGCTCTATCCGTTCGGCCACGAGCTCCATGCCAGCGACAACACACAGCACACATCCTATCTCCATCTCACCTCGACGAGGCCGTGGGGCGGCTCGACGGATTCTGTGGGGCTGAAGCTGAACAAGCTGATGGAGACGTGTACAAGGAAGAACCCACTGCTGGGAGTTGGGACACGCCTGCCTGGGCCTGGAAGCACCAGGGACTGAAAGCTCAGGGAGCTTTTGCTATGCTCCCATTCTGACCCTGATAGCTGCAGCCGCACAAGTACCACCCAACTCTGCAATTTGCAACTGAAAAACCACCATCAGAGGCCAGAGCTTTCGTCTTCTCTTTCCCATGCAGAGACGACGATCGAGCGAGGGCCTGATGCACATGCCACATTGCTTTCTTCATAAACAGGAGGGGAAAAAAAAGGTGTCCCTCCTCTCATTTCTGTTCCCAGGTAAGATGCAACAGTGGTCGGTGTGGCAACGGTCGATGGTTGAAACATCCTTCTCGAGCTAGACCTGGCACCGTGCCTGCGTGCATACGTTACTTTCTATCCTGACCAATCTTGGGCACGCTGATCCTTGTATTCCTGTGCTCTTGTCGTTGCTGTACACGGTTATGGCGTTATGCGCATGTGGTGTGCTGTTCCAGCCAAATTCAACTGATCTTCAACTGATCCAGCAGCAACCTACAACTTCCTTCCAAGGAATCGAATCAGATTTGCTATGGAATGTGGACTGTGGATGAGGACATGTCAGGCGAGGTGGCACCTTTTTTCACACTTGCTTCCATGATGGAGGGCTTTCCTTCAATGACTTCACGGATCGATTCGTTTTGCCAAGTACTGTTAGAGACTATTAAGTCAAGAAAATGGTCGACAGAAAGGGCAAGCTTAATCTGAAAGCATAGCAAAGCTCAGAATGTTGGAAATCTTACGACCTCCCAGGACTTTTCACGACCGGTTAGAGTCGTTTACGACCAGATAGAATTGAGTACGACTTTACCTGGATGCTTACGACCAGTTCCGATCCTCTCAATTCCCCTCCGATCGCTTTTTCAATGTGGTCGTAAATTATCGTAGCAATTTACGACCACTCCTCCTTATCGTTGCCGCTGCCTTCCTTCAGCCGCGAGATACCGTGATCGAAGCCTTCTCGACCACGCAGTGATGCTTCGGCGATCACTTGTTCACCGTAGTCGAACACCTTTTTCGACTACGTTCACTTCCTTCAACATGATCGGAGTTGCTTCCGATCACGTACTGATCTTCTCGGCGTAGTCGATGCTCCTTACGACCACCGTCACCGTGGTCGAAGCCTCCTCTCGATCATGTCTGCTAGAACTTTGCCGTGGTCGTAGCGCCTCCCGATCACGCTTGCGGTGATCGTGAGTCCTTCCGACCACGTCTTGCGCAATCACACAACAAAACAATGCTTTGAGTGTTTCCCTCTTTTTGGTATTTTCTCAATGGCTTGGTTCATCTGAATACATGGCTCTAAGCCTCCTTTTATACCCGGCTGTCCTACTTCAACACGGGTTCTCAACTCCTACTCCGAGTCTAATACGACTTCGACTTGTTTCCAACTACGACTTCGACTCCGATTCTAACACGACTTCTACTTTGTTTCCGACTTCGTCTAGGACTTGGTCTCTATCTTCGACTTCTGATTTGTTACTCGTTTTGAATTCGATTACTTCCAAAACTTGTGTACGACTTCTAAACAAGATTATTTCCAACATTCTCTCCCTAATCTTGTTTTTAGTAACTTCCATCATGTCGATCTTCTTCCTTGGTCACTTTGACGTTCTCCTGCTTCTGCTTCTTCCTTGACCGGTCTTTCTGGGCTGGAGCACCTGCTCTCACAGCCTTTGCTCTTGCCTTTTTCTTCCTGCAACTTTGGTTCGCGCTTCCTCCACCAGCAACTCATTTCACTGGTGTGTGGCCTTGCTTTCCTCCATCTGCATGCGAGTAAGCACCTCCTGTGTCGTTTGCTACATGTGGTCCGTGTCGACCACTCGGGCCGATGCTTCGACCGCTCCGGCCGATCCTGGGACCTGTTCGTGCAGGTAGTCGTTCGAAATCGACTACTCGCGCACCTCTGGTTTGCTGCGGTCGTAATGTGTTTCGACCACGTTCAACTCTTGTTTGCCATGGTCGTAACACTTGCCGACCGTGCTCGATCATCTTTTGTCGTGGTCGTGGCACTTCCTGACCACGTTCGATTGTCTTTTGCCATGGTCGTGGTGACTCCCGACCATGTTCGATCTCCATTTGCTGTGGTCGAATTTCTTCTCGACTACAGCCAAAACCTTCTGCCAACCTTCTCGTTACGACTTCCAACTCTTTCGACTTGTTGTTCATGACTTCATGCTGTTTTTCGACCACCAGGAGATGAAGTCTTTCATGCTCTGGTTCCTCCAGAACTTTCTCCATGCCATCTGGTTTCCAGATTTTCAATGGTAGCTTGTACAACCGATTTGCTGACTTTTGCACCTTCATTAGCAGTCGCTCTCTGTTGTCGAAAACTCTCAGGTAAACATCTTTGAGTTCGATTCGACAACCATCTTCAGTCAGTTGTCCAAGACTTATGACATTGCTGCAAAGACTTGGTATGTAATACACATCTGACAGTGGTCTTTGACTTCCATCCTTGCACTTCAATAGGATTGTGCCTCTCCCTTTTATCTGAACGGTTGAGTCATCTCCAAACTTCACCTTACCGACCACCTTTTCATCCAACTTATGAAACAACGCGCGTGTGCCTGTCATGTGGTTACTTGCTCCGTTGTCAAGATACCAATTTGTTGACTGGTCCTGAGTCTCCTCTCCCTTCTCCATCAAACTAGGGAACACCTTCCCTTCATTTAAAAATACCATTATTGGTTCTTCAACATTGCAGTGGGATAGTAGCAAAGTTGGTTCTGTATATTCTGAGGTTTGAGCTATGTTGACTTCTTCGACTTTCTTCTTGCTCCTGCATTTTGCAGCATAGTGTCCATACCTTTTGCAATTGTGGCATTGTATGTGACTTCGACAATCCGCAGCATAATGACCATACTTCTTGCAGGTATGGCACTGGATGTGGCTTCTGCATTCAGCAGCGTCATGACCGAATTTTTCACATTCAGAGCATTGAATATGAGACTTATCTTGAGATCTTCCACCTCGACCAGTTCCACGACCTTGCCGCCATATGAGTCCATGCTCGTCCGCTTGTATTGGTTCCTCGTGTCTTCTCTCACGAGCAAGGCTTGTTGATTGTAAGATCCTTGCCCTTCGTTGTTGGCTTGGTAACTCTTCAGGAGCTGCTCGTGTGCTTTGAGCGCTCCGGTTACCTCCTCAATCTTCATCTTCGAGAGGTCTTGCGAGTACATAAGCGTGGTCACGACCGGAAGAAACTTCTCTGGTAGCACTCTCAAATACTTCTTCACCGCCACCTCATCTTTCAAGTCGTCGCGAGAGATTTGATCTAGTTCACGACTTCGTTGAATCGACTAGAGAACTCTTCCACGGTCGACTCTTCCCCATCTTCATGGCTTCAAACTCACTTCTTAAGGTTTGAAGTCGAACTTCCTTCACTCGGTCTACTCCTTCATGCATAGTTTTGAGTAGTCCGGACATCTCGGCGATCTCCTTCCCAATCAATTGTCGCATCATTGAATCGGGAACGGCTTGATAGATCGCCGCCATAGCCATCTTGTCTAGTCGTTCATCAACGACCTTGTATTTCTCTTTCGGTTCAATCGGGCCCCGGACACCTGCGCGATCATGTTGACCTTCACCTTCATCGCCTAGATCGGGTAATTGTCCGAACGAGGATCGCATCGCAGCGACACGCTTTCCTTCGCCTTTGAAGCTTCCGCCATGGTTCACCGAAGCTCTGATACCAACTGTTGGAAATCTTACGACCTCCCAGGACTTTTCACGACCGGTTAGAGTCGTTTACGACCGATAGAATTGAGTACGACTTTACCGGATGCTTACGACCAGTTCCGATCCTCTCAATTCCTCCGATCGCTTTTTCAATGTGGTCGTAAAATTATCGAGCAATTTACGACCACTCCTCCTTATCGTTGCCGCGCCTTCCTTCACCGCTCGAGATACCGTGATCGAAGCCTTCACGACCACGCAGTGATGTTTGGCGATCATCGCTCACCGTAGTCGAACACCTTTTCGACTCGTTCACTTCCTTCAACATGATCGGAGTTGCTTCCGATCACGCATCGATCTTCTCGGCGTAGTCGATGCTCCTTCGACCACCGTCACCGTGGTGAAGCCTCCTCTCGATCATGTGCGCTAGAACTTTGCCGTGGTCGTAGCGCCTCCCGATCACGCTTGCGGTGATCGTGAGTCCTTCCGACCACGTCTTGCGCAATCACACAACAAAACAATGCTTTGAGTGTTTCCCTCTTTTTGGTATTTTCTCAATGGCTTGGTTCATCTGAATACATGACTCTAAGCCTCCTTTTATACCCGGCTGTCCTACTTCAACACGGGTTCTCAACTCCTACTCCGAGTCTAATACGACTTCGACTTGTTTCCAACTACGACTTCGACTCCGATTCTAACACGACTTCTACTTTGTTTCCGACTTCGTCTAGGACTTGGTCTCTATCTTCGACTTCTGATTTGTTACTCGTTTTGAATTCGATTACTTCCAAAACTTGTGTACGACTTCTAAACAAGATTATTTCCAACACAGAAAACACGAACTCATCTGTTCTATCAGCCTGCTGAATAGCAGTATCTAAAGATTGTCCCCCTCGCTACAGCACAGCTCAAAGATGATATACAGCTGGTAGCGCACTCTTGTCTTCACATCGCTAACAGCCTATCAACAAAAAATGTACATAATGGTTAGCACATCGTGTTCAGCTTTACCTATCTACAGGTTTCAAAGCATTGACAAACTGAGAAACTGGAAAAATGTGCAGCACAACAGCACTTGTAGAACAACAGTGGTGGGAAACCAGCACATGACTGCATCCTAGCATTGCCAAACTGTATCATATGTGGCGGCTTCTTTCCATCCTTTGGTGTTGTGTTTCTCTGTGCACTGCACTTGACATTCTGTATGGCAAGATAAGCCACTTGATTCAGTGCCCAGCTCATTCCTTAGACTAGGAAAAACATGATCTGAAAACAAAGACTAGAAGAAAACAACAACTTTTCTCAAAATAAGAGGAGAAAAAGCTGTTAACAAAACTCACCAGGAATGAAAACATATTAGAAACTACAAAAACCCCTAGGATTAAGCAGACCATGAAACTACTACCACATGAGGAAAAATTAACAAATTCACCACATGTCATGGGCATGAAAGCTGAAGAATAGAAATGAAGTATTAGCCACTGAAAACTAATCGGAGTCGGTGTGGACTAAAAATATCCTGAAGCTTCAAGCTAAGGGTAGCCATTGAGAAACCTAGACAGTATCATTTACTATCAACACAAGTAATACAACAACAACAATGGAAGGCAGGCACAACAAAACAGAAGACCTTGATCCCAAAGGGAAAATTTCCGAAAGTATGCAAGCTATGATCTATATTAGTGCATGAAGTTTGGGGATTGCAACCGGTTCACATGATACAGAAAAAAAACACTTGCAATTTCATTTAACTCATGTAACACCAATAAAAAAAACATAAGACAAACTTGTATGTGCCAGTTGGAAGTTGTAAATCATATTATGCCAGGCTATGCGACTACAAGACAGAGAACTCAAGAATTCTGCAATTCTGACAAAACAAAAGCAAAACACTGTTGGGTTAGAGTATTTGACAAAACTTATCACCTATATCTTTTTTTCTCGAAAGCGCAGGAGAGCTGCGTTTCATTGCATTAAGGGGAAGAAACAAAAAAAAGGGGGTCCCCAACAGGATCCTCACTCATACGGGGACCCAAAAGGGGGGGTCGCCTATATCTTTACTCCTTAAAAAGAAGGAATTGGTGGTTGGTGCGGCCTTTTCCACCCCTTTCTCATCTTTACTCCTTAAAAATTAGAGTTGGTGGGAGATTTTTTAGAGGAGAAAATTTGAGCAATTAGTTTGTTTCTAAATTGGTTTTTCTAGAATACTAGCTGAATGCTCGTGCGTTGCTATGGATTTTAAAATTTTATCATATTACATGTTCTAAAACTAATATGTGGTAAAATTTATTGGAACGTGTATATAAATATGTTCTAATTTTTTTAAATCTGTAGCAACGCACGGGTATTCAGCTAGTTACACTTTAAGAATAAGAACGTTTGCAGCAAATAGAAACAGACAGAGAAGAAGGGCACAAGACATCAAAATATGGTAAGCAAACGGCATTATGTTGCCCAGCTGAAATCCACGACTATAATCGTCACTACAAAGCACTGTTTTATGATTTTATCTGTGCGCTACGGTGTGAACAACTCATTAGTTGCAACAGCATGTGTACACACTTGGGATTAAGTTAGAGATATATAATCTATAAGAAGAAATAATATGAAACAACAAGAATATTTTAGGACCAGAATCAGTCCAAAATTCACCTATCCATGTGATTGTTAATCTCCGTGTGTATACAATACATGAAAAGGCCATAATGCAACAAAAAAAAAAGGCAGAACATTTCCAACAGTCATAGGCTCATAGTATAGCAACTTTCTAAAACTAACTAGTTGTTCTCGTTCCCATGACAAATTGCAGCGGAAGAAAACAGCAGTGCACCTCAATTTACTACAGTGAGTCCAATTTAGAGTGTTAAATTAATGACAAAATTTAGAAATTGTGACATGCACTCACCAATTATTAACTTGTTCACCTCTCCACAGGCTAGTAGAGTAACTGCAAAACTACCAATTGATCTGAAGGGAGCATTAAGACAGATATGTTGACCACTGTGTTGGCAAAAGGGAGAAAGAGTGTAGGCGAGGAGCCAAGGTCAGGAGGTAAAGCAACAAGGTGCTTCACTTGTGAAGTCATGAGATGCAGCAAAGCTAGTTGTAGCATGCATAGAGTACGCTTTGGATGCATGCTCCACAGGTGGCCAAGGATGAGATATGGTGGGGGAGGAGCACATGCCACAGACCATGTCAAGTGGAATCAAACTAGGGTAGAGAGAATTGGCATGAGGAAATGGTGCATCATCAATAATGCAATATCATCAGGCAGTGAGAAGGGCTAGCAAGGTTATTTTTGCAACGCTGGCCATTAGAGTTAAGATCAGACAATACTACGGGTGTTTCTGTACAGTCTGATGTATACTGCTTATGTTCAAGCAATGTTATACATAGCGGTTAGTGAGCTGCCATCTCACTTTGTAGTGATAATGAGGTATGCAGCCTTGTAAGTGGTTTAAAAATTAAAAATGTAAAAAAAATATATAAATACCTATATGTGCAAAATAAATGACCATAAGGACATATTGCATTTCATACAGATGATCAAAGAAAAGCACACAACTCAAAAGTATAAATGGCTCTGTTCTTTTTCATTTTTGGCTTCAGCTTTTGATTTTTATATAGTAACTAGCTTTTAAATAAAGTGTTTTTTCAAGATATGGTCTACTAGTTAATTGTAATACATACTGTACTGACTTCATTTATATTGGCAAAAACTATACGTGAGTTTCTATTACTCTGTAATCTCTCGTATGAACAACCCAAAAGCCAAAAGTCATAGACCCAATATCTATCCTAGGGTGGCACATGTGTTTAAAGGCCCGCTTAACAGCTGAATTAGAATGCTATGCATATAGCATTGCAGCACAACTGTCACTTCTGTTAGAGTGATCTCAGGGTTTTGGCCCAACGGCCAAAGCCCACCCCTTGACCGCACCCTGATCGGGGGCGCCCAGCCCGTTTGGCTGGTGGGCCCCTGTTGCCAGCGCCATATAAACAGAGGTGGGGGCCGGGCGGCTCGCATCACGAGGTTGACCGCGCCGCCGTCACCCCACCGAAAAACCCTAGACCCGATCCAGAAGAGGGGCTGCGACGGAAGCACCACCGGTCTCCTTCATCGGATCTCATTGCCGCCGCCGTCTTGCCTCCGCCGCCGCTCCGCTTTGTGCCGCGGGATCGCCGCCGCCGCCGTCCGTTTTTTGCGGGTGGAGCAAGGGGCAAATGCCCCTAGGGTTAGGGTTGGGGCCCTTTGTTTTGCCTGCGCACGGGTTCGGCCGTCCGATCAGATCGAACGGCCATTCTTTTACGGGCCGTTTTCTGATGGGCTGAGCGCGTTTTTGTGGGCCGCGCGCATGAGGTGGCCTTTTGGGCCGGCACGCCTGGGCTGCGGCCGAAAGAATGGGCCAAATGGCCGTTTGAACAGTAATTCTTGTTAAATGATTTTATTGTTATTTTCAGAAGCATTAATGATTGAATTTGATTGAAATTTGAATTAAATTTCTGGAAAATTTTGCACCAACGTGTTAATTTTTCAGAGATTAAAAGTGTACAGAATAATGCTTCTGAAATATGAATTATTTTAGAATAATTACAGTTTCCGCTGCAAAAGTTAATGTTGATTGATTTTTCATTATTAAATTCGAACCAACGGGAGAATTTAATTTTGGAAAAATAGATAAAATTTCCAGAGATTTATGATATTGTTATTTTCTGACCAACGTTGTTAATAACAGTATTATAAATTTTTTTAATGATGATTTTATGTATTATTTCTATTTCTGCCCAACGGTGATGTAGATTTAATGTATGATAGAATTGTTTTTAAATTGTATGTCGTATTTTTTACCAACGTTGGAAATAAGGCATATAATTTTGATGTTACGTTCTCACTGTATTTGAAATATTTTTCAGGAGGATACAACTTGATGAGTTGTATTAGAGAAATCCCCACTCTCAAAGGTGATAATTATGGAGAGTGGAAGAAAAAGATAGACTTAGCGTTTATCTTAACTGAGGTGGACTGGGTCCTCACTACAGCACGTCCCACTGAGCCTTTGGCGCCAGTGAGGGAACAGAATGAGGATGACACTGCATGACAGAAAAGACAGAGGGATCATGCTCCCTTACAGATGTCTTATGACCTTGATCATAAGAAATGGACCACAGCCAACAAGAAATGTATAGCTGTGATAAAGAACACAATTGAGCTGCGATTACGGGCTCAATTGCAGAGTGTGACATCACATCGAATACCTTGATAAAATAAAGAGTCGGTTACTGGCTCTTCAAAGACTTATGCTACACGGTGATTAAGCAATGTAATGTAAAGGTATTCAGCAAAGGGCAATGGCATAAGAGAGCACATTCTTAGAATGAGCAACTTGGCATCTAAACTTAAACCGATGGATTTGGCTCTCAAGGATGAGTTCCTTATTCATTTGGTTTTTGCTTCTTTGCCAAAAGAGTTTGACACTTTTGTTGTCAACTATAATATGCAGCCCGAGAAATGGGACATGGAAAAGTGCATAGCTATGTGCGTGCAAGAGGAGGAAAGAATCAAATCCTCACATGGTGGTTCTATCAACTATGTGAAGGATAACAAGAAAAAGAATTACAACAGTAACCCCTTCTCAAAGAACAAGGGCAAAGCTTCTGTACATCAGCCTCAACAGAATAAATTTGCTGTAGACAAAGACCAGTGTCTTCACTGCAAGAAGACAGGACACTATAAGAAGAACTGTCCTAATTATTTAAAGATGATAATGGCAAAGAAAGGTGAGAACATTATTACCTTTATTAATGAATGTCTGTATGTGAAATATTCGAAATCCACTTGGTGGATTGACTCAGGAGCAACTGTTCATGTTGCTAATTCATTACAGGGATTCCGTTCGACGAGGACTACGCAAAGAAAAGAAAGATGCATTAAAGTTGCAAATGGAGTCGAAGCTGAAGTTGAAGCCGTTGGCGATCTTTCATTAGAATTAGCTAATGGCTCCACTCTTTTACTTAGAGATGTCCTTTTGTACCCTCTTTCTGAGAGGAATTTGATTAGTGTGTCAAATTTGGACAAAGATGGTTATGATTGCAATTTTGGAAATGGCAAATGCGAAATAATGTTTAATAAAGAATGTGTTGGTATTGCCATATTACAGAATGAGCTTTATTTGTTATCATTGTGTGATGATGTGAATGTCGTATGCGATAATGAGAACGTTATGTGCGAGAAAGTGATTGAATCCTCGTCTCACGAATGTAAACAGAAACGAAAGAGAACTCTAGATGAGTCGTCGAAATTATGGCATTGTCGTTTAGGCCATATTTCGAGGGGAGAATAGAAAGACTAGTAAAGAATGATATTCTTCCTCCATTAGAGTTCTCGGACTTAGAACAATGCAGAGAATGCATTAAAGGAAAATATGTAAAGAAAATAAAGAAAGACGCTAAAAGAAGCACAGAGTTCTACAAATTATTCACACAGATATTTGTGGTCCTTTTCCGTGAAAAGTGTGGATGGATATGACTCGCTCATAACATTCACAGATGATTACTCCGTTATGGATATATTTATCCAATCAAAGAAAGAAATGAAGCCTTGGATAAATTCAAGATATTTAAGGCTGAAATTGAAAACCAACACGATTTAAAGATTAAGATAGTCCGATCGATCGTGGGGAGTACTACGATCGACATACCCCATATGGACAAGTTCTGGACCTTTGCGAGGTTTTACAGAAAATGGAATAGTGGCCCAAGATTCTATGCCAGGCGAACCTCAAAGAAAATGGAGTAGCTGAAAGACGCAACCGTACCCTGATGGATATGGTGCGAAGTATGATGAGCTACTCCACACTCCCATTGAGTTTATGGATGGAGGCGTTGAAAACCGCCATTCATATTCTCAACAGAGTGCCTAGTAAGTCGGTGCCCAAAACACCGTACGAGTTGTGGACAGGAAGAGTTCCCTCACTAAACCACTTACGTGTGTGGGGGAGTCCTGCTGAGGCTAAAGTATTTAACCCAAACCTTGGGAAACTTGATCCCAAAATAGTAAGTTGCCATTTCATTGGCTACCCTGAAAAGTCAAAAGGTTATCGTTTCTACTGTCCAGATAGATATACAAAGTTTGTAGAAACGAGACACGCTGTCTTCTTAGAGGATGAAATGATGAGGGGGAGCATGGTAGCTCGAGAGATTGACCTTGAAGAGAAGCGGTGTATGCGCCCACTCCGATGATTCAAGAGCCATTCTTCACACTACTGCTGTCGCTGCACCAACGGTGCAAGACAACTGTGGTTGCCAAGACTGTTATTGTTCCTCCCGTGGCAACAATGAATGATAATGAGGAACCTGTTTTCAGATCCTATAGAACCTATTGCCACGATGAGGGGAGCAACAACAGCCCTCAAACAGTAGATGTACCAAATGAGGAGGCCCCGAGGAGGTCTCAAAGAGTAAGAATATCAGCTATTTCTGATGATTATCAGATTTATCATACAGAGGAATTTCAAATGGAGGATGATCCCACCTCATTTGAAGATGCCATGAGAAGCGGAAATTCCTCAAAATGGCTTGAGGCCATGGAAGAGGAAATGAGGTCCATGAAGACTAATAAAGTCTGGGACTTGGAAATTATTCCTAAAGGAGCCAAAACAGTAGGTTGTAAATGGGTCTACAAGACAAATCTTGACTCCCAAGGGAATATAGAAAGATACAAAGCGCGACTTGTGGCGAAAGGTTTTACGCAAAGAGAAGGGATTGATTACAATGAGACATTTTCTCCAGTCTCATGTAAAGATTCCTTCAGAATCATAATGGCATTAGTAGCACATTATGATTTAGAGTTACATCAGATGGATGTAAAGACGGCATTTCTTAATGGGGATTTGGAGGAAAATATTTACATGGCACAACCGAAAGGTTTTGTCGTGGAAGGAAATGAAAGAATGGGATGCCGCCTAAAGAAATCGATTTATGGGTTAAAGCAAGCTTCAAGACAGTGGTACTTGAAGTTTGACAGTACAATAAGAAATTTTGGTTTAAAGAGAATGTTGAGGACAACTGTGTTTATGCAAAGTTTAAAGATGGGAAGTTTATCTTCCTAATCCTGTATGTGGATGATATCTTGCTAGCTAGTAGTGATGTTAGTCTGCTACTGGAGACAAAGAAGTTTTTGTCCTCAAACTTTGATATGAAAGATCTTGGTGAAGTTTCATTCGTTCTAGGGATCGAAATTCACCGAGATAGAAACAAAGGGGTATTGGGACTGTCACAAAAGGCATACATAGAGAAAGTCTTAAAGAAATTTGGTATGCATAAATGTAGTCCTTCACCTGCACCTATAGTCAAGGGCGATGATATGGGGATTTTCAATGCCCGGGAACCAGATGAGATCGATCAAATGAAAGCGGTTCCATATGCTTCACTGTCGGAAGCTTACGGTATGCTCAAGTGTGCACATACGACTTAGCATTTGTTACCGGTTACTTGGCGATTCCAGAGCAATCTGGAATAGAACATTGAAATTGATAAAGAAAGTCTTGCGTTATTTGCAAGGAACGAAAGGCCTCATGATGACATACAGAAGATCAAATTTACTCCATATAGTGGGGTATACATATTCTGATTTTGCGGGAGATGATAGAAAGTCTACATCCGGATATGTATTCACTCTCGCTGGAGGAGCTATATCGTGGAAAAGCTCAAAGCAAACCGTCACTACATCGTCCACAATGTATGCCGAGTTTGTAGCATGTTATGAGGCTACGGGCGGTGAATCAAAAAAGAAGTTCCTATCCGGTTTAAAAGTGGTTGACGACATCAATAGACCACTTAAGTTGTACTGCGATAATGAACCCGCGAGAACGTATGCCCACAACAATAAGTCAAGTGGTGCTGCCAAACACATTGACATAAAGTACTATGTTGTGAAAGATAAAGTTCGGGATCAAATTATAAGTCTAGAGCATATAAGTACCGCAAAGATGTTAGCGGATCCGCTTACTAAAGGCTTACCACCCAACGTGTTCAGAGAACATGTAGCGGCATGGGTTTAAGGGAAAGCCTATGATTCTGGACTAAAAGATGGCCCAAAAGATTAAAGTAACTATTTCGAACAGAGGTGTATTGTAGCTGTTGAATCTATCGGCGATTGACCGTGACGATGAGACATGTTCTATGCACTAATCTGTGATGGAATGTGTAAAGTCAAAAGTAATTAAAAGATAAAGTATAGTTTGAGATCAAGAGGGAGAATGTTAGAGTGATCTCAGGGTTTTGGCCCAACGGCCAAAGCCCACCCCTTGACCGCGCCCTGATCGGGGGCGCCCAGCCCGTTTGGCTGGTGGGCCCCTGTCGCCAGCGCCATATAAACAGAGGTGGGGGCCGGGCGGCTCGCATCACGAGGTTGACCGCGCCGCCGTCACCCCACCGAAAAACCCTAGACCCGATCTGTAAGAGGGGGCGCTGAAGCGACGGGAAGCACCACCGGTCTCCTTCATCGGATCTCCGCCGCCGCCACCGTCGTCTTCCTTCTTCCCCGACCGTCGCTGCCCGTGCGCAGACTTCACCGAGCGAACGCGAGATGGCCACCTCCTCCTCCACGCCGTCGGACGGTTAGTACCCACTCCCTCTCCTCTCTCTCTCTCAGATCCAGAAACCCCAAGCACAGAAAAGATTCAACAACTTCCACATGTGGCACCGCTTACAAGGCCATAACAGCCGCTATTTAGAACAGTGTTTTCAAGTACAAAAATTGAATCACAACTGGCGTGAGGGAAAGTTGCATTGCTCGCAATGGAACATAGAAAATTATGACTGCAATTACATATACTTAAATGGTTTATTTTTACAGTGGCATTTACAAAATGATAAAAAAAAGGCATCTGTTTCTACAACCTTTTTAAACATTAATGTCTCAAAGGGTTCATTAGCACCCTTACAGTCACCAGATGCGCTAACAGAAAAAAACCTGCAGCCAGCTACAATCTAAGAGGTAACTATTAGATTGAATGATGCTACAATTATACAAGGTCAGAACAGGTAAAATTGCATTATGTCCCAACTCACAATATACTGGTCATCTAATGTCATTGCTCTCCATGAGGAAATTTTTGGATGCTGACCTCTTTAAGCTCTTACCAGAGGAATCTTTGGCCTTCCCAGACTTCTTGACTGGCTTTTGTAATGACGTTGTACAGCTTTGCTGGTTTTGCTGCTCTCTAACGTTCCTTGAAGACACTACCTCATCAAGAACCTTGTGCAGTGCCTCTTTAGCAATGTTATAGAGCTCAGTGGATGTTGAACCCTCTTTTGCACATTTGATTGCATCATAGCAAAGATCGCTGTACCTTGAAGTTGAAGGATCCTCACGGTATCCCCTTAGATCAATGTAATTATCCAAGGTGACAGTACATTTTGCATGCTTTGTCCAGCGTTTCAATATACAAGCCTTTGGAAGGAAACGTACTCCTTCGATAATGAAAACTCGAAGAGCATGCCTGCACAAGATTCCACAGCTCTCGAACAGGCAACAACTACAACACGCTATTCTTTGATCTGATCTGAAATATGACGCGGTACTTGTGTAGCATCTCATCCTCATCACCATCATCTGCTATGACGCGGTACTTGTGTAGCATCTCATCCTCGAGCCTCTCCGCATGGTACCTGTTGTGGGACCAAAAACCATATGAGGGAACTAGTTAGAGAGACTCAACGATAGGAGAGAGTGCTCATGTATGAAATGAGTGAATCTGCCGTCTCCACGTCCCTTTTGAGGGTTTATATATATAAGTAGTGTAGAATGGAAAATATTCATCCTACCCCTTAATAATTACAAAAAGATAGGGATACATTGGACGAAGCGTCTATGACCACGGGGTAGTCGAATGAAGCAGAAGACTTGACGGGGACGAAGTCAGTGATGCTTCCCTTCAGACTCGGGTTGATGAAGGTGGCGATGAGACGAAACCGACATGCGCGGTCCGTCTCCCGCCCTTCGGACTTGGGGTCAATAAAGGCGACGGTGAGACAAAACTGACGCACATGGCCCGTCCCCCACCCTTCGACGAGGCGGTCAGACGAAATGTCTATGGCCACAATGTGGTCGGACAAAGTCACGACTACGGGGCGGTCGGAAAAGGTCACGACCGCAAGGCGATTGGACAAAACATCAACGACCACGAGGTAGTCAGACGAGGCGTCTATGACCACGCGGTGGTCGGACGAAGTCTACGACACGAGGCGGTCAGACGCAGTCTACGACCACAATGTGGTCGGACGAAAGTACGACCACATAGTGGTCTAGCGAAGTTGAGGAAGTCAACGAAGCATGGACGTGCACAGGCGTCCCCACCGTTCGGGCTCGGGGTCGATGAAGTCAGTGGCGAGATGAAGCTAACGTGCGCGGGCCGTCCCCCAACCTTCGAACTCAGTATCGATGAAGTCAGCAGCGAGAGGAAGACCTTGCCGCGAGCGGCCCGCCCCCATCCGATGAAGTCGGCGGCGAAATGAAGCCTTGACACGCGCGGCCCATCCCTCACCCTTTGGACTTGGCGTCGACAATGGCGGCGGTGAGAGGAAACTAATGTGCATTGCCCATTCCCCACCTTTCGGACACTTGGTCGACGAAGGAAGCGATGAGATAAAGCTGATGGGCGCGGTCCATCATCCACCCTTCGGACTTAAGGTCGACGAAGTCGGTGGTGAGACGAAGCCAACGCGTGGTCCATCCCCGCCTCGGACTCGGCATCGACGAAATTAGCGGCGAGATGAAGACCTTGATGCGCGCGGGCCGTCCCCCACCCTTTAGACTTGTTGTCGACAAAGGCAGCGGCGAGACAAAGCTGACGTGCGTGCCAGACGGAATTACGACCGCGAGGCGGTCAAACAAAGCGTCTACGACCATGATGTGGTCGGACGAAGTCACGACCACGGTGCAGTCATACAAAATGTCAACGTACACGAGGTGGTCGGACAGAGTCTACAAACACGACGTGATAGGACGAAGGTACGACCACATAGTGGTCTGGCAAAGTCGAGGAAGTCAATGAAGCGTGGATGCGCGCGGTCGTCCCCCACCCTTCGAACTTGGCATCGACGAAGTTAGTGGCGAGACAAAGATCTTGATGCCCGCGGGCCATCCCCCACCCTTTGGACTTGGCATCGACGAAGTCAGCGGCGAGACGAAGCCTTGACGCGCATGGCCCGTCCCTCACCCTTCAAACTTGGCGTCGATGAAAGCAGCGGTGAGACGAAGACTCAATGCGCACGGCCTGTCTCTCACCCTTCGGACTTGGCGTCGACGAAGGAAGCGGCGAGATGAAGCATTGACGCACGCGACTCGTCCCTCACCCTTCGCACTTGGCATCGACGAAGGTGGTGGCGAGACGAAGCTTTGGCACACACGCGGTCCGAGGTGGTCTGACGAAGTCACGACCGCGAGGCAGTCGGACGAGGCGATCAGAGTAAGTGTCTGACCACGACGTGGTTGGACAGAGTTTACGACCGTGAGTAGGTCGGACGAAGCCTATGACCACGAGGAGGTCAAACGAAGTCTACGACCGCGAGGCGGTCGGACGGAGGCTACGACCACGACGTGGTCGGATGAAGGTACAACCACATAGTGGTCAGGCGGAGACGAGGAAGTTGACAAAGCATGGACGTATGCGGGCGTCCCCCACCCTTCAGACTCGGCATCAATGAAGTCAGCGGCGAGACGAAAACCTTAACGCGCGTGGGCCATCCCCCATCCTTCAGACTTGGCGTCAACGAAGTCGGCGGCAAGACAAAGCCTTGACGCACGCGGCCCTTCCCCCACCCTTCGTACTTGGCATCGACAAAGTCGGCGGCGAGATGAAGCCTTGACACACGCGGTCCATCCCTCACCCTTCAGACTTGACGTTGACGAAAGCGGCGGTGAGACGAAGACTCGATACGCGCGGCCCGTTCCTCACCCTTCGACTTGGCGTCAACGAAAGAGGTGGCGAGACGAAGCCTTGACGTGTGCGGCTTGTCCCTCACCTTTCAGACTTGGCGTCGACGAAGGCAGCAGTGAGACGAAGCTCCGACGCGCGTGGGGTCAGAAATAAACATAAAACTGGACTTAAGCGTGGACTGAAAACTCTACTCCAATAAAACGGTGGAAAGAGCGCGCCAATCCTAACTGGCAGAATCATAAAACTACTGTCGAGTTCTCTGAACCTATCAGAAGTTCAGAACAAAAAGGAATCATCATCCAATCCTCATGCTGTCGAGTCTGGGACCAATTGTGATGCTTTTGAAGAGGCGAATCGCAAACCGGTCGTCAGAGTACTACTCCGTCTGCTTCTGCTGTCCGTGCCGTCTCTGCATCCTGGGAATATCAACTGATTATCGGCTGAAGTCACAGCCAAAACAGCGACCCAGCCAAATTGCAATGCTACTCTTGCAGGTAAAAACAATGCACGCAGTCTAGTAACCTAAAGTTCACTCTTCAGTAAAACAACAGAAAAGAAGGCTATCTACAAACAAGTTGCATGCACAAACAGTAATGTTGCAACTAAAAATACTACGCAGATGCTACATTTGACACTTGAAAGTAACCATTATCAGAGCAAACTGAACTTAGCTTCCATTATATATGCCATATAATGAAAGTTTGAACTAGTATCAGACCATCTATTTTAGGTGATCCACAACATTCTTCAGATACCAGGTACCAGAGAAACATATCATTCAGTTACTTTTGCTTATCTAAAACATTCTTCAGGTAAGCCCCCAACTCTCAAAGAAACATAGTACTGCTTTTTCAATGAACTTCACTCTAAAGTAAACAAAAAAAGAAGCTGATAAATGATACTTTGCACACAATATCTACTGATGCACACCGTTCATCGAAAATTCTTCAGATAAGTACAGAAAACTATTTCATTCAAGCTTGTCTACAACATTCTTCAGATAAGCCCTAACTCTCAAGCAAACATGGTACTGCATTTTCAAGAACAAATCCAAGCAATGCAATTTACTCAGAACAAAACAAACACAATGAACGTGATAAATGAAAAGTTTGCATACAACATTATTGTGACGTCCCATGCTATTATCATCAGAACATGACACTAGGCAATGTATTATTATTTGGTAAGAACACCGTCTTATCGAATAATAAGTTATACTAGAGTGTTGCAGCAAAACAATAACTAGAAACGGTACATTCTTAATACAATACCTTTGCCACACAAGGCTAAAGTCTTTAACACACAACTTTCTAATCTACTATAATCCTACATAACTTTTACAGGAGTTCCATCTTAGACTCTAATTATATAAGTATCCGATACAACTATTTGAATATCCTAACTCTTGGAGATGAAACATTAAAGGTAGCCCACTCATCCTAATCTCGGAGTAAGGCATCCATCTCGCCACGGTCCTCAATAAGCTTACCCTCATCCCATGTGGCATCTTCTAGGCTTGAATACCCACGTCCAACCTGCGGTAATCTCCGGCCAGACTAGGATCTAACAAAGGAATTTAATAGCAATGATGAGTATAAATATACTCACCAAGTATTAATAACAATAGATGCAACTATATGACTCGTCTCTTTCTCATCATTCCATTTTCTATCTCCTCTTTCTTCGTAATATAGATTATCAAATTAAAGTGGAACTTTGCGAGTTTTAGTATTGCAAATACTACTAGTCATCTTGGTGAAGAGAAAAATCGCCAGTCGATCTCCATAGCCTCTAATCCAGGAGACAGGCATGAATTCATGATTTAATCAGCACTACGCAGGCTTGTGTCACTTTACCCATAGCTAGTCTGAGCTCTTTGCAACTAGATCATCCGTATTTCCTTAGATGCAACACCAAGTTTGAAGTACAGAACGTTTTCCCAGTTCTATTAGTATATCTCCACCCAACTATTCTTAGTTAGTGGCCCGGGGCAGTCTCTTACCCTCACCCGACACTCACCGACCTCGAAGTAGTCATTAGTTGGGGTGGTCTCTCCCACACCCAACACTCCACTGCGTTAATATATGTGCCATAGATTCACCACTTCTAGATTCTATACCAGTTCTGGTTTACTCCACCTAATTATACTATTTACACATGTGGATACGATAATAACATTGTAAGATAGTATTTTCTACTCGTCGAAGTGAGAATATGGTCAACACTAGAAATACAGCTCCATACCCAAGTGGAAGTTATTTAGTCCTTATATTATAACCATATGTAGAGGGTCACAATCTTTCCCTCTCTTTCCTGACCAAGGCACCCTCTACCCTTCTATTATACAAAACTTGCAATCTAGCTGCTCTTTTCAGCTAGGACTGCTATCTTTCTCTTATATGTTATCTCTTTTCTTTCTTCATTTATCTATATTTATTTAAAATGCATTTTAATGCAACAGATGATAGTATGTATTATAAAAGTATTTTTTTCTTAATTAACATAACTAGTTATAGTGATGAAAGGTAAGCTTGCCTGGGATTTTATATTAGTTTCGGTTTTAGGTATGATCGAGTGAAGTCCTTCCCTTGACTCGAATTGTCATGTGCAATTAATACGTAAGCTACGACTTAATTTGCAAAAACATAAGAAAATACATCATACCAATGTGCTCTAATGGCAATGCTATGGTCAAGATAGTCGATTGCGGTAATTATAATTAAATTATATCATATACTTGTACATTGTCATTATTTTAACAGTGTTAGGTTGTGTGGTCTCATCTAAGGGGTGTACTCGACAATTTGTTGATTGCTGGTAAATTTACCGTTCAAGCGCGAATGAGTAGATACATGTGTGTGTATGACAAATATACCTACTCGCTCTTACGTAGGGGTGTGCATGCATTTATCAACCTTTCTACATAAATCTAGGATCTCTCTATTTATATCTGGGTGTGCATTGGTTAATAATGTACTCCGATTGACCCATTTTCCCCTTGGCCCAACCCAGCCCGTTTCCCTCTTGGTCCATTGCTAGCTCGGTTCCTTTCTTTGGCCTACTTCATTTCCTTCGGCCCACCCAGCCTAGTCCAATTCCTTCTCTCCATCTCCTCTCTTTTCTGTATCCACTCATGCACATGACCTATTCTCCCCCCCCCCTTATCTCTCTCTCTCTCTTGGTCTCTGCTTCTCTGTTCCACCAATGCCTTTGCCTCCACTCTTTCTCGGTCTCGACTGCTTCCACTCGGTCCTGATCTACTCCACCACCATGCTAACACTTCCTTCTCTGGCCTTTGACCTCCCCAGTGAGGTGCCACCACTACTCGGTGCTCTCTCTCTCTCTCTCCGTTGCCGTGCGCTATTGTCCTCCTCTTAGGCCGCCATAGCCTGAGGCGTCGCTAGCTCCAACGGTGGCCATTCTCAGCTGTCGCTACTCCTAGGCCATCGTTGACTTCTACCCTAGCACCGTTGCCTGAATCCACCCCTAGGGCATCTCCGCTCGGCCTCGCCCGGGCCACCTCAGCTCAGCCTCCACTGCTCGGCCGCTGCGCCATCGCCGCTCCTACACACCGCCCCCCTCCCTGGCTCCTATCTCTGGCCCCTCACCGGTCAGATCCACCCTACCACCAGGATTTGAATCCCCTCACACTCTAGCCCTCTCTATCCCCCTACTATGATTTACTTTTTATGTTCTTTAATCTTTCTATTTGCTTTTGATTTATTGAGTTCATTCCTTCAATTGGTTAGTGATTTAGGTGATGAGAATGGTGGTGTGGTGCCTCAGCCGTAGTTCACTGTGACGGGTGTTGCAGCCTTTACGACTGCTCCTAGAACCTCTACGACCACTCTGTAGTTGCTTCGACCACCTTCTTCCGTCGTACGACCACGTTAAAGTGGCTACAACCACCTCCTGTGTTGTTACGACTACTCTGTTAGTTCTCCGACCTCACAGATAGTCGTTACGGCCACACTATTATTTCTCCGATCGCACCTCGCTGCTCCGACCACGTAGTCGTAAACTCCAGCTGAAGTTACAACCACGTTCACTACTTCTACGTTGCACTTCCTTCGACCACGATTAATCACCGTAGTCGTAGCTCCCTACGAACACGCAATGATTCTGCTGACCACTGTGGCCATAATGCTTTACGACCATGTCTCTCCGCTGTGGTCATTTACGACTATGTCTTCTCGCTGCGGTCGTAACTCCTTTATGATCACGTTCACTTATTCACGGCCATGGTCATAACACTTTACAACCATGTCTCCCTGCTTGTGATCATGGTTGTAACTCCTTTACGACCACGTCTTTAGCTCCTGCAGACTCTTCCGCTCGATCGCCGTGATCGTACCTCTGTTTACGACTACGTCTACGATCCTCTTCACCGTGGTCGTAAGTCGTTTACGACCACATCTGTGAATACACAATGAAGTCGATACTCGATAGTTTCCTAGAGCCAACCACTCTGTCTTCTCTTCTCTTTATTATTTTTCTTCTTGTTTTTCTTACAATTCCTGGTTACATGACTCTGCCCTTTTATACCCTACTCTATGACTTCTACTCGGGTACAACTTACGACTATAACTCAGTTATGATTATGACTCATACTCGACTTTGACTACAAAGCGGACTCAATCTCAACTATGACAAGATTACCTCCAACAATGGGGCTCAGGGCCTCCTCATGTACTGGGGAGCATGGTGGAGTGCTGGTGGATGCATGTGGTTCCTTCACTGGCTCTCCCGGGGTTTGGCTTGCCTTCTCTTGGTTGTGCCTAGTCCTAGCTTGTTTCCCCTACTCCAAGGCCACCGAGGATGTGGTCACCTATTCTTCCTCTGGTCCCTTCTGGTTTTGGTCGGTTCTTCACTCCCGAGCCACCGAAGTCATGGTTCCCTCTTCTATCTTCCCCTACTCCTCTTGAATGCTGCCTCTTCCTCTCATGTCCCCCTAGTGGTGCCATCTCTCAGCTCTCTCCCACTCTCTCTTGCTCTTGCTACGGTGGGAAGAGGTCTATGGGGGTGGGAATGGAGTTGGAGGGGAGGTGGATTCTTCTCTTCTTTGCTTTGGTGGCTTGCGTGGGAGTGGAGGAATGCGCGCGCTCTCTCTCATTCCCTCTGTTGGTTTGGTCTTATCGCTTGGTCTCCTCTTCTCTCTCTCGGCTGGTTGCCTAGTCATATCCCTTGCTTCCACTCATTTCACTATGCGCGGTAAAAATGAGGGTTTACCCTCATGAACTGAAGGTCCTTGGGGTAGGTTTGGCGTTGTGGCTTGGTTTTCTACTGGTTAAGGACGGTGAATTCTAAATTGGGTGTTCGCTTGGTTTTTGACGAGCGCTAAGGTTTGGTATTTTAAACTGGACGGATTCTGATGGCAACTTGACTTCATTTATTTATTTTGTTCGGTCTTTTCTGGTCTTCTGTTATAGATTTTTCACGCAATTAATAATGCCAGTTATTCCCGCTTAGCAATATTGATGTAATTGCAATTGTAATGTAATTATGTTCTAGTTAGAGACCCGTGCGTTGCAACGGAGTTATAAAAATAATGAGACGGAACTTACTGCATGACCAACTTCACACATCAAACATTGGAGAGCAAGCGACAGAAAGATATGGGTGGCCAAAATGTGCGAGGAGATGAGAAAAGTGGAGGGGGTGGGCGGTTGTATCCTGAGAGAGAGAGAGAGAGAGGAGGAGGAGAGAGACGAATGGTCTAGATCAAATCAAATGGCTGAGAAGAGAGGAAGGAGAATGGACTAACCACCAACTCACACTTTCATAATAGTAAAGATATTTTGGAGATGATTGCCTTGATTGAGGTCGAGAATTGAAATTTGATGTAATTTAGACTGCAAATGATGTAATAAGAACTGTTAATATTTTTATTTGATTCGAGAAACAATTTTTATTATCGCTTGACTGATGTAATTATTTGTTATAACTGGACCATAAATATTTTTACTTGATGTGCGTTAATTGAAATCATGTGAGATGTATTTATAATTGAAATTTGTAATTTGAGATGTGTTGTGGTTACAGACCAAACAGAGAGAGAGTGTGTAGTAGTGGAGAGTTGAGTAAATGAATGGCTTAGGCCCCTTTCCTTGTGGCCTATGTCTTATATTACATCCACATGGGGAGTGCCTTTACAATTATACCCTTATGTATGAGTTCCCCCCTCAGGGGTACCTATGTCACTATACATGTCCCATTCTGGGCCTCACACTTCCTTAACAGGCCTGCTGGGCTTAGGTGGGGGCCATCCCTACAACAGGAGCCTCTCATGGTGAAGGGCTTCACGGGCCGAAGCCATGTTGCCGAGCCCTTTGGCCCCCTCCGTCCCTGCGGCCTGTGAGCTTTTTCATCGTTCGAAGTGCAGTGGTCGCCGTATTGCGAAGGCGTGACGTCGGGCGACTTGTCGAAGGCTTCGTCACCCACCTAATCCTGCCGTGGCGGGGTCGAGGCCGTCGCCCGGGGTGGAGATGTTGGCGGAGTCAAATGTGTCGGCATATGAGGCGGAGCGGGTTGTAAGCCATCGCGCGCGCGTCTCTGGTGTCGAGCGCCCTTGACAACAAGCAACTGCCAGCCTACCCCGCGGAGCTTGATTAGCACGACGCGAGACTTGAGGGGCGGGGCGTGGTGACGCCATGTGGCGACGCTCCTTCTCCCGGCGCGGATCTTGGAACATCGTGATGGCACGACGCTGCAACGTTGGACCGTTGCTGGTTGGACTTCCGCCAACTGGACTTCTGCCGGTTCGATTTTCGCCAGATGGACTCCTGCCGGTTGGACTTTCCCGGATGGACTTCCGTCGGTTGGACTTTCCCGTTGATGGGATATATATATATAGCGAGCTGGTGTAATTTTGTACCTACATCGTGCGCGCGGATAGGTGCTGCTCCCCTAAAATGGGCCTCTTCAGTACATCCACATTCCATAGCGGCACCACACGGCTCGGGGGATGTTGATGTACTGATAGAGGCCTATTTTTCTCGGGAGCTTGGTTAGCGTCTGTTAACGGCAACTGTCTGCACTTGCTGTGCCCGCTCTGTATTTCTGCATACAACGGCAATGTTTGCCCTGTTCTCTTAGACAGGCTCACCTTCAGTCGGGGCTTGTGATCAGGCCCGCCTTGCGGGAAACTCTTGGTGGACTGAAGGTGGTCTGTTTATGAGAACAAGCCAAAACTTGGCGTGACATGACCTGCGCCAGTGCGGTGTGTGGGGAATGCTGTCGGATGTGCCACCCCGCGGAGGCGGTGCCTACAAGATGAGCGGCGAGGTGGCGTTCCGAGACCACCGTTCTCTGCCTTGGAGGATAGTAGCGCGGAGGCGACGTTTGCGTGGTGGCGGGATCTTGGCGGTGGCGGAGTGGCGCGCCAATCGGCAGACGCGCGGCGCTCCGTCCCCTACCCTTCGAGTGGTGGCGCGGGCCGGCGCCTGGTCGAAATAGACGCGCGAGCTCCTTCCCCTACGCCGGTGGTGGCGGCGGGCCGGCGCCTGGTCGGCAGACGCGCGGCGCTCCGTCCCCTACGCCGGTGGTGGCGGCGGGCCGGCGCCTGGTCGAAGACGCGCGAGCGCTCTGTCCCCTACGCCAGTGGTGGCGCGGGGCTGGCACCTGGTCGGCAGACACGCGAGCTCCTTCCCTACACTTCGGTGGTGGCGCTGGCCGGCGCCTGGTCGATGTAGACGCGCGGCGCTCCGTCCCCTACCGCCGAAGTGGTGGCGGCGAGCTAGCGCCTGGTCGGTAGACGCGCGGCGCTCGGTCCCCTACGCCGAGTGGTGGCGGCGGGCGGCGCCTGGTCGGCGTGACGCGCGGCGCTCCGTCCCCTACCCTTGAAGTGGTGGCGGCGGGCCGGCGCCTGGTCGAGGTAGACGCCGAGCGCCCGCCCCTACGCCGAGTGGTGGCGGTGGGCTGGCGCCTGGTCGGCGCAGACGCGCGAGTCTGCGTCCCCTACCCTTCGAGTGGTGGCGGCGGGCTGGCGCCTAGTCAAAGCAGACGCACGGCGCTCCGTCTCCTACCTTCGAGTGGTGGCAGCGGGCGGCACCTGGTCGAGGTAGACGCGCGGCGCTCCGTCCCCTACCCTTCAGTGGTGGCGGCGAGCCGGCGCCTGGTCGAGGTAGACGCGCGGCGCTCGTCCCCTATCCTTGAGTGGTGGCGCGGCCGACGCCTCGTCGAAGTAGACGCGCGAGTGCTCCGTTCCCTACCCTTCGAAGTGGTGGCAGCGGGTTCGCTGGGGTGAGCGCCTCTGGTAGTGCACTTTAATGCCTCCGGGAATCGCGCCGACCCCCGGGCTGACACAGTCGGGCTGCTATATCCATACGCGCTTGTCCATTCGGGATGAACACGCGGCGGGTCATGATTGGTGTGCCAACGTGCCGCCCACTGGCTGCCCCCTTCCAACGCGCGCCACCGGCTGCGAGCGGTTGCGCTGCTCGCCGATCCTCGATTGCGCATACTGCGCGGACTTGCGGTTGTCCCTTCGGACAGGTGTGGCCAGGGTCGAGGGGGGCCGCGCCGGCTCGCGCCGAAGGCTATACTGGGTCACGCGACCTGTGTTTATTGCTTGCGCGAACCGACACGCGGCGGGACGCTAGTGACACATCACGTGGTGACAGGGCTATGTACGACCACGGTCGCATGCTGGCTACGTGGACCGCCGCGACGCTTCGGCTTCGCGCATGGGGAGGCGAGCGGTTGTCGCTCGCCGTTGGGAGGCGGGGGGCCTTTAAGAACCCCCCGTGGTGTGGTGTCCACGCCTCCTCGCGCTTTCTGGTTGTTCACGTTGCTTTCCGCATTCGCTCGCCCTGTTCCTGCGCTCCTTTTCTGCCGTCGAGTTCCCCGTGGATGCTGATGGTGAGTTGCGACGAGCGTACTCAGGTGGGCGGCTACACCATCCGCAGGCGGTCCTCGCCTCTCGAGGTGAAATACACGCTGGGGGAGCGCGATCCACCGGCGGCAGACAAGTGGTGGGCGGCGAAGAAGAGTCAGGGTCCGTACTCCGGCGAGTTGGGGCGCACGCTCGTGACAGAGGACACTATCCGGTCGCTGCTGCGAGATGGGAAGCTATCGGATCGCCACGCGGTGCGGTTGCCCGCCGATGACGAGACGGAGCCGCGCCCTAGGAAGTCGGAGGCGATCGTCTCGTTGCCTACTTGGCCGGCCGCATTCCGTCCGCGAGAATTGTCGGGCGGTGCTGCGGACCTTCAAGTTGGAGTTGTCACAATTGACTCCGAACGCGGTGGCTCGCCTCGCCGTGTACAGCTGGGCCCTGCGCTCGGAGGGGTGTTGGCCCAGCGCTTCCTTGTTTGCGTATCTGCATGAGGCCCGGTGCCAACCGAAGGAGCGGAAGGACGGTACGCTGTCGAAATTTGGCAGCGTCAACTTCCTCCTGCGGGTGTCATGCGGGAAGCTCTTCCCTGCGAACACGACCCGAGGGAAGTGGGAGGTCAACTGGGCGAGGCGGTGGTTCTACCATCGCGTGACGAGTGGCAGCGGCGTTGAATGCGTAGGCGGGCCGATTACATTCAAGACCGCCCCCGGCCTAGCGCTTGACCAGGAAGATAGGCTGAGGGCGCGGAGACTTGTGGGGGTCGCCGCCCACTTCAATATGCGCGACCTCGCCGAGGAGTACATGATGCTCGGTGCAACGCCGCTTTCACACGGTTGGCGCTTCACCACCGGTGAACGTCAGGATGACAACGTTCGCCCGTCCGTTTGCTCGTTGCCCGTGCCGATTGGCCTTCTTAAGTCTCAACCATACCTTCCTCTTTATTCGTGCGTATTGCATTTATATAAATGTGCCGTCTGGGGCAGGGACTCGCCTTGAGGACGCAGAGCGCGCCGCGCGCGTGTTCCTCGGGCCCTACACCGGCAGAGAGCACGGGCAACGCGCAGCTGCGACTGCGGAGGCCGGATTGGGGTGGATAAACCGTGTGTGTGAGGCCTTAGGGCTTCCTGTGCCGGATCGCCCCCCTCCGAACCAGCAACACGAGGATGATGGTGCCGCGAAGACGAAGGCATCGCCCCGCAAAAGGACCCGGAGCACCGCGACCACGGCCCGTACGGCGGTTGCCGCTGCTCCTGCCGGCGCGGTGAGCCCGAGGTCGGGTTCGACGAGGTATGCCGATTCAGATTTAGAGGGCGCGGAGACTGAGGGCGAAGGCGCCGGCAGCGGAGGGCGCGTCGCGGGGGCCTCGTTGCCCGCGACCATTGCCGAGGTGGTGGTGCTGGCTGGTGACACCGGTGCAGAGTCCTCGTCGCCGAGCATGGCTTTGGCGGGGCTGCCCTCCGCGAGAGCGTGTTGAGCGCCGCCTTTGCTATCCGCGCGGCCGAGGCCGGCGTCGCCGCGAGGCGGGTGCCTCCGCAAGGTGGGGTAACCCGCGAAGTCGTGGGGTGAAGTTCCGACTTCTATCGTCGTAGCTACGGAGACCCCTTCAATGGATGCTTTGCGGCGGAGGGGCCCTACGTGGCGGGTACCGCGGCGGTATCTTCCGCCCAGCGAGCGGGCGCGCTGCGATCCTCCCTTCCGTGGACTTCACGAGGGTTCGCTGTGGCGACCGGTGTTGGGAGCCTGTGGGACCCTGCTTCGAGCATCGAGGTCCCTCCACCCTGCGCCCTCCCAGCCCCTCAGGCCACGGTGACCGTGGCACAGGCTCAGTTGGCGCTAGGTCCTGACGCAGTGGTCTCCAAGCCTTCCGAGATAGCTCCGTCCGTTGGGGCCGAGGTGGAAGCGTTCCCACCCGCGGCTAGGGAGACATCTTCGCGAAGCCCCCCGCCCGCGACCGAAGGTAGGTTACGGTGGTACTCCTTCGATTTTTTTCTTTTTTTTAAAACGCCTCGTGACATGTGTAATCCCTCTTCGCAGTGACACTTATCCCGGAGGAGGAACCGTTCCTTGAGCGCGGGGGTCCCGGTGCTGGCGACACAGGTGCCGTGCGGCCAAGCCCGGCGGACTTCGTCCCTCCACCGGATACTCTGAGGGCATGGCGCGGAATTGCGAAAGACGCGGCCTCCAGCATCGGACAACAAGTGTTGCAGACCTATGGGTCAGGGCGCCTTGGAGATGCATTGGAGGTGTCGGGGGTGCGGGTAAGCGTCTGTCTTTTAGACCCCCTTGCAGCCGCTTCGCGTTTGCTAACTCCTGCGTCGCCTGGACACTCGTCTTGCTCGAGCCACGCAAAGTGCTCATGTCCGCGAGGGAGCAGCGATACGGAGCAGGCTGCGAGCCGCCGAAGAAGAGCTGCAGGGAGCTGCGGAAGGGCGATCCGCCCAGGATGCTCGTATACGCTGCTTGGAGTTGGAGTGCGCGGATATGAAGACGCACACCGATGGGCTTGTCACCGCGGCGCGAGCCTCGGCCGCGGAAGCGGTGCGGCAAGAGGTTGCTGCAAAACGGGACGGCCTTGTACAACAAATCGCTGCTCGAGAGGGAGAAGCAGCAGCTTGCTTCTTTCTCTCGCGGCGAGATCGAGCTCGCGGGCGAGATCAAGCCTTGGCGTGCTTGGCGGCCGCTGGGGCGCCATCTTGGCCCCGAAGACACTCTCAAGGGCTTGTCGCCGAAGTGCCGGCGCGCTCCTTCGGGCCTGAGGACCTGTCGCGGTCACTCCGATGGATTGGAGAGGCGGTCGGCGTTGCGTGTGGCGCCGCGGTGATCTTCGGCAGTCACTGCGCATACGTGGTGTCGTGTCTAACGTGCGCGCTTCTGCGACACCGCGGTTGTGAGCACGTTGCGGGGTTAGCCGATCCACGGCCGAGATGCCGCGGGGCGGCGTAATGTCGGCGCGCCGTGCGGCGAGCGCGCACGCCGCCGTGAGGTTCTTCCATGGCGGATATGGGAATATCGCGGCGAGGCGCAGCCATAGTCGAGCTACGGAACAACTTGCACGGCGAGGAACCTTGGCGGTTTCGGGCGAGGTCCCCAGCGTGGCGGCGATGGCGCGCGGCTCCGAGGACACCGTGGATCCACAGGTGTGATAGGAGGTTGTCGCGTGTTGGTGTGCGTTGTAACCGAAGCCCTGGTTGTCTTCTTTGTTTTGTGTTTGCAAAAATACGGAGTTGTTTTTCGCTGTTCTAATTCCTTCCCCCTTGTCCCGAGCAGCTACCCAACCGGGGCCGGCTGCTGATCTCCGACCTCGCGACCCGACGGCGTCTTCGGCGCTGGCAAAGAGCCGAGGAAGCGTTGGATTTCTGGGCGAGTCGGGCGTCTTCGAGTGGGACCTCGGTACGGATGTTACGGGCACATGTTAAGGATGAGCCTGCCAACTAGCAGCCTGGTGCGCCGGGGGTGTCTGTGCGCCTTTGTAAGCGTCCTTAGCGAATACAAAGAACAGTCTTGACCAGATCTTGCGAAGTACATCGCCACCCTCCGGCTACATTGTCCCATGGTAAGCTCGGAGGGTTTGTACGCGCGTCCGTACGCGATGAGTTGTGCCCTGCGGGGGCAGTGTGATCGAGGTATACACGTAGTTGCAATAACCGCACACGCTCAGCCCGATATCCCCTCTAAGCGCCCAATCGAAGTAGACGCGCGAGCGCTCCGTCCCCTACCCTTCGAAGTGGTGGCGGCGAGCCGGCGCCTGGTCGGCGAGACGCGCGGCGCGCCGTCCCCTACGCCGGTGGTGGCGGCGGGCCGGGCGCCTGGTCGGCGTGACGCGCGAGCCGTCCCCTACCCTTGAAGTGGTGGCGACGGGCCGGCGCCTAGTCAAAGTGACGCGCGCCAGCGCTCCGTCCCCTACCCTTGAGCGGTGGCGGCGGGCTGGTGCCTGGTCGGAGTAGACGCGCGGCGCTCCGTCCCCTACCTTCGGTGGTGGCGGCGAGCTAGCGCCTGGTCAGTAGACGCCAAAGTAGACGCCGAGCGCTCCGTCCCCTACCCTTCGAGCGGTGGTGGCGGTGGTGGCGGGCCGCGCGCTGGTCGGCAGACGCGCGGCGCTCCGTCCCCTACCGCCGGTGGCGGCGGGCCGGCGCCTGCCGGCGGCGTCGAGTAGACGCGCAGCGCTCTGTCCCCTACCCTTGAGCGGTGGCGGCGGGGCGGCGCCTGGTCGGAGTAGACGCGCGGCGCTCCGTCCCCTACCGCCAGTGGTGGCGGCGGGCCGCGCCAGTCGGCGAGACACCGGCAGACGCACGAGCGCTCCGTCCCCTACCCTTCGAAGTGGTGGTGGCGGAGCTGGCGCCTAGTCGAAGTAGACGCGCGAGCGCTCCGTCCCCTACCCTTCGAAGTGGCGGCAGTGGGGCTGGCACCTAGCTGAAGTAGACGCGCGAGCGCGTGGCAGCGGAACAACCTCTGGTGCTTCTCGCTCGCGGGTGTGCTCGCGCGGGAACCAGCCTCTGGCGAACCAGCCTCTGGTGTTTCTCGCTCGAGGGTGTGCCCGCGCGGGAACCAGCCTCTGGTGCTTTTCACTCGCGGGTGTGCCCGCGCGGGACCCAGCCTCTTAACACGTCACCTTGGTACTTTGCAGGTGGCGCGTGGGAGTGGGCCCCTGTGGTGCACTTTTCCCGCCGTAGAATTACAGGGGTAAGCTGTGCTCTGAAGTACGTGGGGGCCAATGCCCACGCCTTGTTGATACTCCGAAGAGTGCGCGGAGACAGCGTCCGCGCCTTCTTTATACTCCGGGGAGTGCGTGGGATCGGTATCCACGTCATATTTATACTCCGAAGAGTACGCACTGGGCGGCGCGTGCGTGCGCGGTGCTCGCATCTTGTTTATACTCCGTAGAGTGCATGGGATCGGCATCCACGTCCTATTTATACTCCGAAGAGTACGCACTGGGGCGACGCCCGTGCGTGCGCGGTGTTCGCGTCTTGTTTATACTCCGTAGAGTGCGCAGGGATAGCATCCGCGTCTTCTTTATACTCCGGAGAGTGCGTGCGGAGGCGGACCTCGACGCTACGTCTTATTTAGAGTCCTCACCTCCGCGCGTTGCGGGCGGTGAAATTGCGTGCGGAGGCGAACCTCGACGCTACGTCTTATTTATACTCCTTAGAGTGCGTGCGGAGGCGAACCTCAACGCTACGTCTTATTTTAGAGTCCGTAGACTGCGCGCGAGCGAGCCTCCGCGTGTTGCGGGCGGTGAAATTACGTGCGGAGGCGAACCTCGATGCTACGTCTTATTTATACTCCGTAGAGTGCGTGCGGAGGCGGACCTCGACGCTACGTCTTATTTTAGAGTCCGTAGACTGCGCGCGGAGGCGAGCCTCCGCGCGTTGCAGGCGGTGAAATTGCGTGCGGAGGCGAACCTTGATGCTACGTCTTATTTATACTCTGTAGAGTGCGTGCGGAGGTGTCCCCCCGCTCGTCTTTGTTTATACTCATGTCCGTATCTTTGACGGAGAGTGCGCGCGCGAACACGTGTCTTTATTTATACTCATGCCCGTATCTTTGACGGAGAGTGCGCGCGAGCAACGCGTGTCTTTGCTTATTATATCTCATGCTTTATTTATACTCATGCCCGTATCTTTGACGGAGAGTGCGCGTGGGAATGCGTGTCTTTATTTATACTCATGCCCGTATCTTTGACGGAGAGTGCGCGCGCGAACGCGTGTCTTTATTTATACTCATGCCCGTATCTTTGACGGAGAGTGCGCACCCGAACGCGTGACTTTGTTTCAAAGAACAGAAATTTGTGCAAACGGTGAACTTTATTAAATTCCCGCTTTGCGCGGTGAGCCATTACAAAAGTATCTTTGTGAGAGAGCGCGCGCGAGCGCGTGTCTTTATTTATACTCATGCCGTATCTTTGACGGAGAGTGCGGCGTGGGAATGCGTGTCTTTATTTATACTCATGCCCGTATCTTTGTGGAGAGTGCGCGAACAGCGTGTCTTTATTTATACTCATGCGTATCTTTGACGTCGCCATGAATGATGATGATGGCGCGGCGACTTATGCACGAGAAGCCGTGATGCGGGGCGCCCCGAGGTGTTTAGGAGCGGCCGCCCTATTATGGCGTTGTAGGGGTATCGATGTCGACCACGTCGAAGATGGCGTCCTCGCTCCGACGTTGTCGTTTTGGCGAAGGAGACTTGGAGGCATATCGGCCTAAAGCGCGCAAAGGCGCCCTCCAAATCCTTGCGGCGGGATGCTGAAGGGCCCAATCGGCTCGAGGATCCCTATTTGGTCGAAGGCGCGATGAGCGAGATGTTTGCGGAGCTTCCTCCATCGACTAGGGCGATCGACGTCGCATCCGCCACTGAGAATCGGACGACCAAAGGGTCTTGGTGGGAACTCCACGCCCTCGGCATCGGCGGCGTGAATGTGACTTCATGTTGCGCCCGATACGGCGGCGCCGCGCCGGTATGCCGCGGCGTGGTGCGATCTCGGCGCGTAAGCCTTCCGTTGTCTTGCCGAGGTGAACTCCGGTGAGGAGCCTCCGGAGATAACGTTGATAATCTGCGCCGGCTCCCTCAGGGCTTGTGGCGTAGGAGGCCTTCCGAGGTTGTTATGCGTGCGTCGGATTCGCGGAAGCCTTCACGGGCTATGCTCCTTGGTCCTGGGGGTGTTGGACGTGAGCCACAACGGGCACGCGCGCATCTGGGTTTTTGTCCCTGGCAATGCTCTGCCGTAGCGCTGCAATGGTGGCACAAGCACGTGTGTCGTGGTTGCCCGGCCGTGGATTTCGCACTTGCGTGGTCTTGCCGTCGCCGTACTCTTCGCGGGTCCGGTCGTCTCGACCCCGACCACGTCCCCGTCCTCGGCCTCGGCGCCCTCTGCCTCCGCAACCTGTGGAGGCGTTGTCTTCGGAGCCGCCCTCGATGTCAAAAACGTAACGAGGTTTCCTGGACTTGCGCTGGTCGCGCTTGGGTCTATCGCCTGGCTGGTCATTGTGTTGGGGGGTCCTTGCGTTCGGAGGCTCCCTTCAGCTGCTCTTGCTTACGCTTACCTTTCAAAGAGCCCTATTTCGGCGAGTCTTCGCTCTTGACCGGGCCTTCCGCCTTGTTGGAGTCGGAGTCATCACCGTGCCGCCTCCGCGCGTCCTCTTCCGCTCTGGCATACTCTTCCATCTTGTCGAAGAGCTTCCCGACCGTCTTAATGGGCTTACGCGCGTTGTACTCGGCCATTGGCCTCGGTCGGAGGCCTTGTATTGCTGCATTGATGACCGTTGTTTCGTTGACGTCTTTGACTTGGCAGTGCACTTTGGCGGCGGCAAGTAGTCCGGAGCCTTTCCTCGGGTTTTGCTTGCTGCGAAGAGCTGGTTCGCATCGACACGCTCGGCGTAGTTTCCACGAAAGTTGTTGTAAGTCGGTTGCGGACTGCTCCCAGCGTAGATGGTGTGGTTCAATGGTGAAGAACCGAGGATAGCGCCACGACTTGTAACGCGAGGAGCCCTTTGCCTTCGTGGTGTCGTCTCTGCCCGGCGCCGATGGCGGTCTCGTACACGCGCCACGAACTCGCGGGTCGAGTCGCCTTTGTAGGCCTCGATGGCGCTCGGGAACTTGAAATCTTGAGCCATGGCGCTGCGTAGGCCCGCGAAAGGGGACTCGGGTCTGGCGCGCGTAGTGGGGCGCGGCTAGGCGTGGGGCGTCGCGCTATCCGCCCTTTCGGGCGGGTTGGGATGCCCGCTGCCGGGGCGTGTTGGCTCGAGCCTCCTGCATGTCTGGGCGGCTCCGCGAGTCTGTTAGCTCCGCCGAATCGTTGAGGCGCGCGCGGGCCGTCTCTCCGCGGCGTGGCGGGGCTGTCGGTGCGCTTGGTGGTGCCACCGGCATGGTGGTGACCACGGCCTGCGCGCCCAGGCTACGCACCGCGTTGTCCCGGAGGGCCCTAGAGCCGGTGACGAGGTTCGCGTCGCTGCTGGGGTCATTCACCGCTTCTGCGCCGGGTGGAAAAACGGGTGCGCTTGCGTTGCCATCGCCGGGGTTGGCCGTCGGGGCAGCGCTGGTGGGATCGGTCGTCGTGTCGGTGGCGGGGTTGGTCGTCTCGTCGATGGCGGGGTTGGTCGTCGCGTCGATGGCGGGGTTGGTCGCCACGCCAGTGGCGGGGTCCTCGGTCGCACCTACACCACTGCTCATACCTGCGGCTGCTAAAGCCGGCCCTTGTCTTGGCGCGAGACCGCGCCTCCGCCTTCTTCTTCTTCGCCGACGGTGAAGTTTTCTTTAGTGCCATCCTCCTTCAAATCTGGAGGCTTGCTCTGTCCTCCCCACGGACGGCGCCAAGCTGTTGTGATTCTGAACCAAGCAGAGAGAGTGTAGTAGTGGAGAGTTGAGTAAATGAATGGCTTAGGCCCCTTTCCTTGTGGCCTATGTCTTATATTACATCCACATGGGGAGTGCCTTTACAATTATACCATTATGTATGAGTTCCCCCCTCAGGGGTACCTATGTCACTATACATGTCCTATTCTGGGCCTTACACTCCCTTAACAGGCCTGCTGGGCTTAGGTGGGAGCCACCCCTACAACAAGATGGTTTGTAAATTTTTAGTTGGACTTGTCCTATGGAATGTTTATATTAATTTGGTCTATTCTGTTTTTAAAAAATATTCTTGTATAATTGCTTTAATCAGTTGCTTAATTAATTATATTTAGTTGTAATTTGTCGGTTAAAATGGATTAGAAAATACTGGTTCTCACAATTATCAACAATTTATAGTGTTGCATGCTATGCATTCCTTTCACAGCAAATTCAGAACTACAGAAATAATGTTTAGCTCTGTAGGTGAGCAACGACAGGCAGCATGCATCAAAAGAGAATAAGGCCTGAAAGTAGCTTAACCACTTGTGTTGGCCCTGACAACCACGATGTCCAATGGCTCCCTGCTGCGAGGCAGGTTGATGACCAGATGGCTCGGCTGCCCATGGCGTCCGGCGCGAACGCACAGCGTGAGGCGGAAGAACAGCAGTGGAGGGCCCAGAAGATGCACCAGCCTTGTCCTCAGAAGAATCGCGTGCCTCCCGGTGTACTGAAACGAAGCCCAGTCTTTCTCGCTGAAGTTGCCGGAGTCGTCGGCCCGCACCCACCGGATCTTCCGCTGTGCGGAGAACCACCGCCCGCAAAGACGGGAGAGTGATGAGCACAAGCAGGCTAAGGCCCTGTTTGGATACTTAGGTCTAAAGTTTAGTTGGCTAAAGTCCAGGACTAAACTTTAGACAACTAAACTTTAGCCACTAAACTTTAGACCACAGGGCTGTTTGGATTGTGGACTAAAGTTTAGTTCTGGTCCAATAAATGACTTTTGTACCCCCTGGGATTTTTGAGGCGTTGTTTGCTTGCTAAAATAATAATCAACCCAATTGGTAATGATAAATAAATAATTTAAACTTGGTACAATGTCGGGACCCCGGATTTCCAAACCCGGACCCTCTGTGTATTACTGCACTAGTCCCAGATCAAAGCTAGTGCACACAGTTTAACCAGAAATGATTCATAACCAACAACGCATTATTACAATAATAAAAAGTACGACCACCGGTCTCATTATTACAAAGGAGGTTTAAGACCTCGCACACAAGAAATAGAGCGGAAGCAAATAAAACTCGAGGTGACCCATCAATTCGCCACGGGCAATTGGTAGGGAAGCGCGACCTAGTCCTCGGGAAGAATCCATCACGACCACAAGCGAAGCGATAGTCGTAGTCACCTTCTTGAGCTTCAACTTCCTCACGAGATGTTATTTTTAAGTGTAGCATGTGAGTACATAAAGTACTCATAAGTCTTGGGAAAAATGCATAGATGCAAGGCTTAACAAAGAAGGCCATATGGTTCTTTTGCACAAAGCAACATTTTAAAATTCAATTACTACTAATTATTTTGAAGGCATTATTTTAATGAAGTAAATGTTTTAACAAATTAACTTTCTAGCGAAGGTTCCAACTACCAACACTAGCTAACCAATTACCATTGGTCAAGTTTTAAATCTGCGAGTTCCATCCACCCTCTCTGCTCCATCCGCGAGATTCCCTTCGAGAGTTCCCTCCACTCTCGAATACAAAACTTTTGATTTTAAAACAAAACCAGAAATCTACCATGTGAATGCATTCCTTGCCCGCCCTTGACCGTAGGCACGGCTATTCGAATAGTTTTACACTCTGCAGAGGTTGTACAACTTTACCCACAAGAGATAAATTATCTTAATAGTCAACATGCTTCCTTTGGCATGAGACCCGGATGAAATATCACAAAGCCTTTCACCTACTCCAAGTATAGCTAGAGACCACCCACGAGGTTTCACCGCAGAAGGGTTAAATCCGCCAATCAAAGCCCCTCTTGCGCCATATGAGTCTGATAAACCTGTCCCTCACTATGAGTAACCAGTACACCACGGCACTCAATACACCACTGGTGATATCTAAACTACACCTTTATAGGTTAGTTAGCTAGGTCGTACCCATATAGACTTGTGGTTGTGCGGTTAATGCTCGGTTTGGACAAACACAAGCGTCGGTCCTTAATTGACTAGGGTGGAACATACACTTAACAAGTTCTCGTGCTTCTGCACCAACCCAAACAACCATCCACCTAATCTAAACCAACTTTCACATTTTTATTTTATTTTAAAATCACGGTGACAACTCAATTGCCACTTCACTTTCAAACACAAGGATTTAATAATAAACCATAATTTCCATTTCCAAGATTTTCCAAAGGTACTAGATAGCATGACTAAGCATTAACCTATCTTTCTAATATTCACAAAGATTAATAGTAATCTCATTATTGAGACAAAGGGAGTTCTAGGGTGACAAGGTACATGGCAATCAATGTCAAATGAGGGTATAACAAAGTTGGAGTAACTAATTCCTAAAGACTTGAACTAGTGACTTTATGTAAATAGCAATGCACATAATTTAAAATATTTTAAAAACATTTCAAAAGCATAGGCTCGAAATGATCAAAGGAGACTTGCCTTCTTGCAGGGTTTCTGGTCTTCTTCTTTGCTGTGAAGAGGATCGTCGACAACGTTGGAATCTACGCGAGGAAAGACGAAGCAACAAAACAAATAAATACAAAAGAAAATTCAAATAAAATCCAAAAAATTCAACAGAGGCCATAGTTGGATAGATTATGATTTTAGATGAATTTAGAAATTTGAATGGCTGGAATTGGAGTTAAAATGAGAAAGTTATGCTCATTTGAAAATCTCAGATTTGAATAAATCGATAAATTCGGAAATTTCTGACAGTGGGACCCATGGAGAATTAAATTTTAATTTCTATTTTTATTTTGAGGGACTGACAGGTGGGGCCCATGAGCAGTAACCAGGGCGGTCAGCGACATGTGGGACCCATCGGGCGGTGAGCCCACGGCTCGACCTCGACACATGGGACCCAGCTGGACTCGGGCCCACTTGTCGAGATAGCACGAGAGGTGGGGCCCAGCGGCGATGGCCCGCACCGATGGCGGCGGCCGTGGCGGGTGGGACCCACTTGTCGGCGCGAAAACAAGCGAAAACTCAACCCGGCGCGCGGGCGAGGACTCGAGCGCGTCGGGAGTTACTGGCGGCGGTGATAACCAAGTGAGCGAGGCGTTGCCTACCCAATAAGGGTAGGTAACCCTCTTGAGGATACCTTCGGCGGGCGAGATGGTGGGCGAGCCGGCCGCGCAGGAGGCCGAGTCGTTCGGGCGTCGTGAAATGCAATCCGGAGCGAGGAGCCGGTTGGAGAAGTCGGCGAGGCTCGGGGTGGCGGAGATGGCCGCGCAGCGAAGAAGCGTCTGCGCGGCTCGGGTCTCTGGTGCGGCAGCGCTCCGGTGGCGGGAGGCGGCCGAGGTGTCGGGAGGATCGCCGGCGCGAGATGCTCGGGGTGGCGGCAGCGGGCTCGGGTCACCGAGCGGCGGCGATTGCTCGTCGGCGACTTACCGGCGCGCCGCGGGAACTTCTCGGTGCGGCGGCGCTCGAGGCTCGGGGTGAGTGGGCGCTGCGGGAGGTGGTGCGGGAGAAGGCGGAGCCAAGGGGGCTTTATAGGGCGGAGGAGGGGACACGGCGCGCAATCGCTCGCGGTGTGTCGGCCGAAAAAGGAAGAAAAGGAGAAACGGAGAAAGAGGCGCTGATGGAAGGAAGCCGGAAGATCGGGGATCTTGATCGGCGGCGTCCGGGCTTCCAAACCGGAGAAGACGAGAGGAAAGGGCGGATTCGGCTCGGTGCGGCCGTCGGCGAGAAAGGAAAGGGGAGGAGAGAAAGGAAGGCGTCGGCTCGCGAGGCAGCGGATCCGGCAGTGGGCCCGCGTGCGGTGAGAGAGGAGGAGAGGCCGGGCGGTGCGGATGGTCGCCACGCGACCGAGGCGGATCGGCGCGTCGAGCGAAGGCGGCGGGGCGGCCGAGATGAGGCGGGCTGTACACGCGTCGCCCAAAGAGGAGGATGGCGGGATGCGAACGCGGTGGCGGACAGCCGGGGCCGAGCGGCGAGAGAGAATGAGGGGAAGACGGGAGGCGACAGGCCGGGCCGCTGCGGAGGAGAAGAGGCGGGCGGATCGGCCGAGCGGCGACGTGGGCGAATCTGGGCCGTCCACGCGTCGGCCGGAGGAAAAAGGAGGGATTTTATTTTCAGAATTTGATTTAGATTTTCAGAAAAGGCTAGAAAATTATTTAGGCCTCAGAAAAATATGAAAATACCTCCAAAAATTCCAGAAAAATTCACAGAAGCTCCTGGACATATTTTGGGCTAAATAAGATTATTTCCAACTACTGTTGATATTTAATTTTCATATTTTGAATTACTTTTTAAGCTCTAAAAATAGTTTTTAAATTCCAGAAAGGCAAATAAAAGCCAAGTAAAATCCAATTACCTTAAAATAATTAATTTGAATTTAAATTTTTCAAAAAGCCAAAATTTTGGGATGTGACATACAACAGATAGGTCAATAAAAAAAGTTCATCCACATGCGGACCGACTGTAATCCAAAGAAAATATAGTTAAAATAATACATAAAATTTTGGAGACATGATTCCGTGCTACTTTTTTATCTACATCACTCTCGCCTAGCAAACAACGCGTTAGCGATGTTATCACGGAAGGTATTCATGTTATGATCCTCGCCACCGCCATGTCGATTGCCACCCCTTGGCTCAGATGGAGGTTCCTCAGGCATTGGCATATAGTTTTCATCTCCATCACATCTATCAAAGTCCACGTCTGCTATTGCACTTTCACGAATAAAATTATAGAGAGCCATGCATGACAGTATTATTTGGCTTTGCTTTGGCATCGAATATGACGGTAAGCCCAACAAGATCCTCCATTTCATCTTCAAAACGCCGAAAGAACGCTCTATGACATTGCGAAGAGATGAGTGATGAAAATTGAATACCTCATTTCGTCCACTAGATCTTGGTCCTTGTCTAAACTCCGGCAGATGGTATTTTACCCCCTTGTATGGTGCAAGATAACCCGGTCGGTTAGGGTAGCCCGAGTCAACGAGGTAAAATTTACCTAAATGAATCAAGCACAAATATGTTAAAACTATGAAAATTAGATGAAATACCAAATGACATTCAATATGAATAATTGATTGTACCTAGTGGAGGATGTGGGAATTTGTGACCATATTTATTTGTAGCATCATTGAACACTCTCATATCATGGACTGAACCCGGCCATCCCGCGAGAACAAAGGTGAACCTCATATCGAAGTCACAAATGGCTAACACATTTTGGGACGTGTAACTATGTCGATCCGTATGCTGAACGACCTTTGACACTGGCACAACAACTGGTATATGTGTTCCATCTATAGCTCCAATACAATTATCAAACAAAGGATTCCAACCTAGGGTGAACCGTTCTAAATTCTGGATCATTTGGTTTGATAACATCTGCTGAGAGCCTGTAAACACTCTACAATACTTCATCAAATTTCCTACTGACCGTCTCGATTGACCTCTGAAAACGATTGTCTGCTTGTCTAACCGATTGAGGGGCACCAACCATCCATAAAAACATGGCCAAACCTTCTATCGACGACATCTTACATGATGACTTCAAGCCATATGATGTAACTAGCAAATCATGCAGTCTGTAAAACATTTCCTTACTCATCCTAAACATGTTGTAACAAGATCTAGAATTATTCAATGTCTTCATAACCCAATCAATGCCTGATTGTTCAACAGTCCTCTGCTTGGATTTGTTCATGTAAGTTTCAAAATAGTACGTACCAATAATGCATGCAATGGCTGCAAATTGTCGTTTCCTCCTACGATGTTCCTGTGCCGCCTCAAGTGCATTGTCTTCATCATCACTTGATGAAAAATTCGTCTACAAATAGGGCAGCCCCCACATGTTAGATCATGATTACAGTAATTCACAAGTGCCACAATTAAAAAACTATTTCAACATTACACCATGCTGACAATAAACAGAGTTCAAGCAAACATTAATAATAAGCAAACATTCATAGTAAGTTCATGCAAACATTCAAAGTAAGTTCATGCAAATAAAGATAGGCACTACTACTGTCTCACGATCCTAGTTCGTCTAGTACAACTTCTTCATGGTGCACCACCTCTTCAACCATATAAGCCTAACTTCTTTTGTGGTGAAGTTGAAGAATGCCTCGCGGTTTTCAGCCTTCACAAACAAATTGGTAGCCATGAAATACTCAATGCTATCTTCTGCCGCCCCACTTTCCACTGCCAATTGGAGAGCTTTCTTCATTGATTTGGCCATTTTCTCGCCTGAACTTTCTTCCTTGAAGTTGTCAAGTATTCCTTTCAGCACCTTCACCATAGGACTCTTTGTTTTTTTTTGTAGGACTCATGGCAGTAGTAGTAGTAGTGCTGTTGCTGCCTCTCTTCCTGGTACTAACACTCATTGAGTTGTCTTCCATCCCATCTTCCTCTTGGTCTTCCTCACTCTCATCATTTCCATCTACAATTATTTCACCAGGAACACATGCTGAAGACCCATCAACAGCGACATGTTCAAATATTTCCTCCAGGTGTGCAAGATTGTCTGGAGATCCAGTTCTCAGCCTCCACCAATCGGGTTTGTTCTGAAATAAAGTAAACAAGTGTCAACATTAATTAGGACAACACTTTATAGAACAAGTGTCTGGAGGCAAGAAGCTGATTGCTGATTGAGGACAACATTAATCTGGTTCGTATCACAGAAGTTGTACAGGTGTGAAAATTAATGTATGTCTACTGAACAATTAAATGCATACAACTACTGAGTAAGATATACTCTGTGAAATCTGTACATGCCCGAGAAAATTCAGTAAATTCAGTAAATTATATTTTTGGCAAAGAAGCAATTCAGTAATTCTAACTAAGCGACAAAACAAGATTACCAGTAACAAACTAAACATGACATAAAAGCGGTGTTATCATTACCTTTGTGTGTCTATCCCAGAAATCATCATCAGCCATCACTGAGCCATTAGCATTGCGTCCCAAACCAGTGTGTCCGTTGAGGTACAGCCAAAACTGATAGAGCCCCTTCAATTGATCCCATCTGTTTCTCAGTTGTTTCCTACTGTGTTTTAGGTGGGTACTAATGTAGTACTTCTCCGCCATATTCACATAACCCCTGTTAGTAATGAATCCATTGCTATGATTGCCTACCCTCTTTTCCTCAAGACAAATGTCGCAGAAAATAGAAGTATTTTCAGCACCCAATTTGCCTTGTCAAGCGATACCCATCTAGGTTGTTTCAAATAAAAAATATAATGTCAACAAGATATTTTAAGCTCCATGTTTATTAAAGTGGCTATTGATTTATGAAGAGCATCCATGAACTCCATGTTTAAACATCGAAAGGTCAACAAGAATGAGGTGAACAGAGAGACCACATACTGGGATCAACTTCCCTGTGTCTTCCATAAACAGGAGCTCTGGATGGACATAAACATAATAGACTAAGGGCGGGTTTATCGAGCAATATCAACTTAGCTAGTATGGTCTTGGTGAGAATACTCCAAATAAAAGTATTTAGATAAGAAATGCTTCAAGTTAAGAGATTGATGTTTGTTTTAGTGAAATGCTCAAAATCAAAGGATCAGCATTACAATGAAAGCAACTTGGAGAAGTCCACCATTTATTTAGTACATGAACCACACACCGCTGATTATATATCACTTCATGTTTGGTTGGCTAGTGAAAATAGGGAATAAGGTATATCCATAGGACACCACAAAAGAAATGCATCTTACTCCTAAGAAAACCAAAGTGTAAACCAAAGCTCAAGTAATAAGCCCTATCCAGAAACTTTAAGGTGCACTTAATTGGCAATAAAAAAAGATTACAACATCTTCCTTAAGGAGGGCTGCTAACTGTGTAGATAGAGGCACTTGCGGGAAATCATTAACAGAATTAATGAAATAAGTAATGCAATTTCTTAGTGTTTCTATAATCCACACTTCAATTTCGGTAATGCAACCTGTACTATTATTGACAAATTGACAAGGGGTCCTAGGTGCATCCCTGGAGACATCCATAATTTGGATCAAGTAAGGTGTGCTCACCGAAAAATTATTTCCAAGAGTTTCATCCTCTTCTTCAATACCAGCACCTCCAAAGCCATCGCCTACTGCGTCAATTTCTTCGGTCATACCCACAGGATCTTCAAATTGTGGAGGGCCTTGGTGGCTTGACGAGCTGCCACCCGCGGCTGCTGCACGCCCACCATTGTTAGGCGCTCGAGCCATGCGAGGAGCGCGGAACGGCATTGGGCCATTGCTACCGACATCAACACTCACTGGCGCTTTACCAGAAGTAGCCCGCAGCACAGCTCCAGCACGCCCGCCACGCCCAGCAACGCCGCCATGGCCACCACGACCGCCTCTGCTAGCGGCAGATCCACCAACGCCGCCACGGCCACCACGGCCGCCTGTGCCAGCAGCAGCTCCAGTTCCTCCACGCCCGCCAGACCCGCCACGGCTGCCTCTGACGCCACGGGCACCACGAGCGCCACGGCCACCACTGCTTCCATCTTCAACCGGCGCCGATTCAAGAATCTCTTGGTACGACCCCATGTGCGGGAAATCAAGAGCTGACGATGAGTTGAGGTCAAGACCGAACATGCCGTCTTCACTTGAGGGCACGGGATCGGTTTGGGAGAAGAAATCATAGGGGAGGGGATCTTGGGGGCGCATGGACGCATCGTCGACGGGATCCATGAGAGGAAGGCGGGGAAGGGCATGGCGGTTGGATGGTCGGTGGTGGTGGGATGCGCGGCGGGGGCGGCATTGCGAAGGCCGGGCGGCGGTGGGATGGCTGGGTCGCGGCGGGTTCAGCGGGGGCGTCGGGAGTCCTGGCGGGGAAGTTGCCGCCCGATGGTCGGCGGGGCAGTGGGATGGTCGGCGGGGGCGGCGGTGCGAAGGCCGAGCGGCGGTGGGATGGCTGGGTGGATGCGGGTTCGGCGAGAATCGGCGAGGGAAGTAAGGAAGTTGCCGCCCGTGTGGATTTTTTTCGTGCGGGGGCGTCGGGAGTCCGGGCCCGTAGAGACTTTTTTTTTCGGGGGAGGAAGATTTTTCACAGTGGCAAAACCGTCTTTTACGTGCGGGAGCCGGGATAAATCGAAACTTTAGACCACTTTAGCTCAGTTTCGTGGTCTAATGATCTAAAGTGTTTTTTAGGGGTTAGGTAAAGTTTAGATCTAACTTTAGACCACTTGTTTGGAGACTTTAGACCTAAACTTTAGTAACTAAACTTTAGATGGAGGGATCCAAACAGGGCCTAAGAGCTTTGCCCATCGGACTGCACATGATCATGAGAGAAATGCACAGAATTAGCAAACTTGCCAAGTTTTAGTAATCTAGGCACAAAAGGTAGCAAGAATCTGTACAATCTTGAGCGCAGCAGGAGTGACTAGCAATTTCAGCAACAATTAAAGTTGATGTTTAGTCAAGAACAGTGCCAACAATTGCGCCAGAAAGAACCCAAATTCACAGAATTAACAGCTCTTGCAAGAAATCCAATAAATTATCATTGAAGCAAACAACCGCAAGAATCGCATGCTCTAGAGAGAACAGAAATCCAAATATTTTAACAGTTATTGAAAGAAAGGATGTATGACACAAACATGCTCAGGAATGGCATGCTCCAAGAAAGAACCCAATTCGACCACACAATTGACAGCTCCAAGAAGAGGGGACGACGAACTCGCATCAGGTGCGATCGGGAGCTCCGGCCTGCCAAAATTCCGGGGGACAACCGACGACCTCCACCGCCCGCTGCATCTGAAACACCTCAAAATTTCAAAGAATTTGAAATTTTTCTTGAATTTTGATTGAATTCCAAATCCTTCCTAATTTAGCAATTCCAGTGAAATTCCGCTTTCCTTTCTCGGCCTTTCCGTTTCCTCCTCTTGCTGGCGCCTCCCTGTGCAGTCGCCACCGCTGAACCGCCTCACTGTTCGGCTGTCCACGCGCCACGCAATTGCCGGCTGGGATTGCGGCCGCCTGCCCTCGTGCGTTCACACCCGTCTGACCTTGTGGTCCCACCGTCCAGTCGCCGAGCCCTTGCTCTTGCTCGCTTCACGCGCCGCCGCTCGCGCGCTCGCTTCTCTCGTCGCGACACACCGCTTCACTCCTTGTTGCGTACGCCTGCGCCGTATTGCCGCTGTCAAATCATCGCCAGCCCTTGCAGGATGCCAGTGCCAGCTCTCCCCCTGCTCTCTGTGCAATGGCAGAGCTCGCCTTATCTCCTCGCTAGCGTGAGAGAGACGAGCTCGAACCGTCTCATCGTGGCCACCGACAACCATTGCTTTTTAAGCCTTGCGGTCACTGCCAAACACTTTACGCCACTCCCACATACCTCCCCGAGCCACTAATTTCAGCTCTAACCACTCCCACATAACTTTACTGCCTAAAAACTGTCTGGGGATCCATGGCTTGTGTCACTGGAAAGTAGCTCCTTCCATTGCTTGTGCTAAAATGTTGGCATACCAATGCTGTCAGATTTAATATGATAGTACAATTGCAGGAAATGAAATCTGCATCTCATGCAGTTAAACTAACAATAGGTGCACAAATGGATTTAAAATTTTGCCTCAGTAATGATAATGTTAGACATGCCATCAGACCAAATGCCAAGCAATGTAAGTGTAAGACCATGTGGTAGCAGTTTCATGAGAGTGATGAGTATTTGACATTACTTATGTCTTGTTTTTATTAATTGAGTTTGATCTTTGTGAATTTACAACAGTTTCATGAGAGTAATGAGCATTTGACATTACTTAAATCTTGTTTTTGTTAATTAAGTTTGGTTTTTGTGAATTTATATTTTTGACATGTACTTTTCTGGTAGCACCGGTAGACCAGCCGTGCCTTAACGGTCTGACCGGTCGGTGCTGACGGTCCAACAGGCATTTATGGAGCGGTCAGACCGACTATTGCTTAGCGATCTGACTGGTGGCTGTCTAGCGGTTTGACCAGGTTGATAGTCACGGTCAAACTGGCCCCTCTTTTTGAGAGGAGTTGGTTTTGAGTTATTTCTTATGGTGCTAGTCGTGGTGGGAGTTCGTGCAAGTATTAGTGTTGTAGGGGTGGCCCAACCCCCGTGACTGGGCCGTGCAACTAGTCCAATATGTAATAGGCCCAATAATGTAAAGGAATATAACAGTGTAAATATATACCAGTGTACCCTCATCCCTTGTAAGCACTAAGGGGTAGAATGGGGATTTCCCATTCTACCCCACTCATATATATACACCCCCAGGAGGGGCAAAGGGAAGGGACATCTCCCTCATTCTCACCACCTCTCCAGATCTAGCTCTCTTCCTCTCCTATCGATCCCCTCTCTTCCTGTTTAGCCCGTAGCTACGACAGATGGCGCCGTCCGTGGGGACCGACGAGAAGTTGCGTCTAGAGGAGGCTTCTCCAGCATTCAACGAAAGATAAGTAGTTCGTTCGCTAAAAATCTAGCCATTTTTTGATTATGGAGGCGTACGGGCTCTGCCTGCAAACCTGGCTGTATTTTGTAGATGCGGCATTGAGTAGATCCAGTGAGATTGCCCAGATCCATGAGGTTGATCGAGTGGCGCAGGCGCGCCGCAGGCCACCACGCCGCTCCGAGCTCCGCGCCGACTTCGCCGTTGGCTTTACATCGACTCTAGGCCGTCAGACCGTGTCGCGTCAAGGTCTTCGTCGAGCGATGCCTCTGCGTGTTGGCCCAAGACTCCGCAGGGCGCAAGGACAGCGGGCGCACCAATTTGCGTCGGACAGACTCGCGTAGACGGCGGCTCCGCACGTCTTCGAGCCAAGTACGCATCGACGAAGTCTTCCGCGAGCAGGACTCCGTTGCGCCACAGCTCCGCACGTCTTCGCAACACGCGTCTTCGAGCCGCGTCCCCGCGAGTATGTATATATGAGCTGCTCATGCGTATTTATACGTACGTACTACTCCATGCGTGAAAGGTCAGCACGTGTATGTCCAGGCATGCATTAATGTCTACCCATGCATGGTTATCCATTTGCATGTTGGTCCATGAAAAGGTCCATTCATTGCATCCCATCATGCATGCATATTATCCATTCACGTGTACGCATCCGCCTGAGCACGTCTGGAGTGTACATGCGTGCATGATTTCCTCTCTCTTTGCGGCGTTCGCGTCCGACGCCCTGCGCGGAGGCCGGTTCCTGCTGCGAGGGTGAGCGGAAATTCTGGCTCGGCTTCGTCTGTGCGGAGGCGGGCGGCGACCGGAGCCTGTCTTCGTCGACGCGGTGGCTCTGCACGGGCTTCGGTGTCGGGCCCCCCGAGCTTCTCGCTATGTCGGCATCACCCTCCGCCAGGTCTCCGTGACCCGACTCCACGCCTCCGCGCCACGGCATCGACCCCCGCCGGGCCTCCGCGAGCCGACTCCGCGCGATGGACTTCGCAGGCGCAACATCGGCCTCCGCGCGACGTCTGCGGCCTGGGCTCCGACTCCGCGCGAAGGACTGCGTAGGCGCGACGTCAGGCCTCCGCAAGTCTCCGCGAGTCTCCGCGTGACGTCAAACCTCTGCGGCGGGCCTAAGCATAATATCACGTCGCCGCCACCCTTTCGCGTTGGCCTCTGGTCGCCCGCCCGAGCCCGCGTCCGGATGCCTTGGTCTCCGCCGGCCTTCGCTCGCCCTCGCAGGCTCCACGCCGCCTGGCCCTTCGCACGGCTACAGCAGGCTCCGTCTTCGGCGCCCGCGCGCACCTCCGAGCCGCGACATCCACCTGGCGTGTGCGCCTTGGCCTCCGCCTCCGCACGCGCCAGTCTACGAACTCTAAACAAGTCGTGCGCTGAGGTCTGCCTCCGCACGCAAGAGTCCGCGGACTATAAATCAAGTCGTGCGCCGAGGTCTGCCTCCGCACGCGAGAGTCCGCGGACTATAAATAAAGTCGTGCGCCGCCGTCCGCCTCCGCACGCGCCAGTCTACGGACCCTAAACAAGTCGTGCGCCGAGGTCTGCCTCCGCACGCGAGAGTCCGCGGACTATAAATCAAGTCGTGCGCCGAGGTCCGCCTCCGCACACGCCAGTCTACGGACTCTAAACAAGTCGTGCGCCGAGGCCCGCCTCCGCACGCACCAGTTATCCTCACGCACTCTACAGAGTATAAAAATTGCGCAATGGCCGAGACACTAGGGAGTGCCGCGCCTTAGTGATGCGGCACTTGGATATCGCGCACTCGTGCGCGTTGCACCAGGGAATGCACCGTGACCTTTTTGAAGGTAGGGGAACGGCGGTCTCGCCTCCCTACCTCGGCGGGCGTAGTGCCTTCGGCCTACGCTCCAAGCGCCCGCTCTCCGCGGGCACTCCTTTTTGAAGGTAGGGGAACGGCGGTCTCGCCTCCCTACCTCGGCGGGCGTAGTGCCTTCGGCCTACGCTCCAAGCGCCCGCTCTCCGCGGGCACTCCTTTTTGAAGGTAGGGGAACGGCGGTCTCGCCTCCCTACCTCGGCGTGCGTAGTGCCTTCGGCCTACGCTCCAAGCGCCCGCTCTCCGCGGGCACACTTTTCGAAGGTAGGAGAACAACAGTGCCGACACGTCTTCGGCGCTCGACGACACGCCTTCGGCCTCGACTCCGCCGTCCGCCTCGTAGGCATCGCCTCGGTGGGACGGCACGTCTTCGGCGCTCGACTCCGTCGTCCACCTTGTAGGTATCGCCTCGGCGGGGCGGCACGTCTTGGCGCTCGGCGACACGTCTTGGCGCTCGACTCGCCGTCGCCTCGTAGGCATCGCCTCGGCGGGGCGGCACGTCTTCGGCGCTCGGCGACACGTCTTGGCGCTCGACTCCGCCCGCCTCGTAGGCATCGCCTCGGCGGGGCGGCATGCCCGGCCTTGACTCGCCATCCGCCTCGTAGGCATCGCCTGGCGGGCGGCACGTCTTCGGCGTTGAGGCGCGCCGGCCTCGACTCGCCGTCCGCCTCATAGGCATCGCCTGGCGGGACAGCACGTCTTCGGCGCTCGGCGACACGCCGGCCTCGACTCGCCGTCCGCCTTGTAGGCATCGCCTCGGCGGGGCGGCGCGTCTTCGGCGCTCGACTCGCCGCTCGACTCGCCCTCGCATCGCATCGCCTCGGCGGGACGGCACGTCTTCGGCGCTCGACGACACGCCCTCGGCCTCGACTCCGCGGTCCGCCCCGTAGGCATCGCCTCGGCGGGACGGCACGTCTTCGGCGCTCGACGACACGCCTGCGGCCTCGACTCCGCCGTCCGCCTCGTAGGCATCGCCTCGGCGGGACGACACGTCTTCGGCGCTGACTCCGCCGTCCGCCTCGTAGGCATCGCCTCGGTGGGCCGGCACGTCTTCGGCGTTCGATGACGCGCCTTTGGCCTCGACTCCGTCGTCCGCCTTGTAGGCATCGCCTCGGCGGGACGGCGCACCTTCGGCGCTCGACGACGTCTCCGGCGCTTCACCGGTTCCTTCATAAGCATTGCCTCTAGGGTCGGCGAGCTATCAGTTGCATCGGCACCCTCGTGCTTGCTGTCAGGGAACGGGGGGCTGGGGTGGTCGATCGCGTCAGCTCGCCCATCGGGACCTCGCGCTTCTTTGTCGAGAATCTTATTGTAGGGGTGGCCCAACCCCCCGTGACTGGGCCGTGCAACTAGTCCAACATGTAATAGGCCCAATAATGTAAAGGAATATAACAGTGTAAATATATACCAGTGTACCCTCATCCCTTGTAAGCACTAAGGGGTAGAATGGGGATTTCCCATTCTACCCCACTCATATATATACACCCCCAGGAGGGGCAAAGGGAAGGGACATCTCCCTCATTCTCACCACCTCTCCAGATCTAGCTCTCTTCCTCTCCTATCGATCCCCTCTCTTCCTGTTTAGCCCGTAGCTACGACAATTAGTTATTGAATTTTCATGCATGTATTAGTCACAGCATAGGTTCATGCATATGTTTTACTAATTGAGAGTCAAGTACATGTCATTTGTGTTCGGATTGATTGATTTGTCTTTGATGTGCAGGTGTTTTAATGATGGATTGCAGCCAGCAACAGGACCGAGACTTGGTGGCCATAGAGTGTTATGTAAGTCTGGGTGAAGCATCTTCTCAAGCCAAGAGCACGGGAGAAAGACAAATATCATGAGGAGGTAATGCATATATCTAGTGTGCTAATCGGTCTTATGTGTTTCAAGTTATGATGGTTCTCAGAGAGATGTACGATCTAGAGGAAAGCATTGGGTATCACTGACTATGGTGTGATGTTGATGTGCCCTGGGAATTAGATGTTTCAAATGGTGGCGGCCTTAGCTCAGGCATATGATCTTAACGACAAGTCATGGGCATTGCATTGTTTGTGAAAGACCAGTGGGTGGTTATTATGAAAATTATCTAATACTGGGTGGAGTGACGGTTTATAAAACCACGATGCTGGCCTAAGTCATTTAGGTTACGTCTTTGTGATTGGAGTGTCTTATCGGGCTTGTTGAGCCTTTGGAAGTTGTGCTTTGAAAAGCGTGCAATTGTGTGCAATATAAAACCTGTTTTGTGTGCGGATTATCGGGTTTTCATATATATAAGTGGTGTGATCCATTAAAGAGTGGCTAATTATTATGGTTAAGTGAGAGGTGAGGAGACTCCACTATATAAACTCTTGTATTGAGAGAGAGAGAGAGAGATTTAGATCAATCAAGCCTAGGGTTAGGGTTTTCTTGTGTTGGAGTTTTGTGTGTGTGTATGTTTTAATTTTAGAGCTCTGCCATCATAAGAGATTGGTTATAAAAATTTCTCTTAAAGTGAAATGAACATCCAAAGTTTACCCAACTAAGTTGTACCATGAATCCTCTCTTGTTCTTTTGATTTGCTTATCTCTCTTCTTAATCTTTTCTGGTGTCAAGGACATGTAAGAGGTGGAGATATCTACTAGAGATAAGATCTCATCTATCTAGGTATAATCTAGAGGAAGTTCTTAAGTTGTTCGGTTTTCCTCAAGAGGGTGATTTGAGAGTTTTGCTCTTATAGGTGATTTGGGTTGAATTCATGATGTGATCTAATTTGCTTTGATATGTGAGAACCCATCTAAATTCATCTAAATTATCTAGAACTCACGAGTTAGAGCAGATCTATATTTCCCTCTTTTGCTCGGTTTTGGTGCAACTTTTCTTTAAATAAAAAAAATATCACACCTTTGGTAACGGTTATCTTGATCATTGATTGAAATAGGTTCGTGACATCCTAGAGAATGTGTATAGCAAGCTTCAAGTCATTTGGATCATCGGAATCAAAAGTTACATTGATTCTTGGTTTTAAAATCGTGCTAATTTTACTGTTCACCGCCTAGAGGTCTGATCGTTAGATGATAGAGGTCTAACCGTTGGTAGTTAGAGGTCTAACCAGTGTTGGTTTGCTTTTCTGAAGTTTTGCCACCTTTGGCTCTGGGATTTGGTGAGTTTGTGAATTTGTATTTCCGTTGTATGGTATTGTTGATATTTGGGAAAGATTTTAAAAGAGTCATTCACTCTCTCTGACTCGTCATACTCAATCCTACAATAAGACTGCATAATAGCCCGTATACAGCAAAGATTTTTCGTAGTGTTCCAAAAGATTAGCAACTTTTGGTTTTTGTTAATAGGAATCAACCACAAGTATTCTGAGAGATGGTAAAAGCAAAGCACGAAGCATCACACAGAGTAGTTCTACCAATGTATCTGCCAGCTTAGCTGAACACATGAAATTTACTGAACAAAGGTACCCAAATTTCCCCAAAAAAATTCACTTGAAATTTGGCCGCGTTCACTTCTTCTAACTTCTCCCAATCTGCGCAGTTCAGCTCCAGCTTAGCCAGATTTTTTTTGGCTAGATATATACCTGCCTCACCTTTTTGTGTAACCCTAGAGATCCTTGACAAAACTAAAGAAAGATTAAGTCTGATCCAGCATATTCCCCCTTTGACAATCACTAGTGCAAGCACTACAAAAGGCACTCACTAGCTTAAACAACTAAAAGGAAAAGAAAGAGAAAGGGCATCTGGTGCTTTGAAATGATGGCATTGAGTGGTTGGCAGTGGCAATGGCACTGGCATTAGCAGGCCAGCTCGGTGCAAAGCTCATCATCAGTGAGGCACAGGGTTACCTGAACCTGGAGCTGGAGCTGCACTTGCAAAAGCTTGCACAGCCCAAGCAACAACTACAAACGGTATCAATGGCGTGCCGCGATTAAACTACTAATTGTCGCTGAAAGGGCGGCCATTGACAGTGCTGGTGAGGTAGCCCAGGATCAGGATTCTCTCTAGCTTGCTTTGATTTCTTTAACCAGTAAGCAAAGCTTTCTCCATCATCAGAAGGATGCTTTCTGGATCATGCTACATATGAGCGTGGAAAGGAGAGAGGCCAAACCTTTGCCCGGCACGGTGCTCCACCAAGGAGAAAGAACTATTCCCGCGCCGGGCGAGGCTACTGTTGCCGCCGTCGCGCACATAAGGCGGCCGCCGCACGGCACGGCTTCGCCGAGAAACACCGCATCGCCTTAGCCTCTCCCTGATGCTGCTGCTTTGCAGCTCCCATCGCAATGTCCAACACCACGCACAGCCAAAATGACCACCACCACCACCACAGCCACCATGATCACCAGCGCCCGCAGCAGCAGCAGCAGCACCAACGTTGGCCGCACCCGCGTGACCGGTCCGGCCCGCTGATGTGGGCGGCGGCGGTGGTGTTCACGGTGCTGGCCATCCTGGTGCTGGTGGCCGCGCTCGCCGTGCTACTCGTGGTGCTGGTGCTGCAGCCCAAGGTGCCGTACATCGCCGTCCGGTCGGCGCGCCTGGACAGCCTCGTCTACGACCAGCGGGGCGTCCTCGACGCCGAGCTCTCCCTCGGCGTCGTCGCCGAGAACGGCAACGCCCGGATGGGAGTGTCCTTCTCCTACCTGGAGCTGAGGCTCAGCTTCCACGGCATGGTGATCGTGATCCTGCGCGCTGACCCGTTCGACGTGCCGAAGAAGGGGGAGCTTCCGATGGGCTACGTGGCGCGCTCGTCGGGGATACCGCTCGACGACGCCGGGCGGGCCGCCATGGAGGCCGCTCTGAACAACGGCGTGGTTCCGTTCTCCGTGGCCGGGCAGGCGAGGACGCGCTGGAAGGTGGGTGCGCTCTTCGCCGTCAAGTACTGGACGCGCCTCCGCTGCGAGCTCCGCTTCTTCTGGCCCAACGGCACGGCGCTCGACTTCAGCTGCAAGTCCAAGTCCCGGTACTGACATGACAAGCATCATCATCAAACCAGCTCTTCTTCTACCTAGCCTAGCATCATCATCAAACCAGCTCTTCTTCTACCTAGCCTAATACGATCCAAACATCCAATCCATGGATATCTGGGTGTGATCAAGAACAGCCACTGGCTTTATTGGATTCTTTCTTTCTTTAGTATTCATCTTGTGTATAGATTGGTATAAAAAGATCGATTTATACAATTAGTTAGGCATCAGGGTGTGTACATTAGATTGCCAAAGTCGTAGCTCCTGATTGAGGTGACAAGATTGGGGAACAGGGACTAGTGAAACAATCAGACACAGCAAATTTCTTTTCTTTTCTCCCAAACTTTTCTTGCTTGGAGTATTGAAGGGAAATGTTATTGTTAGGGAGGGAAAGAAGGCAAAGCCCAGTCCTTTTCCCTCCAAAGGACAAAAGGAAGGGAAAAGTACAAAAATAGGAATTTTTACAGTGCATTCTACTGATATTAAGAGGGTGATAGTAGAAATTAAATTTATTTATTAATTTATGAGGGTATAATAGATTTTTCTTTGTAAATCTAATTTTTTCATGCAGGTATTATGGACTTTTCTTCTGAATCTATTACTAATCTTTTCCGACAACATCATCCTACCTCTCACCCATCCTCTGTATCACCACTACCATCTCTTGCACATGTGCTACCGTAGCGTTTATAAAAATTACTTTTATGCTATACTTTTCTTTAGAACTTTACTTCTCTTAGGATTCTACTGATAATACTGTCGATGATAATATAACTAAATTATAATTAATCTGATCTATTAGATAAAAAATAGATGATTCTTATTCATTTTGGTACCAAAAAAGCTAAAAAGGACCACCATTAAAAGAAACAAAGTGAGGTGATAGAGAGAGAAAAGAGGAGGAAGAAATGTGCTCTGCTAATAAAACTTGGGACCCTAGCGAGCAACTGAGAGTCGGTGGCCTGCACGTGCCACTGCTGCCCCGCTTTCTTTCTTTCCATTCTTTCTTTGCTTGCTTTTGTTCCAAGTCTTATCTAGAAGAAACCCAAACCCAGATACCCTAGAATCGCCAACTCATCCACTCAACTAGTACACAAGTACCCAATTAATACATTATCCGATCAAGTTCGATCACTACTGTTTTTTACTGGTCGCTTGAGGAGCTTGATCAGAAAACAATACAAATAATCGAAGGTTATGATTATAATTATGTTTTAGTTGATATGGTGCTCTAAGGTTTTTGTGCCAACTAAAGTTAGATGTGGCTATTCGAAGCGCTTTCGACTACAATTCTATACTGTTATCTTCTAAGACTCTCCTAATAGGCTGTTGTTCCTGTCTATAAGAAAGTTAATGTTCTAAGTTTCGATAGGCCACTATTTTGTTGTCAATTAGAACTCTGCTCCGTTCTTCATTAGGAACTCTTATCTCTAGTCTATATGTGTAACCATGTAGTGCACAGCTAAGACACGTTAAAGTGATTTCGTCAATTATGTATCCGTGTATTTTCTCTTGAAAGGATTTTCCACATTAAAAACTCTCATGTTTTTATTATTCTTTGTTATTCTATGCTCTATCCTGTCGATTTCATAATAAATGGTATCCAATCCTAATAGCATCCATACATGTATCGGAGTATATAGGATATCACTGTCATAATAAATGGTATCCGATCCTAATAGCATCCATACATGTATCGGAGTATATAGGATATCACTGTCATACTAAATGGTATCCGATCCTAATAGCATCCATACATGTATCGGAGTATATAGGATATCACTGTCATCGATTCCTAAAATTAAACAAGGAACAAGAAAAGCACTTGAATTTTACCTCTCTCTAATTAGCTCCTTGGTTACTTCTTCCCAAGAAGAAGCAGAAGTGAGACTCAGGCTACTATAGCTCGATTAAGCTACAGGAAGCTCCAAGACTGGACAGCCAGCTCAAGCACGACCCATCGATCCTTGATCGCGAGACGAAGAAAACCGCATTTCTTCTTGGCTAGAGGTCGAATTGAAGGTGGAGAGGAGGATGAGGGCAAGATGAGGGTTACTGCTAGCAAGCAAGAGGCAGTGGAGAGAGAAAGGAGAGCAGAGCAGCAAGACGACGCCGACCGTGACTACTTATACCGCACCCCCACTACCCAATGCGATTGCTCATACCCATACCCGAAAAAAGTCATTAGTTTTAAGCTTTAACTAATTGCTGATTAGATAAAGCTTTTAGGCAGGAACAAGCAAGCAACTGCTGATTAATTAGTACACGAGCTGCAGTAGTAGGAAACTGGGTTGTGTAAGCGAATAAGTTAAGCATGAATGTGATGTGCACAGCCCCGCTCATTTCAGTTTCAGCTTTTAGCTTCTAACTTATTTTTCACTATTCATAAATTTCGTCTTTTTCTGAACTTTTGGCTATTTTTTAGCTTTTATACTGGTTCTTTTTTTCTGTATCTGTTTGCGTTGTCCATGATGAGCTAGCATATTTTTCTATTTTTTTTAATTTTTTAGATTTAATTACGCTAAATAAGCCGCCTTCAGCGACAGTGAAATTTCAACCGCTACAGTGCAATTTCAGCCATAAACCACAGCTTTTCAACCCAACTGAGTGGGGCCTAATTAGATCGATGGGGTAGGACACTGTGTGTCAGATCCGGATTAGTAATCCTGAACCATATGTTTCTTCCACTACACTATTCTTTGTATTAGTAGATAATACATACAGATATATTATTGGATCATATACATATATCGCATGAACCATACTAAATATTTATATTACATATCAGAGTTTAAATATCTCAAATCGAGTAAAGTTTACATAATAAACCGATCAGGCCAAATGTTACATTACAAAAGCGGAAGCAGAAGAGAAAAATAAAAGATGATGCCACACCTTGCTACAGGAAAGTGACTAGGGGTAAAAGATGCCAACTACTTTCCAAGATTTGGATAATAGATATGCACACAATTACCATCGAAATTTGCCTAGCTAAGGTAAGGACTAGATAGCTATAGAATGACCTAATCTCCATCGTCTTCTTCGTAGGCCAACACATAGGATGCAATAATATAGATACAAGGCTTAACAAAAGAAGGCTCAAGTTTTTTATTTGTGAAATGCCATAATTGAATTACAGTAAGTAAAAATTCTGAGACTTAATATTTTCAACTAAACCATATTTTCTGAAGAGCGAAAATATGCAATAATAATAGTAGTGCAGGTTCTATCTACTTGTTATATGGTTTCATCCACCATATGCTATTTTTGTTTCTTAAGTTCCATTACCATTATAATCACTGGGTTTCAACCACCTAGAGAAAATCAAAATCAGGGTTCCAATCACCCTTTCTATTTTTCATTCCATCCACAAAGATTTTTTTATATAAATATATACTAATTTGAGTAAGTTTCATGCTTGCTCATGACCACGGGTATGGTTATTTGAATAGTTTTCACTATACAGATGTCACATACTATACCCATAAGAGATAACCAACTTTTATATTCCATATGTTTCCTTAGACATGCAGATCAAGAAGATTACCACAAAATCTTTACAATGCATCTTCCCAACGAGGTTACGCCTACTAAGGTTTCCACCGCTATAGGGTTCCAATCACCCGCTCTAGAGGCCTCCTCTTGCGCCGCACAGAGGCTTCCATCTAGCACTCAACCCGTGTTCCACTGGATGGTGCAACCCGAGATGGGTCGATGCAAATTAATTAGCTAGGTCATTCCCATAATAGACTTGCAGTCATTAGGGTTATCTAGATAGTTTTATCACAAACCACACTCTCTTGCTCCATACACATTAGCCTCACTTACTATCTGCCCAAATATAACATAAGTTTAGGGTTTTGGGATTCCAAATTACTATTTTCTAGTGTAAATACCAGCCACTTCCTTTCAGTGGATGCCTAAACCAAGTTTTTATGTTTGAAATGATGTCAATGCAAATTAATGCCCTCAAGTATCTAAGTAGGACTAAGCATAGCACTTTACAGACTTATATCTAGTATGTTTACCATTAATTCTAGGGCGACAAGAATTCATATCCAAAGCCAAGGAGTGGATATAATTTATCCCTAGGGAATTAACTATGAGGTATTATAAATATAATTTCCATAAAAAGGTGAGGCATACAAATTGATAATTTAAAACAATATAATTTACATTAAAAAGTAGGTGCAATATGATCAAAGTATTGACTTGCCTGGCTCATAAGCCTACTAGTCTTCGTGGTCTTGATTGGGCTCGAATTGCTGCTCTCCCAGGTCTTTGTATTCTAGACAAGCGATTGCAATGAAAAAACAAATAAATACACAAGCATGTAAATAAATCCAAATGAAAATCAAAATTCACGATTTTACTTTCGAAATATCTTGAATTTAGTTAAATTTAGAAATAAGTTTCATTCGATTTGGAGTTCAAATGGAGTTCCAAACCTTCATTTTAGGAAAAATTCTAAAAATAAATAGAGGAGAGATAATATGTCTCGCTGATAGCTGGGCCCCATAATATAATGTATTTTCCTGTTTGAAATTACACTAGAGGCTGGCATGTGGGGCTGGCAAGGTTTTGATTTTGAATTATTTTACTTAAGGAAATGATATAGTCACTGACAAGTGGATCGACTACTATTTAATTTCTTTTTGGTTTATTTTTTGTAAGGAAAAAGTGGGTGTGACTGATAGGTTGGACCTAAGCATAGTAGGAGTCCACACGTTAGTGACTCAGAATTTTGTTTCTTAATTTGTTGGGCCCACATGTTAGTGACTAATTAGCCTTAATTAATGAGATTCATTAAGGTAAATTAATTATGTCCTAATTACATCATTCAGACTTAATTAACTAGCTACAGTGCTTCTTTCTCAGCCAAAACAAAGTAGTGGTAGGGTGACATTGTCGTGCTCGACGCCAACGAGGGAAGCGGCGACGTGCATCAACAATCCCAAAATAGGTTGCTAGGACCATGCCGTACCCGAGGGTGGTGACGGCAGCGAGCACGCGACAAAGCGTGGCGGCCGGAGCCAAGGGGAAGGACCGTTGGATGCAGATCGGACGCTCGCTCAGGATAACTCTTCGCTTCTTAAGTTAAGTCGATGACGGCTTCAATCACTTAGCCGTCCCTCTTATCAACATAATGCTTCAATCTCACATCCTGACCGTCCATGAATTATCGCTTCGCTTCTCCCTTTGAACTGGATAGAACTCAAATCCTGACAGCTTCGATCCCCCCGCTCAGGCACCCGTAGAACACAACCTGCTCCAGCCCCACGTCCCTGGCATGCAGTTCATTGTCCGCCAGCGATTGCCCGCTCCATCCCGATGCCGCTCGTGTACGCCGGCGCCCTCCTGCCACATGTTGAATATCTAATGAGAATTCTTGATGTTGAATTTTGTGAGGTATGAGCATGTTCGATTCTTGCTATATTGATTAAGCAAACACTAATTGCTATAGATTTATTAACCAAATAGTCAATTGGCTAGATTGATGGTGGTTGTTTGTTGGATTTCTGATGATGATGATATTATGATATATCAATTTGATTCTTGATGTAGGAAATCATGATCGATAGACAGATGTCATGCATGGTGAGAAATCTATGTATTAGATGATATGATACATGAAGTATCACCAGGGTAAATAGGGTATGGTCCACTTCCGACAAATTTGGTATACTCTACTTAGGTTTTTTTTGGTTCTAACTATTGTGTTAGGCTCAAGTTTGTGTTGAGATGAACCAATGTGCATCGCTGGACACCAAGAGGACAACAACATGACAATGAGCAACAGTGTATTAGTGGAGTAATTCAATAAGAGCTAAATTTGAACCTTTCTAACTTCTAATTTACATGCACTGGTTTTTTAGTTTCTATTAACTTCGATCCATGCTTGTGTGCTTGCAGTGTCATGTGTGTGCATGTGCATCTATCTTGTAATCTAAAAAAAGAAAATATGCTGTTGTGGTTCCTAAGAACAAACCGGGCTTTGTTGAGCACCATACGAGTACATGGTTCAGGAACAATTTTTTTTTCTTTTACTTACTATTCAAACTTGAATTTGATGGGAGGTTAATGAGATGTGTCTGGGTTGCTTCCTTTTACTCCATCTTTGTTCTTGAAACTAAAATTATGGTTTGGTAAGAAAACAAAACTATATTATTTGAAGATACCTTACATGTTCCCTAACCGAAGCATCCGAAACTTGATGTAAATATTATCACTATGATACGCCCCGTAAGGGTAACCAGTAGAGTCGGCAGCACCAGCACTAAAGAAACCAAGATGCAAAGATGAAGATGCCAAGTAGGCCAAAAAGGGTGTTATACTTAGATTTTTTAAGGCTTCTTTTGATTTTCTGTTTATTTTGTTAATGTGTGATGCTTACTAAAAAATGTAATAGAATCATTATTAGTTTGATTAGTAAAACTAAATTTGAAGTATAAGCATGCATGTTGTTCGTTAATGTTTTTGTTCTATATTTATTTTAGTGACGTGGGTTCCACATGCACGGTCACTATACATGTTTAATATAATCTCAACTCTGAGATGATCGACATTACCTCAACTCTGAGAGGGACTAGATCATTTCTAAGTTAAGTGTGGAATAAGAGCTCGTCCATGTCTTCTGATGCTTTCTCATCAATGTCTTGGATTTGATCTTCATGCGCTATGTGTCCATGGTAGGAACCATTATTCCGGTTGTGTTCGGAACCATAATTCTGAAGTATTTATTTCTTCAAAATGTTTGTGTCATATCTTTCGAGACTTATTTTATCACTATCATTCCTAACGGAAATGAAAGTGCAATGTTCTATTTTTTTTCTTCGCTATTATTTTGAATGGAAATGGAAACAAGGCAAGCGTAGCCTCTGCCATGTGGTTCTTCCCAAGTGTTCAGACTGATTATCGATAATATCATTTTGAAGCAAGATATATTGGGGAAAACGCGCATGCATCGCTTACTAGTATTTGTAAATGCACAACAATGGAAGAACTTTATACAAATCATAGAGGCATATATGCAATCTCAAATTTTAAGTGGGGGCACTTTCCCCGCACCTCTCCATGTAGGTCCGCCCATGGTCTTGGGTGTAACAATTGGTTATGTTGGTCAGCAAATACAGTCAACCGATTTTACCTGTACTGCTAGACTTATGAAACTGAAAGCAAAAGGTGCTTGTGTTCAGCACGACAAAGCACAATGGGCATGAAGGGCAGGTGTAACAGAAAGTCAGAAAACAGATGCTGCTGCTGCTTCTGAATGATTGTCTTGTTTCCAACACGGCTATAAATTTGCCTCTAGCTGAATCGACAGCTTCACAGTTTACATCTAGTAGCTTCTGAATAGTTACTAGCTTCGTATCCATGCCTCATACTGTCCCTGCTGGTTTTCAAGTGTTCTTGTTTTCAGAAATGCTATTTTCTTAGTGTTGTTGTTCAGGCACTGAGAGTGAGAATTGGAGGAAAACAAACTGATTACTGATTGATGTTGGCAACAGCTGGGCAAACATGTTCAGTTTGTTTTTCTCCAATATCTCACCTTCAGTCGATTGCTTGGTCATTGGGTACTACTAGTACTACATGTGAAGGAATCAGGTAGATACATGTGCCATTGAAAGTGAGAATTAGATGGAACTGAACAAGTGATGAAGATAAGAGGGTTTAGTTTCCTCTAATATCTCACCTTGAATGGTCCATTTTGGAAATAATTCTACTCACAGATATATACAGGATCCACAATACCAGGCATCGAATGTAAGAATTGGAGGGAATCAAATTGAAAGCTGCTGAACTGTCCATTTTGTTTTCCTCTAATATCTTAACCAGGGATAGAAATACTGCCGGTAACCGGATTTACTGGTGGGTACCGGCAAACAATTTACTGGATAAGTTTGTTTAAATTCAAATTTGATTTTTTAAACGTAAAAGTTGGATTCCCTAATGATGTTATTTTTCTCCCGTTTTTTGGACGGTAACCGTTCGGTTTTTCTGGTTACCAGTTTCAAAACAGTCCAAATTTAAATTTTGCTATTCGAATTTTGCCTAGTTTTTTTCAGGTTTTCCGGTAACCAGTCGGTTACCGTTACTGGCCCTCCGGCAGAATTTCCTCCGATAGCAGGATTTCTATGTTGATTTGCTTGATGTTTGCCGCAGACACAGTTTGTGACTCATACTTCAGAATTCCAGGTAATGGCAAGGTTTCTGGCTTGCTGCAATACTTTGTCAAATTTTTCTGAAATGTTCAGAATTTTCTCCGCTCACTCATGTCAGGCTTTAAAATCTCCTGTGGACTAACTACCCTTTGCCAGCATGCTCATTTGAACTGCTACCCATACTTGAGATCAGTATTTTATTTGATGTGATTAGAAGATCAGAACAGAGCTAAAGATTTTACTGCACTGCATCACTAATGTTTCTATCGAATGCTCAGACGTTTCTCCAAGTTCAGTTATGTTATGCTTATCAAAACTCTTGTATAAAGATTTTAATGGAACCCCATATATGATACAATCTTTCGTATGACATGAAGAAACAAAGGAAAAACTCCTTGCTAGCCTCATTATTTGTAATCATTTTCTCTTTATGTAATTACAACAGAACAAAGATTCAGAACATAAGCCGTGCTAAAAAAAGATGCAGGGCATAAGTGTTGCTCTATTGATCAAGCTAAATGATACATTACATATGCATTACAGAATGCTTGTAATGCTTCCAAGGAAAAAGGCCATATCTCTGTTTGCTGAATTGCCTTGATGATAACACAGGCATAGAGATTTTGATCGTGCATGCCTGTTGTCACAGAATGTACACGTATAATTATTTGCAGGTGAGTGGCAGTAAAGCCTTTTCAAGGATGTATCCTATGTTCTCTCTCCGAGTATATACAACCACTGCGTGCGTGGATCTGACTAAAATAAAAAACACCTCAATAATCCTCAAGGAATGCGTCCAAATTTTTCTTCCTCGCGGCATGCTTCAGCTTCTCCATCGCAATGAGTCCTACTTGCCTCACCCGCTCCCTCGACAGCCCAAACCTGAAGAATTTTTTCAATGCCAGGATTAGAACATCATATGCCAAGAAATTCTCTGCAAATTGTCATATAAACCAATTTCAGAACCTTTTTCTGGTGAGCAAACAGATTTTATTAGAAAAATGGAAGGTTCAACAAGAATAGCCTAGCCAGGAAATTGTCTGCAAATTGCCATACTGTGCGATCATCTGTTTGATACAGTAAGCTCAACAAGTACATGACACACACACACACAAAAACCATCCTCAGTCTAAGAAGTAGTACTTACTGTCTGCTAATATCCTCCCATGTGTGGCATTGTTTTCCTATACCATGATATAACCGAATAATGTCCCTCTCGCGCTCATTGAGAGTTGAGTTTAGAAGCTTGTTGACTTCCTCCTGGTATCAGCAAAATGTTTTTAGTTAAATTTGACAAATTTTCTGAGGACATAAGGTAGGGCCATGAATCATAACCGATAATGAGTTCAAAGTTATAATAATTGTTTGATACTACGGACAGATCCTTGCCCAAGAAAAAACAAACAAGCAAACAGGGGGAAAACAGGAACATGGACTAGTAAGAGGATTTTTCTTACAAATCAACAACAGTATGGATACCTTGAGATACCACTCCTCAAATCCGTGCCATGGATCATTTGCCACGTTTCGATCCTCTATATACTGAGGACAAGAGAAAACGAATGAAAGATAATTCCATAGCATATTTCAGAGTTGAAAAAAGTTTAGTGGTGTTTAAGGTGTGGTCATATAACAGCTTACACTATGGAGTGTCTCTCCAGGTAGGCCGTTTAAGGAGGGGAATGCCTGCTGATCCAATGAAAGAACCTTGTTCACAGCCTGCATTTTCAACCAGAAAAATGCTTGTAAGAATGGCAGAAATATCAAAAACATTGAACAAACGAAATAATGGCAGAAATATCAAAAGCATTGAACAAACGAAATTCCATCAGGTAAGATAAAGATGTATTACCTCTGTAGCATTGTGTACTTTCTTTTCCGATATATTGAGCGACTCTGCAATGTTCTGAGGACCATCGCAAAAGTTTACAGCAGATCATCAGAGACTTGAGTTTCGAATTTTAGCTAAATAACAAAGTAGCATGATAAAAAGTTCAAAAAAATCATAGTAGCATGATGGAAACACAAAAATTGCAATGCAGTCTGGCTTACTTCTATTGTTCGAGCAATTCCTTGATCTTCCAATGCATACTTTGCACCACGAATCGCGATCAGCCTCTCATGCAGGTAAGTAGGAAGCCTGAATGTTTTCGAGTTCTCAGCCAATGCTCTTGAAACACCCTGGTAACAAGCAAACGAATGACCGAAGAATGTGTCAAGTCTCAATTGAGTCATGCTCTGATTAGTTCGAAAGAGAATAGATAAATACACTATTAGCTTCTTGCAATTTGCCTCAGCACATAATACCAATGAGATTAGCAAACAGCTCTCACCTGACGAATCCACCAGTATACATAAGTGGAAATTCTGAAGCCCCTTGAGGCATCAAACTTTTCGATCCCACGGAGTAGCCCTATCAGACCACCCTACAACATCAATTGAGTTGAAGGTCACATCATGCTTAAAGTTTCCAGATACACTAATCGTCGTAAGGCAACAAACGGATACTAATTGGAATGAACACTAAACTTACAAGACAACTGATTACCTGAATAAGATCTGCCAACTCAACCCCGAGGTTATCATACTTCTGAGCAATTGATATGACCAGACGAATGTTGCTCATTGTCAGCATCTCCCTTGCGAGATACGACTCATACATCCTCGAGCGCAGCTCGGGCGCCGATATCCTGAGCGATTGCACCAGCTGCTCGTATGATGGCTCATTCCCCAGTTTCTCCTTCAGCCTGAATCAAGATTGGGTGCAGAGATCCATCAGAGAGGGAATTGGAATTGTTGGTAGCATGGAACATTTACGCGTTCCAGCACTAGTAATCTTAAAGGCAGAACCTGTAAGACCTGCATGAAAATGTCACAGACTACAATGCAGAACAGCAATTTCAATGGTTCTTGATGATGGAATCATTCATGGGATTGCTCATTGGAGCAAAAGCATACTGATGATGGAAATAATCTAAATTTTGGAAAAGAGAGGTCGGATTGTTCATATCATTGTGAGTTGAAATCGACATACTTTGATCTTTGCTGCTGCAGCCAGATGCCGTCCTTGATCTTCTTGGAGAGTTGGACGACCTGCTTGTGCGTGAGGAGCTCCTTGCTGACGCTGCCCCTGAGGTAGATCCGGTTCCTGCTCTGCAGCAGCTCGGGGCTGATGCTGAAGTGCACGCTGCCGTTCTTCGACCTCCCCCGCCTGCCGCCGCTCATCCTCCTCTGCCGCGCCGAGACGCCGGAGCGCGCGACCGCGACGTTAGCCTTGTTTTCCTCGTCCTCCGCTGAACCGATGGCCAATTCGTTGTCGTCGTCGGTGCGGTCCTCGTCGTCGTCGAAGGGAAGCTCCCACTGCTTCTCGAGCATGGACCTCTGCAGCAAGACGATGGCCTCGAGAGAGGACTCGAACTCGAACTCGGCGGCGTTGGGCGCCGGGGCGGGCTCGGTGGGAGACAACGAGGGCGGCGCGGCGAGCGCAGGCGCGCTCTGCCTGAGCGCCCGCATGACCTGCGCGCGGCCGTGGGGGGAGAGCTTGAGCCTGTGCGCTGCGACGGTGAGCTTGGACGTGGTGGGGGGCGCGAGCTGCAGCGAGGTGGCTTGCGCGTCCGGGCCGGCGCCAAGATTAATATTGATCTTGTCGGGGTGGAGGTCGGTGGGCCCGAAGGAGGTGCTGATCACCGCCGGCGTCGCCGTCATCTTCCCTCCCTCCTTACCTGCGCGGCCCGCGCATGCAGGCGGCGATCGTAAGCTACCGAAACAAAGAAAGAAACAGCTAAAGTACGCTAGACCAGAGAGAATAATTGCCGAGACGGCGTCCTGGTCGTACCCTGGTCGTACCTGTGCGAGAGAGCAGGGTAGGAGGAGGAGGAGGAGGAGGAAGACGACGGTACAGGCGCACGGAGGCGAGCGGCGGATGCACCAACCAACCAAGAACCACCGGACTAATCGAAGGAGCTAGGGGGAGCTACGGACACCACACGCCGAGCTGAAAGAGGAGAGAGAGACAGACGAAGAAGAGAGGCCGGCGGTTATAAAAGTAATGGCAGTGGTGGTGGCACCGCCGAGGAAATGAAAGGAGAGCAAGCTGGGGGCGCGCGCGTGCTGCTGCTGCTGCTGCCGCTGCCACTGCGTCGTTTTACCATGCTACTGCGCGCGGCGGAGGGAGGAAGGCCCGGCGAGGAGGGAGAGGATAGGGTGCGGGAGCGGGAGGGAGGTAGGCCATTGGTCGGGGCAGATATTGTGGGTGTCTTTCGTCGGCTTGCCCCCGCCACCAGTTCCGTCCATCCGCCTGGCCCGCAGCGCAGGCACGGTCACCGCCTCGTCAGGCGCGCGCGCAGCAGACTCCCGTCACACCGGAACAACTGCATCCTCCGTCCATCCGTTCCTTCCTCCTCCCTCGCGCGTAGGGCTGGGTATGGAGCCAGCTCGGCCCGACTTGGCTCGACTCATGCAAGTTTATCCAAAAAAAAAAGTATCTAGACGCTTCTTGTTAAGTTAACAAGCTGAAAATCTAGCTCGACTGGACTCGATAAAATAAACTCGAGTTGCTTGTAAGCAGCTCACAAGTCATGTGAGACAAGATGTATAAGCACTAGAGAAGGTTCGATAAACTCAACCACTGATAACCCTAACTGCTAATATAAAGTACAAAGGAGATTTGATTGAAAAAAAATTGAGCATTGCAATTGTAACATCTTCAACATATCTATTTTTTATCAATTGATTGAAGGAAAAGGACGGTGTGAGGGATTGAATGAGATTGGAACCCCTCTATCTTCAATTCTGAACTTGAAGAGGTGCTGATCCCTTCTACAGAAAACAGTTGTTTTAGCTGGTGGAACATTTATGAAGTCCATATGAAGTCCAATTTTTTGTTTTATTGCAATTCACATTTAATCTAAACTATTTAGTCCAATATGCTGAGCTGGGCTTTGAAAAAAGTAAATCACCAATACGCTGCACGCAAGAACCAATGAGTATTTAGTTACCGAGTGTTAGAAATAATCTTGACTTAGGGCATCTCCAATGGTTATAGCTAGCAACTAACTATAAGACTTCCACATCATCTATATAGTACACACTAAAGTTAGCATTCTAAAAACTATCTATAATGATAGCTATTTGATGCTTACATGCACACACAGAATTTATAGAGGCTGTCTCGTTTGGCGTTATAGACTAGTACTTAAGGAAGAGCTGGCTCGATTTTTTTTCAATCAAATCTCCTTTGTATCAACCAAATCTTACATGGCAGAGAGAGAAAGGAAGAGAGAGAAGGAAGTTGGCTACTAAATTACAGCTAGCTATAGCACGTAAAAATATGCATTTCACTCTCTTACACGTGGGGCCAAATAGTTATTGTAATAGCTACCTTATTGTATGAACTATTTTTTTGAAGACTATAGATAAAATAGACAAATGTTATAACCACTAATTGGCTATATTATTGTTCTTGCTCTAAACCTTATTGTATCTGCTAAAAAAAACTCATCGAAAAGCTGAGATACACCAGCAACGGTCAACTCGCGCACGCACGCACGCACTTTTCGGGCCCATCGTGGCAACGTGCACGGCTCACCGGCGCGGCGCGGCCACCGAGAACAGGAGTCGCGCACCAAGCCATCACCGCGTAAGAAGAGTCAAGGGTAATCTGGACTCCCGTTTCAAAATTCAAAATTCGAATCGCGGACACCCTCCCGAACAACCCAGCACAGCAGCATGCAGCAGCGTATAAACAAGGGAAACCCCTCCTCAGTCCTCACCCTTCCATCCCATCCCTCCCCAGCGCAACACACCAGAAAGATCATCGGAGACGACGGAGCCATGAAGAGCGGCGGCGACATGAAGTCCTTCTTCCGGCAGCAGAAGGCCCGCACCAGCGCCGCCACCAAGCCCACCGGCGGCGTCTCCAAGAAGACAGCCGCCGCCGCCGTGCATCTCCACGCTTCGACGCCAGGTAAACCTCCTTTTCTCCCACCCGATCTCAACCAATCCATTCATACGCCGACCTATTCTATTCGATTCGATTCCACCCCCACATATACTGATCGATCCATCTATCTGTTCTGTTGGCACGGCAGATCACGGCGACGAAGCCGATGCGAGGAGGCGGCGGCAGGAGGAGGACCGGGAGAGGGCGGCTCGGGAGTTCGACATGGACATGCGCTACGGCCCTGCCTCGGCCTCACCCGCGCCCAGCGCTGGCGCCGCGCCGCCGCCCTCGGCCTCGCCCCGCCGCCCGCCCTCTGCTCCGACGCCCAGCCATGCCTCTGGGAGGGCCGCGTCTAGGGCCAACCCCCACCCCCCGCTTCGCTTCCAGTAGCGGCTTGTGTCAAGTAAGAGCTTCGATATACCACTCCTCGTGGCACCACCACCACCACCCCTATAGTCCTCTAGTGCTGTGATCTCTTCATGTCCCCGCCTTGTCTCTCTGTTCGTGCCGATCGATGCTTATGTTATCTGATGTGATGCTACTCTTCTCCCAGTTCGTGAGTCCTTGCGTCTTGCGTGCGTGCGTGCGTGGTCATCAAAGCAGAAATGGCGTTTCTTGTGCTTCCATTGCATTTCGGCAAGCATGGCATTTCGATTGGATTGATAAACAACTCATCAGCAAGACTAACAAGAAACAACGAAGAGCCCAAACATCTCATCCCCCCAATCTTCGAGTGTTGCGACAGTGACCCACAAGAAGAAATCACCTTAATTGAACAAAGAGACAGCAGCTATTGCCACTTGCTCATATTATTCTTGTCCAACTGTTGGTACAGAAACAGAAAGCAAATGCTTCGTAGTTACATCCATCAACAGCTGCACCGATCTTCCAATGCATTCATATTAAGTTGATCGAACCAAGCTATCTATGCTCCTTGCAACATGTCCCAGTCCCACCATGCCTATTAATAAGAACACAACCACGCTTACACGGCCAATATAGAATCAGGGTGAACATGGGTACACGCTAATAGTACAGCACTGGCAATGCCATCTATCTCCTTTTTTTGATGTTATTAAGGCCTTGTTTGGGAGACCCATTTCTGGCCGGGATAGGTTGGGATTTTAGTTTAAATTTCTAGCCCATCCCCATGGATACTGGCCAGGAACTTACCTCCCAAACAAGCCCCTAATCTGGAACAATAAGCTCTATGCCAGTAAATTACTGTGGCAGATAGCCTAATTCCTCAATTATCCGTATAGAGAACTCGGTATCCATGTTCGCTGCCGTCCCAGTATTCTTCTCAGTAAGGAACGATGATGGATTCGATGAGCTCCTGGAGGGGGCCAGCTCCCCCTTGTCAATCAGGCCAAACTCCTGCATCACAAACCAAGGCCTGTAAATTTCTCTCTCTCTCTCTCTCTCTCTCTCTCTCTCTCTCTCTCTCCTCCCTCAGCAATGAAAGTGCTTCTTGTAGTATTCAACAGAACAATACCTGCGGATGACGAGCATATAATGTATAAACAGGAGACTTACATTTGTAAAGAGGATGAAGTGCTTGAAGCAGGTGTTAAGATGAGCCTCCTCCTTGAGGCTGACAATCTTCTGAAAATGGGAGTGATATGTGTGGGCATAAACACGAAACAAGCGCTTGAAAATCGTCTTCACAACTTCCTTGAAGTTGGGTGGGAACGGTGTGCCTGTATAAAGGAATTAAACGCAGATCAGTTATGCTTGACTGCTCCAATATCAAGTGTTTGTGAGAACACAAAGAATGGTCCATGATATAAGCAACATACCAAGCTTTTGAGGAAATATGGATTCATCGTCAAGCTGGCCTTCAATCCAGTCCATTAGGTACTCCACATATTTTGGTGCTGACACTTCTATGGGCTTCTTTATCTGTACACCATCGGCCCATCTGTACTCGTACCTACATAAAATTTCAAGCTTGTTTTGTCGTGACATGACCTAAATATTCCACTAATTCTGAAGAAAATGTCATATGATTATGGGCATGAGAAGTCCAATTTATAGTAGGTGTAAGTCTTTGGTTGCCTAATGCTTGGCACTACAGAAGGCTAAACAAGGTGTTCTTAGAAATCTTCTTTCAATAAAGGGCATAACCATGACAATCCATTTAGTCAATGTTCAAACCTAAATATAGCAGGACGTGTGAAAAGGTGCAATGCACTGAAGACAACTAAGTGCAAAATAATAAAAGGCAACCGCAAGGCATAATTTTACTTGGTAAACAAATCTTTGTGAACCACATCCTAAGCCTTGATGCCCTAGTAAATGATAATTATATAGAAGCACTGAACCAAAATTTAACAATAGGACAACCTTATCTTTATTTCAAACATGATAATAGATGGGTTCTTTTGGGCTGTAGTTTATGACTTTTAATTTAATTTTTTTAATTCTGGGTGCTCGCGAGAGGGAGAGTACAGAGATATACTCGTATGCGATTTTGGCCGATATAGATGAAATCAGGACAGTGTCTACTACAATCGACTTGTATACCTCACTTTAAAAAAACATTTCGTTTAAAAGTTAGTTAATATAGTATAAGCCAAAAGCAATAAGCCTAAAGCTTAAAAGAACCTAGCCATTTGCTCACTTATGCACTAGCTTCTAAGTAGCAAGAGATAAATAAGTTTTCGCATACTGCTATACCGAGTCATTGTAAGGTAAGAAAAAAAAATGGAAGACAGCATGAGTCACTGGCTCTCTTCTTTTTAGCTTTTAAAAGATTTTTTTTGATTTTTCTATATTAACTGGCTTTCAAACGAAGTATCCTTTTAAGACGGGATCTACAAGTTAATTATAGTACACACTGTAGCGACTTCGTTTATATCGACCAAAACCACACACGAGTTTTTGTTACTCCGTACTCTCTTTTACGAACACCTCAAAAGCCATAAACCACAGTCATAAACCGAAGCCAAAAAGAACATGCCCACTTGTTAGTTATTAGCGTGGAACAAGCCAATACTGGGATTTGTTCTGTTGTTCACCAGGCACGTAGCCTTCAGAAGTCATTTTGGCCATTTAAAGGGTTTCTGACAGATAATGACCAAACACTATAAATCGAGGCAGTCATGGAAGACAGTTTCTCGTAAGTCAAATCACAATTACACAAACAGACTTTAGACACTGACAAACTTGCTTTGGATTTTTCTATTTGACAAATCCAAAGAATGAGGTTGATAGAAAAGCATACTTTGGGCCTGCAGTCATTGTCGGGCAGCTCTCAGGTGTGCAGAATTCTGTGAGTGTGCCATACAGCAGATTAACTTGGTTAAAGAAATCCACAGCTGAAAAGGAGAACACACAAGTTAGCTTTGATGAAAGGACTGACTTATAATAACATTCTGCAGATAGCTAGATGATTCAGCATTAAGCCACAGGCTACTGCTACATTCAGTAAATTATAAGAAAAGAGCCAAATGAAATATGTCAAGTACTGGTCAAGGTGAAAAAAGGGAAGGGAAGAACATTACTATTCACAGCAAGCCATTCATTGATATCCTCTCCAGGAGGCAGCCTCACAGCTTCCCTAAGGTTTCCACTGCCAAGGGTGGCATCTATGTGCTTTCGGAGCTGTGCCCCCTACAGATCAAAAGGGCAGATTTAAATAAGAAATGGATAGTTAAAACATTATCATGTTATATGTATGGCATTACTCGCAATGTAACCTATAATTTAGTTTCTTCCAAATTTCTGAATGGCATCAATAACATGCAAGCCTTGTGGCAAATAAAATTTAATATTAAGGAAGCTCTAGAGATATCCCTTCATTTCCTGTACCAAAGTCTAACTGCAAAATATATTATGTCAAAATATGTGCTCATCTGAGGTGACTCAGGAACCCAGGACATGTAGTGAAGATTGAATCTTCTAAGCAATAATGTTAGAGTTTGTAATCTTGTTTTCAGTTGAAGTCGTAGTCGTGTACGACTTGGTGGTCGTGTACGAGTTTGGTCGTGGTCATATAAAAGTCCGCTTCATAGTCGTAACCGAGTTGGAATCATAGTTGGAAACTGGAAATGCCAAAATGTTTGGTGCTAACTGTTTTAGAATAGATGGAAGTAGAAGTACTAACAATGTGCTAAAATCCTTTTTTTTTATGTGAGGAGACGTTAACCAAAACACTGAGCTTAAGCAGAACTCAGCGAAAGCCAACAAGAATGTCAAGTGAAGTGAGTAACATGGCCTTTGACTGTGGACAAGTTGGAACTAGAAAGGAGGACAAATGGAATTAGAAAGGAGAACAAAGTCTAAACAGATGCCTCGCAGTTTGTCTACTTAAAAAAAAGATGTGTAGTTCCCTGATTAGATAGATCCATCACCAATATGTGTATCATATATCTCTTAACCCTGAAGTTAATGTGAACAGAAGATTTATACTAGACCTGTCAATATACTTTTCCAGCGACAAGCATAACACGCATGTACCCTAGATAGTTTATGACAATTGACGAAAAGCCTGGATGTAACGCTGTTTAAGCTGCACCAGTGATAACAACAAATTAACGCCTAGACATGATCGCGTATTTGCCTTCCGCTCCGAACGGCTTCAGCTTCTAGCTTTTTGGCTTCCGGCTTATTTAAGCTAGAGGCCACTTGAAAACATCGGCATCTAATTTTAGCTTTTTTACTTTTGCTTTTTCCCCTTTTTCCTTTCCATTGTCCGTGGAGATATAATGGTGTTTTCTTTTCTTTCTTATTTTTCTTTAATTAAGTGACTCAGAAAAAGTTAACATCCACTACAGTTTAATTTCACCCTTAAAGCTATAAGCCGAAGCTTTCAGCGGATTGGAGTGGCCCCCTTAGGCAGGCTCCTTAACGCTTAAACAATTGCAATAGAACTATAGCAGTGCTTACTACTCATCCAAGCCCTTATGCATGATCTTCTGGTCACATGAAACCCTGTTCCATGGCCCAAAGTAAAAGAGTATCTATACACACAGTATGCGTGCTAAGATGCGCCAAGACTGGCACAGTTCGGCACAATTTGTCCATGTTGGTACCAAAAGGAAGGAACTTCCTTTTTTCAGAGGAACCAGAGGAAGAAACTTGGAAGTGGAAATTCTTACCTTGCTGCCTGATGGAGCACTCTTCTTGGGACGGAAGGTCTTCTGGTTCCTGCAAAACAGATGAAAAAAAAGGTCCGGAGTGATTGCCACGAAAGCAAAATAGGTGAAAGGAAAACAAAAGAAATCAATTGCCCAGTAACGTATGAAAGAAGCAGAGAACCGAGCCCACGAAACACGGCATGATCTGATGATCCGAAACTGGTTTTCTCGTCAGAACCCAGAATTCAACGGTGGGAAGATGGAATTCGGCATGGCAGGAGCTCCCATGGTGAGCCTAGCACGGCACAGCAGCGGTGACTGGGGCTGCACCAGCAAGAAAGCGTCGGGCTAGAGCTACGACGAGCACGCGAATAAAGCAAGAAGAATTGGCCCCCAAATCCCGCGAAGGATCCGCCAAAACACCGCGATTCCAGCCGCAGCAGCGCTGGATCTCACGCCCTCGCCGGTTCACCGATCCGAGAAACAAGAGCCAGAGACTCCTATTCGAGAACGAAGCGAAGCGAACAGGCTGGGGGCGCGCTCACCGTCCGAGCCCGAAGAGACTCATGCCGCCGCCGCCGCCTGCGCGCTCCCTCGGTCTCTCCCTCACGGCCCGAGGAAAGAGAAGCGGGGGGCGATGGAGCTGTGCTGCTGCCGCTGCTGCTGCAGTGCCGCGACCCAAACGAATGATTTGGTCACGCCTGCTCGTCAGCGCGTATGCGGCGGCGGCACCCGAGGCATGGGGCATGAGTAGGACGGGGCGGGGCGGGGGCTGCCGGATCGGGGGAACGGACGGCGGATGGGCGCGGCCTGGCTGTCAGCCATGATGATCCAGCCCCCGAGATTCCCGAGTCCCATTCTTTGGTTTAGATTTCATTTTTTTAACCTAAGTCTATAAGCTAATTGTTAATTATAATAAATATTATTTTAACTTTATTTATATCTGCTAAAATTATATATAAGTATTTTTCTTCGTACTCCCTCATAAATAACTAAAATTAATAAATAACAGTTCAAAAGAAATGATTATTCGTTCTAAATGGTCTGGTTGCCTATCTGCGCTCGGAGGCAGCCGAGTGACCCCTCAGTGGTGTTTTCTTGAATGTTCAGAGACGAAGCATTAATACACAGGATAGCCATGAAATGCCTTGCCGCGGAAACAACAGCGTAGGAACCGGAGTGGATCAAGCTAGACGAGACGAGGACACCATTAAACAGACGATCGAGAAGACACCATTAAAAATCCTATCTCAAGCGAAGGGACTCGATGGCATTAAAAATCCTATCCGGTGGTCGGGGAGTTTGTTGGGTGCTTAGAGATATTTTGGATTAGAGCTACATTTTCTTTAGAGATTTGTAAATAATTTTGATGTTATAAAAAATCTATAATATCTTTAAGAAATCGTTGATCAAATTTAATTTCTGTTACACTCCTTTACTATAAGTGAAATGATGATTTGCTATGCCCATGTGTGGGCCTCCTCTTTAGCGATGCGGCGACAAGACCGATCGGCTCGTCTGTCTATGCGCACAATGGTGTGATCATTTTGGCTTATTTTGAGTGGCTTATGGCTGAAAAGTACTGTAGCTGACTGAAAAAATACTGTAGTTAACAGAGACTTATTTAGCATAATTAAATTTTAAAAAAATAAAAAAATATGTTAACCCATTACGTATAATACAAACAAATGCGGAAAAAAGAACCGGCAAAAAAGCTCAACAAAAAGCCAAAAGTTCCTAAAAAGACGAAATTTATGAATAGTGAAAAATAAGCTGGAAGCTAAAAGCTGAAGCCGAAATGATCACCACTAGACATATGCTACTTAGGGCATCTGTAGTGTATGAAAATAGAGGGTCTTAAGCCACCTTAAAGTCAACCTTATACATTACAGGGGTGACCTTAAGGAGGCTATAAGCAAAAAAGGCTTAAGGCTGATCCTCAAGCTAAAGACCTGACCATAAGCATTAAAATACAATTTTTCTTTATCTGTCGAGTGGGACCGTCTTAAGACCCATTGGGATATATACACTATGGAGTCGACCTTAAGGTTTAGATAGGATCCACCTTAAGGCCCCTTGGGTTATATACACTATGAATGCTCTTAATCCTAACACAATTTATGAGTAAGTGACATATTGTGTGTCGTATTTGGTAAACGTGTGAGAAAAATAAAAGCTATGATAGTCTTGTTTTTTGGCTTTGAGTTGTAGCTTTTGGTTATTTATAAGATAGAGAGTACGGAAACATAAATAATATATGTGTGATTTTGATCGATATAAATAAAATTGCTATAGTATATATTACAATTAACTTATAGATTTTATCTTAAGAATACTTTATTTAAAAATTAATTATTATAAAAAAACTAAAAATTAGTTTTTAAAACTGAGTATAGTGCGTAGGACTTGCAACCCACGGGACATGCCGCGTACACCGCCCCAAGGCACCAGGTCCAAGCGTACAAATCACACCCCTCACAACGAAAGGAATATGACATTGGGTCTGCATGGCCCAATAACAAATGCCCACACAGCCCTCTCTATCCCAAAGCCCACCCATTTTACAACCCACACATGCCCATCCCACCGCAAGCCTAAGGGCCTAACCTTACAAGTAGGCCCAAGAGGCCCACTACCACTGGACTCGCCGCGCTCGCACCCACCCAAGCCCTACTCGCCCGCAGCGCACCACCTATAAAGTCGGCCCTCTCCCTTCCCCTCATCCTCCCGCGCCGCCACTCCCGTCCTTCCACAATTCCACTCCCTAGAAAACCCTAACCCTCGCGCGCACAGCTCGTCGTCGCCGACGCGAGCTCCATCTCTTCCACCACCACCGACCATGGCGACCCAGATCAGCAAGAAGAAGAAGGTACGAAACCCTGACCCCTCCAGATTGCGCCTCTTTGAGCGATGGATGGGTGTACCGATCTGACTATTTGCGTTTTGTGTGTGTGTGTGTGTGTGTGTGTGTGTGTGTGTGTGTGTGTGTGTGTGTAGTTTGTGAGCGATGGCGTGTTCTACGCGGAGCTGAACGAGATGCTGACGCGGGAGCTGGCGGAGGACGGCTACTCCGGCGTGGAGGTGCGGGTGACGCCGATGCGCACGGAGATCATCATCCGGGCCACACGGACGCAGAACGTGCTCGGGGAGAAGGGCCGCAGGATCAGGGAGCTCACCTCTGTCGTGCAGAAGCGCTTCAACTTCCCCGAGAACGGCGTCGAGCTCTACGCCGAGAAGGTCGTCAACCGCGGCCTCTGCGCCATCGCCCAGGCTGAGTCGCTCCGCTACAAGCTCCTCGGAGGCCTCGCCGTCCGCAGGTATAATAACCGTCAAGCCCTACCAATTGTTTGCTGCCATGGATGCGATTGGCAGATATGTTTAGCTGTGTAGTTTGTATATGTTGCTCTGAATACGCTTCATTTGTTCCGATGTTTGTGGTGACTATGAGATCTTAACGAAGAACAATTGATGCATATATTTGATGGTTGGAGTTGATGTGGAACTTGTACAACGAGTTACCGTGATGTTTCTATACATGTTGTAGTTAGGGAACTGAGAATTGTTGCACCAGTGATTTGCTTTGTCCTGCTTTCTTGCTGTGTTAGTGGGATACTTACACTTGTGCACAAAGGAAAAGCTGCTCCTTGAAGCAGCAGCGGCCAGACAACCGTTGGGATAGATCCACAGATGAATGGCTAATCTGATGTCATTTGTCTACTAATTCTATCTCACATTTTTAATGTGTCATTGACAGTGCTTGCCAGCTCTTGTGTCTTAGTGTAGTATATCTTAGGATGTGTCAACAATGCAAGTTAGGATGGATTGATTGGATTTTATGTTGTTATTTGTTTACCTTAGGTAACATTTGTAACTAGTTTGTAGCATGCAGTATTGCAGTGGCTACCCTAGATAGGATGTGTAACTAGTCTGTAGTACAGCGATATGATTGTTTAGTAGTTGTGGCAAGTGCCTGTTTCTTAATTTTCATTAAATTAACTTTGCTGTGTTTTTGCATTGTTGCAATCAAATAATGCTATTAAAGAATTTGGGTTGCTATTCTCGCTGCAAAGCCTAATGCATGAGTAATGTGAGTGCCGGCAGCGCGTACTAGTGTGCAATTGTTCATAACTGCACCTGAAAATTGTTCAATCCTGCTTTCTTATTATGATGGTGGGATGTTGAAACTGGTGCACAAAGGAAATGCTGCTCTTGAAGCAGCGGCGGCTAGACAACCGTTGAGATAGATCCACAGACGAACAGCCTTTTTGTTGTTTGTCTACTAATTCTCTCTCACATTCCTGTGCCACGAATGGTCCTTGCTCTTTTAATCATAATAGCTTCTATCTAAATGGAAATCAGTTTAATGCTACCCTAATTCATTATGTGCTTCTAAGATGGTTAGGGGCATATTTAGAAGAATGCAAGGAGAATCGTGTTCTTCAATGTCATGTTTGTGTTATATATGATTTCTGAATGTTGAGCGACAGAAGAATGGTTTGAAGGCTTTGGATATGTTGAACTTGGTCTTTGTTTTCATTTTCTGAGTTCCTTTTCATGTGCTTACATGCTTGTCTACATGGCAGGGCTTGCTATGGTGTTCTTCGCTTTGTTATGGAGAGTGGTGCCAAGGGTTGCGAGGTGAGTTATACTCTTGGAGATATGTCACATATACAGTATTGTGCATTTTGATGGTTATGTAACTGACTAATCTATTTATCTTTATTTAGGTCATTGTGAGTGGAAAGCTCAGGGCCCAAAGAGCCAAGTCCATGAAGTTCAAGGATGGTTACATGATCTCATCTGGTCAGCCAGTGAATGAGTACATTGACTCAGCTGTGAGACATGTGCTTCTCAGACAGGTCTGTTTGCTCTACTGCCTAAGCCCTGTTTGCCTGTGACCACTCAAGTTAACACCACTAACTGAATGAACCTGTTGATTTGCTTTGCGTAGGGTGTTCTTGGCATCAAGGTAAAGATCATGCTCGACTGGGACCCCAAGGGAAAGCTTGGCCCGACCACCCCGCTTCCAGACCTTGTCACCATCCATGCTCCTAAGGAGGAGGACGAGCTGCGCCCGCCAGTCTTGGTACCTGAGCTCTAAGCTGAGTGTTGTGCAAGGTGGTCACTATCCGCGAAATGTTTGATCGGTTCTAGCTAGGTCTTTATCTTATGATAAGCAAGGGCTATGCAACACTTGGTTTTCCTTGGAGTTTTATGGACGAAGGTTCTATGTGTGGTGCTATATTATTTTTGTTTAAACTTAAGTTTTGCTGAGACAAGTGACATTCATATGTATGCGAATTCGTGGTTTGTAGCTTTCATGCTTGATCCTCTCTTTGTTCGTATGCACCAACAGTATTGGTTAAAAGGTTGCCCATGTTTGAATGGTTCTGGTGCCATAGGGTCCAGAATGTCACTGTGGTTCGTCGAACTGGAGTTTGTCTACTTCGCCTGCTGTCATTCTGTTCTCCGGGGCTACAAATCAGTGGCGCTAAGGAATTATTTACCATCCGTAGAAAAGGGTATAGTCATGTCATGTCATGTCACGGGTCAATCACAAGTATGGCAGTATGCCATCAAACGGCGCATGAGCAGACGGCACACAAGTCGTATTTGGAGGAATACCCAACTCGATGTAAGTGAAGTATTCTTCGGACCAGCCCTGGAATTACATTTCCTTCTGATGCCTACATGGTATACAAAAGCACGATGGCAATTCATGATACAAGGCAGAGTAAGATCCCAATTTGCAAGTCATGGGGAGAACAAGCTGCAACTCCCAGCTCCTTCCGTCTAGCATCTTCTGATTGGGAATTACACCTCCATAACCAAAGTACATGTGCATCAGAACACAAGGGGGTGGTGTCATCGTCGGCGACACGCGAATCCGGCAAATCAGGTAGGTCCTCGCTTACGGTGAACCTCAGCCACCGCGCCTTCTCCACGAACACGAGGCACGGCCGCAGCATGAACACAAAAAGCATCGCCAGGATGCTCACCGCCGTCACCTTGAAGAACGTGAGCGCCATCACCACAACGGTCAGGATGGTGGGCGGGACGATCATCAGGACGGCGCCGATGGTGTTGGGTTGGATTGTTTTAGGCTTGTTGCTTTTGGCTTATATTACAATAACTAGCTTTTAAACGATGTGTCTTTTTAAGATAGGGTTTATAAGTCGATTGTAGTAGACAATGTACTAAATTCATATATATCGATCAAAATCATATGAAACTGCTTCTCTCTGTACTCTCTCCGGTAAACAATCAAAATTTAAAAATACAAATTAAAATTCATAAACTATAGTAAAAAAAACCTATTAATAGCCCGAGAGCGTTCGGTTGGGTCAGCCTCAGCTTGATGAAGGCGATGAACTCCAGGATCATCCCGAAGCAGTAGAGGTAGTTTTCTGCGGCGATGATCTCTCGGAAGCTCATCCAGGACATCAGGATCACACCGAACGCGGAGAACAGGATGCCGATCAGCGGGGCTCCACAGTGCGATCTCTTGGCGAAAAACTCAGGGAGCATGCCGCGCTCAGCCATCCCAAGGAGCTGGTAAGAATCACTGCTCGTTTCAGTGAGGGAATTGCCCATGTTGGACAATGCCGCAGCGGCCTGAATCCACGAGTGCAACCAGAAGCCACCAAGAATTCTTGCAACGTCTGAAAAATATCAGTCCGACCAGAACTCCCGGACAACTGGATCTGCTGCTGTTGCTGAAATCCCCAGAAGGGACCAAGAGCCGAAGAGACCCAAGCAACATGAGTACATAACCACCATTCTCCGGGAACATAGTGCCCATCTCAGCAGTGATTAGAGCTCCTGGAATGCTCCATATGAGCGCAAACAGCAAAAATCCCACAACTGCTAGGAGTGGCCCAGCAGCCTTGACGCTATCCTCAATCCCAAAGCCCCCCGCAGAAACTTCATAGAATATAAGGAAGATGAGGGGGACAATGGAAATCTTTGGGGTGCCATGCCCTCCCTTAGGCTCTTCGCCCTCATTGACACCATCGTACTTGATACCAACACAACCACCCATCGGAAGACAGGCCGAATTTGCTCATGTTATTGATGGGTTCCACATTTTCTGCAGTAGTAAAGCCAAATAATCAATAAAAAGGCAAGCCTTGGGCCGTTCCTTGTTAGACCATGTAAAACATGTATACGAGGAACGTCAATGATAATATAGACTAAAATTCTGATGCCTTTGGCTTTGTATGCAGAGTGTGAGTGATATCTTGTTCTACATGTAATACTCACAAATACTAAGCTCTGAAAGGTATATTCATTGAATAAAACAATGGGTCACTGGTATTGTCAGAACCCCAACTCACCCACAGATCAAATGACTATTTTGGCCATTGAGGATCAGTATGTTTACTTGGTTGCACCAAAAGTGCTACAATTAACGTTGCTATCTAGCTTTCTACAAAGTGAAGAGGATGATGTAGCCTAATTTAGAATTCAAACTTCCAATATTCAAACCGAGTGAGTCGATATGCCCAATTAAGAGGATCATACTTTTTTTACCATATTTGACTTGTGATTCTTGTAACGCCCCCGTTTCTGGGAGGAACAGGGGCGTCACTAATCCGCAACCACCCAAGAGTTTGGTTACGGACCGAACAAGTATCATACCTGCTTACGAACATTTAACAAGAGTTAGCTTCATTGAAATAAGACCTAACGGTCAAATTTTTACAAAAGACGGGCGAGCAAGCCCAAATATACTTACATTGCAGAAGAACCGCAAGGGCACCACAGGAAAGCTTGAGTGCGGTCGCAACCCTAACACGAAATCCTGAATTGCCTTCTCTTCCTTCTGGTATCTGTAGATTTTGCAAGCATGAGTACTCCAACCCCGTACTCAGCAAATCACAAGGGAAATCCTAACTTACCACATGCACGGATCAACAAAGGAATGGAGTATACTTGGTTTATTACTTTGAGTGGATGCAGTTTTATTTGCAAACATTTTGATAAGACGGGCCCAAAACTACTCCTCAAGAACTCAGGGGTTTTCAACAAAAGGTTAATTAACCAACTGAACAAGTTAAAGCATGTACAAAACTACTTAAACTTCGCGGCTGGAATCACCCAAGTGACACAGCTCCAATAACCGGGAGCACGGCATATTCGAATACCATTTATTTGACTCTGCAGAGTTTGCTCAGCTTTACCCACACGATCCCTTAACTCCCGCGACAGAGTTAAGAAAGCCAGGTCGTTTCACTGCTCAACTCTTTATATAGGCTCTACCCGGTAGAATCCACTCGGGTCTGGCTCACACACTCACACCCACAAAAAGAGAAAACAAATGTCCGCTTCGAGTGAACTCTACCGTTGTTAGACACCCGCAGCACGGCCTGCCTAACCTTGTTACACAATCATCCACTTCTCAACACCTGTAGAGTTTCAATCGAGTTGAGCAGCTACTAAACCAGTGTTGACAAGTCAACTCCTGTGGTTGAGCGATCACCATGTCATTTGCTCAGCGTAAGGGTCTGGTCCTTACATTTTTCCCTCAGGGGCCCGCAACCCCTGCCAGGTCCGCGACCATACAACCTAGGGTAAGAGGCGGGCGAAAACCGTCTCGCGGCGCACCACAGCCCCCCTTACCCTATTCTGCGCATGCCGACAATCTCCGCCCTAGGGCACGGTGTCCCATACCACCCTGCCCTAGAGTCGGGTTTTCCAAAGTCTATTGACCCGCAGCCACAACCTTATTAGTGTAAAGACTTTGCATGATAATAATAACCTACAATTATCTAGATTAACCGATAATTATTTCTAGGGTTACAAAGGCATGGCTACAAGTTTAACATGGCATTTGTCGGTGGTAGGATTAACTACATATCAAGTCATTCTAAACATTTTATTTTATTTTCGAACTAACATTTCAGAACTAGCTCAATGCAAATAGCATAATAACATAATTAAATGGCATGGGATTTCAATATGATCAAGGACTTGTGACTTGCCGTTAATCTGGACGATCTCGACGAGCTCGAACGTAGAAGCTCCTGGATCCTGGGACCGCACCTGAACTTCTGGGATCTCCGAAACTAGCGCAAACACATAAAATAAAATAAGTCCGGCTTGAGCCTAATCAAGCGAGGAAAAATAATCTATTAAAAAAAAGTAAAATACATAAATCTCCAAATAGGAAATTTTAGGAATTTATCTGGGATGAATTTGGGGAAAAGAAGCCAAAAATGGGTCCAGGATATTATTTGGAGCAAAGTGGTGAAATTTGAGAATTTTTGGGATTTTCTGTGATTTTCTAGGATTTATTTGGATTTTCTAGAATTTTAGAAATTGGAAAACCATCTGGAAATTCAATGAACAGTAACGGGCCGGCCTCTTTGCTACAGCACAGCCTGAGCGAGAGAGTGGCCCGCGCGGCTGAGCGGCCCACGCGCGGGTTGGCCGACGCGGTCGAGCCCAAACGCGAGCGCGCTCGCCCGGAGAGGATGGACGACGCGTGGCTGGCGCAGACGGCAGGGATGGCGAGGGAGGGAGCGGCCCGGATTGGAGCGGGGAAAATCGGACGGCAGCGAGGTGGGGATGGCGGGCGGAGCGGGGAGGCGGGATCGGACGGATGCGAGGTGTGGGCTTAAGTGGCATCGGACGGCGGAGGAGACAGGCCATCCGACGGTTGGAGATAGACGGCATGGATGGGAGGAGACGGCCGGGATGCGACCACGTCGCTGGGGGGTTGTCTTCAACCTCCGGCCGCTACAGTGCCACCGAGACAGAGCTACAGCTGCGACGGCGGTCTGGGCGCACGGAGGGCCGTCGGCGGCGACCGAGGGCACCGGCGGGTGCGGCTTGACAAGGGGGTTTCATTTTTGGGGCTTGGGAGGTGAGGGGATCAAAGGGGAAGGCAGGAGGGAGAAGGGAGTGTCTCGGCTATTTGGTGGCGGAGGGAGTCACCGGCGGCGAGAGGGTCCAAACGGTGGCGATTACACAGGCAGGGGGTCAAGGCGCTCACATTGGCGGTGGTGGCGGTAGCTGGGGAGCTTCCTGGAGGGCTGGCCACGGGAGAGGGAGTTTGGCCGGCGGTGGCCTCCGACGACAGCGCTCCACGGGATTCCTCCTGGCCAGAGACAAGCACCAACATGAATAGGGGAGAATGGGGACGCTTTTGGCAAAAGCAATCGAGAAATGGGGCAATGTGGAGGGAGATCGGCTCACTGAGGTCGCCGGCACAGGGGAGGGCAGCGACGGTGATTGGGGCGATGCGGCGTCGATTGGCCGCTTGTGGAGGTTCTCTGGGGTAGTGGGAAGTGACTGGGAGCAGTAGGGGAGTTCGGGAAGCAAATGAGTGCGCGGGAGCCGAGGGCGGCTTTTATACCCCGAGCGGAGGGAGGAGATCCGTGGGGGAGAAGGCACGGGCGCGGGCGTCGGAGTCAACCGGAGCAGGCGGGGTGTCGCCTCGGAGTGGAGGGGGCGGTGACGGGGCGCTGCAGGGGTGTAATGGTGAGGCGACGGGAGAGGGGAGCAGGTGAGCGGCAGCAGGGCGAGGCGCGTCCGCGCGCGGAGGAAGGAGGAGACGAGGACTGCCAGGTGGGGTCGGGGGCAGACGCGGGGCGACACGTGGCGCGGAGGAGCTGCCCGCTTCAGACCGAGTGACGTCGGGCGACGCGAGTGCGGGGAAGAATCCGGGGCGGCGTGGAGGCAGGCGCGGGCGGGGCGCAGCGCGAGCGCGAGGGGGAAGGCGGGGAGCAGAGGGAGGCGCCAGCGTGGAGAGGGAGCGGAGCAGGCGCTGAGGAGCAAAGAGAAGCGGGGAGGGGAGCGGCGCCAACGGAGAGGAGGGAGCGGGGCGCCAGCGGAGAGGGGAGAAGGGGCGGCGCTGGCGCAGGGAGGATGGCGGAAAGAAGGAGGGCGCCATCGGGGAGAGGGAGGCGAAGGATTTCGGGGAGGCGCCAGGGAAAAAGGTGGGGCGGGAAAAGAAGAAATGCGCCACCGAGAAAGGAAAGCGCACTACCGAGAATGGAAAGCGGGGAAACGGGGAAACGTTCCGAAAAAGGAAAGTTGCCGAAATTCACTCAAAAATTCAGGAAAAAGGCTCAAAAATTTTGAAATTTTCTGGGGTGTTTCAATTCTCTGCTTATTATATGAATACGATATCTGGAGCGAAAGCGAGTTGTTATGTCAAACTTGTTGATACACAGTGGCGTGAGAAAGACAGCGACGAAAAGAGAAGTTCATCAGCTAATTACGGGGATAGTGTCAGGAGAAGTAAAATGAACCACTTTTTTATGCTTTAAAGAGATTATACAGCCTAATAATTAGAACTTGGTGTCTACTTGGATTAAAACAACACATCAAATAGTTTAGTATATAAACATGATTTTGAGGACCTTCTTACTAAGCAATCCAATGTTATATTTCTGCCAGACCCAGAAAAAAATATTTCCAATTATCGCGCTTGCTGTAAATAGTCAAGGCTGCAACCTGCAACATCTTTCCAACTCGGAAGGCAGTGAAACACAGTGAGCCACTTCAGGTTGAAGGATTAGTTGCTGCCGTTTGGATCAAAACATTGGCTTTACAGATAGGTGGCAAATGGAAGTAGAGGTGTAGAACTACCGGCAGGTGGCTGGTATTGCGCGGCACCATGCAAGCCAAGGGTAGGATTAGTGTGAAAAAGTACCGATTGCCCGGCATTTTTAGTACAGGTTCGTATTATGAAGTACATGACTCGTGTGAGTTATAATATGCTAGTGTACCCTTCTCTTGCACACAGTGCTAACAGATGATGATACCAGCAATCCTCACAAGCGCTCAGTATCCATAAGCCGGGGGATTCTCTGCCCGGAGAGTCCACCCACGTGTCATCTCCCGCGAAACAGCCCGCAAAGATTTGGCAATTACGTTTAGGTCCCTGGTTTTCACAGAAAGATCCCTAGATTCTTGCGAAAAAACCCCTACACACTTTTTTTGCTGGGTAGCGATCCGTGGTTTTCCGTAATTACAAACAGACCCTTATTTCTTCCGAAAAGATCCTCGGTTTTTTTGGCAAAAAGCCCCTCCACTCTCCTTTTGTTGCGAAAAGGTCCTCAATTTTTTTTTGCAAAAAAGGCCTACGCTTTTTTTTTCTGCGAATTTTCGCCTCTTTTACTTCGCTCCACGCGGTAGCTGGCGTGGCGTGGCGCCACGCCTACGTGGCTAGTTATATACAAAAAGGGATGCTTCAGGGGTTCAGACTTACGAGTGGCAACTCACCTGTTGAACTAACCAGAAATCCTCTCTTTTCTTCAGGAACCAGCTGGTAATTGACTAATTGGATTTCCCTCGCCTGGTTTCACGTACATAGAGGAAGGGCTAAGAAAAACCACTGAAACCAGCCGGCACTGCTACTTCTTGAATTTTGCTAAAAAAAATCACCGAAAGCAATTCACCTTATACACAGATTTTGCTGCAACTGGTGCCACTATTATTGCATTTTTACTTCGTCAGTAGCTAATCATCCAAAAATAGGCAGTGCAATAATATACATGCAGCCACGTCACCACAAACTAACCTCCCTGCCGCGGTCGCGGCCGGGTGGCATGGCATCTTCCTGCCACCTGCCGCGCCGAGCTAGCCTATGCTGTGCTGGGGCTGTCATGTGGCCAGATGCTTTCATGATACGAGCAATATGTCGGCTACTGTAGCACCTCACATACAACCAATCTAAAATATTATTATCGAACATCATCAATAAAGTAAATAACAAATAATAAAAGCAATAATAGGAATTCAAAGAAATTAAAACCTTAAGAGTACTTTATTAAAGACTAGCGGAACTAAAATAATTATTTGAAACATAGGACCGCCCACTTCTAATCAAAAGGAAATAAATGACATAACATAAATAGTGGCAAGCAACGGTGCCGAAAACTCGAGTGCTTCCACTTATGCATGATGCTATCACTCCACATGCCTTTTACTTGAGAATGAAAAGAGCAAGCGTGATATTTAGAATCTCAGCAAGTAACCAACAATGGTTGCAACACAGAGACAAAAGAACAAGCAACAAGTAATTGATAGGTTAATTGCAATGAAATTAAGTTACCAGAAACATTAACATCGATCAAGCATAGAGGTACCGGAGATGTGAAACCAAGGTAATAGTTATTTAACAAAATATAGCCATGGCCCTGCGATCTCTTCCCACATACCCGGTTATACGAGAGTAGTCAGGAACGTCTCTGTCCTCAACTGTATAACTACAAACAGGGTGTAATATCTTGAGTACCAAAAATGTACGGCTCCCCGTACGTTACTAGGTGGGTGGCAGTGGCAATCTCCCTTATATGTGGGTAACCCCGGGTCAAGTAACAATTATGTTATTAACGACTAATATGATAAGTGATTAAAATAACTAAGGGCAAGTCTGGGTAAAGTTACAGTAACTGACAGGATTGTTAAGGTTGAGGAGGAAAGGCATAATTTCCGATATGAGACAATGGGGGATGATACTATGGTGGTAGTGATCTAGGAATTACTCTAAACGACACTTTAACATCGCTCACACAAGGGATGTCAATCATCCAGATTTTATTACGTGATAAGTGGTTATTAGTTAAGTTAATGAATATCATAAATAAATTAGCCGAGGCTCACAAGCAATAACGCACAAATAGAAGATGAAAGAAGCAAGGTATATAAATAAAGCAGCTCAATGTTAAAAGATTACTAGTTGTTAACCTTAAATTCAAACATACGTATATGCTACCCCTATCAACGATTTAAGCATCAATTCTAATCACTAATTAAAGCATGAATTCTATAATTTCACATTATACTAACCTAGAAGTATACAACACCAACTAGCCTAGCACATCAAGATCTACCTAGTATAATAACAGCATATGACCCGGCAATCCATACAATGTAATCATTGAGCACTAAGCTAACAGAGACAGTTAGGGGTGAAAACGGGTCGGATTCGGACGAATATTGCTGTTACCATATCCTAACCCATATTTTTTTTCTCCGGATTCGGTACCAATTGGATTCGGTGTCGGATCGGTCGGGATTAACCCATTTCGTTTGCACCCCTACTTATTTGTAAGGAATGCATACAGTGCAGTAAATGGAATAGGACGCACTGACTTGATGTTACTATTTAATAGCTGATGTGGAAGATTTTATTTTACCATTGCAAAAGAAAATGAAACGTCAAATAGTAGCACTAACCTGAAATCAAACTTGAAGATGTATCGGATTCGGACGGATATTGCTGTTACCATATCCTAACCCATATTTTTTTCTCCGGATTCGGTACTAGTCGGATTCGGTACCAACCGGATTCGGTGCCGGATCGGTCGGGATTAACCCGACCCATTTTCACCCCTAGAGACAGTTAATCATGAAACATTAATGTGAGAAGAAGATAGGTTACGGCTGCGAGGCACTTGCCTTGAGCACGCTCGACGGACACACTGCACAATAGGTCTGAAATGTGGAATTGCCCAACTGCTCTCTCAACAGCTGCGTACAAACCTACAGGATGGAATAGAAGGTAATTGATCAGGCACATCTAAATTTGATAAAAGAACGACTAGAGATGAACTTGATTGGAGAGAAAATGGGTCTGCTAGTCCCACGACCGTGCGAAACGCTGTTTGGCCGAGCAAAACGTTGTTCGGCCATGAGAGTGGTGTCCCGCTGCGAGGACTAGCAAAACGCCGCGCAAATCCGCGATTCGGCCGTGTCCGGACTGAAAGCGTCCAGGCCCCTAAAATTATTAGTTTTGGTAATTAATGACATTATGTGATCATGGGACTAATTTGTGTGTTAAGTGTTTAAAAGGATTAGTCTCAAAGGCAATGCAAGAGGCTCACAAAAATCTTTGCATGATTCAAAAGGTTCCAAGATGATGATGTAAATAGTTTAGGGATCTTTTATTTTTACCGGTCTTTGGAGAGAGGTTGGAAAACCGGATTGTAGATTATAATGCCGTACTATTAAGAGGAATCATGGTTAAATGCTTGATCATATGCTAATGTGCCCTATGGATCAATTTAGGATCATGCATGCATTTAGAAATTAAAATTGAATCAAAACTGTGCATTGTCAGAAATTTTGGAAGTACCGGCGTTCAAAGCGCGGAACTTCCGATCGGCCGGAAGTACCGGGCTCCCGAGCGGAACGTTTTTTCCAGAGAGCGCCCGAAATTAAACTTAGCCTCTCGGAAATCGGAAGTACCGCGGATTGAACTGCGGAACTTCCGCTAGGCCGGAAGTTCCGGCCTCCAGAGCGGAACTTTTTTTCCAGAGAGCAACCTTTTTCAAAACTTCAACTCGCTGAGATCGGAAGTTCCGGGTAGACATCGAAACTTCCAAGATTCCAGAAGTACCGCTCTTACAACGGCGGAAGTACTGCACTCATTGTCCAACGGTTACTTCTAACTCTTTGACATAGCCGTTCTGAACCCTCTGCGGAAATCCAGAAGTACCACCCCCAACACTGCGGTAGTTCCGATTTCCCTGAATTTTCGGGATTTTTAATTGCAATGGCTATTTGAGTTTGGTGGGGGTATAAATTCGACCCCACCAGCATAAGGATATGTTGTTGAACCATTATTGAGCATAGAGAAACCTCTCACACCTCATTTCATCTCTAGTGCATTCAATTGAGGTAGTTGAGTGAATTCAAGTGCATTGCATCCTAGATTGATCCATTTGGCACTTGAGTGTGATCAAGTCGATGTGATTCATTCTCTTGGTGTTTGCCGACACCTAGACGGCTTGGCGGGAGAGTTCGGTGATCTTCTCAAGAAGGTTGTGGGAAGGCCCGACAAGTTTGTGAAGGCTTGGAGCTCGTCTACCTTGAGAGGGAAAGGGCTACCGCTAGTGATTGAGGTGATTAGGCTCAATTCGTGGAGCCGGTCTGATTCGTTCGAGCTTACCTCAACGTGGACTAGGGGAGACCGGCAAGTCTCCGAACACCATGGTAAAAAGTGATCGTGTCACTTGTGGTTTGCTTTCTTGTACTTCATTTACATTCAAGCAATTTATTTCATTGAGACCTTTTGATTGCTTGTGATTAGAATAGCAAACTTTGATCTAGACTAGAATTATTCTTGCTCTTAGGATAATCCATATTGTGCTAGAGATCACTTGAGCCATTTTAAATTGATTTAGTTGTTACATTGCTTGACTTGCTTTAGACATTTTGATAAGTTAAAATTGTTAGACTAAATTAGAAGAAAATTTTTAAACCACCTATTCACCCCCCTCTAGTCGGCCTCCTCGATCTTACACCGACCTACTGAATCCCGGACTATGGAAGTCGGCCACTCCAGCCACCGTCGGCTGCCGACAACTGCAAGCAGTCACTGGCATCGGCCGCCGCATAGGCCCCTTGGCCCCATCGCCATCCGACCGCGCCTCCTGGCCTACTCCATCTTAGCTTGCACCTGCACGGCTGTAGTGCTGCTTCGGCCTGTGCTCCACCAGCCGCTGTCGCCTGGTCAGCTGCCGTCCCGGCTGTCGTGCCTCGCTTGGCCATGCATGCCGCCACCAACAACAACGCAGCCCATGCTCGGTTGTGCCACTGCCATGCGCCGCCCGCTACTAGCCCCTGCCACCTCGGCATCGACGTCGATGCCACACCATGCCGGCTAACGCATCACCGTCGAGCAGCCATGCCGCTAATGCACTACTACTCGTTCCTCTCAGCCACGCGCCAGCCGCTCGCGACTCTCGGTCACCTGCGCCACACAGTCATGGGCCACACCTCCCTTGCGTCGACCACCGCCCACCATCGGCACCACCAACGCCGCCACCTCCATCGCCGGCTAAGCCGCCTCTGCACGAGGGAGGAAGAGAGAGAGATTGAAAAAGGAGAGAGAGACTACCTGATAGGAAGAAAAAGAAAGGGTGGCAATTGCTTGGGGGAAAATGGTTTGCCCCTTTTTAAAGACCCCTTAAGCTCTAAAGCCCCATTAGGGTTTGCTCAATGGACCCTTCTAAAAAAACTGGGCATTATAGCTCTTCCCCCCTTAGAAGGATTCAGCCTCGAATCGAAAACCTCAAAATAATAAACTTGCGGAATTGAGAGCACCATTTAGAAGGAAAACAAGAAATTGGACCTGGAGAAAAGATATCGGGGTACTTCATGCGCATTTGGGACTCCAACTCCCAAGTAACTTCACGTTCAGTCTAGTGGGACCACAATACCTTGACATAAGTAAGGGTTTGACACCGCAGTTGACGTTCTGAACGTTCCAGAATACGGACCAGCCGTGCCATAATGGTCAGATCCTCTGAGACCTCCAAGGTGGGTAATTCCAAAATTTGATCAGGATCATTCAGATACTTCCTAAACAGAGACACATGAAAGATGTTATGGATGCCAGCCAGGGAAGCAGGCAACTCTAGACGATAAGCTAGCTTCCCGATTGGCTCCGTGCTAGGAAATGGTCCAACATAGCGAGGGTTCAACTTTTCTTTTGCTCCGAACCGGACCACACCCTTGTCGAGGAGACCCTCAGGAGGACCTGATCACCCACTTAGAATTCTAGCGGCCAATGAGAACGGTCAGCATAACCCTTTTGACAACTTTGGGCGGAAAGCAAGTGGATCCTGATGAGATCGACCTGCTCCTTCCAATCTCTAACCTATTGGGGCCCAAGTAACTCTTTCTCTCTCACCTCATCCTAATGGAGGGGAGAATGACAAGGTCAACCATAGAGCGGCTCAAAAGGAGCCATATCGATACTGGAGTGGAAGTTGTTATTGTAGGAGAACTCTGCCAAAGGTAAGTGATTTTTCTAACTGCCCTTCCATGCCAGTATGCAAGAACACAACATATCCTCCAATGTGCGAATTGTCCTTTCAAATTGGCCGTCAGTTTGAGGGTGAAAGACAGTGCTGAAATTGAGTTTTAAGCCCAGATTCTGGTGCAACTCCTCCAGAAGTGTGAAATAAACTTGGTATCACGATCCGAGACAATGGTTTTAGGAACACCATGAAGATGGACAATTTCCTAAACATAGATGTTGGCAAGATCACTGGCCGAGTAAGTAATCTTGACTGGAATGAAGTGAGCCATCTTGGTGAGATGATCGACAATGATCCAAATAGTGTCCATCCGCCGGGGTGATCTAGGAAGTCCCACAATGAACTCCATAGCAATGTCCTCCCATTTCCACTGAGGAATCTCTAATGGCTGCAAAAGACCGGCAGGACTGCAGTGCTCTGCCTTTACTTGCTGACACATCGCGCACTGAGACACAAACTTACCTATGTCCTTCTTCGTTCCCAGCCACCAAAACTGCCGCTGTAGGTTCTTAAGCATCTTAGTCTCGCCAGGGTGAATAGAATAAGGGGTTTTATGTGCTTCACACAGAATATGCCTCTTCACTTGTGAATCAGATGACACCCAATACGAGCACGGATATGCAAAAGCCCCTTGGGATGTGAACCATGTTACCATGGACCTCTCTATGTACCCTATATGCTATCTGGTTATGAGAACTAGATCATTCTATTTCTGCCCACTCGGGATGTGAACCATGTTACCATGGACCTCTCTATGTACTATTTCGCCTAATTTATCCATCTATCTATAGATTTTTTTAGAAACTCAATAAGTAAAGTACATAAGAACCCTACTTGTACACTGAAAATTAAAAACGAACAACATACAACTATCAAGTACTTCTTTATCTTCCTTGCCATAGACTCCGTATCTTGCAATGGTGTTTTGATCACCAACAAATTCAGTAGTGGGTAGTACATTGTCAATGATCTCAACTACTTAAAGGAGTTAGTTGATAGTGGTGGTTTATCTATCTCGCCTAACTCTCCATTGCACCTCTCAAAAAAGTCTAACAAAAATAGAAAAGGCAATCTCCAAAAAATAAATTTCACAACCCTACAAATTCTCTCATGAAAAAACAATGCCCTACCGGGTGCACAACAGAGCAGACAACAGAGGGCACGGAGGCATGACATGGCAGAGCACGGAGGTGGAGCCGACGGCGTGGGCTAGGTAATCCAATCCTGACTCGACGCGTTAGGATAATATAATTTTATATCCGCAGCAAAGCACAGGTATTCAACTAGTCTACATTAATATTTAGGACCTATATCCCAGTAACGGTGTTTTTATTTGCATCATTCTTGACCCGGTGTTGATTTCCGGTGTAGGCATTGCTATCGTCGTCTAGGTGAGTCGGTTCGATAAAACCCATCATAGGTAAATAAAAATCCAGCTAAGAAATCACCGGAGAAGAACAAAACTAGAAATTTTTGATCTAGATAAAAAAGAAAAAAAAATAAAGAAATATAAAGTTAATCATGGAAAAAATCAAAGGGTCCCGAGTACTGTACTCTTCTAAATTGTGATCTACTTGCATCTATCTGTGTGCTGTTGAATTGCAAGAAGATTGGTTGGCAAACCAGTTTGTTTTTAACATAGATCTTAACAGGAAAAAAAATGTAGGTAACTCTGCAAATGGGAAATTTTTAGGAGCAAACCTGTTGATTAAGAGGCAAGAAACAAGAAGCTTAGCTGATCATACATACATATTAGGTTAATAGCGCGCGCACTCACACACTGTCTTAGTTATGTTCTTTCTACACATGCATCAAGGAGCAAGAAACAAGCTCTGTCCTGAAGGGCAAAAAAAAAAGGAAATTGTTCAGAAGTATTGATAGCCCAAGACTTTGCCACCTGAGAAGAGGTAGATGCAGAGCAGGCATGCAGCCAGCAGCACACCAGGTATCCACCAGCTGCGACCCTCCTCGGAGAACATGGCGCACAGCACCAGGCACAGCAGCAGCAGCATGTAGAACCCCAGCCCGGAGCCTCCCCACTCGCCGCCGGTGACGCTGCCACCGCCACCGTACCCCCGGTCCGGCGGGTAGTAGTATATACCGGCGAGGTACGCCACCAGCAGCAGCAGGAGCGCGGCCACCATGATGTTCTGGATCAGGAGCATGACCAGCACCAGCGACACCGGCACGAGCACCACCTCGCTGCAGCTGCTGAGGACGACGGCGGCGAGCAGCAGGAACCCGGCAGCGAGGATCAAGACGACGGCATTGTCGGTCACCGTCTCCAGCACCTCGGCCACCTGCTCGTACCACTCCATCAGGGACTTGTTGCAGATGATCCACCCCAGGGCCACCACCAGGAGGAGGGGCACCACCGGGGACGGCCCGCGGCGGCTCGGCCCCCACGCCGGCGAGGTGCCCGGACTTCCCCAGTAGCTCATGATCACCTCTTCTTTCAGTTTACTTCCTGTGCTACTTCTGCAATTCTTGCACTGATATAGCTGAAGATTTGCTGTTCTGAAGCACTACTAAGTATACTCAGTAAGTAGTAGTAGTAGTAGACTGGTTATAGAAAATGGCAACGCAGGTTTGATCAGTTTCTGAAATATCAGGTTCATCTGGTTCCAACTAATTTTAACCACCTGCATTAGAGCTGATGTCTATTGTCTTGGAGCGTAGTTGAGGCAGGGCCTACTTTAATCTGGTAGATGGACCGATCCTAGAGAAAGGTGACATAGAAGATGGGGCAGGGCATTCTAATGCTTGAGTCATGCACTGTTTGGTTAGGCTGGGGGTCCATGGGAGCAAGATTCTTCTGTTGCCTCCATTTAGACTTGTAAGCTAGCAGAACATGATGGCTGGCATCATGAACTGGACCAGGGATTACATTAACCACAGAAAATTGATGGAACCATAGTGGTAGTGGTTATGAACTTCAGGACAGCATTTTTTATGGTTCGAGGCATATTCAGTTTTGGAGCACATGGTAAGAGAAGCACACAAAGTCACAGAGCCCATAACCTTTAGCAAAAAAGAAAACACTATACTGTTGAGAGCAACATGACATTGGAAGAATTTCTGAGAAGTGGACTGCCTTTGGGTGACACAACTTAATAATGATCCAAAGAATAGAGGTTTAACAAACCAATCTCCATGCATATCAAGAAGATTGGATTAGTTATTAGCCTCAAGCATTGCCTTTTCCCTTCGATATATATCACTCGGGATGTTTTGAATGCTTTCGGAATGTTTTGAATGCTTTCTTAGATAGAGTACAACAGCAATTGGCTGAGCTTCTTGATGCACAGCGAAAAAATTCTGAAGAGATGAGCAGCCTATTGAAGGCCATATACAAGCAAAGCCCCTACTCCGGCAATGCCGATTACCAAACTGACTATCACTGTAATAGGCGGCAGCGTACCACCGATGGGCTTCCCGGTGTTCGCATCGTATCTCGCAAATCGCTTCTTTGGCGCATTGCATTGGGGACAGCCGTAGTCATCAGGCTGAAAACAATGAGAAAATAGGCATCAGTCATCAGCAAAACTAGAAAATGACACCTTAGACATCATTTGTGCATGTCGAAAAGCTGAATCCTACAAACGAATCAAGGAAAAACATGTCTATCTTACCTGTTCCTCGAAAGGTTTGGGTAGGAAGTATATGTATCCACAATCAAGGCAGATGTGTGTTGCTCTAGCCTGGAAAAATGAATGCGGCAAGTTATAACATTCAGATTGAGGATTACAGGTGGATGACTACAAACTCAGGAGTAACAGAAGAACTGTGAAGCAGCCAGTACTATCTTGATCTTGCCTTCTGTGCATCAGTTAATTTCCGGCCAAATCGAGGCGGCGCCGGCCTTTTCGGTAAGCGCTTCACATCAACTTCAGCACCCCTGATGTCATACAAAATGAGAATAGGGGGAAGGGTAAGGAACATGAAAAATTCACAATATCTTCCAGGACAATTAGTTTCCTAAAGTTCAGTATAGAAGCTAACAGAATTTGTTATCTAAATTCTGACCAAATTATGTATCCTCCTAAAGTTCAGTATAGAAGCTAACAGAAATCGTCATCTGAATTCTGAACAAATTATGTATCCTAACCATGTAGACAGTGAGTACAAATAGGTGCTTACCTGCTTACTACAAAGTAGACAGAGTCTGGCTTTGCCTGGATGGCTGTCTTGGTGAATCCCAGCTTGTCTGCCGGCCACAATTCATCCCCAAAGAAGCTACTTGTGTACAGTACTTGGTCACCGGATTTCAGCCCTGCTCTTGCTGCATTCCCTCCAGACTCCACAGACTAACATAATGCCAAACCAACCATTTTCTAGTTACTAAGTGCAACACTTCGTGTTTCCAGTTTTAGGCAAGAAAGTTGTCTACATATGAAACAGCTATTCATTGTTTTTACATGGAAGCAGAAAGACCCATGGCATCAAGTTAACCTGATTAGATATTTTCTTGAAGAAACATAGTGAATCAATGTACTTGAAGAACAACAATTCAATACTGAAATGCCCACACTTCCTAGATCATGAAAGGAAGCAAGAACTGGTGACAATAACAGATCGTGAAAGCAAGCAAAGCTAAAGGAGAGGAGTAGCTGCTACTGACAGTGATGACGACGCCACCGCCGGACTTCTGGCCCAGGGTGAGCCCAAGCGGCTTGTCGACCTCCGCCTCGATGTTCTTCGCGGCGCCGGATGTCCTCGCGTTCACCTGCAGCAGCCTACGCGGCGCGCCTCCGCGCAGCCTCAGGTGGCCGGCAGAGGCTGCCCACGGCCTGTCCACCAACGACAGCCCATGGAAGGCGGTCTTCTGCACCGCAAGAGCACAAAAATGGCAATGGTCAGAATTCAGAAGAACAAACCACACAAACAATCAGTGCGTGCATCTTCTTAGTGCAAGTTCTCACAGCTGATGGCGAGAGGATGGAACGGGTTGGTGACTGCTGAGCTCTGACAATGGAGCAGTGCTTGGAGGAGGCAGGCGCAGAGGAGAGCGTGGCGGCCATGGTGGTGAGTGGTTGAGAGGATGGCAGGCGGTGATGTGGAGCTGGAGGAAGAGGAAGAGGATGGCTGCCATTTGGATGGAGATGGTGTGGCTAAGACAAGAGTGATGTTTGTGGCCTCAGAACCGAAGGTCCTGTGGAAACCACAGTGAAGTATTGCAAAAAAGTTGGATGCGCCTTGTGCTGGAAAACGGGGGTCCTCACGTGTGGATTGTCCCCATCACCGTCCGAGGTGTGATCTCACGAATCTCGAGGCATAATCCGGCAGTCTCCACACATGGATCAACCTTATAATAGTTTCCTCTTACACTGTTGTGTTGTTCGCCACTGAAGTTAGACGAACGTACCATTGTACTAAACTTCAACCCATTGTTTGGTTTATAGCAACGATTAGTTATATCATAGAAAGTGCGGCCACTTTATGTAACAGCCTAGATTTAGGTCAAATTTAAAATTTCTTGAATTTCAAAAACATTTTGTTGCATTTCAAGAATTTCCTAAAGCCTTGCTTTGAATTTAAAATTTTCAGATAAAATTCCTTGGCTCAATAGTCAAATCTGCAAAATATTAAAATCATTGTGTGCCGCTCAAAAATATTTTACATCCCTTATGTTGCAAAACCGTTCCAAAATTTGAATTTAAATTCAAACTAAAACTATATTAAGGAAATAAATTACAAAATCCTAAATTCAAATTCTCTCCCTTGGGCCAAAAGCCAACTAGGGCCGTTTCTGTCATCTTACAGGCCCTAGGGCACTATAAAAGTGAGACATTTTATTCTAATATAAATATGTAACAATACATTTATATCAGTTGTAAAAGGTAAAGTTCAATACAGTAACCATTAGACAGTACGTTATAAAATATAAAGTACTTATTGGCAACATTAGGCTTAATACATTACAAAATGCATGCAAAGTACTCATTGTCGACAATCCACTGGCACATTAATATTATTAACAAGTCTTAAAAAACTATAATATGCTACTAAGAACAAAACAATTTAGGAGAGACCATTCAACTTTTCATGTGACATTGATGACTTCAGATATTTTTTTCCAATCTCTCTTAGATCTAATGGACATCTATATATAAAAAAGAAACTGATGTTACAAGAAAGTCAAAGATTTTTGTTCTAGATAGTGTAGATATTGTGTTGGAGACTTGGAGTGGTATTTACCAGATAATCAAAGAACAAAAATTCATAAAAATGTACCATATATGCAACGGCTATATGAGGAGATTTCGAGTAAAACTATTACAAAATGAAAAAATTGAAGGCGAATTGGTTGAAAATCAATGAAATCAGGCTCTCCTCTATTAATGGCGGCACTTATTTTGGGGGAGAAAAGACCGAAAGAGGAGTGGAGAGGTCAAAGGTGTAGGTGGTGTGCGTGATGGATTGGATCTAGTGGGTGACTTACTTGATGCGTTCTCTCTATAAATGTTCATGTTTAGATATTTAGAGAGCGCTTAATGCTGGATGCACAACATAGACCAAATGAGCCATTACTTGATTTTGGCAGTTAACCCAACTAATCATTAATCAATTATATCAAATATTCAATACATAGGCTATATCATGTATGTATACATACTAACATACATGGGCTAAGGGCCCCAAGTTTTCGTGGGCCCTAGGCGGTTGCCCCTGCTGCCTAGGCCCAGGGCCGGTCCTGAAGCCAACCTACGACCCGACCCTTTCCCTCTTCTTTCCCCGCCAGCCCACGCTCCTCTTCTCTCTCTTTTTCCTTCCTGCGGCTCAGCCTGCCCGCACGCCGCACACAACCTCCCCTCACACTGGCCCAACCGCGCCCAACACACTCGCTAACCCACACGCCATAGCCCAGCTCTCCCTCTCAGTGGTTGACATGTGGGCCCTAGCCCTGTCTGTCATGTGAAGCATTGTGCTTCTTCCCTAATCTTCTTCTCTTTCCCATGCTGTGCTCACCCGTCTGTGATGCCGTACGCATGCGCCACGCGAGCAAGACTTGTTTCATCCCCGCCACCTCGAGCGCATCACCGTCGTGACCTCGTCCCATCACCACTCACTCTTTCTTCCCCTTTGTACGCTCTCTCTCTCTCTCTCTGTGTCATTTTCTTGCACCTGAGGGAATGCCATTCATGCCCTCTCTCCCTTCTCTTATCTATTTAAGCAGCCCCGAGCACGTCAAAACCCTAGCCTTCACCTCCTTCCCATTTCCCCTAAACTCCCGCTCCCTCTCCGCCTTCGGAGGAGAAGATTTGGTCTTCTTCCCCGAATCCAACCGACAGCCTCGCTATCTGATTCCTTGTCATCCGATGAGTTTCTGCCACCGCCATCACATGCTTTGAGTTCGCCTTGCTCCCCTCTTTCTGATGCGTGCCTTGCTCGTGCTTGTTTTCCCCTAGGAAGGCCGAAGCCTTGATGTCGGCACTGTGCACAGTTGTGCTGCCAACCTTGCCGCCCCATCCCCTTCGCCTCGGTGAGCTTCGACCTTAAAAGTCATGCCCGCCGTGTTCACCTAGGCATCACCTCCCTAATGCACCCTTTCTTTTCCCTTGCCGTGCATCAGAGCCATCAAAACCCCTAATACGCCCTTTCTTTTTCCCTCGCCATACACCAGAGCCGCCGAAACATGAAGATCTAATGCTCATGCTTTTCTTTAGCCATACAAGACTCACATCTAGAATGACTCTTTGGAGTCATAGAGATAAGCTGACTGGTGATAGGAGTGAAGGCTCCATAGTACTCCTCTATAGACATGTCCTGCTACTAAAGATTATGCAAACTTTGTAGCAAGAAGAAACGAAGTGCTCCACTAGGCTGAAGATATAGCTGCTCAAGATACTTCCACATCTCCTTATCGGAGTGGTGATGCTTAATGTTCATCCGAAGTGAAGGAACAACACTCAAAACTAGTGCTCCCATCACCTTAGCATCAGCCTTTTTCAAGTCTTCTTGGTGGCATCATCAATACTTGAATCAGGAGGATCATCGTTCATGTGATCCTCAAGATCGCCTGCCCTCACAACTGTCATAGCCGAGAAAGCCTATTCCCTGTAGTTGGAACCATCTAGCTTGATGTTAGTACTAGAAAAGGGAGTTATCCTTTGCCATAGTACTAGAAAACAACACGGAACCAAGCTACCACAGTAGGGGATAGCAGAACTGCAGAAGGAACATCCGAGAGGATGATCCTCTGCTCGGCCCCCAGTGGCCCTAATATCTAAATTGGACAAGTCACCCTCAGAGCTATATTATCCTAAGCAACATATGCAGCTCTGGAAGGAATGTATTGAAGTCGAGTCCCCAAAAGCTTCATCTTCAGGAGGGCAACCATCATCATCACAAAAACAACAGCCAAGAAAACTTGCCAGCCACGATGCCACCACGATATTGATGGAAGTGGGGCCGTTGACAGAGGTGTCGGCGGAGATGGAGAAGAGGCCGGTGCCGATGGCCTGCATGAAGTGGACGGGACGTAAGACGACGTGGACCACCAGCGATGCTGGAAGAAAGGCGCGGTGCAAGTCGACTGGCACCGGCGTGCCCGCACGAAGGGGATGATGCGCAAGTTAACGCAGGCCCGCCGGCGATGCTGGAATGTGCCGGGCCGCTGGTGATGCTTGCTAGGAAAGGCATGGCTCAAATCGGCCAGTGCTGATGCAAGTTGACCGACGAGGAAGACGACTAGGAGCTAGGGTTGGAGCAGACGTGGCTCGGATACCATGTTACAGAAGAGATTTTCCCAGCTCAATTTGTGTGCTAGGTGTTACAGAGTATATACAAGTGGATGGGCCTCATGGGCTTATGGGCCTTAACAAGATCCACATTGCAATCCTTGTTTGTTTGCTACAGCCTACAGCCAACAGGAGAACAAGTGAACAACTAATACATTTTGTGATAAAAACACTGCTCAGAAGTAAATTCTCCAATAACATAACTAGGCAACTAGCAAGTATAACTACCTTACTTATAGCTGTTTTTATGATTGATTGTTTATCTCGAGCAGGAACAAATTGCACTCAGTTCCTGCATCACAAGTTCACACTCTTGGCAATGAATGAAAAGCATATAATGTATGGATGAAAATTTGGTAAGTCTGATATAACAAGTCATAAATTAATGTGCCTATCATCCATGACCCCAGTTGTTGAGGGCATGCAATCAAAGAAAGATAAACAATAAGTCAGGCAGACTATGAGGGAAACCTATATTACATGCAAGCAGCATACCTTTAGTTCTGGTGTAACTATGACAGAGTCTTGGAAGTATTTCATAGGTAGCCTCTGTCAGATAGAAATTGCTGAGTGAGCTCAAAGACATACACTGAAATTAAATTATAGAAAGAAAAAATAAATCATGATTTATGATAATAACACAATTGTCTTACAAGGCGGCAAAGAGCAAATCAGAAAGCTTGCCAAAAAGAGATGTTAAGAAATTCATCCGTTTTAGACTAATAGTGAATCCATCCATTTTAGAGTAATTAGCACATCAGAAGCCAAAGTTTGGTTACGAAATAGGGGACATTTGGTTCCCAGATTTTTCCAACAAGATGACAACGAAAATTAAAATTGCTTGCATAGTAATTAGCACATTAAAAGCCAAAGTTCACATAGTCAGTTTGGGCACAGATTGCAACTTCCAATTACATAGATCCATAGCAGCCTCAAACATTTTACATGACCCACACATTAAGATGATTACCCGCAAAACCAAGGAGACAAGTGCACAGTGGAGATGTGGACGGTCCTCTCCTCAAGATTGGATTGTATGTGATTAGCCCACTTATATAAACAAGGGGAAAATATGGTCAGACAACAGATGTCCATCTACAACATGAACAAAAATGCAAACCTAAAGTTTTTCATCATTTCCAACCCTTTTCTGCAACTTAACTATAGCATCGTAAATTTCCAATTTCTTATCATGTAAACAAAAGAAGAAATAATAAGTAAATAGGGTCACAGACTCACAATCCAGATCTGAAGAATGGTTTTTATAATTTCCTAGCGCACTAAGATGACACAGATCTGGCAACAAATAACCAAAAACTTATTTTCAATTTTGCAACCTACTGGGAATGGTTTTTACAATTTCCTAGTGCATATGTGGTCATTATGGCCGATGTCTGTGTGGTCATAACGGTCGGTATCTGTGTGGCCGTTCACGATCGGTCTATGTGGTGGTAGGCGCCACAGTCGTGGCTCCTTCGTGTCCATGGTCGAAGCACAGCCTATGTGTGCGTGGCCATAGCTGCAGTACCGCGGTCGAAGACTAGCCGAGGTTGAAGCCAGTGGTCATGGTCGTGCGGCTAGTCACTGTAGCAGCCGGTGATCACTATAGCAGTTGGTGGTAACTGTAGCAGGCGTCAACACGGGTGGTCGTGGATGACGCAGGTCCTCCTTCAGTCGGCTAACTGCCAGGGATGGGCAGGCGGCATGGTGGTTGAGACCGGAGAACCCGAACCTCAGCGAGTCTAACGTTTGAATGTAAAGAGGAGTATGTAAAAATAGCGTGGAGTTGTAAGTCGCAGTAGCGCAAGAAAGAGAATACAAAAATATTACCCCAAACACTCTTTGTCTCATACGACTCGGTTCTTGCTTCTTCTCGTCTCCGTTCTACTCTGTTTCCCGTTCGACAACAGAGTACTCTTGAACGATTTGAGCGTGTTAATCCTCGGATGTTTTCCCAACAGGTGCCAATGTCTCGCCACCGCCTCTTGCTGGGTTGGAAATAGATGATCGTGAACCGTTGGCGGAAAGGATTTTGCACCCTGGTCGAGTGCCTCCTGCTGCCGGTGGAGCAGAGATGGTCGGCATGAGGGAATTGAGGCAGTCTACTGCGGTTACTATTGAAGCTTGGACGCCTGAGCTCTGCCTGCAGAGGTTGATCCAGGCGAGCGAACAACACCTCATTGTGAGGTCACGGCCAGTGAGCCGCAGCCAACGCACGACTAGTCCGGAAACGGAAAGGTTGGTGCAAGCCATCCAACGGTCTCACTGCTCTCTAGACGCCGTCTTCTAATGCTGATAATAATGCTGCACCAGCGGTTCCTACATTTCCTCAGCAGTCATCATCTATGGAGCAAGTGTTGTTAAGAAACTTGGACATGGCCAGCAGCCCACAGCCCATGGTCGGCACATCATTGTAGTCTATAAATAGAGAGCCATACCAACTCATTATGTACACATAAATGAAAGCAATAAAAAAAACCAGGAGTTCTCTATCTCTCTGTGTGTTCAATCTATTCTTCTGAGATTCTGTGATTGATTCGTTCTTGTTCTAAACAGAGGAATCGCTCGGACTAGTCGCCAGCGACGGTTCCTCAACAGTGTCAACTTCTAGCACCATGCATGGCTGTTATAATGGGGGAGCCAGCTCAAAGTAGGAGGGCCAGGCCTTCGGAATCTACAACCACAAGGAGAACAAGGAGGAGGGCAGCAGTAGGTAAAAGTAGCGCTGTTATTTTGTCCAATAAAACATATAGACCATGTCCCGTTGGCCATTGTTACCATAATTAGCTCAAAAAATACCTCAAAGTTATAATGTATATCCGATCGCTTGCTTCCTCCCTTCTCTTGGGCTGTATACCATGTACAGTACCTTCTTCATGGGGCAAAGGAATCAAACTTTCAGTTTCAGTATCGATGGCTGAATGCTGTTATTGTTATCATGTATGCTGGGATACATTTTTCCTGACATTGCGTCTGTTTCTGGTACAGTGGGTTATTTAGTGTTTTAGTTGCAACTGTATATTTCCATTACGTTTCCTGGTACTGAAACTCGGAAATTTGGAGTTAGTCAGGTGTGCATTCATTTTCTCAGCTACAGTTTTCTACTGTTAGGACTGATGAAGGTAGTAAGCAATGCTCTGTTCTTGTCTATTCCAAGTATCTCCTCGTCTTAATCAATTAATCTAGAGTCAAGAGACCATGGTATCCAGATTCTGGGAGGAGTCTCTTACTTTGTTTTCCTTAAGTGATCTGAAATGCCAACTCCATTATGAATGGCCGCAAAATTTGCAGTATACAAGCATTGCAACCCAAGCAGCTTTGTTTTAAGTAGATGGTCAGGTCTGTCATTCGACATATTAGATATGCCATTGCAAAAAGGATACTTGCACTATGCCACTGCTAAATGTCACTGGGAATTAGTACATTCCACTGCAGAAAAAGGAAATTTGGAGATTGCTGCTGCAAAACACGAACTCCTTTTGGACTTGTCACTGCAACTAGCTATGTTGTAGTGGTATGCCTAATTTTGTAGTGGCATTCTGTAATTGGATAGCACACAAACAGGTTCTCATGTTCTGTAGTGGCATGGCAGCAGCGATCTACTTTTGTCCTAAACAAGAAAGCAGTTGTCTAGTTACGTTCAACCGAGTCTCATGGACATTACCATTTATCAGCCCCTGCATCCCAGGAACCAGCCTCTTTTTGTTGCAAATGGAGAGAGAATCAAATAGGTGCAAACACATCAATATTTGCTATTTACATTTCAGCATTATCGTTTGATTATTTGAACATTCAAAATAGATTGCAGCATATATCCCTCATGATAATATTCACCGCGAAAACCTCAAAAAGGATCACCATTGGCATGGGACGCAAATATATTTCCGGAGGTCAAGATGGTTGTGGATGGGACAGCAGTCCAGCAGCGATTGTGGAATTTGTCAGGTTCTCAAACCTCGTCAATGGGCAATCTCAGCAACATCCAACTCGGCGAAATTGGTCTGCGTTAATCTATCTAATCCCCTGCCATATGAAAGCATGGGCACTGTTGAATTGTTTCTTTGCATGAACTCTTGTACAGGAAGAAAGTTGTCAGACTGATGATATGCAGCTACCCCCTGGAGTCAGATGCTAGCTGTGTGACCAGCACCTGGGCCCTGGGGACCAAGGTTTGAAAAACCGGTTCCGGAGAAAATCCCGGTCGCCGGGCGGTACCGGTAACGGAAATCCCGGTTTTAAACCGGTTAAAATTCGTCAAACATTTTTTTTGTCGGGGCGCGGTTTTACCGGTCAAAAACCGGGAAAAACCGGTAGAATTTGTATGGAAGTTGGAGCTCCACTTTTTTGCCGTAAATTGAAAGTTATGGGTGGATATTTTGGCAAAAGCTTAAGTTTTTTATAACAAGTAAAACCCGCATAAGACTACATCAAACTAATTGTTGTCGTAAATTGAAAGTTGAAGCATTTTATTGTAACTATGAGGCCAAAACTCAATAATGCAGAGACTCAATAATGCAGCGAGCCTCACACCCAATAATGCAATGATTGCAATCACTTCACTGCTGCAGAATCCAATGTCCCTCACATGCAGAAATTGCAAAGTACTTTGTTTCTTCACATGCAAATGATGCAATAGACAAAATCACAAAAGTCTCATGCCCATGGGCCCAACATGTTCCTAAACATATACTTAGCCATCCAAAGTAGCTACAAATGCCCCTGGAACCCATTCTACCATCTACAAATTCAAAATTTTCAAATTTCCATCTCAGCCGGTTTTTTAATCCCGGTCGCCGCCGGGAAGAACGGTTACCGGCGGTTTAACCGCCGGTATTCCGAACCTTGCTGGGGACAACACAGCACTTGGTTTCTTCAGCTTGGTTTTGGCAAAGCGAGTGCAGAGACTGCTTCTACTGTTTACTCATTTGTAGAACAAGAAGCGAGCTGCAGTGGGGGCATGCGTCTGCAAATACTGTTACAAGTAGCACAATGATATCTTCAGTATGCGTAACATGTTGTCTATCTAGTCTCTATGCTGACTAATCCCCTTCTTGCTTGGGAGTGTTTGTCCTCCATCTAATGTAATTTTGCCTCGTACCCTTCTTACCTACTTTGGAACGAAATGCAGATCTCCTGCAATGTTTCCAGAAAACAAAACGTTGAATTACAATATGGTTTGTGGTTCTTTACCAAGACTCAGTTGACTGTTGACCTAGTCGATCATTTTATGTAACTCATGCCCATAGGAAACAACATTCCAATATTTGGATCATGCAAGTTTTACCTTGGGCAAACTGCTTTGGATAGCAAAGCATAGCTGCACTTCATCAATTGGATTGTGCATATGTTGGGATGGATGATCATGTGCCAAAAAATGGCTCAATTTAGCACCGATTTTTCCCTTTTCATCCTGATCCTTCAAAGCCCCACCAGTCAGTGAATGTACAGACAGCATCATGTCTTGAACTGTTCAACCAGTCTCAGAAGGCTATGCGTCTCGGCATCAGGCATTGCTCCTCTCAGAATCATTGTCCTTACCAAATTTGGCTCATAAACTTTTGCCTTAACATAAGCTTTTAAAAGGGTATTATACACAAAGGAATTCCTACAGTACTTTGATTCATTCAGTTCTTCATAAACTCTCTTTGCATTTTCCAAGTCACCAATCTCTGCAAAGTTCTCAAGCAACATATGTGTGGTCTCCAACCATGGCGTTGAACTTCTCACCACCTTGGTGACAACTTCTTTCTTTCCCATATCCATTGTGTTCAAAGCTTCATTAATAAGACCTGCTTTCAAGCAACCCAATGCCAAGTGGCGATACGTAATAGCATTTGGCTGACAACCGTTTGCTCTCATGTCTTTGAACACGGCCGATGCTTTATCCACAAGACCATGCCTGCAGTATACTGATAAAATGGAATTGAACTGTTCTGTAAGCCTTAGCTTTCTTGATGATTTAGTCTCTGCCCATATCTCTTCAGCCTGCTCAATGGAGCCAACCTTTCCAAATGCTTCAATCGCTAGTATGAAGCTTTTGGATCGAATATGAGGGATCCCTTGCATGAGCTTCCATGTCCTATTTAGCTCCTTTTCCTTTCCAAGGTATCCATACAAGATAAGAAGAATTTCCAGTGTAGACCAATTAGTACCTGTCATAGAATTCTCAATAGCTTCTACATATGTCTGGGAAACAGTATATAGCCTTGCTACAGCATGTGCGATTGCTAGAATGCCATAAGTGATCTCATTCGGCTCAATTTTTGCTCTTTTCATATCATTGAACACCCTTGCTACCCCATCGATGTTGTGCTCATTGGCCTGTATTTTCAATAGAATGTTGTAGGTTGACGTGTGTGGGGTCACACGATCGGCTTTCATCTGAGCAAGGATCTTGGAGATAGTTTTCCTACGCCCTGGAGAAGAGTGGAGGATGATCAGGCGGTTGTAAACATAAGGCGAAATCAGCAGGGACAATTCCCTCATCTTCCTCATGTAACCGTATGAAAGCTTAATCAAGCTCATATCCAAACAAGCCATGACAAGGTTGTTGTAGAGCAGCTCGTTCTGGTATTCTTGAGGTACTCGAAGGAAGAGGCTTTCGGCTTCAGAGATGCCATGAACTTTAGCTGTGAACTCTAGGAGATACGAGTAATCAAGCTCACTCAGCTTGTAGGGCCTCTCTCTCATGACCCATTCCATGACCTGTGGCAAGAAAAATGCACAATGCAGTGTCACTTCTTGGACAAATAAGAGGTAGGAAATACCTTAGATCTTCATTTAGTTAACTAATCATACATTGTTCAATACTTAACAGATAGAAGCTAATTACACCATAACTAGCTGTGACTAATCATGCCATCAAATTACCAGTCATACACTGTCAATTTTGTTCATCTATAAATCTACACAGATAAGCACACACATATCCAAGAAAGCTTTGTGTTTTTACACCACATCCATGCACAATTACAGAAATCACTAGAATATAACAAGAAAATGCATCAAAGAGAAACAAGTAAGCTACAGACTTTATCTCACTTCTCAGCTTAACACACTTCAATCACGAAGCAAACTGCATGGGAGGCTGAACGAATCCACCAAGGCCAAGAAACGGAAACGGCGATGAAAAGGCTGGAAGAGAGGGAGGGGGAGGAGACCTGGAGGGCGGTGCGGTAGAGGCGGCGGCGGCGGAGGCGGTTGACGGCGTGGAATACGTGACCGCGGTGCACGGCGCGGCCAGCGGCCATCCACCCCCGGATGGCTGCGCACACCGACACCGCCCGCTCCACCCGCCGCGCCAGCGAGCCCTCCTGCTCCGACTTATCAGGGGACTCCGCCGGCGCAGTAGGCGGCTGCGGCGGCGGAGTATCGTGAGGGGCGCTGCCTGAGCTGGTAAAGAAGGTGGCGGTGGCGAAGGGGATCGGCGACCGCCGGCGCCGGAGCAGCGTGCGCAGCGGCGCCAACATCATCTCGTCAATTCGTCGAACAGGTACTGCGCACGCGGGTGGCCTCCTTATTCTGCTGAACTCGTTTTATAGCCGTCGGATCGGAGATCAACGTTCTGGATAGCAAGATGTCGATTCCATTGCGGCCGTGGAAGCTTTGCGAATGCTCGATCCGGACTAGGGCTGGATATTGAGCCGGCTCGGCTTAGCTCGGCTCGATAAGGCTCGTTAAAGAATCGGCTTGGCTCGGCTTGTTAGAGTAACAAGTTAATAGAAAGGCTTGGCTCGGCTCGGTGGAAAGTTCGGGCTCGACTCATTAGGCTCGTTAATATAAATGACATAATTTGATTGCAATTATGCAAACTGTAACATTCTGATGATGACAATTAGAAAAAGGAAACTAATTGAGCTGTCATGCAATGCTTCCAAAGCATAGCCCTAACTAGATTATTGAGCATAGAAAATGATATTCACACTTCAAAAGGTGATTAATCCATAATTTTTTGAATTCTTGTTTTAATATAGCTAGAAATGAATTACGGATAACACTTCAATTCAGCTCTCAGAGTGGTAATTACCTTAGATACAGAGGCAAACTAGACCTTTTTTCCAACTGTGATACACAGTCAACAATCAACATAATAGCTCTCAAGAACATACACAGTGCAAACCATATAATAGCTGCAAGTAAACATACATAGTCAACAATCAACATCCAAGATACACTCTCTAATCTCCATTAATCTCTCAAGAACATGGGTTGAGGAGCTACTTTACCGAGGCTGCCGGGGTCGGAGCTGCTGTGGTTCACCACTAGGGTCGATGCGGAGACAGAGGCGGAGCCGGACCCAGAGGACCTCCTCCCTCCGCGGTTCTTTGACTCCATGCTGACCTGCGCATGCCGCTTCATGCGCTAGACGCCGACGAGAGGCCGATGGCAAGGGATGTGTGGCAATACGGCGGCGGTGCTGTGCGGTCAGTGCCAGCGGAGGTGTGGCACTACGGTTAAGACTTGAGGGAAGGCGATGGCCGATAGGAAGGGGGTGGAGGTTGAGGCGAGGAGGAGGGGAGGGGCCGGCGCCAGTGGTCGGTGATGATGCGGTGCGGCACCGCGGCGATTTTCTAGGGCTGAGACGAGAAGGGGGTTTTCTCAGGACGGACGGAGGCGAGGCGATTGTGTCGGTGTGACTGTGAATCAGAGGCGAGGGGATTTTCTCGGGACAGACTGTGAGGCGAGATCGACCGAGGCGAGAGATAGATGGGTCGAGCGCCAAGAATCGAACGAGATCACAAGACATGGGCCGCACGTCGAGCTGTCTGACCGAGCCAGCTGAGCGACTCGCGAGCTAGCTCGGCTCGGCTCGTTAAGAAACCAAGCTCAACTCCTGGCTCGGCTTGGCTCATAAATTCCACGAGCCGAGCCTGTATCGAGCCGAGCTAGCTTGCGGGCCACGAGCTTTTTGTCCACCCCTAATCCGGACAATCCAACAAAACGATCACACGGCCTAGAACAGTTTGATTGTTTGTCCTTAGTGATGCTTTCTGCTACTCTCTTGTTTGATATTTGGGAGCAACTAGCGTCCGGACCGAACATTTGGACGCTTCTATCGTACGCCTCTTTTCATTATTTGATTTGCGCAATGGACTTTTGGATGCACATGTGCAATAACCACCACTTTGTTTCTCTTCCTCCGATTGATTTCCTTCTTGCCGATGCCCTTTTGTGGTAAGTATCCTCCTTCACATGACGCTCCTTCATTGATTGAAAGTGATTGATTACATCATGGTCACTAACTTGTAGAAAAAAGTCACACTCAATATATGTAACCAAGCAATCATTTAAGTATTGATCACTCATGTTATTTCTTAGTTTGTTCTTCACATAATTCATTACCGAAAAGACTCGCTCAATACTTGCAATTGCTACAGAAAGGATTAGCATCATTTTGAGAAGCAAATAGTCAAGTTTGGTGTGAATGTACATGTTATCTTTTGGAACCTCTCTGCTCGATTCCATAAAGACTTCAAATTGATTGTCTTCTTCTTCATTTTCTAATTCCTCTACTCAATTTTATATTACACAATTAAGCACTAATTACTGGATGTTTGATTGGATTTTACAAAGTACAAACCATGGTCAAAATTTTAAAATGAGGAAAAGCTCACCTTGCTTCCAGCTGTCGGCTGAACTCCGGAGCAGCCACCAGCCCACCGCGACGCCGACTCTCCGAGTGGCCCAAGCCAAGCGTGCACGCCTACGTGGTGTGTCGCCATGACCTGAGGCTGGTGATTAGGGGCTAGGGCACTGAGCGGCTAAGACTACCCTCGACTGGCAGATTGATATGTGAATGAATGGCTAGAATTTTTTCCAATGGGCTAGGCCAATAACAATGGGCCAAGCGACGCCAATAGGGCATGGGCTAATCCACGAGGACGACATTTTTAGGCTGAAATCAAAGAAGTGAAAAAAAAATAAAACCTCTCACACACATATATATAGTATACCTATTGTATACTTGTTTTTCTTTCAAAAAATTTAGAGGTACGGTCGCACCCCATGCATCCCTCAAGTCCGCCCCAGGGGGCAAGGGCAAGGCAGCAGTGGAGCGGAGGGACGAGGTAGAGCGCGATGGCACGGCACGGGTGGCCAGCGTCCCCGGCGAGTTGAAGGCGTCGACGGCGGCAGGGGTCGGCATGGCCAGCGTCCTCCTCACTGCTGCCGCCCAGTCCTCACCGGCGACTTCACACTAACACCTTTCAGTTGCGATTGCACAACTGTATTTTCTCCTCTCCTCTTTACAATTCCATGCAAATCTCACAGCCCGAAACCTGGAATGAATCCTCTCCTGCGTGTTTCCGATATGACTCCAGTACACCATACTACTAAGTCACTGAGAAAGCACTCCTTGCAAATTAAGGCGAATGCATCACAAATTCACAACTGACAGGACGACAAATTATTAGAAGATACATGTTCAGAATAGATGGGTAAATCAACAAAACAGGAGCACAGGAGACAAGTATTACTATTGTATAAAGAGTAGCATGAAACGCTGAAACATACACTTCCTCCAAACTTAGCAAACCGTGTCATGTCCTTCGATGTGCCGAATTTTGAACACGCCGCAGATTAACAAGACAAATCATTTCAGGTTCTGAACGATGAACATCTAGCAAATAAACCCAACATTTGATTGAATCCGCCATCGTCGGCCAAGCAAATACCACCGTCCAACATGCCAACCATATTTTTACACTACAAATAGCTGCCCCACAAAAGAAGGGGCAGAAAAGCTTTACAAGAGAGGGAAGATGCCAGCCATCTCCCGCAGCCGCGGAGCTAGGTGAGGTCAAAGATTTTTGGGGCCCAAAAAAAAAAGAACCAACAACTAATTTAGACATGCCACCATCAATCTCCACCTGCGCTGCTGCTGCTGCTGCCGCCGCCACAGGCAAAGGAGATGCTGTGGACTCGATACCGCCTCATCCCATAAATCTAAACTGTTTCTTCTTTCTCCCTATCTCCTACGGTCCTACCATTCTTTGGGCTAACAAATTTCAAGTCACCTCGTCGGCTGATCAGATGTCTGGTTGTTAGGTGCCGCTGACACTGCTGATATCGTGGGGTGGGCTCCGTTGTCCTGAGGAGGCGCTGCTCCCCACTTTGGGTCCACGTCCAACGGCTCCACCACATGAACTGCACCATCGCTCATGCCGACAGCTATCTGGTTAGGCTCCAAGGGATGCGCAGCGATAACCATGGGGTAGACGCTTCCACCACTGTAGGATAAGATGCAACAGGGGGCAACAGTAATAAGATATTGGTCACTTGGAATAAGATTACCAGACAACAGAGAGAAACAGATAGGTACGAGACTATACGTACCTAGATATCGAAGGTGGTATATAGGAAGAAGGCGCAATCCTGCAACGTAACCTAAGAGATTCCGCTTCAAAGACTCCAATAGCACCATCGCAGAATCCGGCGTAAACCAAGAGACCATCGCATGAGTATATTGCACTTGAAATTGGAGCTGGAAGTGCATCTCTTGGGGACCACTGCATTATCAATAAAGGAAAGGAGAAAATCAACAGGATGATCATAGCACCTAGTTTTATGATTCAAAGGAGCATCATAAATATTTATCACTAGCATAATGCAATATGTTACTCGAGACACAATGTAAATACAACAAGCTATACACGCATATTAAATTTAAGGAAATTTGGTGAGGACTAACCGAGCGCGAGCATTCGAGCTTCCCATCATAGATTGCCAATTGGCTCTCATGAACTACCAAAAGATGTGTTTGGTCATTGTGAAACTGCACCCTTGTATCACCAACTAAAGCACCAGAACGATTTGCCGAGGGTTGGATATATCTTGATTTCTTCTTCTCCCAACCATCAATGCTCCAAACACATAGCTGCAAAATTTCATTCCAGCAAGCAGTGATTCAGAAACAAATATATAATGCAGTTGTTGGCGCAATCAGAAACATTTTTTTTTCAAAACAGGCTGACAGATGGCATGGGACTAACATGAACTATGGAAGATGAAGCTATGCATGCAAGCAGAGATTTTAACATTCAACTCAGCATCCATTAGAATTTAATGAAGTAAAATTCATACCTGAGCATCAGCACCTGAAGATACAAGCACATTCATTGATTGAGAAAATGCCAGTCCAGTAATCTTTTTCTGATGGCCCTTGAGCTTGCTTTTAACCTATGTAATTTGATTAAGATAAATCAACATTAATCAATGTTAGTGTTAAATGTACACTAAAGGGTAATGAGTAACATTAAGTGCAATATTCAACATGAGGGATCAATTTATTATCAAGAGAGGTTCCCAAATCTTTTTAAATGTTGAACTCCAGCTAGTTGTGGATTGCAGAGCATTAGACATTGCATATACGATTTAAATTGTCAAAAAAGAAATATGTGAAACAGCATTGAGATAGTCCAATAAACTCTGATACATCAAATAAAAAGCAAGAGGTGATACATAATGTGAAATAAGAATACATTATTTAACAACAGGAATACTTCACTTGCAGTGAGGATCATAAGGTAGTAACACTCACCTCGTCAACACGGACATTGTAGATTTGAATGGTAGAATCCTCCATCCCAATAGCAATGATATTATTGTCTTGTGGGTGGAATGCAAGGAAAGTTGCAGCAGGTGGAGGTGCCATAAAAGTAGTCATGACCTGTAAGAGATTCCACAGATTTACTCAGAAAGTTGGAATAAGGCAGTGACGCAATTATGGAATAACAACCTTTTGTTATCTGAGGTTATCAGGAAACTATTTAACTACCATTAATGCACGTAGTCAAGAGAGATAAAGAATAAAACTATATGATAACCACTAAGGCACATAGTAAAGAGAGATCAAGAATGAAAGTAACAGCTTATTGGGCTTAGGTGCTGAAGGCGGCATTACCTTGAATGTCATCATATTGAACAATGAGACTTTGCCACCAGATGCAGACATTACATAGGAGTCATTTTTGGACAATGCAATGCAGGCAGTTGCTTCTTCTGGGTTGCCATCGCTAGTGTCGTTTGTCATTAGAATCCCATTTGCTGGTTGCCACAGTTGAGGTGGAACAGATGCAGTAGACTAACAAAAGATAATAATGATAATTCAAAAAGCAAGCAAACAAGGTTGCGGTGGAAATTGAAATAAATACAATTCTCTGGTCTAACCTTGCCATTAGGATTCCTGTCACTGCGTTGCCATTTCCACAGCTTATGAACAGCATTGGAGCCAAGAGCCAAAAGTGCAATCCCATTATTTGTATATAGCAAACGGACAACCTGTGGAGTAAAGAAATAAAACACATCACTCATCCGAAATTTTACATTGCCCAGAGCATAAACATAATTGCTTTACTACTAAACTGCCTGTTCTATCACGAAAGAGATAAATCACATCAAAATGTCCCATCAACAGAATGTCAAATGTAAACATTTGTGAAATAACTACTTGCAAAAATCAAACATCTACTATGAGTGCCCTCCTCCGTACCTCAAATAGAAAGATAAAACCCACATATTTCTGGTTGATATTGCATAGTCAATACTAACAACTCAATAATAGCATACTGATATCAAAATATGTACATGCAAACAAAACATACTTTGCTTGGAGATGTTGCTGTATCTGGTAAACGCAATGCTCGAAGATGCCCTGAATCAACGATATCGGCCAACTTCCAGGTCTTAATCTTTTCAGATTCATCTGTTATTCTTGGTTTAACGTCTGGGGTTCTGCTAACATCCATAGATGCCTGCTATTTGTTTGACAGCTTTAGCAAAATGACATATTGGACAGCAATTAGGCAACAAGAAAGGCTGTGGGAACTCACCAGGCCACTCATCGACACTGCAGGCAAGATCCGATCAGGTCGCTCTGAGTTCACTGCTATAGGACTAGACACATTCGAAACAGAACCAAGGGTGTTGACAATTGGGGGCTGCATTCGAAACAAAAGTGAGTATATGGTATTAACAGACCCTGTTAGTATTCACTAATTGCCCAGCTAAAACTGGAAAGAAACATAAGGCAGCTAGAGCAGAATTTAGTAAGTCAAATGAATCAGTTGGCTCAAAATCCTTCTGGTGGATCTTACGAATGAACCAGATGCAAATGATTTAGGTCCTTGAGACAACAGGCAACAGTCATAGACCCAAACCAAAATTTCAGTATGAAGCAAAGAAAGCAGATATCAGAAAACAAGAAACTAGAGAACCAAATCAAAATGATATTTATATCCTAAATGACTGTAGGATGCAAATAAATATTGATGAAAAGTATATGCATCACTACCTTGGTATTAATTTGTTGAGGAGGTCCCCGAGAGCCCTCAAATGCTCTGCTCTCTAGCATCCTTAGCAAACGCTGCCCATCAGTGTTGGCTAATATTTTTATTCCGTTGTCATTGGCTGTAACAGCAAGCAATGAACCTTCTCTATTGAATCTCAAGCGTGGGCTTGCCTGAAAAATTATCAGCAAATGAAGGCTAAGCAAAAACCGAAGTGCGGACAATTCCAACGATAGCCAAAAGAAAAAAAAAGATACTAACAGGCAGTCCACTGTCACAATCCGTTGTCGTTAGTATGCTGGTGTTATCCATATCCCAGAATTTAACAAGGAACTCATCTCCAGCAGCCAAGAAGCGGTTTCTGGTTGTGTCAAACTGAACTACACCCAGCGATCGTTTCCTGAAGCCATTGTATGTCCTCTTAATAGCCCCTTCAGTCTCATTCCACTCAACCAAGTGGGAATCACCTTCTTTACTAGTACCACAAGAGAATAGCCTGCCAGGAAATTTTACAGTCAAACAAGGTACGTGAGAAACTCGTGACAAAATGTAGATATTTCATCCTTTCAATGTGTTCACTTAATTCGTTATGGTTTGACAGCTATTCTATTCTATATAATAATCGCAGCGTCTCACCTTGTTCCATCAGCACTGTAAGCCATGGTAGTACACCAATGTCCAGGTGCATCATAGTCAACCCTTGAACCCAAACAGTCATATAACCATGCCTTAATTTTCCCATCAATGGCGGTAGAGAAGATAAACTGCAAAGAAAGCTGAAGTTAAAGAAACCCATAGAACAGATGACAAATAATAATTATGAAAAATATGAAGTAGAGCCTTGGCATATCGAAATTAAAGCAAGTGAACATGAGGCAGCTAATGCTAAACAAGAATGCAATAATATGCAAAACAGCCGGAATTGCAAGTACACAAGACATGCAACAAAATGCCAGTACAAAATAGATAGAAGCATATCTCTGCCAGTACAAAATAGATAGAAGCATATCTCAAGAATATCGGTATTAAAGTCACCCAGAAAATACCTGAATGGACTCCTTGTAGTGAGGGCAAACAGAATACACTGGAGCTTCATGACCTTCAAATGTGTACTGCTTTTGTCCTGATTGAGCATCCCACACCTGCCAATCAAATTTACAAGCATGCTCAAGATGTTCTCTTCTGTTTTAAAAACAGTGATACATCATACGAGTAACCTCACCTTAATGAGTTTGTCATCACCACACGTAATAATTGACAGTGTCTTGTTGGGGTGAGAGAAGGCAATGTCATTAACCCCACCAATGTGAGCATCAATCTGCAACATTTACAGAGTTAGAAAACTTTAAGGGGTTGTTCGGATGATGGGGAATTGGGGATTGAACTAGATACCAAAAAAATCCCCCCTATCCAAACAGGCCAAAGGCATTTTGTTATTCATTGTCAATCATTATGCATTTACCTCTGCTTGCTGCCGTAACTCTCCATTAGGAACGAATGTATAAGTCTGAACAATATGCTTTGAAAAAGCAACACCTGGGAATCAAATCAAGCTTACAAAAATCAATCTTGCAGATGAGCATAATTCAATATCTCCACTAAAAAAAGGTTAAGAAATAAAACCTGCAAGTATAAAGCAATGCCCAAATGTGAATAGTAGCATAATGAGCCACTTTTCATACCTAGAATATTTCCATCAGGGCTCCACAGACATCTATTGACAGATATTGCAGCATCTTTCATTAGTGCAGCCTGGACATGGAAAGAAACAGATTGTGCATCAGAAGTTCAGAACACACCACTGAAAAAGCAAAATGCTGCTAATTACAGGCACGTCACAAAAAAAGGTGGTAATAACACAGAATAAAATAGGCCAAGAGTTGATAATTGAAGTCATGACCTGCAAAGGCAAGGTGCAGGAACCAATATCCCAAACTTTGAATGTCTTGTGAGCTATCCTTTCTCGTGAACCAACTTCCCATATCCCAATGTCACCAACATTTGTTCCAACTGTGTTACATCAGAAAACTGTAAATACAGTGTACAGGCCAAAATGTAATAATTCAATAACCAAGAGATACGTCTCCAGCATGTACCTAAAAGAATGGTTTGTTGGACGGGATGAAAATCCAGGCTCATAACATTAGAACCCTGATTAAGGGTGCGAACCACTTGTTTCGGAAGGTCATCTTGAGTATAAATATTGGCAGGATGGCTCACACCAGAGAATGACACCTAACATAGTTTTCAATGTATCATAATTTATTTGATCATGCAATATTGCAGAACTGAGTAAAAGGAGAAACCAAGGTAAGTCCAAGTTCATCCAATACCTCATCTGGTTGTCCTACACGCATTCTTTTCATCAAATGTTCAGAATCTGCAGAATGATAGTCAATGGCAGGAGCACTTGTCGGAGTCCTTGGATGCTTTAGAAACGCTGCTGCAAACGAATATAACATCCAAACAAAACAATCAAAAAACATTGCTACCAGTGGCAATCACTGCTTAGTCTGAATTGCTATAGTTTTATCTTACCTGTGTTTGGAGGCTGAACAAGACCAGGTGGTCCTTGTGCAACAGCTGCGTGTGGCAAAGAGGGGTTGGCATTTGTCATCCAACCCGCAATTGCATTCGGAGATGGTGATACCACGGGTTGAAACGGCTGCAAGATTGAAATATAGTGCATAATGGAACAATAAAAGTAGGGCAAATGTCATATACTGGTGTAATACATACAGCATGAGCACCCATTGGCGGAAATCCAGCCGACTTAGGGATTGGTCCAGCAAGGGGCCCATTGGCAGGGGGAGGAGCTCTTGCTCCATTGGTAGGAGCAGCACAAGAGTGATCAGTGAAGAGTGTCTTGATGTCAGGGTTGGGTCTGGGATTCTTGCAGAGTTGATGTTGCCAGTTAAGACTACAAGGCATAAGAAAGAAAAGCAGTCCAATTAGCATCACCCTTTACAAGAAACTAAAGCAAGAGAAGGCGTTACTGAAAGCCTAGTAGATCTACGTTATAGCAAACTGCGAAACATCAAACATTGCTTGTATTGTTGATACAACCATACCTAAAAGATTGTCTGCAGTAGGCAGCGAAAATTAGAAAAACCATTGATAATTACAAGAAATTGACATATCACCAACTTTCACAGTTTTGTCGTTTTACATGAGAACTTGCTAATTGGGATAAACACATACAAGTATCCAACCGACACCAGACAAATCTTGAAAGCAAAAACTATATCGAACGGATTTTTTCTCAACAAGCTATTGAAAGAATGAGCACTAAAAATTCAATTGGTCTAAAGGTCTGAAATAAGCATTAACAACATTTAGGAAATAGACAGGGTAACTCCCTACCTCTCCACAAGTACAACCACGTTTTGGTAAAGCACCAAACAGTGCTTATTTTATTTTATCATTTTAGACAACCATCGCTCTTAATCCGAACACATTGGTTGGAGCATGTCCATTGGACAATCAAGAGTCATAAATGTCCCTTATAAAGGGTTAGGTGCTAAAACATCATGTAAATTTCCAATATAATAACACCAAACACCCCTTTGTTTTATTCATCCATCATTGTTTATGAAAGATGGAAACACAATCAAGAAAAAAAAACCAAGAACAGAAACGGAAATCCTCCACGTATAGCAGTTTTGAGACAAAACTCTTTTCCAAACTTATCTGTGCCACTAAAATTCTTAGAGCTGAAAGAATGTACACAAATTTATACTGGATCTTTCTCACAGCAATTACTATTTGCTCTAAAAAAATACAATAAAAATTGTTCATGCAGATAACTACCTAGCAATCAATAAAAAATAGTGACATGGAATGGAAAGCATGTCAAAATTTAAATCAACCGAACACCTTTGATTGATCAATGTGCGTAGTCTCGAAGCTTTAAATGGCGGAAAATTCAGCTTGTCCCGGAACAGTGGGTTTGCTTCGATAAGCTTCTTGAGCTCCATGAGCATGATATTCCGGGCTGACTTTGTGTCCCCATACTTGGACAGCTGCTCATTTTGCCTGTACATCATTTATACGCAATCACATCCACATTGCCACAATGCACTATACATTTTGCTAAACCAAAATAATTCTCCAAACGGACCATTTGCACCATACCGAAAATTCTCCAAGGTTAGCAGCTGCGTTATCTCCTTGAACAGCTCCTCATTGAAGGATGCAAACACCTTGAGATCTTTCACGAGTATCTCCACTGCCTTGGCGCGATCATGCCTGCAAAAACCAATCCAATTCAGCACAAATCAACCTTGATACCAAATAGTGACCAAGAGAAGCTTCAATATGAGCTACCTGTCAAGGGCTTCGAGGTACTTTTGCTTGCGGATCTCAAAGAATATCTTCATGGAGTAGCGGTTGTCCTCCACCTTGGTGAACCCGCTGAGGTACCTCTCCACCTCGTCCCACTCCCCACCCTGCACCAGGTCCTCGAAGTGCTTCATGTTGAAGTAGAACCCCGACTCCTGCTCCAACCTGCGCGACCGAAATGAAAGAAAAAATGAAAACCCCCACTTTGACCAACCCCAATGGCTCCAAAATCTCTCTTGATCAACTTACTTGTGCACCGTCTCCTTAAACTTCTCCTCATCGAGGAACTGCAGGATGAGGAACACCAGCTCCCTGCTCAGCGACGACATGGCTCCGCCGATCCCAGCCTGCGCCTCCAGCTCTCAAAAGCCCAACGAAACTCCCGCCTTTCCGGCAGATCCCCTCCCAAATCCCCGCAAAAAACCACTCCAAACAGCCCCCGAAAAGCCGCACCAAACACCCCACGAGCAGCTCAAACCCCTAGCGGAGACGAGGAGAAAACCCAGAGGCCAAACCGACGGCGGCAGCGAGCTCAGAACCCGAACGAACCCCTCGTCACGCCCTCCCCGGCGGGATCTCCCCCCGATTCCGGCGGCGCGACCGCCGATCTGCAGCTGCCTGCGCCGGCGGGTCCAATCCGGCGGCCGGGGGGGGGGGCGCCGCGGGTCTCCTTCCTCCTCAACCGCGCCGCCGACGGGTAGGGTTTCGCCGCCGCCTCCGTCTGCTTCTCCCTTCCCCTTAAGCTCCAGCCGCCGCGTTTCCCTTCTTATCTCTCTGTCTCCTCCCCCTTCCCTTTCTCTCTCCAAAACTCGTCCCTCACTTTATTTTCCTTGTGCTTTTGGTTCCTTGGGCCGCGTTTTATAACCAGCTCGCCTCGTCTTCCCCTTTTATATCCACCCAGACAGCCCCGGCCAATTACGATAACAACCTTGGCAGAACGGTAAATTCGTCCCGCGGGGCACAAGCGGGAGTGTGGGCGGTCCCGGGGGTAGTCTGGTAATTTCCGCGTCGGATTGGGGCATCTGGGGGTGGTTGCGGGGCCCGCGGGGGACGTGGGCCGTCCGAGGGGCAGGACGGTAAATTGACAGCCAGGTTGGCTAATGTAAGTTTTGTTGCCGCCACGTCATCCTTCCTCGTACCCATTAACTTCTCTCTTTTTTTCCTCCTTTCTTCTCTCGCGCATCCCCGGTTTCGAATTTTGAACGGGCTGGGGATTGCGGTAGCCGCACCACGTACAGGCTACCCAACATTTCAGGCCTGTACTTGGGTTTTTATTATGATGGGCGACGGAAGGCTGCACTTTCATGATGATGAATTGGTATCTGGGTTTTACACACCTATAAGAATAGATTTAGACTTCGTTTTAAATGATTTTAGCTTTTGACTTTTAAATTTTAACTTTTTATTTTTTTATTTATTTGTATTATTCTAAAAATTTTAGCGGTGTTTTTAAATTTTTCTTATTTTTTGACTCACAAAAGGCTGGCAGCTACTACAGTGAAAAAAGCATACACAAAAAAGTCAAAAGTTAGGACTTTCAGCACTTTGAAGTATGCCCTTTATTTTTAGTATGGAACTACGGTTGCTCGTGCTTTTCTCTTATAGATGTACTAATGTTTTTTGTCTTACCGTGTGTTAGTATGTTATATAGGGGATGTTTGTATTGGTTGTGACGGATTTTTTTTTACTACGGTTGATAGATTTTGGCTGAAAATAAATAGTAGTGCCTAAAAAAATTGGCTTTTAGACGTGAACTGTGGAGGAAAGAAGCGTGCGTGAGACGAGAGTGAAAGAAGTAGAGTACGTGATACGTCTATGACTCCCTACCTAATTTTTATAATGAGACAACAATGAAAAGAGTGAAGAAATCGTTTCAAAAAGCAAGATGTTTATGTTGATTTTTGGCTTCTCCAAATAGAAGCCAATACGAGTAGCGCCATAGTCCCTCAAAAAAAAATTCAAATTCTAGATTTCTTTTGGGCACCTAAAGAAAAGTTTTGTTATTCATGTTAATATGTGAAAATACAATGGAAATAAAGCTAAAAAGGCATGATTTCAATGAAGGTATATATTGTTTGGTAGCAACATCTTGTCATGGATCTTTCAATTAAGCAAGTATATATTTCTCTACTATTAAAAGAGTACATAATTAACTTTATTTTCTGTTACATCATATCTGTATATGCACAATGAATATCCATGCAATGAATTCATAACTATGTGCTGTAATATTTCTATAACTAGGAAATTACGACGACTATATAAAAAGTAAGCTCCATGAAGAAACCTACAATCATAAAATATTAATTCCACACAAAATCATTTCAAAAGCGTGCATGGTACACAATTGGATGGGAGAGAAGCTAGGCTATGTAGCGTCATTAAAAAGCTGAATGAAATGAAAGTACAGTAGAAAAAGTAAAAGCACGTTGGGGGCGGTCCTTCGGGGTGCGCGTAGCAGAGCAGGGCTCGGTCGCAATTACTTTTGGATTTCCAGAGCTGTCGCTTTCCCGCTGCGTTGTAGTGCGCTAGTAGCTGTCGAGCCTTTAGCACGATATAATCACGTGCACCTATCAGATCCCGCCTATATAAGTACACGTGCTTATCTGACAACTGGCCATCCATGCAACGCATCCCGTTCTAGTTCCGAATCTATTTCCGACTTTTTTTTTTAACTCAAACGAAAGCGGAGAGCGGTGGATCTGCGCACGAGACCACACCGAAAGATTCCGCCACCACGTCGCAGGCGCCAGTCGTGGATCGACACGTGGCGTGTATTTGACCACCTGGTCAAGCTCACGTGGGGCCCACCGGTGGCGACGGTGACGCGTCCACGTAGGAGGGCGCGGAGGTTGGGGAGAATTACGGTCTGTGCCATTGGGAGTATGAGTTGCCTCGGGAACTGTGGAGGGGCACCGTGAGGAAGACGCGGGGAATCCTCGTCGCCTTTTGGTGGGGGTGGGCTCGATCGCGGCCGTCCGTATCTCAGCGGCAGTGGCGATCACATGCGCGGGACCGCTGGATCTTTTGCGGCTGTTCAGCGTGTTCTATTTCTTTGTTTGCTTCCGTTTTTATCTTTTGATTTATCTAAAAATAAAAAAAATCAAACATCAAAATGTTACGACATCTTGTAAAGGTTTTTCAAATCTAAAATCATGTGCACCGTGTCAGCACCTCAGTTCTCTACTACCATGTTGAAAAACACAATTGAAAGTCATCAACTCAAAAAAGAAAAACACCCTCTCGATTTTGGTCTTTCACCTCTAGAGAGCGAGCTGCCTAGTGAGGCTATGCGCCTATGCACCTCATTGATTTTCTTCCTACTACGCAAGTACTATAAAAACTGACAAGTGATACTCAGGGTAAAAATTTTGGGCAGGGCCGTGGTACACACAAGGCTTTATAGGTGGGTTTTTTTTTTTGGCTTATAGCTTGATTTTTTATGGTAACTAGCGTTTAAATAGAGTATTTTTTTAGATATAGTCTACAAGTCAAATATAGTAGACACTGTCTTAATTTCATCTATGGGTCTGTTTTTTTCGGCTGCGGCTTATGGCTTTTAGCTGAAATTTTTGAATTTTAGCTGTTTACGGTACAGATTACGGAGAGACAGATACTCACTTGCGATTTTTGCTAGTACAGATGTTGGGCTTTTAACGTGTAGATCGTTTAACGTGTAGACCCCGTCTTGAGAAAATGTTCCGTTTGAAATTTAGGTACTGTAGCAAAAGTTAAAAGCCGCCGGCTTCGGAGGAAAAGAATAGGCCCATCTACTAAAATCATATGTGAGCATCTCTCGGTACTTTTACTCATAAACAACAAGAATTAAAAATTTTAAAACTAAAACCATAAATCAAAGCTAAAAAGAAACCGCACATTATCCTTGGAATTCAACCCCCATTATCCTTGGAATCCGGATGGTGGCTACGCTCTAGCGTGGTTCGGGAGGGTCGGTTGGTTGGACGTCTCCACCGTGGCGGATTTTTCCATCGAGCTATAGTGTGATGGATGATACAGTGGATTGTGTCCTCGGCGACGCGTGATGAAGCTTTTTCTTTCGAGGTGAATTTTATCTTGGCATGTTGCAAGCGGTGGCGTTGCTAGAATTAATCTGTTTTTTCTTTCTTTCTTAGAAGCATTATTGTGTCCTTTCCAGGAGCATCATGTGCAGCTTCTTGTCGACTGATGATGGTGAACCTCGTGTAGCAAAATGTTTACTTGCATTTTGGCAATATGCTATGCAGTTCGATGAACGGGAGTGTAGTGGCTCCATTCATTGAACGCATGGTTTCTTGCACACTGTCACTACCACAAATCCATATCAGCGATACCACGAAGAAATGGACAAAGGTGGGGTTTTGTACGAGAGTACGTTATCGACTTTATGGGACACGAGACTACAGAGCCACCCGCCCTTGTAGCTAGGCGTCCGTAGGTTAATTCGGGAAACTAATCGAAACCTATCCCTATCTCTACCTTAATTGCTTAAAATGACACGGATAAGTGCAACTGCGAACGGTAGCCACTAATCACAGATTCACAGCTCACATTTTATTGGATACTAGTAATGTGCCTTTATATTGCAACGGAATTTTAAATTTTACACGAGTATGCATGAAGGACACAACCAGGATTTTTTAAATGCTAGATGAAATAAAGATAACATTTGTTGACACTTCCATGCATTCCAAACATTTTAAAATTCCAGGTAAGTATAAAAGCATAACTTCCAAAAAACTAATCATTTTTGCCTTGGTTTATAAAGAAGTACAATGTTTACATATATAACTTAGCAAGTAGAAGTAGCCTTTTCCAGCTAGATGAACCACACACAACTAACGTATCATCAAACATGACCCCGGAAGAGCAGCTTCCAACTAATTAGACTGCTACAGTGACATGCCGCACACATATGCTACAGCACACTGCCCCTCCGACCACGGTTTCGACTACGCTTCAACTGCGCATTATCGACCACATCATCGATCAAGGCTTGTCAACCACTGCACCTCGACTGCATCTCCGACCACACAGGTCTTCCAGCGCCGACTGTCGACTATAGCTAGGACCATCGACCATTGTAACTACAACTATCAACCATCAACCACTGGACAATTTGACTAATGACTACGACAGTACTCATCCGAGTACCGATTGACTGAGTCACTGTGGCATCGACCACTCCTTCGACCACGGCTTCAACCATGGCATCGACCACAGCTTGTCGACCATGCCTTCGACCATAGCATCGACCACGGCTTGTCGACTATACCTTCGACTGGTCTGGAGTCTCCGACCACTCTCCAACTCCGGGTCTTTGACTCCTACACATACTTGAACACACCGACTACGCAGTAGTTGAACACACGGAGTACTCGACTACGACCACGCAGTACTCGAACACACGGAGAACTCAACTAGGACCACGCAGTACTCGAACACACCGAGTACGCAACTACGACCACTCAGTACTCAAACACATGGAGTACCCGATTACGACCACATAGTACTTGAACACACCAAATACATTTGGCTACGACTACGCAGTACTCGAACACACTGAGTACTCGACTATGACTACATAGTACTCAAACTCACCGAGTACTCGATACCAACCACACGGTACTTGAACACTACGACCGTGGCTTCAACAACGCATCGACCATGCCTTCGACCACAACCAGTGCACACATTTGCTACAGCGACCGTCAACTGCTATAGTGACAAGCAACACACGTTTGCTACAGCACACCGCTCCTTCGACCATGGCTTCGACTGCTCCTTCGACCACGGCTTTGACTACGCCTTATCGACCACATCACCGGCTAAGGCTTGTCGACCAAAGCACCTCGACTGTATCTCCAACCACACAGGTCTTCTAGCACCGACTGTCGACTGTAGGTACGACCATCGACCACTGTAGTTACGACTACTGACCATCAACCACTGTAGTTACGACTATCGACCATCGATACTATAGCTACGACTATTGACCATCGACCACTGCACAGTTTGACTAACGACTATGACAATACTCCTCCGAGTACTGACTGAGTCACTGTGGCTTCGACCACAGCATCGACCACGGCTTGTTGACCACGCTTTCGACCATGCCATCGAATACAGCTTGTCGCCCATACCTTCGACTGGTCTGGAGTTTTCTACCGCTCTCTGACTCTGAGTCTTCAACTCCTACATATACTCGAACACACCGACTATGTAGTACTCGAACATACCGAGTACTTGACTATGACCACACAATACTCAAATACATGGAGTACTCGACTACGACCACGTAGTACTCGAACACACCTACTAAGCACCCACTAGCAACAACACCAATTAGGCTGCGCGGATCTGGCGCCTGGTCGAATATGAGAGAACTAGTTGCTCAATAAGAAATGTTGTACTAACAATGCAGGAGCATCTAAGACATGCTGCAATTAGAAACTTTAAAACCGCCGCATGAATTGGGCAAGAGAGCAAGAAAACACGAACCATCTACGCCATACACCACTATTCTTGGAATGCCCAAAGAACTGAGTTGAAAATGCAATCCAGGAGCAGATCGGCACGGACACGCGCTTTGTACTCCTAGAGGGTAAAGGGGGTACCTAGGGACTTGGAGGAATCAGGCGATCGGGAGCCAGACGAGGGCAGTATGAGCACGGGGGGAGGAGTGGAAGAGGGTGCCGGTGTAGAACGAGGCAGCGACGAGGGCGACGCCAGGTAGCAGCAGCTGCACCAACTGCGGTTCCAACGCCGACACCGGTAACCACCACCGCCCCATTCTTTCTTGCCTGCAGCCTGTGGAGAGGTTGAGTAGGGACGGGCGGGGCTGGATAGAGAGGGGGATGGGGGCGCGGCGGTGGAGGAGGCATGGAGTTGGGAGGGCGGCAGTGGCGGCGAGGTGCGTAGCATGGAGGGGAGGAGATAGGAGAAGGAGATGGTGAAGGGGAGGGAGCGAGAGAGATTTGGCTAGCGCTTGGATGCGGTACGGTAGTTTGTGTGAGGCGCACAGCGATTGCATGAGGAGGGGGTGACTGTGGGTGCGCTGCGTGTATGGAGAGAAAGGTGAACGGATAAACTCACATATTATATTAGTAGAGATAACTTAATTTTCTCTCTGGAAATCAAAAAATTAAAAGATTAATCGAGATGAAGCATTTTCCCTATGAGAGGTGACCTTAATTCATAATCTTTGAGGATTGATTTTAGGGGTTGCTTATTAGAGCTTATAAGCTCTGCATGTGGACTTATTTGGTACTGTAGAGGCTTTTTTTGGCACAATATGTACTATTTGTCTTTTTAACATAATTAAATTTTAAAAGGAAAAGTTATATCATCACGGGCAATAAAAGAAATAAGAGGGAAAATAAAAGATAAAAAAGCTTCAAAAACTAAAAACCATAAAAAGTAAAATTAAAAGGTTAGAAGCCCGAAACTAAAACCTAAAAGCTAAAATTCTAGTGAGCGCTCCTTAATGTCTTCCTTTCGATCGTTAACGACACAACACCAGCTTACACGTGACTCTTGACGTAGGTCGCCATGCTTGCCAACTAACTAATTAACATTACTTTGTTCTGTGGGACTATTCGCTCATTCACATGACATTCCACGTACCACCTTGTTATTAAAAGTTCGCAAAAAGATTGAAATAGAATTAACAACCGAAAACAATGGACGTGAGGAGAGAGAAAGAGAGCATGGGATTGTGTCACACTCGACTGGGAGGGAGTTAAGAGAGAGAGAGAGCAATGGAGATGAGAGAGAGAGAGAGAGAGAGAGAGAGAGAGAGAGAGGGGGGTGGTGAATGTGACGGTGACAACAGTGTTGGTACACCATAATTGGGGTTCGTCCTAGCTGATAGGCATATGTACCAACCGTGTGTGCAGAGGCCAGGGTAGGACTTTCCCCCACCAGAGGCTTTCACTGCGCTCACACCCAACGCCGACACGACCCATCTAGCACGTACGTGATATACTGTACATGACTAGATGGAGATCCGTACATTACAATAGAGTCATAAAAATAATAAGACGAAACTTATTGTCTGACTAACTTTACATATCAAATATTAAAAAGCAAACGACAGAGAAAAAGGGTGGCCAGAATGCACGAGGAGATGGGAAAAGTGGAGGGGTGGGCGGTTGTATCCTGAAAGAGAGGAGGAGAGAGACGAAAGGTCTAGATCAAATTGGATGACTGAGAAGAGAGGAGGGAGAATGAACCAACCGCCAACTCACACTTTTATAATAGTAAAGATGATCGGAGATTTAGTGATGTTTATTTAGGTTTAAAAGCTCTGATTTATAGTTTAGTTTTGTACTGTAGCGATTAAAAATACAATATAGTTGCTGATAACTTTCTAGCGTAATTAAGTTTTAAAAATTAAAAAGTTATATCATCATAAATAGTGAAAAAGAATAAAGGGTAAAAAAGAGAAAAGAACAAACAATTCTAAAAAAACTATATCGTTAAAAAAGACAAAAGTTAAAAGCAGGATCTTTAATGAGAGGCAGTATCTCGAACGAGAGTGCATTTACTTGGCTGTATATATGAAATGTGCAAAAGTGTAACTAGCGTAATCATGTATCACTCATGGAAACTACTCGTACATTTTATATCCTCGTTTTCTGTACTCGAATAAATTGTTACTCTATGATTTATTCACGGGAATTCCCTTGCAAGAAAAAAAGATTAGTTATGCCCTGTTTAGAACGCATAAATTTCACAAGAAACTGTTTAATTCCAACATAAATCGAGGAAATTTTAACATATGAATTTAAAATATAATAACATAAATTTTGTTTATGAATTTATAATTATTTAAAAATATTTTTTGGAAAAAATATATTCTAACATATGAATTTAAGTTTGAGTTTAAATTAAAAAAATACAACCTTCTATATTTAAAAACTATAAAATATTATATAAAATCGGGAGAAAACACCCCCTCCCTCCTTCCCAGGAGAAATTTTGTTATATCACGGTGGCACAAATCGGTTTGTGCCACGAACAATCCAGCGCTGATACGGCATGTGTAAGTACTGTAGCAACAATGTAGCATGTATGAGGAATTTTTTATATTAATAGTACAAAAATACAATATTTTTAACACCTGTTTGCTACAGTACAAAATAGGGGGAAATTTTATATTAGTTGCTACAGTAATATATGCCACGTGTTAACGACCAGTTACCTTATGACACAAACCACTTTGTACAATCGTGATACAATAAAATTTCTACTTCCCAGCGGATATCGCCCCCTGCACCTGATGAGAAAATTTCCCACGGTGGAAATCGCCACCCTACTGCCATCCCCACCGTACACGAGGCTACCTGAAAATTGCTAAGGCCCTCGAGGCCTCTCTCTCTCTCTATCTCATTTTCTTTGTTTGTTTGCTCTGGGTGAAGGAATAGCTGACACATTTCGCCCGTCTCTAGCAAGCGAAAGGAAGCACAGGGTCTTAAGCACGAGAGCAAGTACAATAGTATAGCCAACTAGTGGCTATAACATTTGTTCATTTCATTTATAGCTTTTAAAAAAATAGTTCATACAATAAGGTAGTTATTACAATAACTATTTGGCCCCACGTGTAAGAGAGTGAAATGTATATTTTTACGTACTATAGCTAACTGTAATTTAGTAGTCAGCTTCCTTCTCTCTCTTCCTTTCTCTCTGCCACGTAAGATTTTGTTGATATTATATTTGCTATAGTCTGCTGACTACCTGCCTGCTCGTGATAAAGAATGGATGGATGGACGGACAGGTGTGGAGCAATTTCCGATCCCACCTGCTTCAAGAGGCCCGCGGAGCTCCACGTCTCCCCGGCACCACGCTCGCTCCAAAAAGATTGGTTAGGGTAGATCAGATGGGGACAGCCCGGCCACCCCCCGTTTAAGCTTATCCATAAAAAAAGGGATTCTGTTGCCTCTGTCCCAGTACAAACTTCAGTGGTTTATCTATGGGATATTCATATTCCGAGGGCGTTCACATCGACTTATCTATGGGATATTTCGAGGGCGTTTCCGTGGATTTTTTCTGATAGCTTTTACTATAACTGATAAATAGCAATAGTTTATAAAAATACTTATAGAGAGATATTTATGTGTGATTCTAATCGATATAAATAAAGTTACTATAGTATCTATTACAATCGACTAGTAGACCGTCTTGAAAAGACGCTCCGTTTAAAGACCAGGTACTACAGAAAAGACTATTACTGTAGAAAAGTGGCTTTTAAAAGCCCATACCAACATAATCTTCATCATTTGCCACAGTAAAGATAGTACTTTAGAATTTACCACTTTATATCTCAGTAAGATATGTGGATCCTGGGACTATACGTTAATAAAACATTAGCGACAAATCTTGAAATGGTATATCTTTGATAAAAAATTTAAATGGACATAAAAAAGATACAGGTAGAACTTTTTGCTGGTTTTAGCTATGCTAGTAGGTTGCCCATGCGAGAGAGCCGATTTGGCTATTTCTGTTAATTAACAGAGGTTTTCTTTGCTTAGGCATTACTTGTTCAGGAACCTATCTTATTTAGTACAGTATCAAAGAGCTAACCATGTTCAACTTACACGGCTAGCTAGCTAGTAGAAGTACCTTTTCCCAAGCTAGCCAATTAAGGGATCCAAACCGAGAGACTCAAGTTCTCTTATGCTACAATAAATAAATTGTGAGTGGTGCTAGCTGAACAAATTCACCAAATGTTCACCAATTATTGGCGAAGATAGCCACCAACGAATGTTCATCAATTATTGGTAGCTAGGATATATAGATTCATTCACTTTGTCCTTATACCAAAAGTATAGGCCCCGTTCGGTTGGGTTGAAAATTTGTGGCTTATAGCTGAAATTGTATTATAGCGGTTGAAATTTCACTGTAACTGAGAGTGGCTTATTTGGTGTAATTAAATATAAAAAAATTAAAAATAGAAAAAAATATGCTAGATCAACACGGACAACACAAATGAATATAGGAAAAAAGAACTAGCAAAAAAGCTAAGATTTCATAAAAAATACGAAATTTATAAATAGTAAAAAATAAATCAAAAACTAGAAATCGAAGGTGAAACAAACAGGCCTTAATGTTTTCTCAAAGAAAACCCATGTATGCATACATAGAACTTTGAATAGTCAGACACTAGTATCATCAACGGGCTAACCAGCATAGAATTCTACAGTACTTTCCACAATATTAGTAGCATAATCCCTAGGCCTGTAATACATTAAGCACAATATTTATCCGACGGCACTTAGGGCAGTCCCAATGGAAGAAACTGACACGATATCTATAGCACAAGAAATCATCTATAGAAACTATCTTCCACAGTGGAGGTGTCTTCGAGTAATAATTATTTTCTCTTTCTCTCTCCTAACTCTATCTTCTTCCTCCAATGAGAGTGTGCCACGAGCCCCCTAGAAACTGATGGTTTCTTCCCAATGGCGATTTCATAGTTTCTTGGTGCATTGGGTGGAGTGAAGACCTGATTTCTTCATGAGGAAACCGTTTCTAGGATTTGTGCTCTCTTTCATCATTAATTATGTTACCATGTCAGTATTTTACCTACGTGGTAAGTTATTTAATGAGAATAAAACCATCATCAATACACCATTGGACTGCCCTTACTTACCAGAGGTGCTATCGTGCTGAACCAAACACAGAGCACACGAATGTGACACCTACTAGCACTAACTGAACTCCCTTTTCTCCCTCTGCGTTTGCTCTTTCCAAGAAAAACACCAGCTGACAGGGAAAGGATGGAGGTGACGTGAGCGGAGTTGATGATGCATACGGTTGTTTGATTGTTTTGTTCGGTTCTAGTCTTTCCAACAATTCAATTATATATTTGCGTGTTTTGGGAAGAGCGCCGCGGGGGGTGGTTGTCAGTGTCAAAGAAAGTGAGGTAGCTTGTGGAGGGAGGAACTATAATGGCAGGCTCCATGAGCAACTCTAGCAGTAGTTCTCAAAATAGCACTTTATTTTTTATTTAAAGGCTCTGTTTTTTAGGCTACACTTCAGCAGGAGCTCTCAAAACAGGACCCTCAAATTCATTCTTAGAGGGGATGACACATAGAACCCACCCTCATCCTCATCATACTTTTGAGGGCCGAGGCGCAAAAAACTCACTCCAAGAGGCCCCTACTGAGCCCTCAAAGTAGAGGCTCCTCCGCACCCAGGAATGAGGGCTCGAGAGGAGATTTGAGGGCCCTACTTTGAGGGCTCAGGAGGCCCCACTGAGTGAGTTTTTGCCTCGGCCCTTAAAAGTAGGATGATGGCTCAAGTAAGAGCTCTGTTGGAGTTGCTCTTAGTCCTCGCCCTACCCTGCACATTGAAACGTAACTATGCTAGTAGTATATGACAACAAAAGTGTACACATCACTTCAGCGTTGATATCGAGGTATTATGATGTTTCCCTATTTAGCATCTCCCTGTAATACAGAGAACTCCGGTGCCGTTATTTGTAGCTTCCCGTCCGTTTTGGCTTCAGTTTTTTAGTTCTGGCTTATTTTTTATTATTCATAAATTTCGTTTTTTCTGAACTTTTGGCTTTTTTGAGATTTTTTGCCGGTTTTTTCACCGTATTCGTTTGCGTTGTCAGTGATGAGCTAGTATATTTCATTTATCTATCCCTTGAACTCTACCGAATAACCCGTGGAAATCCGGTGGCGAGTTGACATGGTTGGTGTAGGAGGTGCGTAGCAAAAGCCATGTGCTCCTAGCATAATAGCATGGGGGAGTGGCCTGCGGCTTGAGCAGTGAATCGAATCACTTGCGACGCTGCATCTCTCATCGTCTCTGCCCCCCTTCCCGGACAGTGGTGAAATGACGGGGCTGCCCCCGGGGGCAATAAATAACGCCCCGTCGTCCTCGTAGGGGCAGAATCGTCCATCACGTGGACCGAGGAACATGGGCCGACGTCCTTGGCGTGGGGACCAACGCTACCATCCTAATCTCCTCTCGCTCGTGCCAGCCGTGGCGATATCTCGCGGTATACTCGCGCATATCTCTTCTTCTCCTTCTCCTGCTGTCTCCGTCACGAAGAGACGAGGGAGCGATACAGAGAGAGAAGGTGGAGAGGCGATGCGATATCTCGTCGTGGTGCGTGGGGTGTCGCGAAGGATCTTTTTAAAGCCTTGAGTTGCGCGTATATTTAGACCCGGGCGGGTGGTCTAGTTGCCGCTTTGGTAGACTAAAATATATTAATTTATAGTTAAAATTATATCGTATTTGTTAAAATTACAGTATAGATAATGATGATTTATTTAACGTAATTAAATTTAAAAATTTTAAAAATAGAAAAACAAGTTAGCCAATCATGGTCAATGCAAACGAAATTTGGTTTTTCTTTATGCTTTTGTATTATTCGTGATGATATATTTTTTTAAAAAAATTAATTACGCTGAAAAGTTATCAGTAGATACAGCGTATTTTCAGCCGCTACAGTGTAAAAAACCATAAGACTGACTTTTTAAATCTCAATAAACATTACGTTAGATCGGTACTATTTATTATATTTATCAGTCATTGCGAAAATCATCGTAGACTTTTTTCTGTTTGCATAGTCACAGCTAAAGTCATCGGCCACAGACGGACAGACCTAAAGAACGACCGTTCGCTTCCTTTTCTGTTTGCACGGAGAGAGAGAGAGAGAGAGAGAGAGAGAGAGAGAGAGAGAGAGAGAGAGAGAGAGAGAGAGAGAGAGAGAGAGAGAGAGAGAAGAGACGGGGTTTGCCACGCCAGCTAATGAGACGGGTCAAAACTCTCGCTCGCTCCGTTCGCATCATCTGGACGCTTCCTTCTGTAGCCGCTGCGGGCTGTCGGACCCGCCACGTATTTTTCTGCGTGCATCACGGATTCACGGTGTTTACTGTTATTTTTTAAATACTTCCCCCTTCTCTCAACAGTGAATTTACCGTGCAGCACTTCCTGTACACATGTGTAGTGGCCTCGATGCGGTTTCGTGCACTCATGATGTTCCGATTGTTTAGGCCTCGATCGGTTGGGTTTAAGTTTCTGGTTTTTAGTTTATTTTTTATTATTTATAAATTTTGTTTTTTGAACTTTTGGCTTTTTATTGAGCTTTTTGCGGTTCTTTTTTTTTCTGTATTTGTTTGTATTATACGTAATGGGCTAACATGTTTTTTTTATATTTTAAATGTTTTTAAATTTAATTATGCTAAATAAGTCTCATCAATTATAATACTTTTTTTCAAATAATTCTGATGTTTTCATTATAAGCCATGAGTTTTTAAGCCCAACCGATCATCACCTTAATTTCTTCATGGTGGTAGATTCAAAACACACGTACCGTCAGCCTTCTTACGTAAAATCATTTCTATTTTCTAAAAAAAACTTAGCTATTTCTTTAAAAGAGCCATTCAAAATCTATAGGAACATAATGTTTCGACAGAAGTTCCTCGCTCGGTTGGCACCGTTTGTGTGGCTCCTCCTGTGGTCGCCAGTGGCTGCCTAACCTTTGCTTTGTATATCACATTATCACCTCTTCGGTTACAAGAGGACTTTATATTGATATCTTTTCTACAAGATTACATATTGAACATTCTGCTTAATTAAAAGACATCAATATCTTTGTAAATTGACGCTCTTTGGCACTAATTTTTGGTGAATAACAATAATCAGTAAGACATACTATTGATGAATGAAATCAGTAAAGTTGATCTTTTGCTTCTGCTTTCCTACTTTCACTTAAAAAATATATATATGTGGGACCAAATGCAAAATAGTAACACCGAATAATCCACAATCATCCAGAAATATATGTCGACACTTGGCAATGGTGTCCTTATTAAAACTTGGCCCGTAATCCTTTAAGAAAAATGGACTACATATTTGTCGGCATGAGATAAACGAGGCTTGAACGCTCGTATTCATGAGAGCACAGGCTAGAAAACTTTTTTTAAGAACGGTGCAGCTGGTTATCACAGTTGTCTTTAAGGCTCAGCAGTCGAGTGGTCATTGAATCAAATCCTAGAAAAATCCACAAATAACGTACCGTAACTTTCACCCATAAGACATGGATGGCATTATATTGCGGAATGAGAAAAGAAGGTCGATCGTGCAAAGTTTGTATGGGCCTGTTTGGTTGCCTGCATGCGGGTGGTTTACACCAGCGTATGCAGAAAGATGGTGTTTGATTGGCTGCGGAGAGGAGAGCGTCTGCACGAGCGGATACAAAAACAACCGGAGCCGATCGAGGAGGAACGCGGTGAGAGCTTCTCCTCACTCGCCACGCTCATGCAAACATCACCATGCAGCAACCAAACAGGCCCTATATGTACTCTTGTTGCATAGTCTCTTCTGGCTCACGGCTTTGGCTGTAGGCTTTGGATTTCGGTTTTGACTGAAATACATCTTATAATGATTGTTAGTTTTTTAAAATAAATTAAAATTAAAAAATAATACGTTTTAAGTAACTTTTAGCTAAAAATTTAAAAAGAGAAGCTGAAGCGGTGAAGGGACCGACGCCACACAGGACACGCACACCGGCAGTGCTATGCATAGGATCCGTACTTCAGCCCAGACCACACACGCAGGCAATAAGAAACCGAAAAATAAAATAAAAACAATAAATATATGGAGACAGTCCTGACAGCCACTCTCGTTTTCTTTATGGAGAGCTGTCCCTTTCTTCCCCCCAACGAGAAGAACTACGCAAATAATTAATTAAGCGATTTCTCAACACGAGATTACGAGATATCCCGCACGGTGCGTGCAATGCATGGATTGTATCGCGAGATGATGTCGATGCCTTCGCAAAACGACACCATGGCATTAGTTGTTCCCAGGTCACCACCCGGCCAGGAGGTGTCAGTGCTAACGTGAGCACCACAGCTCCCTAGTTTCCCCATTTAGACCCTTTCCAAACACTTCTGTTCGAGAAACCGGTTTTTAAATAGTATAGCTTTTTAACGAGGTTTAAGTCATATCTATAAGTTATTATAGACGTTATTTCAAATGAAATAGCTTTTTAACGTAAGTGTTAACGTGAGCACCTCCCTAGTTTCCCTCTCCCCATTTAGGCCCTGTTTTTGGCTTCAGTATTTGGACCTCGAAGCTAATTTTTTTAGCCAAATATATGGGCTTTCAAGTCAAGTTATCAAGAAGGCGATTCCTAAATAAACTACCAATTTGTTTGGAATCAGGCATCGAAGCTAAAAATCCTGAAGCCGGGCTCAGCCAAAAGTCACAGAAAAAATATAAAGCCACAAAAAATTTGCCTTATTTTACTTTTTTTTTTGGGATTTTGCACTCTTATTTCTGTGGAGAGAATTTTTGTTGAATACTTGAATTTTACTCTTATCATTAAATTGTCCCCCCCCCCAAAGGATCATTGTTTCTTCAAACTTGTTGTTGAGCTATTTATTTTGCAAGGTCACGAGATCCAAATCCACGGAAACAACCGATGCAATGTACACCTGCTGATGATCTAAACTCTGATATACTTATAACTATGTGATTTAGATGCCACGTAGGTCGGACTGGTCAATGTCGGAGCTTATACGAGGTGAAAATATACGATACAGGATTGGAAGTGTGAACGACATCCAGAGAATCTCGAAGGGGATTGCTTTTTCTTTAAAAGAAGGAAAAAATATATACGATAGTATAATTCAGGGCCATGAGAAAATTGAAATTAATTGAATTGCAAGGAAAATGATTAAGATAGTTACACTTATCGATCTTGGAGAAGACCATTGAAATTGACCATTTTCCTTACTACGGTCACATAATGATTTATCCATCGATCCAATTTAAATGCATTCTTGTTCAGAATTAGTTGATATACTTATATTTCTACAAATATGTAAATTTGCTGCTACTTTACCCGATAGCGACTGGCTAAATCCGTATATTTCATTTTTAAAATGTTTGGATTAGGACTGGCTATGAAAATTGTTTTGATTAGTTTGATGCTTCAAAATAGAAGGTCAGCATAACGTGGCCTTGCCTAGAGGATGCAAACATGTAAAAAAAAAGGGAATAAAAGCACATTATTTGACCAAACCATTATTCGTATATGGTATTCCGTGTATAATTTGGTCCTATAATTAGGCTTCTGGCTCTGTCACTGCGTGAAGTACGTACTCTATACTAGGATTCATTTGTCAAATCAATCTTTGTTGTAGCTAATTTTTTTTTGCATGAGTTTGATCGAGTCCAATTTGTGGATGAGAACGATCCAAGCCGTCGTGCCATCACAGTTTGTTGCTTCCACGACAGGGCAACTTACTCTGATTCTTTATTAATTCCGTTTTGGAATTGCTTTCAGTAGAGTGATAACTAATTTTTTCCAGCATTTTTTTTAATCCAGGGATCGAAGGTCTGGTCTCAGAAAAAGCATATCCAGAGACTTGTGGACTAAACGTTTGCTTTGGGACTATTAGTGTCGCTCTCCATGTAATCTCAACTTCTATGGTTTAATTGTGTAACACATGCTGTCATTTTCTAGACTTGTTTTTTTAAAAACCTACAAGTCATATCTTCTCAAAGTACAAGTTCCCTTTAAAATTTTAAGTACATGCTTAATTTCAAATTGTCTCATGTATTTAAAAGCAAGTTAATCTAGCTTCGCAGATATCCAATTTTGCTGACCGGTAGACGGTTCAAGTTGAAGCTATTTCATATTTTCAAGGCCCATATATCACGAGGATTGATTTTTCCATTTTTAGCTTAAAATCAAATTAATAAAAATGACATTTTGGTCCGGGAATAATTTGTAGGAAAATAAAACCCGATTGGTTGTTTTATATGGACCGGTGAAATTAGGCAAAAAGGTGTGGCCTTTTGGGAATCACATGTGTCCGGCGGGCAGAATTTTTTTATTTTTATTTTTCTTTTTCCACGGCGCATTAATTCTCTCGTTTGACGGCAAATCACACGTCCCATTGGAGGAAAAAAAAGCATGCAGCAGCGAAAGGGAAAGCTAGATAAGCTATCGATCGGTCTTGCTAGATCATATCCATCGACGTGTCACTAATGATGTTACTAAGGACATCTTCAATGATCTGAATCAACTAGCTATATATATGTACACATCAGCATATATTCTATGTGGAGGAAAGAGAGTATGCAAAAAAACTGAGCCAGCTCTTCCTTAAGCACTAGTCTATAACATAAAACGAGGCAGCCTCTATAAATGATAGTCCTTTTCTGTGTGAGCATGTAAGCATCAAATAGCTATCCGTATAGATAGTTTTTTAGGCCCTGTTTGGATCAGTTTAGGGGTGTTTGGGATGCTCACAAACTGCTCCACAAACTCACTGGAGTAACTCCAAGTTTGTGAAGTACCTCTTTAAGTGCTCTCACAACTCCACCTTTTTCCTCGAGCAGTTGCGTGGAGAAACCGCTTAGCTAAAAACGTGGAGCGGGCAGTCCCAAACACCTTAGATTCTTAAAACCAGCTATTACTTCTAATTTTTAAAGGGTTTTAAGCAAAATCGATGGGGTGTTTGGATCCTAGTTTTTAAAAGTGGTTTTATTTATGATTGGTGCTAATATACTATTATACCCTTACATTTATTGCTCTTGAACAGCACATTAAACATTCATGCGTGGTCTTTAATGAGGGTAAATGAGTATTTGTGCAAAAAAAGCGCAAAAGTCGGGTATCAACACTTCTTGGTTTTAAGAATCTGGTAGGTAGATTTTAAAAGCGCCCAAAAAGCTGTCTGCTTGGATCCCACCTAGTTTCCAAAAGCTAGATTCTTAAAATCTGGGTGGATCCAAACAGGCCCTTAGAATGCTAGCTTTTAGTGTGTACTGTATAAATGATGTGGAAATTTTCTAGTTAGGGCTGTTTGGATCCACCTGCATTTTAAGAATCGCTTTTGAAAACTGGTGGGATCCAAATGCACCAATTTTGGAGGCGCTTTTAAAATCTACCTACCAGATTCTTAAAAATCAAGAAGTCGTTGATACCACTTTTTGCTAGTTTTTTTGCACAAATACCCATTTACCCTTATTAAAGACCACGCGCATGGCTGTTTAATGTGATGTTCAAGAGCAATAAATGTAAGGGTATAATAGTCTATTAGCACCAATCATAAATGAAACCAGCTTTTAAAAATTAGGGGATTCAAACACCTCATCAGTTTTTACTTAGAAACCAGCTTTTAAAAACTAGAAGTAATAGCTGGTTTTTAAGAATCTGAAACTGATCCAAACAGGACCTTAATTGTTAGCTAGAACCATTGGAGATGCCCTAATGATGCCACGCAGTAATATGTTGGATGTAACATCATATCGATCGACGTGTCATGTTATGCCGGCTGCTTTTTTGCTTGAGCTAGCAGCATGCCAATGGCATACGTACGTACAAGAGCGTCCTACGTGGTCCATGGCGTACCAAGCATGCGTACACGTATATATATATATATATCAACCTCGCGGCAGTACAAAGGATTTTATTTAAGCCGGCGTGTAAAATATACCGTGCGTATGCGCTATCTATGTTTCACGATGCTAGTGTAGTCGGCGCTATCTATGTTTCACGATGCTGCACCGACAGTGGATTCTCCGCTGTTTGTCAACCTTGTATAAGTCCAACATGTCCATGTGGTATATCTCAAAGGTCTATTTTTGATGGCTTATGGGTCTATTCATTTTAATAGCAGTTAGTGGTTGAGAATGTGAAAGAGAAGATCTATGATACTGTTATGATGAATCATTGTAAGTTTTGAGATATGGTCAAGTGATTTAGTAAAGATCACATTTTGCCTGGATTAACTTTGGGTAGAAATTGATTTTTGGAATTTGAGTCATGAGTTGAGTTATGATGACCTGAATTATTGGAATAAGGATGTATGATACATGTCTCAGCTAATATAGGTCAAGTTGTGAAGAACTTGTGCCTGAAAACAATTTATTTGTTTTTGGATGTGCAGAATTGATTGGAGTTAACTATGGTCAACGGCGATGATTGGGGCTAGGCTCATGTAGGAGTTGAGGCCCAGAACAATCGAAGATGCCGGGTGAGACGGTGAGCTCAAACATGGCATGAGAAAGATAGAAAATATTGAAAACGAGTTCGAACGGCGGAATGACGCCATGTAGCTTGCATGGGCCAAGTGAGTTGTGGTTCAGTAGAACCGGGACGGGAGATACTTAACGACGCGTGGCAAGCTAGTGGTGCATCTACACATGGTAAGTATGACGATTGCTTACATTGGTTGCTGATGACCGGGTCAAGAAACAGTATTTTAGTAGTTTGATCAAAATACCGAAAACCATCTTGGATCAAAACCGCGGTGCACGGGCGATGTGTTATAAAGCGGTTTAGGTCAAAGTGAAGCTGGTTTGATCAAGAAAAATCAAAGGAGATGCAGCAGCCAACGTGGAGCTGTGCAGGGACACCGAGCGGGCGATGTGTCGGTGCCAGAAGGCCGGTGGCTAGGCCGAGGAGGCAAGGGGGCCGACGCGAGCGAAGAAGAAAACAAGAGATAAAGGGGGGGGGAGAGAAGGGATGCGGATTGGGGAGTCAGGACTCAGGAGTGTTGGAGTGATAAGAAGAGAGAGAGGAGATGGTTAGATAGGAGTAGGCCATGGGGTCTTCAGTTTAGTCTCCACGCGCTGCATGGGAACGAGCTCTGCGAACTATTTGAGCTTTATTCGAATAGGCTCGTGAGCTTCAGATTAGGCTCGAGTTTGACTCTTCTGGAGCTTGACTCGTGCTCGAATCGGGTCTACACCAAGCTAAGCTTGAGTAGCTTATGAGCCTCGAGCTATTTTTATAGCCCTAGTGCTCACACATAATCGAGAGGGAAATTCTGAACAAAATTCTTCAACGCTTGCTTTAGCTAGGGTCACCATCGATCCAAACATGAAAGGGGTAGGCAACATCCCACCGTAGTCATCTGTATTGCTGTCTCAAATAGACCAAACTAAAGCTCAGATAAAGACCAGACCACACCATAATTAAGTATCAAGAAAAGGAGAAGACTATCACCTATTGTTAGACCTAGAGACTTGACATTTGCCAATATGGAGTGTCTTCAATTCGATCATGCAAGTACACCAGATATATATGTGTCGATAAAAAGAAGCACCTGCTAGGAGAGTTGGCACCATGCATGCAAGAATTATTGATGACATTTTAGGTGTTTTTTCTGTCTTGCTTTGTGCCTGCTCCCATCTGCATGAGAAAGGAATGACAAGATAATTTTGCCATTGTGTTCATGGCTTCACCTTGATTGAAATAGCTCATCCAATATAACATCAGGTTTTTTAGAGGCATTTGTTGGTAACCTAGCTAGGTGGGTATTTTCTACTAGTAAATCAATTGTTTAGATGATTTTTTTTTCAAGAACATACAGAAGGCTTACGTAACATTCAGAATTATGACAATTTAGGTGTTCTTTCTGTCATTTTGCCATTGTGTCCATCACTTCACCTTGAAATAGCTCCATATGATATATGTATGTATGTATTTATTTCTACATATCACATTTTTTATAAGCATTTCTATCGGTAACCTAGTTTTGTGGGAGTATTTTGTACTAGTAAATCAGTTATTTAGATCAATGAGTCCGTTTTGCAATTCCTTCCCTGATCGTTTCAGCTTCTGCTTCTGACTTATTTTTCACTATTCCTAAATTTCGTTTTTTTGATTTTTTGAGTTTTTTTTACCGGTTCTTTTTTTCTTGTATTCGTTTGCATTACACGTTATGGGTTAACCCATTTTTTCTATTTTTAAAATTTTTTAAATTTAATTATACCAAATAAGCCACCTTTAACTACAGTGTAATTTTAACCAGCTATAGTGAAATAAGGCATAAGCCACAGCCCAACCGATGTCGCTGGTGTGCTCTGACTCGTCACAAACAGCGCAGCTAAGGATGCACATGGCACCGCGTCCTCATGTGTGACGGCATCTTTTTTTTTACTTTTTACTTTTTTGCCGGTACGGCACACTGCTGGGTAACAATGCATCACCCTCCATTGCGTAGCATGTGTAGAGAGAGAAGTGAGACGACGGATGAGTTTAATTGACCGATAGTTTATGGTTTAAATATTTAAATTTTAGTTATTTATTAAAAATATATATAAGAAAATAATTATATATGATTTTAATTAGTACAATTGAAATCAGTATATTTTTTACTATAATCTTTTTATTTACTCTATCTTAAAAAAATATATCGTTTAAAAGCTAGTTACTATAGATAGTATAAACATAAGACATATATAAACCAATAGTCCCATTAGGTTTGGCTGGTACACATCACGCACATGCTCCAGCATCTTGCAAAATTGGAAGTTACCTGGCCTTGGTACCTCAGTACCTGCTCTGCAATATGTCTCATTTTTTTCTTTACAAATGCTGTCTAGGTCTCTTTAAAATAAACATATTGAACTCTGTATGCATCTTTTTTTTTCTTAAGAAAATGCTCTCTAGGTCTCTTTTGAAATAGACACGTTGATATCTGCATCTATCTTTTTTCTTGAGGAAATGCTCTCTAGGTCTCTTTTGGAATAAACATGTTGATCTCTGCATTCATCTAGGCATGACAGATCTTAGTTTTGCTTGATAAGTTGGAATGGGAGTTTCTCAGTGGGCATTTTACTAGCCAAACATTATAAATATTCTTTTGTATTCTAAGATAGTATTACGAGTAAAACGAGTGCTAGTGATGCCCTACGAGGAATGGCTCTAGAAGTACATGAAGCAAGAACATATGTATCCTTCTTTGAAAAGGAAATGTGAGCTTTTGGTATGGCAGGTCAGTGAGCCTATCATTTTCCTGTCCCGGTGCTCTGCAAATTGAGTGGCCACACACAGATAGGTGCATTGTTCTTTCATGTTACCCATTTTTCTCCTCTCCCTATCTTTTATTTGATTAGACTCGACGGTACACAACTCAGTAACTCACTCCAATGCCAGACTTTGGCCCACACCACCACTTTTGATTTTACATATTTGTTGTCCATCTATTATTGGACCAAGCTGGCCTGCAGCAACACTCATTCCTGTGTTTTCATGCACATGGCCCTCTAAATATTAGAGGCAATGATGCTAACTCGGTTCATTGCTTAATTTGTCTGGTTTTGAAGCAGGTCAAGGATGTAGTCCTAGCAAATAGAGTCGAAGATTTTTGTTACGATTTTTTTCAGAAATTGTGGATGAGGCTAACCGGTCTGTAATCACCGCAAACTGAGCTTCGTCCTTTTTCGACAAAAGGACGATGTTTGCTGTGTTTGAGCTGGGGAGGTTTGTTGTCCTCAGGTATGGCTTCCTCAACCTGAGGACAACAAACCTCCCCAGCTCAAACACAACAAACATCGTCCTTTTGCCAAAAAAGGATGGAGCTCAATCTGCGGCTAATTACAGACAGATTAGCCAAATCCACAGTTTCTCAAAAATCTTAGCTAAAAGGCTTGCCCCCTTCATGAATAAGTTAGTTTCACCCTGCTAGAGTGCTTTCATAAAAGGCAGATGTATCCAGGATAATTTCTTCTATGTCCGCAATCAGCGAAAAAATACCACCGACATAAGACACCTTCCCTCCTGCTAAAACTTGACATTGCAAAAGCCTTCGACTCTGTTTGCTGGGACTACATCCTTGACCTACTTCAAAACCGAGGCTTCCCTACTCGATGGAGGGACTGGATTTCGAGCCTCCTCTTCACTTCCACCTCAACGGTCTTGCTCAATGGTATACCTGGAAATAAAATACAACATCGCAGAGGGTTATAATAAGGCGATCCACTATCGCCCTTCCTCTTCATCCTCACGATCGATCCCTTGCAAAGAATCTTAGAAATCACAATGGATGTGGCCTTCTGCAATCGCTTGATGGCCATGTGACTTCCCTTCGTACTTCTCTGTATGCGCAAGCCAATCTTCAAAAAAGTCGTATCGTGCCTATTCGTTGTGAGCAAATTGACCTTCGCACCACACTACAGGAGTTACCGGATGATCTTTCTTCCTTCCCCCCTACAGTACCTAGGTCTCCCTCTTGCTCTTAAAAGGCTACGTCGAGCAAACTTCCAAGGCTATAAGACAAATGTGATACTCGCCTTGCTGGATGGCGTGCAAAGCTGCTGTCACTGGCAGGCAAGAAAATCCTTATCAAGACAGTTTTATCAGCCCAATCCACTTACCTTCTAACATTCATCAAAGCACCAAAATGCGTGTTCAAATCCCTCAACTTGCGGGCTTGTCGTTTCCACTGGGCAGGATCAGAACAATTGTCAGGGGCAAATGCAAGGTCAACTGGGACAAGGTTTGCAAGCCAACTCACCTGGGAAGCTAGGCCTCTTGGATCTTGACCGCTTCGCCAGGGCTTTTAGGCTCAGATGGCTTTGGCATGAATGGGATGCCGTAAATAGACCTTGGCACGGCATGGAAACTCCTTGTGATGACCAAGATTGGGAGCTCTTTGCAACTATGACCACCATGCACATCGGCGATGGGAGGAAAGCGTCCTTTTGGAACTCGTCATGGGCAAACGACGCCCATCTACGCAACATTGCTCTGGCCATCTTCGACGCCTTCAAAAGGAAAGATTTCAGTATGCAAAAAGCGCTATCAAATAACAAATTGCCTTAGGAGCTTGATCTGTCATCAGGCCTAACGGCACAACATATTTAGGAGCTGGTAGTCATTTGGGGGCTCATTTCCAGGATGCCCTTACAAGACGGTAGTGATGACTCCCATCTCTTGGAACCTGACCATGACTCGACCTTACATTGCTGCCTCCGCATACAAAGCTCAGTTCCTAGGTGCTACGCACACCTTAATGAACAATCTTGTCTGGAAGACCTGGGCTCTACAGAAATGCAATGTTTTCGCCTGGCTAGCCATTCAAAACAGAACTTGGACTATTGGCTGCCTTGTTCGGCGTGGGTGGCCGAACCAGATCTTTTGCCCTCTTTGTATGCACGAGACAGAGACCTTGCTTCATCTTTTGGCCCAGTACGTTATTCCAAAAGAATTTGGGCAGCCATCGCGCAATGGACCATCACTGATTCCTTCAACCCGGAAGTTTGGGAGACCATGTCTTCCATTCGGCACTGCTGGGAATCCATCACCCTTTCGCCGGGAGCACTTCAGAAAGCTACATCCTCCCTTGCCATGCTAGTCACGTGGAAAATCTGGAAGGAAAAAAAAAACGCCCAGATTTTCCAATCCACAGGAATCGCAACGACGTCCGTGATAGCATGCATTAAAGAGGAGGTAGGTAACTGGGTCCTCGTAGGGGCCATCAAACTCGCAGAGTTACCTTTTATTCCTGTAACATCTTAACTCTATAACCTTTTTCGCCCTTTGATTCCTTGTACTTTGTTGACTCTTGTCGCTTAATCAATTGGGCAGCGCTCCTGCCCCTTTCAAAAAAAATTAATTTGGTAACTAATCATATAGAAGATAATTTATACCACACATAATTTCTGGGCGCTTTTCCGTACTCCATGGTTTGTCTATTGTATACTTAAAATCTGCTCATGATGTTAAAATAAGCTCTTCCTCATCCAAGAAAAACTAGAAAGGCTACACAAAAGAATCAGGCTTCATTTTTTCGACTTCTGACTCATGGCTTATATCTTCTCTAAACAAACAAATAAGATGACTTTTTCATCGCTGTTTCAAAACAGCTTATCGGGACAGTCTTTTTAAATCAGTTTATCGGCATTCGATTTATTCACACAAGCGCTAACACTAAAATAAAAGTTATTAACTGTAGTAAAAAAAAAAGAACGCACTCCCAGACACGGCCTACTATTTTTCCAAAAATCACTTAACACCGACTAACAGGTATGTCTCCACGCGGAGAGTACGGCTGTTGTGAATGTTTACCAGATCGATCTTGGTTGGTACGCATTAGCAGGGTCCCCAAAGCTACGTACACACCATGTTTCTCTCTCTAGGGAGGATGTGGATAGAGATCGTGGTGTCGGGTGGGGGGACGTCGACGTCGACCGGAGAAAGCCCCCCTCCTCACTTCGCCTATAATATCGGCCCCAGGCCCTAGAGTATTCTTCTTTATTCCCGTAACATCTTAAGAAATCGAACGATTTACCAGTAATCACATCGCAATCAAGCCATAAAGAAATGAGGCACGAATCCAAGCTTCCCAACCAACCGGCTCGCCCGGCCTCGTCTCTCGTCGCGATTTATCGCGACATCTCGACGAGATCTCGCGGTTCGTAGCAGGTGATCTCGTGAGATGAGATGGTGGTGCGATGGAGATGGCTTCACATCAACTCCATCGCCGTCCTAATTCATCTCTCTCTCTCTCTCTCTTTAGTCTTTAGCATAATCTTCTATTGGGAGTTTGCTGAAAAGGACTGATGGATGCATCTGATTCTCTTAGCCTTTTTCTCACGGACTCCTTCCTACCTCCCAAACAAAGCATGCAAAAAGTCTATTTTGGGGGGATTTTTTTAATTTTGACGGCCGGAAAAAATCTTAGTAGGAACTCACCCTACAACTATGGTGAAAACTATGGTTTTATTTTTCCATGCAATGACAAAATGGGCTGTCTCTGTTGGTGTGGGCCGTCGAGGAAGATAGCCGGCAAGATACAAACATTGAGCATCAGAATCGAGAGAAGAAAGGTGTGCTTTTTTTTTTTCCTTAAGAGATGTTGAACATCATGCTATGGTTAGACGTTTGATCTCTGATACCAATTATTAAATCGGATTCTAACCGTATGCCTAGGTTTAAACCGGGTTTACTCCTCAGGCTTTAGGTCTAGATGTGGCTGAACGCAACTAAGCCTACGGGCTGCTACATGCAAACCCTAAAGTAACAACCTTATAAGTGGTATTGAGCCTTCTCCTCAAAAAACTATTCTAGTAAGTGGGATCTCCCTCACACTTATAAGTTATGCTTTTTTCTTCTCACAACCGATGTGGGACTATTCCTAACAAAAATTTCAATCTCTGCACCCCACCTAATGTAATCTTTCTTTGTTGCTTTTCAGAAAAGATCACATAACTTTATTGCTTGAAAAGCCGATACAACTTCAGTTCTCGCAAGTCCGTCGATAAGTGTCACTCAGGCGCTTAATTGATTCCTTGATTATTTTCATCATCTGGTTCTTGTGGAAGGACATGAATTCGCTTGGAAGATATCAATAAGTTTGGCAGCATTTCGCTTTCTACGGAGCACCTTTCAGTTTGTGTTAGTTTTGTAGTTTCTATTTTTTTTAATTGCTTGTTTCTCTGTCCAGCTCAGCGGTGGCCTATGCTGGGGCTTTAAGGTTTGTTGTACTTCAACCTTTTAATTTCACAATTCTAAAAAAAAATAAGGGAGGTCGGTTGGTGTGCTCATAGTATTGTACATTGTAAATTTCTTTTTCATGACATGGATTTTTTGGTCTTATATATCCTCATGTCCTTACTGGACATTTGTTATGTTAATTACTTTTGAGATGCATATGTTCTTCATTGTAGTAGTGACCTTCTACTATAGTCAGATATGTGAATGGACTCTTGGTGTTAGTAAAAGGAAACTGATTTGTATGAAAATATTCCCTGGCTTATCAATTTGGAAAGATTGAGAGCAATCACAAAAATAGGCTTACAAGTATAGAACCACACTGGCAAGGTTAGAGGCCTCAAATATGTATATGAACTGTCTCTGCCCTCCTGCAGAAAGCATGACGAAGAAATTTTATATTATCATATCATGTCTTACAGCTAAAACTAATATGTATTGCAAGGGACCAGTGAATATAAGAAGACATGGATCATTTTAAATTTCTACCAAGGTACTTCTATTATATCACAGAGATAATGCTCTATGACCAGGCTTTGCTTTTGAGATGCGTATGTTCTGCTTAGTTTCCTTGATCACAGTTTTTTTGTTGTTGTTTCCTCGATGGTAGTTTAGTCTAGCAAATTTTTCCTTGACTACATTGATAGAAATCTGAGATCAAGAAATGTATGTAGTATGTGCAGCCTGTGGAGAAATTCTCAAGTGTTGCAGGCTAATTTGTTGTTAGTCTTTGCTTGGACATGTAGGCACCGGCGGATTTACTATGGGGCAAGGGTGTTCAACCGAACACCCAAAAATTTTTATAAAATACCAGGTATATAATAGGTATATTAGATGTATATACTATTAGTTATGTTAAAACTATATTTGTATGTCTGCAAATAAATTCAACTCGCACTCTCTGTATCTCGCACGCAGCCCATATAATACATTAGACCTATTTTCTTTCCACCTCAGCCCTCCTTATGCCCAAAGAGGTAAAGATATAAATAAAATCCTAACATTTGTTCAATTTCTCATCTTGTGGTTGTCTGTGTGGGAGGCGGCTTCGTCCTTCGAGTGGCGAGCAGGCGGAGGTGCAGGCTAGAGGCGAGTGACGACCGGCGGACGCGGACATGGTGCCATGATGTGACGACAATCATGTGTGAGGTGGCGCGTGGTGCAAGGTGAGCGTGTGGCAGCGCAGGCGAGCAGAGAGATGTCGCGGACAAGCGGACAGTGGCACAACGAACACGAAGGTAGGGAGCAGGCGACAGGAAGGGAGCAACACGGTAGCCGGGAGGGAGCGTGGCATTAGAAAGTGAGTAGCATCTCCAACTTATTGTCATCGTCCTCTCTTCAGATCTAGGTGTGCTCCACCCCTTCACTTGTTTTCTTTCTTGATCTGTTTTGCTCCACGAAAGGAATATACAATTTTCTCTTAGATGGACAGTTCTTGCTGATGAAGAAATAGCAAAAAAAAAAGGCAAGATCAACAAGATATACAACTCTCATTTATCTCTATAATTTGTTGTTTAATTCATATAATTATGGTTGTCTTATGTGGCCTATTTCCTCATAAGAAATCATTAATTTCTGTAATTTTATTATATCTACATACACATATCGTTATATCGGTGTTTTGGGGGGGGGGGGGGTGGTGCGTTGTGGTATCGACGTATTCGAGCAACTTAGCTTCAAAATCTGAACACCCATTCTAAAAATCCTGAATCCGCCACTGCATGTAGGCCTCTAGGGTCCTAATTCATCTTTATTTTGAATATGTAAGATGGCACTGCTTTATAAGTTGTTAACAACTGGATTAGCAATGTTGGGTGTGAGTTTAAAGCTTTGGTTCAATATTTCTTTCAAATAGGGTCATCCACTTGTGGTGTGTGGGATTGGACTATTTCTGTGCCATTGATTAAATGGGTATTTATGCTTGCTATTGATGGTATGTACTCAATTTGTCAAGGTGCTTATCTTGTGGGCAAATGGATCATCATCTACTGTAAAGGACTACTGATAAATAATGGTAGCTACTAGATTACATAACTCACAACAAGATTCACTTTTTTAAAAGGACTGCTCAATTAAAGGACTGCTGTAAAAAATGGGTCGGCCGAGCACGGTTGTGACAAGATAGAGATGGTGTAGGAGCCCGGTGAAAACTACGGCAGTGCATCGGCACTGGCCTTCATTGTCGGAGATGGTAGCGAAGCCACTGGAGCCGAGGAAGACGAACATGTTGCCTAAGACTCCGCAGTCCTGGAGTTATTGGGAGCCGGTGCAAGTAATTAGTAGAAAGGAGGTAGAGGGAAGCAAGAGGAGCCCGGGAGGTCGCCGACAATGGTGAGGATCGCCAGACTATGTAGATCAATACAGTGACACGGTTGTAGGCAGCAGTGGTGCTAACCGACACTAGGAGAGGGTGGAGGGAGCCGAGGGAGACCACCGGTGGCTACGGAGGATGCGGGAGACGGTAGATCAAAGTGGTGATGCGGTAGAACCAAGGTGGCAGCTACAAGCTAGTGTGTACATCAACTTCAAGACAATGTAAGCAAACAGACTCATGCAGCTCCTTGTTAACGAGAAGTGCATATTGATATTACTAATTTTATCTAGATTGTAAGTTTGAAATCTGAGAAACTGCATATAAGAAATGATACTTTTGACTTACTGTAAACATTAACCATAAATAGGCTGTAATAATATATTCCATGTTCCCTTGGAGTTGGAGATTGGTTGATATTTCCACAGGGATATAAGATTGTAAAACAATCTTAAGAGGAGGCATAAATTTGATAGTAATACAGTAAGTAAATCTGAACAGTTTGAAAGATCTTAGCGTGCGCCCCATGTATAAATAAGAATGCAGGCATAATAGGTACCAGGCAAAAGATTCTGCAGATTTAGATTGCTCTAGTTGCACATACCATGGTCCACATGAGTGCCAATAGACATGTCACAAATGTTATGCTTCTTATCCATAATCCCACGCATCTCTTGAACTGTGAACTTAACCATAGATCACACTACAAAACTTATTTCCTATTTTGAAAGGATCAACATCTTCAGAATCCAACAATATCCCAGTGTAAGGAACTGAATCAATAAACCCACCCCAGAACAAACGGTAGAGCGTTCAATGAGTAGCATGCTAATTATATTCAGAAGAGCATCTAAAAGCATTTGTAGGTGAAACAAATAGAACAAGTACCTAATTTATTGTAAAAAGCAGAATCAGAGAAACCATGGAAAAGGAAGTAGGTTCATGATATCAAATAAGAAATCCTATTGAAGTTACAAGTGCGGAACTCGTACTCTTCCAATTTGGATTTGATTGTTCTTATCCATTTGTTCACCTTTACTATTACTCATACACCCTCTGATACTGGCAGACATACTGTATGAACATATAAACATGTACAAAAACAACGGCTAACAAGTTTATGTTTAGAAAGTAACTTGCAAGGAATCAAGAGGGCATGCAGCGATGCAGCCACAGGTAAAATACAAACTACTATTCAGAATGTTTATAGTAAGAAACAGATTCAGTCTAAGCTCAATATTGTTGACAATCGACTTAAAATATAGAAGTTGTCAAGTGCTTTAGTAGATACATTAAATAACTTAACAAATAGAAAATTATATAATTGGATAAACATGCAAACACGCATGGCAAGCAGAAGTGTCACCTAGAATTTGAATGCCATGAAACAGATAGTTTAACACTTAAAACAATTATGCATGCTGGCGGTGTTTAAAGCATATGGCATATCTATACATGGAGCACATGAGCTATATCACAACAATAACTATAAACTTTATGCATGCTGGCGGTGTTTAAAGCATATGGCATATCTACACATGGAGCACATGAGCTATATCACAAGCATCTCCCTCAAAAAAAAAAAAAACTCACAGCAAATAACCAGGAAGTCAGGCACCAATGCATATACAGATTGAAAGTGTGTCTTATGAACTCTATCTTCCATGGGCAATCTGACATCAGTTTAGCATATCTTCTACATTCCATATACTTTCTCTGATCCTGTCTTTGTTGAGATTACATTTTTGCATCTCTTCCGAAGTTCGTAACTACATTATACCACTTACCCAAACTTAGAGAACTACTTTCTGTTTGACAAAAAATGACTACAAGCAAAATATTACAGAAATGTACAAACCAAAATAGTGCTATCGATATTATCAGGACACAAATAATTAGATAAACACTGATGTATCGTATGTCCAAATTAAACTGTCTGAGCAACAATACAAGTATTGGAGAGAAAATACATATGCTCGACAAAACAAGTTCAATAATTGGGATCTTTAAATCGTCCCTAATGAGGGTTAAGACAGTTCCTGTTCGGGGGGCAAGGTCAAGAACTCCTCTTGCTAGGCAAAACAACAAGCACCTAGCACGCATGCCCCACTGGTGCACTAACCAACCATGTAAACGGAGATACGCAGTAAGAGAACAGGGGAGATGGGAGATCAACTGGAGGAATGCGATGCATACTTCTTGTGGGAGGGGTGGATGGAGCGGTCAACTGCCTGGAGCTCGAGCGCAGGGTAGCATGGCGGGGGGCCATGCGGTCACAGGGATGCCATCATCGCCTCCTGAACCGCCAACGGCCACTGCTCCACCATGGTAAATACGCGATGCGATTACCTGATGGAGGAGAGGGGAGGAGGTGGCCGCGGAGCTGGATGACGCGGTGGAGTGGGAGGAGTCGGACTCGGGGGAACCTCGGAGGACGAGGAGTAGGAGGAGGCAGGCGAGGGCGAGGAGGAGGGAGAGCGCAAGGCAGAGCCACCACGGCCGCTGCTGCTACCGCCGCTTGAACGACCACCGCTGCTGGTCCAGGAATGGCCGTTGCCTCATCGAATCACGGAGGAGGGCCGAGCTATTAGCAGTGTACTCGCCGGGAGGACGGCGCGGCGGGCATAGATCCAGGAGGGGGCAGGGGCGGGAGGTGGGAACTGGCGGATCTAGTAGGCAGTGGAGAAGAGAATGGAGCAATTGGGCACGAGGGAGGACCTAGGCAAGGAGTTGCCGAAGAGGAAGGAGCGCTCGGTGTCGGACTTGAGCCAGACGCCACGGCGCGTGTGGGCGGCGAGGAGGTCGAGCGCGTGGACGGTGAGGTGGAAGGCGCCGCCGTGGGTGGTGCGCGGTGGGGAGGGCCATCCAGATCCGGCCAGTGAGAGGAGCGGCGGCGCGGGGCGGGAGGCGGGCGACAAGGGAGCGAATGGTTGAGCCCGTCCCGAGTCTGGGGGCAGATGGGCGCGTTTTTAAGGGTGTGTATGGTTGCCCGAATCTCCTTCGTTCTGACTGGGTGGATCCGTATAATCTGAGAAAGAGCATATTTAGTTGCCTGTATGAGTGGATACAGCTTGCATGAGCGGATGCAAAAATACGCCCTCATCCTGGATGGGTGGATACGCTCAAAATGAGCTTCATTGGCCATCCTGAATGGGTTGATGCAGTATATCTTATGCGGTCCCACGTGTCGACCTCTCGTGTTTGGTAGATCGCATCCGCTCATACAGCAACCAAACAGCATCTCAGTTTTTTTGCATCCGCTCATGCAACCTCACCAAACATCTTCTTTTTCTGAAATACGATTCCACTCAGCCTGCATCCACTCAGCCAGGATATACGATACAACCTTCATCCATGAACCAAACACACCCAAGAGGAGGGAAAGAACGTCAACAGGTTTTTTTAAGTATTAAAAATTAGTTTACAAAATATCTTAAAAGTTATAATGTAGGAGTGTATATCCTATCGCTTGCTTCTTCTCTTCTCCTCCTTCATGGGGCAAAGGAATGAGACTTTCAGTTTCAGTATCGATGGTTGAATGTAATTGTTATCATGCATGCTGGGATACATTTTTTTCTGACATCGCGTCTGTTTCTGGTACAGTGGGTTATTTAGTGTCTTGGTTGCAACTGTGTATTCCATTACTTTTCCTGGTACTGAAACACTCGGAAATTTGAAGTTAGTCAGGTGTGCATTCTGCGCAGCTACAGTTTTCTACTGTGAGGACTGATGAAGGTAGTAAGCAATGCTCTATTATGTCTATTTCAAGTATCTCCTCGTCTTAATCAATTAATCTAGAGTCGAGAAAGACCATGGTGTCCAGATTCTGGGAGGAGTCTCTTTGTCTCAATGATCTGGAATGCCAGATCCATTTTGAATGGCGGCATTTGCAGTATACAAGCATTGTAATCCAAGCAGCTTTGTTTTAAGTAGGTGGTCAAGTCTGTCATTCGACATATTAGATATGTCATTGCAAAAAGAGCGACTATGGCACAGTATCCCAACGGCATACCCTCTTGAGTCGCCCCTCCCCTCCCTTTCTTCTCTTGAAGCGTTGCCGCTCTCCTCCCCTCCCCTCCCCCTCTCTTCTCCTGCTTCGGCGTCGGCCACCGCCCTCCTCTCCCTCTTCTCCGCGCCCACCGCCCTCCCTGTCTGCTTCTCTAGCGCCAGCCGTAGCTCCACGCGCCTTCTCCGCCGCCCCCCCACCAGCAGTCGGCGACGCCATCACCGCCTCGTCGCACAGCCCCTTGGCCCCTCCCCACCGTGTCACCCTGTCCAACTTAACTACCACAACCACCGCCCTCCAGCCCCACCCCTACACTCCTACCTTGTCATCGCCCCTGCTGCCACCTCCCCCAACCTTCTCCCATACTCGGGGGGAAGAATGAACCAGTAGCAACGGCGAGAAGGGAGGGAGCTGCTTGCACTATGCCATTACTAAATGTCAGTGGGAATTAGCACATGCCACTGAAGAAAAAGAAAATTTGCAGATTGCAGCTGCTAAAATGAAGTGTCCTTTTGGATTTGTCACTGCAACTAGCTATGCTGTAGCGGTATGTCTAATTTTGTAGCGACATTCTGTAATTGGATAGCGCACAAACAGGTTCTCATGTTCTGTAGCGGCATGGCAGCAGCGATCTACTTTTGTCCTAAACAAGAAAGCAGTTGTCTAGTTACGTTAAACCGAATCTCATGGGACATCACCATTTATCAGCCCCCTGCATCCCAGGAACCAGCCTATTTTTGTTGCAAATGGAGATAATCAAATAGGTGCAAACACATTAATATTTGCAATTTACATTTCAGCATTATCGTTTGATTATCTGATCATTCAAAATAGATTACAGCATACATCCCTCGTGATAATATTGACCGCGACGACCTCCAAAAGGATCGCCATTGGCAATGGGAAGCAAACATATTTCTGGAGATCAAGATGGTTGGATGGGGCAGCAGTCCAGCAGCGATTGTGGAATCTGCCAGGTTGTCAAAACCTCGTGAATGGGCAATCTCAGATGCTAGTTGTGTGACCAGCACCTGGGCCCTGGGGACAACACAGCACTTGGTTTTTTCAGCTTGACTTCGGCAAAGCGAGTGCATAAACTAATTTAGACATGTCACAGGCAAAGGAGATGCCGCTGACGAGTCACCTCGTTGGCTGATCAGATGTCTGGTTGTTAGGTGCCACTGACACTGCTGATATCGCGGGGTGGGCTCCGTTGTCCTGAGGTGGCGCCACTCCCCACTTTGGGTCCGCGTCCAACGGCTCCACCACATGAACTGCACCATCACTCATGCCGACTGCTATCTGGTTAGGCTCTAAGGGATGCGCGGCAACAACCATGGGGTAGACGCTTCCACCACTGTTGGATAAGATGCAACAAGGGGCAACAGTAATAAGATATTGGTAACTTGGAATAAGGTTAGCAGACAACAGAGACAAAGAAATAGGTACGAGACTATACACACCTAGATATTGAAGGTATATAGGAAGAAGGTGCAATCCTGCAACGTAACCTAAGAGATTCCGCTTCAAAGACTCCAATAGCACCATCGCAGAATCCGGCATAAACCAAGAGACCATCGCATGAGTATATTGCACTTGAAATTGGAGCTGGAAGTGCATCTCTTGGGGACCACTGCATTATCAATAAAGGAAAGGAGAATCAACAGGATGATCATAGCACCTAGTTTTACAATTCAAAGGAGCATCATAAATATTTATCACTTGCATAATGCATTATGTTACTCGAGAGACAATGTAAATACAAGTATACAACAAGCTATACGCGCATATTAAATTTAAGGAAATTTGGTGAAGACTAACCGAGCGCGAGCATTCGAGCTTCCCGTCATAGATTGCCAATTGGCTCTCGTGAACTACCAAAAGATGTGTTTGGTCATTGTGAAACAGCACCCTTGTATCACCAACTAAAGCACCAGAACAATTTGCCGAGGGTTGGATATATCTCGATTTCTTCTTCTCCCAACCATCAATGCTCCAAACACATAGCTGCAAAATTTCATTCCAGCAAGCAGTGATTCAGAAACAAATATATTATGTTGATCAGAATTTTTTTTTCAGAACGGGCTAACAGATGGCATGGGACTAACATGAACTATGGAAGATGAAGCTATGCATGCAAGCAAGGATTTTAACATTCAACTCAGCATCCATTAGAATTTAATGAAGTAAAATTCACACCTGAGCATCAGCACCTGAAGATACAAGCACATTCAATGATTGAGAAAATGCCAGTCCAGTAATCTTTTTCTGATGGCCCTTGAGCTTGCTTTTAACCTATGCAAATTGAATTAAGATAAATCAACATTAATGCATGTCAGCATTAAATGTACACTAAAGGATAATAAGTAACATTAAGTGCAATATTCAACATATGAGTGATCAATTTATTATGGAGAGAGGCTCCCAAATCTTTTTAAATGTTGAACTCTAGCTAGCTGTGGATTGCTGAACATTAGACATTGCATATACGATTTAAATTGTCAAAAAAGAAATATGTGAAACAGCATTCAGATAGTCCAATAAGCTCTGATACATCAAATAAAAAGCAAGAGGTGATACATAATGTGAAATGAGAACACATTATTTAACAACAGGAATACTTGATTTCCAGTGAGGATCATAAGATAGTAACACTCACCTCGTCAACACGGACATTGTAGATTTGAATGGTAGAATCCTCCATCCCAATAGCAATGATATTATTGTCTTGTGGGTGGAATGCAAGGAAAGTTGCAGCAGGTGGAGGTGCCATGAAAGTAGTCATGACCTGTGCGAGATTCCACAGATTTACTCAGAAAGTCGGAAAAAGGCACTGACGCAATTATGGAAAAGCAACCTTTTGTTATCTGAGGTTATCAGGAAACTACCATTAATGCATGTAGTGAAGAAATAATAAAACTATATGATAACCATTAACGCCCATAGTAAAGAGAAATCAAGAATGAAAGTAACAGCTTATTGGGCTTAGGTGCTGAAGACGGCATTACCTTGAATGTCATCATATTGAACAATGAGACTTTGCCACCAGATGCAGACATTACATAGGAGTCATTTTTGGACAATGCAATGCAGGCGGTTGCTTCTTCTGGGTTGGCAGCACTAGTGTCATTTGTCATTAGAATCCCATTTGCTGGTTGCCACAGTTGAGGTGGAACAGATGCAGTAGACTAACAAAAGATAATAATGATAATTCAGAAAGCAAGTAAACAAGGTTGCGGTGGAAAATGAAATAAGTACAATTCTCCGGTCTAACCTTGCCATTAGGATTCCTGTCACTGCGTTGCCATTTCCACAGCTTATGAACAGCATTGGAGCCAAGAGCCAAAAGTGCAATCCCATTATTTGTATATAGCAAACGGACAACCTGTGGTGCAAAGAAATAAAACACATCACTCATCCGAAATTTTACACTGCCCAGAGCATAAACATAATTGCTTTACTACTAAACTGCCTGTTCTATCACTAAAAGGACAAATCACATCAAAATGTCCCATCAACAGAATGTCAAACGTAAACATTTGTGAAATAATTACAGGCAAAAATCAAACATCTACCATGAATGCCCTCTTCCCTACCTCAAATAGGAAGATAAATAAAACCCATATATTTCTGGTTGATATTGCATGGTCAATATTAATAACTCAATAATAGCATACTCGTATCAAAATATGTACATGCAACATTACTCAACATACTTTGCTTGGAGTTGTTGCTGTATCTGATAAACACAATGCTCGAAGATGCCCTGAATCAACGATATCGGCCAACTTCCAGGTCGTAATCTTTTCAGATTCATCTGTTATACTTAGTTTAACATCTGGGGTTCTGCTAACATCCATAGATGCCTGCTATTTGTTTGACAGCTTTAGCAAAACGACATATTAGACAGCAAGTAGGCAACAAGAAAGGCTGTGGGAACTCACCAGGCCACTCACCGACACTGCAGGCAAGATCCGATCAGGTCGCTCTGATTTCACTGCTATAGGACTAGACACATTCGAAACAGAACCAAGGGTGTTGACGATTGGGGGCTGCATTAGAAACAAAAGTGAGTATATGGTATTAACAGACCGTGTTAGTATTCACTAATTGCCCAGCTAAAACTGAAAAGAAACATAAGGCAGCTAGAGTGGAATTGAATAAGTCAAATGAATCAGTTGGCTCAAAATCCTTCTGGTGGATCTTACGAATGAACCAGATGCAAATAATTTAGGTCCTTGAGACAACAGGCAACACATAGACCCAAACCAAAATTTCAGTATGAAGCAAAGAAAGCAGATATCAGAAAACAAGAAACTAGAGAGAACCAAATCAAAGTGATATTTATACCCTAAATGACAGTAGGATGCAAACAAATATTGATGAAAAGTATATGCATCACTACCTTGGTATTAATTTGTTGTGGAGGTCCCCGAGAGCCCTCAAATGCTCTGCTCTCTAGCATCCTTAGCAAACGCTGCCCATCAGTGTTGGCTAATATTTTTATTCCGTTGTCATTGGCTGTAACAGCAAGCAATGAACCTTCTCTATTGAATCTCAAGCGTGGGCTTGCCTGAAAAATTATCAGCAAATGAAGGCTAAGCAAAAACCGAAGTATGGACAATTCCAATGATAGCCAAAAGAAAAAAAGACACTAACAGGCAGTCCACCGTCACAATCCGTTGTCGTTAGTATACTGGTGTTATCCATATCCCAGAATTTAATAAGGAACTCATCTCCAGCAGCCAAGAAGCGGTTTCTGGTTGTGTCAAACTGGACTACACCCAGTGATCGTTTCCTGAAGCCATTGTATGTCCTCTTAATAGCCCCTTCAGTCTCATTCCACTCAACCAAGTGGGAATAAGCATCTTTACTAGTGCCACAAGAGAATAGCCTGCAAGGAAATTTTACAGTCAAATAACTTACATGGGTGAAATGAAGCATCGAGATCAAATTGGTACATGAGAAACTTGTGACAAAATGTAGATATTTCATCCATTCAACATGTTCGCCTAATTCGTTATAGTTTGACAGCTATTCTATTCTATTTAATAATTGCAGCGTCTCACCTTGTTCCATCAGCACTGTAAGCCATGGTAGTACACCAATGTCCAGGAGCATCATAGTCAACCCTTGAACCCAAACAGTCATATAACCATGCCTTAATTTTCCCATCAATGGCGGTAGAGAAGATAAACTGCAAAGAAATCTAAAGTTAAACTCATAGAACAGATGACAAATAATAATGATGAAATAATATGGAGTAGGGCCTTGGCATATCGAAATTAAAGCAAGTGAACATGAAGCAGCTAATGCTAAACAAGAATGCAATAATATGCAAAACAGCCAGAATTGCAAGTAAATAAGACATGCAACAAAATGCCAGTACAAAATAGATAGAAGCATATCTCAAGAATATCGGTATTAAAGTCACCCAGAAAATACCTGAATGGACTCCTTGTAGTGAGGGCAAACAGAGTACACTGGAGCTTCATGACCTTCAAATGTGTACTGCTTTTGTCCTGATTGAGCATCCCACACCTGCCAATCAAATGTACAAGCATGCTCAAGATGTTCTCTTCTGTTTTAAAAACAGTGACACATCATACGAGTAACCTCACCTTAATGAGTTTGTCATCACCACACGTAATAATTGACAGTCTCTTGTTGGGGTGAGAGAAGGCGATGTCATTAACCCCACCAATGTGAGCATCAATCTGCAACATTTACAAGAGTTAGAAAACTTTAAGGGGTTGTTTCGATGATGGGGAATTGGGGATTGAACTAGATACCAAAAAAATCCCCCCTATCCAAACAGGCCAAAGGCATTTTGATATTCATTCTCAATCATTATGCATTTACCTCTGCTTGCTGCCGTAACTCTCCATTAGGAACGAATGTATAAGTCTGAACAATATGCTTTGAAAAAGCAACACCTGGGAATCAAACCAAGCTTACAAAAATCAATCTTGCAGATGAGCATAATTCAATATCTCCACTAAACAAGGTTAAGAAGAAATAGAACCTGCAAGTATAAAGCAATGACCAAATGTGAATAGTAGCATAATGAGCCGCTTTTCATACCTAGAATATTTCCATCAGGGCTCCACAGGCATCTATTGATAGATATTGCAGCATCTTTCATTAGTGCAGCCTGGACAAGGAAACAGATTTTGCATCAGAACACACCACTGAAAAAGCATAATGCTGCTAATTACAGGCACATCACAACAAAAGGTGGTACTAACACAGAATAAAATATACCAAGAGTTGATAATTGAAGGCATGACCTGCAAATGCAAGGTGCACGAACCAATGTCCCAAACTTTGAATGTCTTGTAAGCTATCCTTTCTCGTGAACCAACTTCCCATATTCCAATGTCACCAACATTTGTTCCAACTGTGTTACATCAGAAAACTGTAAATACAGTGGACAGGATACGGACCTACAAAGTAATAATTCAGTAACCAAGAGATATGTCTACAGCATGTACCTAAAAGAATGGTTTGTTGAACTGGATGGAAATCCAGGCTCATAACATTAGAACCCTGATTAAGGGTGCGAACCACTTGCTTCGGAAGGTCATCTTGAGTATAAATATTGGCAGGATGGCTCGCACCAGAGAATGACACCTAACATAGTTTTCAATGTATCATAATTTATTTGATCATGCAATGTTGCAGAACTGAGTAGAAGGAGAAACCAAGGTAAGTCCCAGTTCATCCAATACCTCATCCAGTTGCCCTACACGCATTCTGTTCATCAAATGTTCAGAATCTGCAGAATGATAGTCAATGGCAGAAGCACTTGTCAGAGTCCTTGGATGCTTTAGAAATGCCACTGCAAACAAATATAACATTCAATCAAACAACATTGCTACCGGTGACAATCACTGCTTAGCTGAATTACTATAGTTTAATCTTACCTGTGCTTGGAGGCTGAACAAGACCAGGTGGTCCTTGTGCAACAGCAGCGTGTGGCAGAGAGGGGTTGGCATTTGTCATCCAACCCGCAATTGCATTCGGAGATGGTGATACCACAGGATGAAATGGCTGCGAGATTGAAATATAGTGAGTAATGGAATAATAAAAGTTAAGGCAAATGTCCTACTACTGGTGCAATACATACAGCATGAGCACCCATTGGCGGAAATCCAGCCGACTTAGAGATTGGTCCAGCAAGGGGCCCATTGGCAGGGGGAGGAGCACTTGCTCCATTGGTAGGAGCACCACAAGAGTGATCAGAGAAGAGTGTCTTGATGTCAGGGTTTGGTCTGGGATTCTTGCAGAGCTGATGTTGCCAGTTAAGACTACAAGGCATAAGAAAGAAAAGCAGTCCAATTAGCATCACCCTTTACAAGAAACTCAAGCAATAGAAGGCATTACTGAAAGCCTAGTAGGTCTACGTTATGGCAAACAGCAAGACACCAAACATTCCTTGTATTGTTGGTACGACCATACCTAAAAGATTGTCTGCAGAAGGCAGCAAAAATTAGAAAAACCATTGTTAATTAAAAGAAATTGGCGTATCACCAACTTTCACAGCTTTGTCGTATTCCATGAGGACTTGCTAATTGGGATAAACACATACAAGTATCCAACCGACACCAGATAAATCTTGAAAGCAAAAATTATATCAAAAGGAGTTTTTCTAGATAAGCTATTGAAAGAATGAGCACTAAAAATTCAATTGGTCGAAAGGTCTCTAGCAAGCATTAAAAACATTTAGGAAATAGACAGGGTAACTCCCTCCCTCTCCACAAGTACAACTACGTTTTGGCAAAGCACCAAACAGTGCTTATTATTTTATCCTTTTATGCAACTATCGCTTTTAATCCAAACACATTGGTTGGAGCATGTCCATTGGACAATCAAGAATCATAAATGTCCCTTATAAAGGGTTACGTGCTAGAACATCGTGTAAATTTCCAATATAATAACACCAAACACCCCCTTCGTTTTATCCATCCATCATTGTTTATGAAATATGGAAACACAACCAGGAAAAAACCATGAACAGAAACGGAAATCCTCCATGTATAGCAGTTTTGTGGAACTCTTTTCCAAACTTCTGTGCCACTAAAATTATTAGAGCTGACCTGCTATGTGCACAAATTTATACTGGATCTTTCTCAAAGCAATTACTATTTGCTCTAAAAAATAAAATAAAAATTGTTCATGCAGATGACAGCCTAGCAACCAATAAAAAATAGTGACATGGAATGAAAAGCATGCCGAAATTTAAATCAACCAAACACCTTTGATTGATCAATGTGCGCAGTCTCGAAGCTTTAAACGGTGGAAAATTCAGCTTGTCCCGGAACAGTGGGTTTGCCTCAATAAGCTTCTTGAGCTCCATGAGCATTATATTCCGGGCTGACTTTGTGTCCCCATACTTGGACAGCTGCTCATTTTGCCTGTACATCGTTTATACGCAATCACATCCACATTGCCACAATACACTATACATTTTGCTAAACCAAAATAATTCTCCAAACGAACCATTTGCACCATACCTAAAATTCTCCAAGGTTAGCAGCAGCGTTATCTCCTTGAACAGCTCCTCATTGAAGGATGCAAACACCTTGAGATCCTTCACGAGTATCTCCACTGCCTTGGCCCGATCATGCCTGCAAAAACCAATCCAATTCAGCACAAATCAACCTTGATACCAATCAGTGACCAAGAGAAGATTCAGTATGAGCTACCTGTCAAGGGCTTCGAGGTACTTTTGCTTGCGGATCTCAAAGAATATCTTCATGGAGTAGCGGTTGTCCTCCACCTTGGTGAACCCGCTGAGGTACCTCTCCACCTCGTCCCACTCCCCACCCTGCACCAGGTCCTCGAAGTGCTTCATGTTGAAGTAGAACCCCGACTCCTGCTCCAACCTGCGCGACCGAAATGAAAGAAAAAAAATGAAAACCCCCACTTTGACCAACCCCAATGGCTCCAAAATCTCTCTTGATCAACTTACTTGTGTACCGTCTCCTTAAACTTCTCCTCATCGAGGAACTGCAGGATGAGGAACACCAGCTCCCTGCTCAGCGACGACATGGCTCCGCCGATCCCAACCTGCGCCTCCAGCTCTCAAAAGCCCAACGAAACTCCCGCCTTTCCGGCAGATCCCCTCCCAAATCCCCCCAAAAACCAATCCAAACAGCCCCCAAAAAGCCGCACCAAAACACCCCACGAGCAGCTCAAAACCCTAGCGGAGACGAGCAAAAAAAACCCAGAGACCAAACCGACGGCGACAGCGCGCTCAGAACCCGAACGAACCCCTCGTCACGCCCTTCCCGGCGGGATCACTCCCGATTCCGGCGGCGCGACCGCCGATCCGCAGCTGCCGGCGCCGGCGGGTCGAATCCGGCGGCCGGGGGGCGCCGCAGGTCTCCTTCCTTCCTCAACCGCGCCGCCGACGGCTAGGGTTTTGCCGCCGCCTCCGTCTGCTTCTCCCTTCCCCTTAGCTCTGGCCGCCGCGTTTCCTCTGTTATCTCTCCTCCCCTCCCTTTCTCTCTCCAAAACTCCCCTCTCGTTTTCCTTCTGCTTTTGGATTTTTTGGGCCGCGTTACGTTTTATAGCCAGCTCGCCTCGTCTCCCCTTTCACATATGATCATATCCACCCAGACAGCCCCCCGCCAATTACGATAACAACCACGGCAGCAGTGCAGCACCACTCTATTATTTACCCAACTGCTACCTAGGCGGTGGGGTTCGAGGGGCAGAACGGTAAATTCGTCCCGCGGGGCACAACCTGGAGTGGGTGGTCCCGGGGGTAGTCTGGTAATTTCCTCGTCCGGATGGGTATCTGGAGTTCTTGTTGCCGCCCCGTCATCCTTTGTCGTACTCGTACCCGTTAACTTCTCTGTTTTCCGTTCTTCTCTCAGGCCACGCATAGTATAATCAGAGCGAATAGGATATTAGGTCCAAGCCAAAAAAGGGCGCATAGTATAATCAGACCGTCAAAAAAACCAAAAAATTAAAAAAACGAAATTGTTGAATAGTGAAAAATAAGGTAAAAATCCAAGCCGAAACGAGCGGGGCCTAAATATTGTTCATTATATACCTTGTTTCGTATTTTTTAAGATTCAGAGTCAGATACAGATAATACCAGATACCTATTTCTATATTCTATATTTGTTTCATAAACCTTTGGACAGTCAGTTGGATGAAAATTATTCGCTTCTTTTGCACCCTACACAATAGAGGTGCAATCAGAATGGGCATAAAGAGACTAATGTTGATATATCAAAAGAAGAGCACTTAATATTCTCCGCCTGCTTAGATATGACAATCCATTTATATGTTGTCTTGTTTCTAAATGCAGTTATAACATATTTTCTCATATCATATCGCTTGATATACAGATATATACGGATAGATATCACTCATTCTGTATCCTATTTTATATTTTTTTCTTAGGAGTCGGAGTCGGACACACATAGTGCCAAATACTCATTTACCTCTTCTGTATTCACTTTGTAAATCTTTGATTGGACGAAAATTATCCGCTCTGTTTGCATTTGCTCGCGCATCCCCGGTTTCCAATTTTGAATGGGTTGGGAATTGCGGTAGTTGCACCCCGTATAGGCTACCCAATCTTTCGGGCCTGTACTCGGATTTTTGACGATGGGAGATGGAAAAGTGCCCTTCTGTGATGAATTGGTTTTTGGGATTCACATAGTTACAACAGTGCTCGCACTTTCCTCTTGCAGATGTACTAATGTTTTTTCTCTTACAGTATGTTATATAGTCCCTCTCAAAAAAATATTTTCAAAGTCTAGATTTTTTCTTGGCAACTAAAGAAAAGTTCTGCTATTCATGTTAATAAGTAAAAATAATAATGGAAATAAGCTAAAAATTCAAGATTTCGATGAAGGTATACATTGTTTGGTAGCAACATCTTGTCGTGGATTTTCAATTAAGCAAGTATATATTTCTATATTGTTAAAAGATTATATAATTAACTTTATTCTCTGTTACATCATATCCGGATATGCACAATGAATACCCCTGCTATGAATTAAAAAAAGAACTACATGGTAAGTTTTTAAAAGTTAAAAACGTAAGACGGTATATTCTAACTATGTGTTGCAGTATTACTGGAACTAGAAAATTACGACAACTACATAAAAAGTAAGCTACATGGAGCGACTTACAATCATAAATATTTATTCCACACAAAATTATTCCAAAAGGGTGCACATCAGACAATTGGATGGGAGAAAAAGGCTTAGCGTCGTTAAAAAGCTGAATGAAATGGAAGTACGCTATAAAAGGTAAACTATGTTGGGGTGGTTCTTCGGGTGCGCATAGTAGAGCAGGACTCGGTCACAATTATTTTTGGATTTCTAGAGCTATCGCTTTCCCACTGCGTTGTAGTGCGCTACTAGCTGTCGAGCCTTTAACATGAGATAACCCTGTGTACCTATCAGATCCGGCCTATATAAGTCGGTGCGCTTATCTGACAACTGGCCATCCATGCAACGCATCCCGTTTTCGTTCCGAATTTATTTCCGACTTTTTTTTTAACTCAAATAAAAGTGGAGAGCGGTGCGGGGAAAAAAGATCTGCACACGAGACCACACCGAAAGATTACGCCACCACGTCACAGGTACCAGCCGTGGATGGACACGTGCCAGTCGGATCCCTGCTGTGATTTAAAAATATGATAAATTATTTAAAATATTGATAATATGACTTTGTTTATTAATTTATAATTATTTAGACATAATTTTTTTAAAATATATATATTTAACATATAGATCCAAGTTTTAGTCTAAATATACAAAAAAGAATACAATCTCTCATATTAAAAAAAACTATAATATATTATTTTATAATATTTTTTACTGGGTCCCCATGGAGCTATGTGGGAGAGGACGACCCCCGTCCTGCCGTCCTTGTTCCCTAGGGGAGATCACTCCTGCCACATGGAGGAAATTGCCACCCCTATTCCCATCCTATGATGCTCCCCGTACATGAGGCTACTTGAAAATGGATGTTTTTTTGCTGCGGCTTATGGATTATGGTTTTTAGCTCTAGCATGAGCGCTTGTATGAACGAACCAAATGCCAATAGGACACTTCAAAAAATGATACTCCTATAAGCCTCTTTAAAATGGCAATAGATAAGCCATCCTATTTGTTTGTTTGAGAGAATTCATAAGCCATGAACCAAAAAGAAGAGCGCCAATAGGTAAGGGCCTTGAGGCCTTTTATCTCCCTATCTCATTTTCTTTATTTGCTATGGGTGAAGGAATAGCTGACATATTTTACCCCTCTCTAACAAGCGAAAGAAAGTACAAGGTCCTAACACATGGCAACAATAAAGAAAGGATGGACAAGTGTGGAGCATTTTCCAATCTCACCTTCTTCAAAAGGCATGTGGAGCTCCACGTCTCCCCACACCAGACCTGTCCAAATGGGAGGCATGGCACGACCCGACGCAGGCCCGTTAGACACGACATGTTTAGCTCATCAGCCGAAACGAGCCGTGCCGTGCAGACCCATGGGCAAGGCGGCAGCCCAGGCACGGCCCAGGAGGGGGTTCATGTCGTGCTGACCCATTTAGCCTGACAGGCCACAAGGCCTAGCTAGCCCGTTACGGTCTAAAGATTTTTTTAAAAAGTACTAATTCAAAAAATATGTAGAATTCAAAAAATACACAATAAATTATAGAAATATAATAATGAGTTTTATTAATGTTTAAATGACTGCCTCGATAAAAAACTTTGCCAAGTAATAAACTCAACTTGAAAAAATATTAGCAAAAAAATTGTACAACTTGTAGCTCAACTTTACAAGTAAAAAACAGAAGAAAGTAAAATATATACATAAATGCTCTAAGAAGCGTTGGTATCGTCGGTCGTTTGATTGCCTTCACTGTAGTCTACATAGAGATTGTTGAACGCATGTTCTAACTTTGTATCCACCACATAGTGTTGAGATCACGCATTAGCTTGTTCCCAATTTTCACAGTGAGAAGTACTTCCACCACATCACTCATGGGACTTGCTCTTCTTTCCTCCAATATTCTTTCAGAAATACTAAAAGCAGACTCGGAACAAACCGTCAAGACAAGAACGGTTAACATATCATGTGCTAATATGAATAGCACTGGATGTGTTAGCTTGTACTCACACCACCAGTCCAAAATGTTGAAGTCTTCTGCTTGGTGAGGCATGGGATCGTTGTCTAAAAATATTGATAGTTTCCCGCAGGCTCTAGTATGGATTGCTCCAGCACTTGACGATGTAGAACTTGATCTTCTAGAGGATCCTGGTGCACCAAAGGTTTAGCCCCACAGATTTGTCTTCTTACCTATGGTGGATATTGGTGGAGGTCGTTGTGAGTGAACTCTCTGAAACTTATGCTCGTAAACTCTCTAAAACTTATGCTCATACTTCTGATAAACGTCAGACAATTTAGAATGAATAGCTGTAAAATAGTTACAATAATCTATCCCTATAGACTCACTTATAATTGATAGAACATTAGTAAATCTTACAATTTTAACTCTTGAATCTAGAATAAATGCAAATACGTATAAGTACAAACTCCCATTCTAATATTTTAAATATTTAGTTTTCATGGCGCACATAACCTCTTGTAGCACTTTCATTTTTATTAGCTTTCAAGTGAACAATAATTGCAATAATATGATACACAATTACCGGAGATGTTGGATAGTACACTCCAAATAAAGCAATAGTGGCTTTGTAAAAGAGTTTCAGAAATACTAGTAACTTCTCAGGAACATACCAGTGCTGCTCAATCAGTAGTGTATTGTCGATATGGCTGTGATAGTGTGTGTAGATAAAATAAAAAATATGGGCTTATAGAGTAAAAGATTTTATAGCATGAGATAAGTTGAGTTTCACCTTACTGGTATATACATAGCGAACTTTCATGGACATATAAACATCGCAATACAGTAGATTTTATATGTTGTAATTCATTTGTTAGAATTATTTGCAAAAGAAATTGCATCACAAAAAATTTTAAGGTATGTATCCAACCTCTTCAAATCACACTTAACTATAAGATTAATTATATGGCTAGTGTATCGTTGATGTAGTAAGAAGGATTTGGTGTATTACTAAATGGAGGGTGAGAATATCCATTGCTCTGGAGTTTGCTATAACATTATCCAGGGTAATTGCAAAAATTTTATTTGTAAGACCAAAATCTTCCATGATTTTAATAATATATTCTGCTATATTCTCACCCGTATATACTATGTCAACTAGTTTAAAGCCTATGATTCTCTTTTCCAATACTAAGTTACCATTTATATAATGAGCGACTACACTAAGATAATCCTCCCTAGACTGACCACTCTATATGTTCGAGGTGAAGACCACAAAAAAATGTACATGCTCCAAAGAGTTCTTTAATTTTTTTCACAACTATTATTGTAGTATTTAACTAAATTTCTAGTCATTGTCTGTCTAGAAATGTGAGTACAACTAAGATTATGTGTAGTTCTAATGTATTTTTCGAATGCATCTGACTCACCAAAGTTTAAAAAAAGATCTTGTCTAGAAATTAAGCGGGTTAAAGATTCTCAAGCTACCTCAGAATTATAATCCCAGTTACGTGCCGTACCGTCGGGGTTGTATTGTAGCTGCGTATTACTTGTTTTTTCTTTACATCTTTGGGTATGTCTGTGCAAGTGTTCAGTTCCATATGTGTCCAGTTTCATATGAAGACTTTGTAGATAATTCATGACAATATGCTTTGCAAACAACAAATCTTAGCTAAGCTCCGGTGGCATCTCGCTTTACTACCTTGTCGAAATCTGTTAACACCTCCGATGTGCTGGGTCTGAACCTCTTTGCTCCGATGCTTACTGGCATAGAGGTACTAGTAGAGCCTGATGATGGTACAACTAACGTCTGCTCTGCCATTCGAGATATAGGAGAGGGTAGAGACATTTCATTCTCGAAGAATGAAAGATCTTTCGGATCAATTTTGTATTCACTCGCAGAAAATTGTAAAACTTTTCCATGGAGAAATGTAAAAAAACTGCAAAATACAAATAAAAATTACATTGTTACCTATTTTATATCACAATAAAGAAAAATAAGAATGACACAAGTATATAAAAATCAGTATTGTTACTCTTTTCTTGACTGTAGGCTGGATTTCAAATTTTTGGATTTTTGGCAAAATTATTTCAAATTTTACCCAATTATCATAAAGTGTATCAAAATTTTCACAAGAAAATTCGAAGAAGAGATTGCTGGTTTGAGTGTGGCTGAATAAGGGGGTATACTACCTATTTATAGAAAAACTTTGAGATTATTTATTTATTTATTTTAAACTCATAAACAGCTATAAATTTCAAAGATCGACCGTTAATCGTGCTAATCAGGCCAAATGAGCCTAACAGTTATATTTCTGTGCCCACCAGCCTAAGCATGTCGACGAGTCAAGCATGCCTACTAGGCCACTGTGTCGCATGGGCAATATCGTGTTGGACTGTGCTTGTGCCATGCCTGGCCCGACACTATACATGTCGTGTCATGCGGGCATGTTGAGCTGGGACAGTGGCCTAGGCACAGTCCACCTCCTCGTATCATGCTGGCCCTACCCAATGCGCCTTATGCTATGCTGTGTTATAGACCATGCCTACAGTACTAGGCTAGGAGCTGACATGCTAGGCATGATCTATTTGACTATCTCTACACACCACCACACTTGCTTGCTCCAAAAAGATTGGTTGGCGTAGATCAGACGGGAACAACCTAGCCATCCCCTTTTAGGCATACCCATAAAAAGAGATTCCGTTACCTCTGTCTAGTACAAAACATTGATTTATCTGTAGAATATTTTATCATTTAACATCATAAAGTTGTGCACTTTTACTACTTCATATCTCATTGACATATGAGTCCTAAAATCATATATTAATAAGATATTAGTGACAAATCCTAAAATAATACATGTTTAGCGGTGGCAAATTTAAATGGACATAAAAAAGATATAGGTAGAACTTTTTGCTGGTTTTAACTATACTAATATGTTGCCCATGCGAGAGAGCCGATTTGGTTATCCCTGTTAATTAACAGAGGTTTTCTTTGCTTAGGCATTTACTAGTTCAGGAACCTATCTTCTTTAGCACAGTATCAAAGAGCTAACCTTGTTCAACTTACACGGCTAGCTAGCTAGGAGAAGTTCCTTTTTCCCAAGCTAGCCAGTTAGCATCTTCTTTTCTATTTCTAAAAGCTATTTATTGACTTTTTTTATAATAACTAGTTTTCAAACGGAGTATTTTTTTTTCAAGGCAAAATCTACAAATTAATTGTATTACACACTATAGCAGCTTCATTTATATCGATCAAAATCGTACATGAGTTTCTTTGACTCCGTACTCCCTCTTATAAACAACAAAAAAATATAAACCGTAGAAAAAAAAGAGGCCTATTCAAGTTCTCTTATTCTACAATGAATAAATTGTGAGTGGTGCTAGCTGACCAAATTCACTAAATGTTCACCAATTATTGGCAAAGATAGCCACCGACGAATGTTCATCAATTATTGATAGCTCACCAACGAATGTACATCAATTATTGGTAGCTCCGTAGCTAGGATATATAGATTCGTTCATTTTGTCCCTATACCAAAAGTTTAATGTTTTCTCAAAGAAAATCCATGCATGCATAGAACTTTATGGCCCCACTCGTTTGAGCTGAAAAGTTGTGATTTATGAATAAAATTGCACTGTAGCGACTGAAATTCTACTGTAGCTAAAGGTAACTTATTTGGCGTAATTAAATTTAAAAAATTTTAAAAATAGAAAAAAAAATATGCTAGCTCATCACGAGCAACGCAAACGAATACAGAAAAAAGGGCAAAAAAGCTCAAAAAAGCTAAAAGTTCAGAAAAAAAATGAAATTTATGAATAGTAAAAAATAAACCAGAAACCAGAAGCTGAAATCGAAACGAACGGGACCTAAATAGTACCATCAACGGGCTAACTAACGTAGAATTCTGCTGTACTTTCCACAATATTAGTAGCATAATTCCTAGGCCTATACACTAAGCACAATATTTACCCGACGGTGTTTATTTATTAGAGGTGCTGTCGTGATAGGCAAACACAAAGCACATGGCCGTCAATTTTGTCAATGTGACACCTACTAGTAATAATTGAACTTTCTTCTCTTCCTCTCCATCTGCTCTTTCGAGGAAAAACACCATATGACAGGGAAAGGATGGAGGAGACGTGAGCGGAGTTGACGATGAACACGGTTGTTTGATTGGTTTATTTGGTTTTGGTTTTTCCAACAATTCAATTATACTTGCTTGTATCGGGGAGCCTGTGGTTGGACCAATTATACCTGTGCTCCAACTAATTTATGGCTAAAATCATATATTGCTAACTTTTTTAAAAAAATATTAAAAATAAAAAACATGTTCTATCATCGTTTGTCGCAAATTGCTCTTGAACAATTTCATGATCTTTAAGATAGACTTTCTCTAATGCACTCTTCTAATCAACGTGATTCTTTGACATTTATCTGGAACACAAATAAGTTTTCTACAAAGAAAGCCTATTTGTTTCTCTCTAGTAATATAGAGCCATCTCCAAGTTGTAAGTGGATCTGGGAAAACAATTGCATGCTGAAGACAAAATTTTTTGTGGCTGCTGCTATATGGTAAAGTTAACACAAGATGGTTAATTAGAGTAAAAATTTTTCATGTTAATGATGTATCTTGTGTGCTTTGCAATAGCCGAATCAGAGAAGCGTGGAATAATCTGTTCTTTGAATGTCAATTAAGTAAAGAATGTTGGGATATAATCAACTTTTCTTGGGACACCTCGCTGTATATTTTGGAAATGTTTGAATTGGCAAAAAGTCAAAATGCTAATATTAGTCTGTTTTTTATGGAGTTAGTCACCTTGGGATGTTGGTTCATTTAGATCTAACGAAACAAATGTATCTTTGTTCAAGTTTCTAATAGTAAAATAAGATGAAAAAGAATGTTGCTTGCAGAATTAAAGCTCCTAAAGGACAGAGTTTCTTTTAAGTCGTTGGAGCCTCTCAATGCTTGGTTACAACATGCTTAACTCTAGTTTCTTTGTTGTCAGCTCTGAACTAGGTTTTTGTTCTTGTTTCTTTGCTCTTTGTTTGGATTATATGAGTCTTTTTAGTTCTTTCCTTTTGGGGCATGTGGTCCTCTTTTTGTTTTGTAATATTTCTAACTTCTCTTAGTTTTAATTTCAGTAGGGCTCTTTCCTACTGTTATTAAAATATTTCTTATGAGTTAGCATCTTCTTATACCGAAAGAGAACTCTGTTCAAAATTAGTTTTCTATATGGTATCATAAAAATAATATGCTAAAAGTGACTGTCACTTGTCTCCAAGGCTAAAAATACATAGCAAACCAAAAATAATGATAGGCGTAAAGATGAATATAGTGAAACAATTCATACAGAGCATCTGCAATTAATAGAAGATGCATCCTTGCATCTGAACAACCAGAGCTACTTTGATGGATGTAATACGATTATTTGTAGGATCAAGTATATTGATTAGAGAAGGTGAATAAGAGTCTAACTTTAATTTAAGTCTTTTTAAAATCTTTTGTCTTAAGTAGAAGCAAAACTCTTCACTTCAGTAACTATGAAAACTATGAATATCAAAGAAAAATAATCGCAAGGAAAGATCCAATCAAAACTGAGCAAAACATGATTTGAAAACCCCTTACAGTTTAACCTCTCTCTCTATATATATATGGTGGTTTGACCTCCATGAAGAAGACGGTCTGACCTTTACATACATGACGGTCTGACCTCTATGAAGAGGACAGTCTGTCCTCCATGGACAGTAAAATCAGGGGATGAACAATAATTTTAACTAGGGGTGGATATCGAGCCAACTGCTCGTTTTATCGAGCTTTTTCTAAAATTGGCATATTTTGATTTAATATCATTTTACGGATAATTTAAAAGTATTTTTAGAAACGAGCTAACGAGCCGAGCCGAGCCGAGCTTGAGCAAAATTCAAATTCATTTGAAATCAACTCATTTTAATGTTTAACAAATTAACAAGTATAATTGAAACAATTTTGAACCGAGCCAACGAGCCCACCAACGAGCTTTTTTTCCACCTCTAATTTTAACATTATTTCAAATTCGAAAATACATGCAATTTTTGATCGATTGATCCAAATGACTTGAAACTTTGCACGCGCCTTCTCTAGGACATTAGGAACCTATCTCAATCAACAATCAAGAAAATCGTTACCAAAGTTTTGACCTTTTTCTGTTCAAAGGAAGGGTGTAACCAAAACTGATCAAAAGAGGGAAATCTCGATCTGCTCTTGCTTGTGAGTTCTTAATGATCTAGATGATCTTAGATGGGTTCTTATATGTCACAGCAAACTAGATCATAATACAAACTCAAGCTAAAACACCCACAACACCAAAACTCCAAAATCACCTATTCTTGAGTCAAAATCAGGCAGACACAAGAACTTGCAAATACAAGTGTCTAGATAAATGAGATCTAGTGTCCAAGATACATCTTCATCACTTAAACATTCTTGGCACATGACAAGATTAAGGAGAGAAGAGAAAACACCAAAAATTAAGCTAAGTCAAGATTTCATCACTTAGCACAAGAGGAAAAATACTTGGACGAATTTTGATCTCTATTGATACTTTGAGATGAATGTTTACAGCTACTCCTTAGCAGCACACAAAGCCTAAGAATGACAAAAAAAACTCAGTCATAATAGTCTTTCACACCTCTTACAAAGTTCTCTCTGAGAACCCCAACTCTCTCCTTGGCATGGATGGTTTAATCTTAAACCACCCTCTCTACCCTTTTATAGTAGAGGCATATGAGAAACCCTAACCAGTTATTCTAGTTGAGTTTCATCCACTTACATAGGCTAACACGTTAACCCAACATAATTTCGGATTTTACACTTACACAAGCATGCTTCTCAAAGTGTATACACCTATTACCCTATTAGCGAATCAACATTTAATCCACTTTATATTTTTAGCACAACTAAGACCTAAACTAATTAGGCCACACCGCGGTTTTGTACACCATCACTTTTTCGCTATTAAGCAATTTATCAAAATACCCATCTACCGCCTTCCACAAAATTTCCTGCTTCCTTTGCCACGAAGCATCACTCATGCTTCACCATCTTTCACGTTGCCCTAATGACTTACCGCCAAGCCTCTCACGTGTCTAGATCCCACTGAACCATCCTCGCTTGCAAACAACCCAAATCACTTGGTGCACCATATGCTTCTCGCGCATGACGGCACACGACTTTCTTGACCGCACATGACCTCGGCTCCTCTCTGAGTCTAGTCTAGTCCACCTTACCATTGTTCATTATATCCACCACTGGTAGCTCCTGCTTAAGTTTCTCGTCGTCCCGGCTTGTAACCACCCTACAAGCCTCGGTCATCTTTGGCGTCTCCTTGATTGTATGGACCTCGGCTCCTCCTGAGCATAGTCCTGATCTCTTGGCTGTTTTGAACCTAATCTCTCCTAGCTTAGTCCCGGTTCGGCCGCCTCACCATGACATAGCTCTGGAGTCTTGCAACCAACAACAACAAACAAACCATCACATAACACCGTACAATATACAAAGACATCAATTGACACAATTAATCCATATAATGCACCATGCAAAATGTATGAAACTAAATCACCGATCCAAAACATATGACCAAACAATAAACCCATGTGTACACAAGTAACGACCCAGGTCAAACCAAATTCATCTCGTGACTCAAAAATCCCAATGCTCAAAACCTGGCCGAAGATCCTTGTAAAGTTGGTCTGGCCGCTTGGTCTCAACAGTCAGACCGCTGACCTTGAGTGGTTGAACCGCTGCTATGCACTTGACTATCCATCAGTAAACCATATGCATGGACTCCTTCATGACTAGGGGTGGACAAAAAGCTCGTGGCTCGCGGCTCGGCTCGGCTCGGCTTGGCTCGGCTCGTGGAATTTTCGAGCCGAGCCGAGCCAGGAGTTGAGCTCGGTCTCTTTAACGAGCCGAGCCGAGCTGGCTCGCGAGCCGCTCGGCTGGCTCGATTGGCTCGGTCAGACTCGGCGAGGGCCCATGTCCGATTCTCAAGAATCTCAACGCCCGGCCATCTATCTCTCGCCACTTCCCCAGTCGCCTCGGTCTCGGTCTTACGCGACACACAATCGCCTCGCCTCCGAAATCCCCTTCGCCTCCTCACGATCTGCGCCTTCTTGCCGCGCGCCACGGCTGGTCGGCGAGGCACCGCGCCGCGACGGAGATCCAGAACAAGATCTGCTGCGCCGCCACCATGGCCGGCATCCCGAGGCTCAAATCCAGCGACGCCGGCATCCCGAGGCTCATATCCACCATGGCCGCAGGTGCCGCAGTCGGCGGAGCCGCGGCGGTAGAGTCCCAAGAGGAAGAATCCACCGTGCTGCTGCTCGGGCTCACGGTGCCGATAGCGCCGCCTTGGGCGTGGGGCGTCGCGAGGCGATGGGAAGTTGGTCTTGGCCTTGGGCCCGCGGAAGTGGAGCGCGGCGGCGGCGTCGTCGTCACCTATCGGAGTTTGGGATCTACAACTTCGGGGACTCCAACTCCGACACGGGCGGCTGGGCGACGGCGGCGACCCCGTCCTCGATGGCGGCACCGGGAAGATCGCACTCGTGCGGTGGTGAGTTGCGATTGTTTCCCCATGTTTTAGCTAGATCCAGTGCTGATGTGATGAGGACTGAGGTACTAAGACAATTTTCTGGGATTGTAGGATCACCGACCAGCTAGATGTTCGTGAATCGTGAGACGGATTACATCCAGTATGTGATGTGGATAGGAGCTGAGATGTGTTTATATTTTGCTATTTGGATGTGATTTGGATGTGTTAAATCTTCTCATTTGAATGGAGTACTGGAGTACTAGTATTTATGAACTGTAAATAATCGAGCCTAACGAGCCGAGCTCGAGCTTTCTACCGAGCCGAGCCGAGCCTCGATTTCAGCTCGTTACTCTAACGAGCCGAGCCGAGCCGAGCTGTTTCTTTAACGAGCCTTACCGAGCCGAGCCGAGCCGGCTCGATATCCACCCCTATTCATGACTAACCATTGCACAACACCTGCTGTGACTAACACCCAAACCAAACTCAACCAACACAACCTTTGTGTTCCTATTGTTCCTATAATTAGCTTACTAATTTTCTTGATGAGTATTGGTTTCACATTTTATATAAAACCAAGAGGTCGTTGTAACTTTGTAAGCTTTTGGAACTGTAATCATCCGTATTATCCGCCTATATTATCCGTTTCCGAGCCTAATCCGTTACATATCCGTCCTGATGGTACCGTATTCGAAACTCCGAATATTCCGAATTCGTATTCATATCTGGTCTTACCGTATTCGACTCCGAATCCGGAGAAAAATGTGGGTTAGGATACGGTTTAAGCAATATCCATCCGCATCCGATCCGTTTTCACCCCTAAATTGGTGGCTCACGGCATAAGCAGTGAATTGAATCACTTGTGGCACTGCATCTCTCTCATCGTTCCTTTCTTTCCATCGGTCTCTCTCTCTCTCTCTCCCTCGAGCAGCAGTGGCAGGACGGGACAAGACCGGACAGTCAAGGTAAAATGACGGGGCTGCCCCAGGGGCAATAAATCACAATGCCCCAATGTGAGGGCAAGGGTAGAATCATCCATCGCGTGGACCGAGAAACATGGGGCCGACGTCCTTGGTGTGGGGACCAATAACTCCTCTCCTCTCTCCTCTTGCTCATACCACCCATGGAGATATCTCACGGTATTCACATGCGTTTCTCTTCTTCTCCTGCTGTCACTTCTCCCTCCCCCCTCTTCTTCCTGTGAAGAGGCGATGGAGTGATGTAGAGAGGGAAAGAAGGTGAGAGGCATGCAATATCTCGTTGTAGTACATGGGGTGTTGCGAAAGGGGTCTTTTTTAAACTGTTTATGTAAATGGCACTCTAACTATTTTTCTTAAAATTTATTCACCAGACGTTGTTTTAGTAAATCTAGCTCTCTTCGAGCTCGTTAGCCGTGATATGCGATACGTATCGTCTATCCTACTACAACAACTTGGTAGGTTTGTAGCATCCTATCGAGCCACCAAAAATCGACAGGGGCCATGATCAACACTAATGCCATATGATTAACATTAATTAGCATAATTAACACTAATTAATCACCAATACTCACTATGTCTGAATCGGCAAGTGGCTATAATTAGCACTAATTAATATAACTAACACTAATTAATCACTATTTAAATTGTTGTGCGTTGGCCGATGATCTGTCAAGCCCCTAGCTCGGCAGATATCTGGTAAGCTCAAGAAGAATGCTAGATTTGCAAAACGAACGTTTAGAAATCATTTTTTTTTAAAAAAAGTAGCAACAATGCTATTTGTGTGAACAGATTGTCTTTTTAAAGCCTGAAGTTGCAGGTCTCATTTTTTGTTTTCTAGACGTCTTTTGGCTTTAATTTCTATCGACTTGTAATATTTATCATATCTATAAGTCATAGTTAAAAGGTATTAGTTATAGCAAAGAAAATGGCCGTACGCTTCTTTTCTGTTTGCACGTAGAGGGAGGGAGAGGCAGGGAGACAGGGGATGGGTTTACCATGTCAGCTAAAGAGACGTTCGCATCATCTGGACACTTCTGTCTGCAGCCGTTGCGGGCTGCCGGACCGGCCATGTATTATTCTATGTACATCGTGGATTCACGGTGTTTACTGATTTTTTAAATACTCCACCTTCTCTCAAGAAATTTGGACACTGTTGGACTCATGGCCCTCCGGAATTCCATTTTTGGCCCCTCGAGGCAAAAAATTTCAAAAATGGACCCCTTTTGAGCGCGCGATTACGGAGGCGCCACGTGCCGATGGCGTGCGGTGCAGTACCGCCGACGATCGCCTTCGTTCATCGGGTCGCGTGCGGTACGCATCGCACGACCCGCTTCCTCTGCGGCGCGCATGCGATCGCGCCTCGCCGACCGCATGATCGCTGCAGATCGACGCGCGGCGACGCGCCGAGCGTCTAGCTTCCCGACTGCACGAACGATCCGCCGAGCGCGCGACCCAGCGCCCGACCGCGCGTTTGCGTCCCCAAGCGCGCGATTGATCCCCCGACCGCATGATCCATTTTCCGGACCGCGATTGAACTGTGGGTTTTTTAGGGTTTGGTCTGTTTAGGGTTTGCAATACTCGTGAATATTTGTATGGTTTCTCAATTTTGTAGTTGTAAACTGAGAAAAAAATAGATAAAGTTGCAATAATAATTTATGTTCATTGTTAGCTGCAGATGTATAAAAAATTTGGATAAATTTTTTTAAAAAATGATTAATCATAGAACGATCGTTTCATAAAGTGGTAAGTGATATTTAGGGTTTCGTATGGTTTTGAGGTTTGCAATCACCATGTTTTTTTGTATGTTTTGTCAATTTTGTAGATGTAAACTCGGAAAGAATCTGACCAAGTTGTAATAAAAGTTTATATTCATTATAACTTGTAGATGCCAATAAAATTTTGGTAAATTTTTTTAGGAACAATTGACCGTAGAATGATCGATACAAATAGTGGTAAGTGACTTTTAAGGTTTGCTGTGTTTTTAGGGTTTGCAAACCCTATGATTTTTTTAAAATTTTGTCAATTTTGTAGTTATAAACTGGAAAAAAATCTGACGATGTTGTAATAGGAATTCGTGTACGGTGAATAGAAATAAACTTCATACTACAATTGGGAGCAACATGCCGCGTACATTTTTATTGCATGCATAACATATAGCATGATATGAGACTAACACACCCAACTGCTCATACGCCCTTCTGTGTGGACTAGGGCCACTTTCCCTTCCTTGCCCGCTCGCGCCCTGGGTGTAGCGTGGTCTATTACATGTATAACTTGCTGGGTCTATTACATTTTGTCTACTGGGTGTAGCGTGATTGTTTCCCCTTTTTCTCGCGCCCTGAAGATGGCTCCGCTGCATCCTTCTTCCTGTCACTCTTGGTCTTGAGAGCTGCCTCACGAGCTTGAAGCTCTTCCTCCTGACGCTTGATGGCTACTTCATGCAGACTTAACTGCTTCCGCCTCCTTTGCAGCTCATCCTCCTTGCCCTTCAGACGGATTTGGTCCACCCTCACGCGACGCTCTTGCTCAAGCCGCATCTATCGTTCCACCTCGCGAGCTTGAGTCATCTTGACAAAGTATTGTCCTTTGTTTTCCACCTCCTTTGGCCGGTTCTGTGGCCATGTTGGCCGCACCCGATCCACCCATTCAATGAACTCACAAGGCTATATGTGGCGTGGTAGATGTCATGGATCAAGTTGAAAAACGATGACGAGAAACAAAGGATGTAGTTGTCGTCGTTACCATGAAGTCGTCATCCAGGTCTGGACACTTGAAGAATCTGCGGCCGTAGCTGGCTCGTTGTACTGGATCTGTCCAGACGCACAACATCGTCCTAAAGCCGCAATGGCACTTCGGGCGCTCATGCCACTCCGGCACTCCAAATGGGTCGGATCTCCAAGAAGATATTATTGTGTAGTAGTATTGTGATGCCTTGAGAAGGAGATGTGGTATGGAAGACATAGGAGGGAGGCCTTTATGTAGGCAGGTTATCTGGTGCAGTGGGCATAGTCCATGGAGAGGACGACATGGGAATCTTTTCATTTTTTCAGGATTGCAGTGTAGCAATAAATGTCCCTATGAAGGCTTTTCAGAGTCTGTAGTCTCGTAATAAATTCATAGCTTGGACGATTCAATGTATGTGGTACAACGTAGCCTTTTCAGTCGTTTGCAGGAAAAAGTCCATATGAAGGATTTTCATTGCGCAAAGCTGGCATATTTTGTCATCTCACTGCGCAAAGCTGGCATATTTTGTCATCTCACTGAGCAAAACTGCCCCGTTTTGTCATGTCACTGAGCAAAAGCTGACATCTTTTGTCATGTCACTGAGCAAAGCTGCCCTATTTTATCATCTCACTGAGCAAAAGCTGACCTCTTTTGTCATGTCACTGAGCAAAGCTGGGCCGTGTTGTCATATCCCTGAGCAAAGCTGCACTCTATTGACATCTCAGTGAGCAAAGCTGCTCTTTTTTCACATCTGTGTGCAAAGCTGTCCTCTATTGTCACATCTCAGTGCAAAGCTGGCCCCTTTTTTTGTGGTCACTGCATTAAGCTGCCCCGTATTGCTATAAGTAGCACGGTTGGGGTCCCATGACATTGTAAATCGAACAAAGAAGTACCCTTCTCTTTTTTCATGTCACTGAGCAAAACTGCCTCTTTTGTCATCTCACTGAGCAAAAGTTGCCCTCTTTTGTCATGTCACTGAGCAAAGCTGTCCTCTTTTGTCATCTTACTGAGCAAAAGCTGACCTCTTTTGTCATGTCACTGAGCAAAGCTGGGCCATATTGTCATGTCGCTGAGCAAAGCTGCACTCTATTGACATCTCACTGAGCAAAGCTGCGCTCTATTGACATCTCACTGAGCAAAGCTGCCCTTTTTTTCACGTCTCTGTGCAAAGCTGGCCTCTATTGTCACATCCCAGTGCAAAGTTGGCCTCTTTTGTCAAGTATGTACGCAAAACTGTCATCTTTTTTTTTGTGGTCACTGCATTAAGCTGTCCCGTTTTGCTATAAGTAGCACGGTTGGGGTCCCATGACATTGTAAATCGAACAAAGAAGTACCCTCTCTTTCGTGGTGAAACATACCATGTCGGAAGCCGAGGGGCCAGTGGGATTTGGGTCACCGAAGGACGACATTCCCTTATAAAGGAGGGATATGTTCGGTCCACAGTATCGATTGATACCAAGTCGGCGTGCTCAACCAGCGTGGCCGAAATGCAGACACAATGAGTACGCGGTCGTCCAGATCTTGGATTCCCCGAACGATGGCGGGCGACGTTTCTTCCGATGCTCACGCTCCGGCGTACAAATTAGTAATATTACATTTTTGTATTGCTTATGGACCCGCGAAGTTTACCGTCCTTTTTTTGTAGATGGCAAAATGCGACTTCTCCTGCTGGATCGACCCTCCTCATGAACGGTATGTTGATCGTTATGTGGATACATTATGGGCTCGAATATGGGACTTGGAGTACCGAATGGAGAGTCTCACCGAGGAGAACAACGACCTCCGCGACGATGCAGCGCGAGAGGCAACGAGGAGGTCGTGAATATAAGAAGCTCTTATGATCCCACATGTTGCTGCGTGAACCCGAGCTGCATATGTGCATGCCACTACCACGACGGCCAGCCACGTCCGAGGCGGCCCCCTCAGCAATTCTTTATGTGGATGCCATGAGGCTCGTTTGGCATGTAGGTAACGAGGGTTATGGTTGTGTCGTATTTTAGTTCATGTATGTGTTGAATTAAATTGTTGGGTGTACTACTTTCCATAAATTCTGTATGTGCAATGTATGTGTTGTTTCGTGTTGTAAGTGCGTGACGCCTTCATTTTCTGTGACCTTCATATTCTGTGGCCTCTTTCCGTAACGATGTAATGTGCAACATTGTTAAACATGTGATGGATTGGTTGTTATCTTCGTGGAGTTGTTATCACAAGCCACAAAAAATGCAATACTGAGCAAAGATGCCCCGTTTTGTCATCCCACTGGGCAAAGGTGGCCTCTTTTGTCATGTCACTGCGGAAAGCTGGCCCGTTTTGTCATGTCACTGGGCAAAGCTGCCCCGTTTTATCATGTCACTAGGCAAAACTGCCCTCTTTTGGCATATCACTGGGCAATGCTGCCCTCTTTTTTTCATGTCACTAAGCAAAGGTGCCCCTTTTTGTCTGCTCACTGCCCCTTTATGTGCGTGTATGATTTGTGTTGTCTGTGGTCTTTGTGCGTGAGGCTGCCCCCCCCACACAGCCTATAAAACGGAGCCATCCCTCACATACTCCCTTGCCATGTTATCAGTCACCTCCTGAGTTAGTTGTTCACAATCTGTGTAGTTTTCTTTCGTGCTCACTCCCCGGACTAGGCAATGAGTCAGCTCAGCACGTCTTCATGGGCACCCACGGTGATGTGCCCAAATTGCAACACGGTGGTTAGACGTAGGACATCACAGACGGCCGCGAATTCTGGGTGACACTACTACAAGTGCCCCTATCACTCGGTGAGTCAGATTGTTTCGGGTTTGTTGAAATCGTGGTGGTATGTTTAAAAAAACTTCTTGTCATGGAATCGCAGGAAGCTCCTAGTGGTTGTCGATTCTGGGTGTGGGAGGATGAAATGGGCAATAGGACAGCCAATGTTCGCCATGAGAGAGTTGTCGTGGGGGGTTGCGACCCCGTCGGGATGCGGCATCGTTTCGACAGACTAGAGTGGAAGATAAATTTAATGTTGTGTGCTATTTTGTTTCTTGTGATTATTGTTATCCTCAAATTGTAGTGCTGGAGGTTCTCCTCGTGTATGTTGGTAATGTTTTATGCTATGTTGTCGTCAAGCTATTTTGGTAATGTTTTATGTACGGTTGTGTTGTATTTTAGTTGTTGTGTTCGTTGGTGTGTTGGTGGTTGTACTACTTGCTACATTTCATGTACGTGCAATGTATGTGTTGTTTCGTGTTGTCATTGCCTGATGCCTTCTTATTATGTGGGTTGTCCCGTGTTGTCATCTCTCTGTTGGATGTATGCCCTAGTAAATCAAAGAACTAAGAGCAACCCTTTTTATTGCCCGCATCTATCGTCAAGCTATTTTCTTTCTTGTGGTTCTTGTGTTTGTTGTTATCGTGTCTTCTCCCGCTGCCCGTGTTGTCATCTGTCAGTTGGTTGTATGTCCTAGTAAATCAAAGAACTTAGAGCAACCCTTTTATACAGGAAACCATCTTAGAGCGACGAAGCCATCGATGTGGCACTCCAGCTGCGTTGTCTCGGATCGGATGACCGAACCGGTGACCCAGACGGACCTTCCAATCTGCTGCCTTTGGGGGTGGCACCACAGCAGCACCACGGACGGGTAGACTTGTAATCATCGTGACGTCCTGCAGAGTAACCGTCATCTCCCCCCACCGGAAGTGGAAGGTGTGAGTCTCCGGCCTCCATCGATCAACGAGAGCGGACAGCAGTGGCGCATCATACTTGAACCCATGCGGTAGATCCAACATGCGGGCAATGGGCAGCAGACCGGTGTCCTGCAGTAGTGGGATGTACCGCTGGTCGAGACGTCAGTTCTCTCGGGGGCCCCTAAGGTCGAAGCAAGGAGGCCCGTGTGCGTCTCCAGACAACCACACATGGCATCGGTGGTGCTCGTCCCAACGGGGGTCTAGCAGCTCGAACGCCATGTCCTGCCAAAGAAGGATAACAAGTTAGTGTACATTATAACAAAATGTGCAACAAATAACAACATAATTAACAACAAATGTAATGACAGGGAAACGTACAGAATGTACCAAAACATACATAAAATGTGCACACGAATATGACCCACACGACAAGGAAACATATGGAATGTGCGAAAACATACATAACATGGTAATGTGCAAGACATAGCTACATCGAGCCAACAATTCAGCGTACACCTCCTGAATAATACATTACATATGGATTGTGGTTGGTACTACGGAGCGTTGCTTGATGCCGGCCTGTTTGGGCACTGACTGAGGGAGTGGCCAATCGTCTTGCATAGCCTACACTTCGGGCGCCGAACACGATCCCCTCGCTGGCTCTCATCCATGTCGTTGCGGATGCGACAGCTTTGTCGTTTTCCACGACCGACACGCTTTAGTGCATCGTTGGGCACCCACTTTATCTCCCCCGGCCATAATTCCCTGTAGTGCATGTCTACCCCGTAGGAATGGAACTCTGCACTCCAGGTTGCATACAAGTGCTGCATGTCGTAGTACTTGGAGATGTGCTGTGTCGACGCTTGGTTCCATACAGCGCAGGCCGCGTACACATGGAAGCATGGCTTGTGCAGAAGCTGGGGCTTGTTACAGGTGCAAGATGCTTCATCACCAATCGTGCATACCTGCTTGCACTCCCCTCTAATGTGACTCATGACATACTTCTGCCTTAGGCGGACCTCAATCTTCCTCCTTAAGCCATCAATGGGCTGAGCAATGTGGGATCGAGCATTCTCCATCTTCCTGTCCATGAAGGCCTGCATGACCTCAGAGTATTTCTTGTTTTCCTCAAGGTGCTTCTGCGCCATCATGGCTCTATTCACAAAGTACCCGACGGTACGGTTCCAAGTCTCAGCCACGATTGCCGTGATCGGCAGGGATCTTACGGCCTTCAAGACACCATTGTAAACCTCGGACATGTTGGTTGTCATGATCCCATACCTTGCCCCACCGGTGTCGTGCAACAAAGACCACATTTCCAAGTCAGATGCATTGGACTGAACCCATTGTGAGAATACCCCGACTCTTGTGGATCCCCCCTCCACGGCCCCTGCTTCTGTATGCACATGCTTCGTAGCCTCCTGATCGAGCTGCCTCCACAAGGTGTCGAACTTCCGCTTTTGGTTCTGCATGCATAGCTTCTTGAACATCTTCATTAGGTCCTTGCTACGGAACCTTCTGTGGAAGTTCGCTGCAATATGCCTCATGCACCAACGGTTCTTCACATCAGTCCACTGGAAGGGGGGCTGCGTCCCATTCTGCAACGTTCGCAACGCAGACAGCAAGTCTGCATTGCGGTCGGAGATAAGGCACACTTCAGGGCGTTCTTGCACTACGACCTGCTTCAAATTGCAAAGGAACCAAAGCCAGCTATCTGTATTCTCGTTCTCCACAATTGCAAATGCCACTGAGTAATCGGTCATTTGCATCACCGCAATCATGTGAGAATTGTACCCTTGTACTTGCCGGATAGGAACGTCCCATCTACGGTTAGCACTGGACGGCACCACCTGAACCCTTGTATCGCCTGATGGAAGGCCCAGAACACCCTATCAAGAATGAAACAGTTCGGGCCCTCCGTAGGATGAACCCTCTGCTGCCTGTTTATGTACGTGCCTGGGTTTGATTGTGAAATTTGATGCAGCATTCTTGGGACCAGGTCGTACGCCTCCTCATACGTCCCATACATACCGTGCAGCACCTTTCGCTTCGCCCGCCATACCTTCTTGTAGCTCACTTCGTAGCCCGCCGTGTTCGCTACTTCTGCCATTAGAACCTTCGGGGTAATTGACACATCCGCCTGGACGAGGTGCGTGACCAGCTCCGCAACATACGATGATGTCATGTTGCGGTGTCTATGTACTGGTCCCGCAAGCTCGCAATCGTGATCTTGCAAAGATCGTTATCCGAACTCGGTGCCAACGCCCTTGTCTTTATTGTGCACGGACTTTGCCACCACATGACCCGTCGACACACTTCACAACGTGACGTGTCGGCTTTGACTTGTGGACCCGATATGTCCGGTTTATGTTGACGGCATGTCTAGTAATAGCTCGCTGGACAGCACTCTTATTACTGGCACTTGCCCCAAAAGAGTGCGCCCTCGCTGAACCCCCATTCTCCCTCCTCCGCCTGTGGCAGAACTAGGGCTGCCGCTGCGATGTCATCTAGTCTGGACGACACGTACGCACCGTCCGTCGTCACAACACGACCTACCACCCCTTCAGTTGCACCTTCGCCATCCTCGTCCTCTCCAGAACTGCCTGTTTCCACCTCCTCATCCTCCTCGCTGCCCTCTTCTTCCACCTGGTCCCCAAGATACTCATGACAGTCAATACGGGCGGCCCACCACCTCTCGTCCACACCTTCGTTGGGCTGGAAATTGTCTGCACGCCTCCTGTCATCTTCATCACCCACTTCCTCGCCCACATGTTCTCCCGCAGAAGCGTCTTCATGACCGCCGGAGATGAACCCAGTCACTACATCTCCACCAATGTATCCGAACCAACCATGGCCGATGATTCGCCTCTCCACGAACTCGACATACACCATTGGCCTGCCATATATCGCAGCATCAGGGTTGCACACGACCTCCATGTAGTTCGCCCATGAGGCGTCATTGGTCACCTTCAGAAGTTGCCATATGCTCTCCCTTCCATCATCCACCATTGAGGCATAGACTGCCTCGATCCGTAACTTCTTCCTTGCGGTCTGTCGATCGAACGCTGAACGGACACACCTCCGTAGCTCAGACAAGCTCATGGCGCTCAGACCGGGTGCCCGGATCACGGTCCGCTCGCAATTTGACAGGTCCGCCCCATACGGCCCATCACGTACAAGACCACTCCCATAAAACACAAACAATTGTTCAATGCCAGCCATTGCGTTCCTACCATAAGTGCATAATCAACCATTTTAGTACACAGCTTATAACAATCGTACCATTAAACAAATTCTAACATACATCACATTACATATTCATTTCATTTTTATTTGCATTGGTATATGTTATTATTTTACTTCAAACACCCACTACCCCATTGTAACATTAACAATGCAGTATTTCATACATCTTCCTACCGCCTATAAAGTTCATTAGTATATGTTTTGTATTTGTAAACCTACAATTTATTTTCACTACAATACATCAAATTACTTATTCCTATGACCTACAATATCTATTACTAGTATTTTTATTTCTCAATCTATGCTACTACTTTGTATTCCATGTTTTTTTCTAATTAATGCAAAAAAACCATTTACTAATTTTCCTACATTTGTTTTCTAACTTTTACTTAATACATGCTTTATTGATTTGTACTATAACTTTGTATTACTGTAATTGCATTTTTATTCTAATGTACCAATTTTATTTCCAATTTATTTTTACCACCTACCGCACTGTATGCATTTCTTCCCTAATCCTGCTAATATTGTTATCATCTACAAATGCTCTAAGATAAATATGTACTTTCTCAACGTCTACACATCTGCAAGTTCATATTTTCGCACAACATTAAACTACACTACAATACGTATGTTCACAGTACAACATTACATACACTACAATACATCATGCCTAAATTATACAAGATTTGCTACAAACACATACCGTACCGAACATTGACATAAAATAACATTACCAAAACATGGTTTGCTTAATTATACACCAATGACAAACATAAATTTATAGTTGCATAGGCACAAGACTTACCTCTTCTTGAAGCTCACGAGACGATCTACAACTTTTGTATTTGCAAAATCCGCAGATTCCGAACGAACACAACTCAAATCTACGGGTTTTCACTCGTCACTTTCCTTCACTTCCTCACTCTCTCGCTCTGTCTTCGTTTCAGCTGTGCTTGAGCTTCCCGGCTGGCCAAGCACTTCTGCTCCCTCCTTGCGCTTTTAAGTCTGCATTTCATTCACCATGGAGAGGGGGCCGTTTTTGGGCTCCTGACGCGTGTGCGACCGGGTACAAGAAAACCAGCGGTGCTGCTGCTTTTTTTCCTTTCGGTGGAACGGACGGGACGCGACGAGACCGCGCGGTGGGGGCAAAGATTCGTGCGGTCCGGGGCTCAATCGCGCGCTCGGGCCAGCAGTCGCGCGTTCGTGCGGGAGGACGCGCGCTCAGCGACGCGGTTGTGTGGCGAGGGAGGTAGACGCACGGTCGGCCGGGAGATCGCGCGCGAGGCGCGAGGCGAGCGATCGTGCGATGCTGTACCGCACGACCGGTGAATACCCGGTCGTGCGGTGCATCGCACGCAACCGAGACAGTGGCGGCCGGTGGTGATCGCGCGGTGGAGAGGGGGTCCAAAATTGGAATTTTTTTTGCATAAAGGGCCAAATAGGAAATTTTAGATGCACAGAGGTCCAACAGTGTCCAAAACTCTTCTCTCAACAGTCAACAGCGGCCTAGATACAGTTTCGTGCATTCATGATGTTCCGATTGTTAAAATCTTCATGACAGTGGATTTAAAACACACGTACCGTAAGCCGTCTTACATAAAATAGCATTTCTATTTGCAAAGGTCGATCGTGCAAAGTTTCTATACCGTACGCTTGTTACATAATCTTCTTACGGCTCACGGCTTCGGCTGTGGGGTTCGGTTTTCGGTTTTTGAATGAAATGTATATTATAATGATTGTTAGTTTTTTAAAAAAATAAAAAAAATCATTGTATCGTTATGGACAAAGCAAACGAATAAAAAAAGATAAAAATCTAAAATAAATTAAAATTAAAAATCAATATATCCTAGATACGTAGCTTTTAGTTAAAAGTTAAAAAAAAAAAAGATAAAAGCTCAAGCCGTGAAGGGACCGACGCCGCACAGGGCACGCATGCACACCGGCAGTGCTACGCATAGGATCCGTACTTCAGCCCAGACCACACACAGACAATAAGAAACTGAAAAATAAAATAAAAAACAATAAATATATGGAGATAGTCCTGACAGCCACTCTCGTTTCCTTTATGGAGAGCTGTTCCTTCCTTCCTCCCAACGAGAAGAATTACGCAAATAATTAATTAAGCGAGTTCTCAACACGAGATTACGAGATATCCCGCACGGTGCGTGCAGTGCATGGATTGTATCGCGAGATGATGTCGATGCCTTCGCAAAACGACACCATGGCATTAGTTGTTCCCAGGTCACCACCCGGCTAGGAGGTGTCAGTGCTAACGTGAGCACCAGTGCTCCCTAGTTTTGCTCTCCCCATTTAGATCCTTTCCAAACACTTTTGTTCTAGAAGCCGGTCTTTAAATAGTATAGCTTTTTAACGAGGTTTAAGACCCTACTAAAACAGACTTATTTTAAGTGACTTATAGCTGAAAACAATATAGCTAGCTGAAAAAACAATTTAGCTGACGGTGGCTTATTTGGCGTAATTAAATTTAAAAAAATCGAAAAAGAAAAAATATGTTAGCCCGTCATAAACAGTACAAATGAATATGGGAAAAAAGAACCAACAAAAAGGCTAAAAAAAGAACAAAAAACCAGAAAAGGACGAAACTGTTAAATAGTGAAATAAGCCAAAAACTTAAACCAAAATGAGTAGGGTCATAAGTCATATTTATAAGCCACTATAGAGGTTATTTTAAACGAAATAGTTTTTAACATAAGTATTTCTTACTTACTCTATCATCAATTGTTTACCCTAAAAAGAAAAAAAGGATCATTGTTCCTTCAAACTTGTTCTTGGGCAATTTATTTAGCAAGGTCACGAGATCCAAGTCCACGGAAACAACCGATGCAACGTACATCTGCTGATGATTTAAACTCTGATATACTATGTGATTTAGATGCCGTGCACGTAGGTCGGACTAGTCAATGTCGGAGCTTATACGAGATGAAAAATATAATGTACGAGATTGGAAGTGTGAACGACATCTAGAGAATCTCGAAGGGGATTGCTTTTTCTTCTAAAAAGGAAAAAATATATAGGATAGTATTATTCTCTTTTGGATGTGCCTTTGGGGCCCAAACGTTTCACTCTCATCATCATGGGAAAGAATGCCTTTTGAGTCCATTGCCCAAGAGTCACCGTCAGAACCAAACAAACCCCACCCCTACCATGATACACACACACACACACACACACACACACACACACACACACACACACACACACACACACACACACACATATATATATATATATATATATATATATATATATATATATATATATATATATATATATATATATATATAAAACATATATGTATATGTATATATGATTCAATAAATATTATTATTCTCTTTATTTTTTGAGTATACTCTAATAATGGTGATAAGATACTTCAAAGTAAGTTATACGAAATTTTCATAAAAATCCACTTTTAGAGCTATGTATATACTTATTTTATATGTGGGAAAAGATATATAGTAAAAATAAAATTTTCTGATAAAAATTAGTCAACCAAATCGCATTTGAGTACTTTAGAATTAGTATTTAAGTATATCAAAAGTGATAAAGAGATATAACATGTTCGTTTAAATGGTACACTAAAAGCAAAGTATGTATATTCTCCCGAGAGCACGAAATTTTACACACACACACACACACACACACACACACACACACACACACACACACACACACACACACACACACACACACACACACACACACACACACATATATATATATATATATATATATATATATATATATATATATATATATATATATATATATATATATATATATATATATATATATATATATATATATATATATATATATATATATATGGCATGAGGAAATTGAAATTAATTGAATTTCAAGGGAAATGATTGAGATAGTTACACTTATCGATCTTGGAAAAGACCATTGAAATTGACCATTGTCCTTTACTACGGTCACATAATGATATATCCATCGGTCGATCCAATTTAAATGTATTCTTGTTGAGAATTAGTTGACATACTTATATTTCTACAAATATGTAAATTTACTGCTACTTTACCCGATAGCGACTGGCTAAATCCGTATATTTCATTTTTAAAATGTTTGTGAAGGATTGCGCGTAGGCTACAAAAACAGAAAACAAAACTTTTCTACCGCGCACACAAAGACATCATGCTTAAGGAGGGATCATGGATCGTTACCACTAGACGCGCAGCGCAGCGGAAGAAGAGTTGGAGAAGCCGATCCAACCCCGCGCGTCGAGGTAGTAGTGGAAGTAGCCGATCGTCCCGAACAGATCGTCTCCTCCACGCGATCAACCACACCACGAGCAGATCCAATCTGTAGGTTGTTGATGCCGATCAACGCCGCAATGAGCGGCGCCTCCACCGGTATCCACACGTCCGGGGGCGAACGCCGATCGCGAGTGTACCAAAGACTCGCGAGCGGCTAGGGTTTGGTTCGGGAGGTGGCGGCTAGGGTTTGGCTCGGGATTACCGAAGCATGCCCCTCGCCCCTCGCCTCCATATATATAGACCTCCTCACTTGGGCCTCGTGGACCGAGGCCCAATAGAAGTCTATCCGGATCTCTATCCAAATTGAGCCCACATCCGAATCACATTCGAATTAGTGTTCCAACCCGTTAAGTGTGCGACCTTGTAGGTTCACATATACTTGGTCGCGACTCGGAAACGCCTTTCCGGTCACCCTGTTAATAGCGGCCTCTAGCAAGACATATTAACCCAAAGTATACGTAAAGATCATATCGATCGAACTCGTAATGTTCTCATGTACGAATCCCTTTGCCTCACGATATAGATTAAGCTCAAGGCGAGACCTGTGTCATCCTCTTAATAGCTCAATCACTCTCTCGATTCCGTGATGGATTATAAACTCGTGATTGACTCCTCAATCACCTTGGCATGGCCATGCACTTTCATAATCCATTACATCGAGGGCCTGAGATATCTCTCCCATAAGGAGGGCAAATTCTATCTTGATCATTCACATCCCACTACATGTTTCATAGCAAACCCGAAGACTACTTTTATGACTACCCATTCTGGAGTAGTGGTTAGTAGTCCCAAAATAGGCTACTACACATGTTGGGAACCATGATGATCTCAAGTCTAAGGATTCTACATAAACACTACTTGAGACCAACTGATGACACATGGAATCTCTGCAGTGTCTCATGTTGGGTCTATCCAACATATGTTCACTAACACATGTCCATATTATTGATTTGGTATCACCATACCATGATCCATGAGACATGATCATCAATCAATACATATGCTGATCTTTGAATCATATTTGTTCCTCATATGATATATGATCAGGGATCATTTAGAAATAGCAACATTTTAGCATTAAGAGTCCCATGAATAAGTCACATACTCATTGATCAATAATGATAATGTCTATTTCAAGGAACAAAGTAATGCATCATAAACATAGTATGTGATATATATAACATCTCCATGTTGCCTCTAGGGTATATCACTAATAGTTTGGACTAGGACTGGCTATGACAAATGTTTGGATTAGTTTGATGCTTCAAAATAGAAGGTCAGCATAAAGTGGGGTTGCCTAGAGAATGCAAACATGTAAAAAAAAGGGAATAAAAGCACATTATTTGACCAAACCATTATTCGTATATGGTATTCCGTGTATAATTTGGTCCTATAATTAGGCTTCTGGCTCTGTCACTGCGTGAAGTACGTACTCTATACTAGGATTCATTTGTCAAATCAATCTTTGTTGTAGTTATTTTTTTTTCATGAGTTTGATCGAGTCCAATTTGTGGATGAGAACAATCCAAGCCGTCGTGCCATCACAGTTTGCTGCTTCCACGACAGTGCAACTTACTGAGATTCTTTATTAATTCCGTTTTGGAATTGCTTTCAGTAGAGTGACACTAGCGCTCTGTTGTAAACGACTTCTAATTCTGATTTCTAAAACACATCGATTTCTTAATTTTATCTTTTTTGATCTTTTGTTTTTAATGTATTTTTACTTTTTTTTTGTACTTTATTCTTTTTGTTGTTCGTGATAATATAATTTTTTTCTTCATATTTTTACTTTTTAAATTTAATTACTTAAGAAAAGTTAATAATTACTATAATGTTTTTTAGCCAAATGTTATATTGAACACTACCTAAATTTCTACCAGCATTTTTTAATTCAGGGATCGAAGGTCCGGTCTCAAAAGCATATCCAGAGACTTGTGGACTCGAAACGTTTGCGTTGGGACTATTTAGTGTCGCTCTCCCTGTAACCTCAGCTTCTATGGTTTTATTGTGTAACACATGCTGTCATTTTCTAGACTTGTTCTAAAAAAACCTACAAGTCATATCTTCTCAAAGTACAAGTTCCCTTTAAAATTTTAAGTACATGCTTCATTTCAAATTGTCTCATATATTTAAAAGCAGGTTAATCTAGCTTCGCAGATATCCAATTTTGCTGACCGGTAGACGGTTCAAGTTGAAGCTATTTCATATTTTCAAGGCCCATATATCACGAGGATTGATTTGTCCATTTTTAGCTTAAAATCAAATTAATAAAAATGACATTTTGGTCCGGGAATAATTTGTAGGAAAATAAAACCCGATTGGTTGTTTTATATGGACCGGTGAAATTAGGCAAAAAGGTGTGGCCTTTTGGGAATCACACGTGTCCGGAGAGGACGTCGCAGCAGCGACTAGGACAAGCAAAATTTTTTATTTTTCTTTTTCTTTTTCCACGGCGCATTAATTCTCTCGTTTGACGGCAAATCACACGTCCCATTGGAAAAAAAAAGCATGCAGCAGCGAAAGGGCAAGCTAGCTAAGAGCAAGTTCAATAATAGAGCTAAGAATAAGGCTAATAATATAACTTTTAGCTGGCTGTATGGACACTTACAGTCCACTTATCAGCCCATTCATATAATAGTTTACAGCCAGCTGAAGGCTATATGACCCACCCCTTTCTCTCACAAAGTTTCTTGGTTCTTGTGCTTCAGCTGGCTGTAAACTTACAGCCCACCTCTCTTCTCTCTCTGCCTCTCTCTCCTCCACCTCAGCATACAGCCTACTAACAGTCTCTTATTATATATGCTCTAAGTGTTTGGCTATAAGTCAAGTTATAAGAGCCAAGTTATACAATAATTTATCTTCTATTTGTCTACAAAAGGTTTTTTATTATTATGTGGTACCATGTCTCACATTCTCTTTCCTATTCCTCCTCACATACATTTATTATCTAGGCCCACCACTGCATAGGCTTCCGTGCTCAGCTTGTTGCTTGCATGAGAGCCAAGCTCTCATCTCTCTCCTCTCTTCTCTCCTCCACATCAGCAAAAATGCTGACTAGTTTGGCTATAAGACCATTATTGTACTTGCTCTAAGCTATCGATCGGTCTTGCTTGACATAAGATGCACTAATGATGCTACATAGTAATATGTTGGATGTAACATCATACGATTAACGTGTCATATTATGTCAGCTGCTTCTTGCTTAATCTAAATTTACATAAACTATATAATAAAAAAATAAAATTGAATCCAGTGTCTTGTGACAATATAAACAAACATTAGATCAATGGTCGGGGTGCTGTCCATTACATATCACTATTCAAGAAGCTACTAATTTCGGCTTCAGCTTCCGGCTTATTTTTTTATTATTCATAAATTTCATCTTTTTCTGAACTTTTGTTTTTTTGTTGAGCTTTTTTGCCGGTTCTTTTTTTCCCATATTTGTTTGTATTATACGTAATGGGCTAATATATTTTTTAATTTGTTTAAATTTAATTATGCTAAATAAGCCTCTGTCAGTTACAGTGTTTTTTCAGTCAGCTACAATACTTTTCAGCTATAAGTCACAAAAAAAAGCCCAAATGAGCTTCTGTGTAATTTACCAACATGCCCTCTATCTAGCTGCCTTTGGACCACAAGGTACATATATACCTGCTTAGTGCTCACACATAATCGAGAGGGAAATTCCGAACAAAATTCTTCAACGCTTGCTTTAGCTAGGGTCACCATCGGATCCAAACATGAAAGGGGTAGGCAACATCCCACCGTAGTCATCTGTATTGCTGTCTCAAATGGACCAAACTAAAGCTCAGATAAAGACCAGACCACACCATAATTAAGTATCAAGAAAAGGAGAAGACTATCACCTATTGTTAGACCTAGAGACTTAACATTTGCCAATATGGAGTGTCTTCGATCATGCAAGTACACAAAATATATATGTGTCGATCAAAAAGAAGCACCTGATAGGAGAGTGCTGCTGCATGCATGCTTGTTGGCACCATGCATGCAAGAATTATTGATGACATTTTAGGTGTTCTGTCTTTCTTTCTTCCTGTTCCCATCTGCATGAGAAAGGAAGAATGACAGATAATTTTGCCATTGTGTTCGTACCTTCACCTTGATTGACATAGCTTGTCCAATATAACATCAGGTTTTTTAGAGGCATTTGTTGGTAACCTAGTAGGTGGGTATTTTGTACTAGTAAATCAATTATTTAGATGATTTTTTCGAGAACATACAACTGGCTTACGTAAAATTCAGAATCGATGACATTTTAGGTGTTCTTTCTGTCATTTTGCCATTGTGTTCATCCTTTCACCTTGATATACACACACACACACACACACACACACACACACACACACACACACATATATATATATATATATATATATATATATATATATATATATATATATATATATATATATATATATATATATATATATATACATATATATGTATATATGTATAGGAAGCCTCTTTTCTACTCCCGGGTGTAATTACACCCTATGTCATATCTCACAATATAGGGTGTATCTCGCGTAACGGAGAGTAGGTACGTGTAGTATACGAGTATTTAAGGCCATATAGGTGGTATGAACAATTTTTCAGAGGTGGTATGCATATTTTTTTGACATACTCCTTTTTATGTACGTATATAAAGGTATTTATAAAATATGCTAAAAACTATGGACTTCTGTGCAATTTTTCATGTGATTCGCATTGGAGTATCTTATAATTAGTATATGAGTATACCTAAAATGATAAAGGAGTATTTCAAGTTTGTTTAGATGGTATATTAGAGGCGGGTGTAATTACACCCGGGAGTAAAAAGTATTTTTCCTATATGTATATACATATATATGTATATATGTATATACATATATATGTATGTATGTATATGCATGTATATGTATGTATGTATATACATACATACATACATACATACATACATACATACATACATACATATATATATATATATATATATATATATATATATATATATATATATATATATATATATATATATATATATATATATATATCATATGGAGAATATATCCGTGAACAAGCCCTCATCTGTGCATATATGGACATACCCAATCTCGGCTGTCCAATCCAAAATAGACGGACAAGATGCTAGCGAATGCCCCCCTCCAACTTACGTAAATTTGTGTTTTCACCCTCGGTTTCCATCCTCTGCTCCTCAATCCTCCCCATCCCCAATCCTAACGCCGCCTCCTCCTCTGCCCTTCCCCAACCGGCGGTTCCCCTTTCTCCATCCGTGCCTCCCCCTCCTATCCGACGGCTCCCCTATCCCTTCTCCATTAGCACATTCCCCTCCCCTCCCCTCCCCCCTCCATCAGCGCCTGCACCTCCCCCTCCCCTCCCCTTCGGCGGCTCCCTCATTCATCCTCCATTGGCACCTCCCCCCTCCCCTCTCGCGGCTCTCTCTCCTCTATCGGGGCCTCCCTTCCCCTTTAACATCGGTGCCTCCCCTCCCATGGCTCCCCTACCCCTCACCTCTGGTGGCTTTCCCTTCTCCATCGGTGCCTTTGGTGATCGAAGCGCCATGGTTGAAAAGCCGTAGTCGAAGTAGTGCGTGGTCGGGGGAGGGGAGGCGTGGATGGAGGAGGGGGAGCTACAAGAGGGTAGGGGTCGGGGAGGCGCCGATGGAGGAAGAGGAGCTGCGGGAGGGGAGGGGGAGGTGCTAACTGAGAATAGAGGGGGGAGCCGTCGAGGGGAGGGGGAGCTATGGGAGGGGAGCCGCCTGTCGCCGAAGGGGGAGACATGGATGGAGGAGGGTGAGCCACCAGAGGGGAGGGGAGGTGGGTTGCCGAAGGGGAGGGGAGGCACTGGATGGTGAAGAGCAGAGGGGGAGGGGGCGAAAGGAGGCAGCAGGAATGGGGATGGGGAGGGTTAAGGAGTAGAAGATGGAAACTGGTGGCCAAAACGCAAATTTGTGTAAGTGGGAAAGAGGGAGCACCCGCTAGCATCTTATCCGTGGATTTTGAATCGGACAGTCGACATAGGTTATATCCATATGTGCACAGATAAAGGCTTATTCACTAGATATGTTCATATATATATATATATATATATATATATATATATATATAGGAAAATTACATAAGGCACCATGGTGCCTAGGCACCAACATCCGATACACGTGTATGATTGATAATTTTTTTGAGTTTGGGTATGAAAATGTTTTATACCCTTGATATATTTATGGTAAGTAAGTTTTGAACTCAGTTCAAATTAGTTTGAACTACTTTTGAGTTCAATGCAACTACAGTGAGTATATACCATAAAAATAGTTCAAACTAATTAAACTGAAGTTGAATTTAAATTTTTCGAGTTTGACATCTCAAATATACTTTTTATGGGTATATGAAGATACCCACATCAAACGTTATAATCTCGAAGCAAATCAACGGTATTGATATTGGTGCCTAGGCACCATGGTGCATGAAACACTCGTCCTATATATATATATATATATATATATATATATATATATATATATATATATATATATATATATATATATATATATATATATATATATATATATATATATATATATATATATATATATCACATTTTTAGAAGCAATTGTATCGGTAACCAGTTTGGTGGAAGTATTTTGTACTAGTAAATCAGTTATTAGATCAATGAGTCCATTTTGCAATTCCTGCAACAGATGGGAATTGAATTGCTCGTTGGTGTGCTCTGACTTGTCACAAACAGTGCAGCTAAGATTAGGGTGCACATGGCACAGCATCCTCCTGTGTGACGGCATCTTTTTTTTTTTTTACTTTTTACTTTGCCGGTACGGCACACTGCTGGATAACAATGCATCACCCTCCATTGCGTAGCATCTTTCCATTTTCGTTCTCAATCTACACGGACACAGAGAGAGAGAGAGAGGTGAGGCTCAGCTCCGACCAGCTTCTGGTTTATGAAATACAGAGGTTTCTTGATTTTATTTATTTTAATTTTTTGGATTTTGTTTTTTCTCTTATCCCTTTGCATTGTTCGTAAAGATATTTTTATTTTTATTTTTTCTCTATTTTCCGCTAACAGTCACTACAATGTATAACGATGTTTTTATTTTTTTATTTCTCGCTAACAGTCAATACATTATATTTTTAGGCAGAAGTAATAAACTGTTTGGAGCACTATCCACTCGCACTCCCATTAGGTTTGGCTGGTACACACCACGCACATGCCCCTGCATCTTGCAAAATCGGAAGTACCTGGTACCGCAGTACCTGCTCTGCAATATGTCTCTCATATTTTTTTCTTTAGAAATACTGTGTTTCTGGAATAAACGTGTTGAACTCTGTATGCATCTCTGTTCTTAAGAAAAATGCTTTCTAGGTCTCTTTTGAAATAGACATGTTGATCTCTGCATCTATCTTTTTCCTTGAGGAAATGCTATCTAGGTCTCTTTTGGAATGAACATGTTGATCTTTGCATTCATCTTGGCATGACATATCTTAGTTTTGCTTTTGGAATGGGAGTTTCTTAGTGGGCATTTTACTAGCCAAACATTATGCAATATTCTTTTATATTCTAAGATAGTATTTTGAGTAAAACGAGTGCTAGGCATGCCCTATGAGTAGAGCTGCAAAAAAAGTTCGAGACTCGCGAGCTACTCGAGCTCGGCTCGCTGTGGGCTCGATTCGAACTCAGCTCGAGCTCCAAATGAGCGAAGCTCGAGTTTGATCACAAGCTCACGAGCTTCAATGAGTCAAACTCGAATAGCTCGCGAGCTTTGAGCCATAAGCTCAAGTTAGTATGTAATTGCCCACAGGTCACTAACACGTAAAGCTCAGCAAAAAACCAAAAAAAAACTACCTCAATCATATCCCCTTGCTCCCCCAAAATATCTCTTGTCTCTCTCATCCCGCCTCCCGCACCCAAAATTTCCCCTTGCCGGTCTCCACTTCTGTTCGCGCTCATGGCCATCCCCTTCTTCTCTGACCTCACTGCCTCCCTCCCTCATTTCTCCGTCACTAGCTCGCCGTTCGCGCCTCCACTTCTGTAGTCTGTACTATGCGTTCGCGCCCCTCCGATCTCGTCGCCTCTCCCCCCACCAACATCCCCTACCGGCTCGCCGCCTCCCTCCCCCACCGATGTCACCTATCAGCTCGCCGTCCCCTCCCCCACCAGCTTCCCCTACCGGCTAGCCTCCTCCTCCGGCCAGCCCTACTGCCCACAGCCCTCTCTGTCGTGATCTATGAGAGGCCACTGAGGGAGCTAGAAGAAGGTGTTGCTGGATCTAGAGATGCGGAGACCACCATTGTTGCTAGACGCCTCCACCCAGGCATTCTAGTAGAAGACGCCATCGTTAGATCTGGAAAGGAGGACGCCATCGTCATACGTGGCCGCCGCCAAAAGAGGACATCACCGTTGGCACCGGGCATGGACTTGTGTGTATTCATCTCCCCTCCATTCCCCATTCCCCCAATGCCTCCCAAATAAAAACTCCCTCCTCACCGCCATGCTCATCGCCTCCCCCCAAATTGATAATGCGAACATAATCACCTCCCTTTTGCCCATCTCATCATCTCCTCTAAACCTTAAGCGGTGGCGCCGTCCGGGCATCATTTGTCCCCGTCCCATGGAGGACTTTGCGCATGTGGTGGAGGACAGGCTCGAGTTGTTCAAGCAGCCGGTGCTGCCAGGCGGGCTGCTGCCGAAGTTGCTGGTGGGGATGGAGTGGGCCCAACGCGATGGGCGCCTTGCTGCTGCCCTCAGCGTCGACGGTGTACACAGTAGTCACCGACCCTGGCGCGGTCGACACCCCCGACGTGCCTAGCTACTAGCCCTACGTGTACGACTGCCTCGACTCGCCCGTGTTGATCCCGCTGCAAATGAAGGAGGTCGACCTAGCGATAGACTGCGTGCTGGACGCGGCTGCCGTCACCATGTGTGTTGTGGTGGTTGCACCGCATCACGTAGCCGCGAGTGCAACGTCTGACTCGTCATGCCTTTGGGCGAGCAGATGAGCCGATCAGATTTTGCTGCTGTGGTTAACAACATTTTACATTTTATTTTGGTTTGTGTTGACTTGCCTCATTAGGTTCAGTTCGGTGGGGGTTGAAAAAATGATTGCCGTTGCAGTATTATTAGGGCTATTTTTACTGATTTCATGATGCATATGCTACTGAGCCTACACGAGCCGAGCTTGAGCTCTAGCTTGTGCGATTTTTGCTGATTCATGCGCTACTGAGCCTACACAAGCCAAGCTCGAGCGAGCTTGAGCCCAGCTTAAAGCTTGATGGCAATTTCAAGCTCGACTCGAGCTTGCCAGGTCAGGCTCGCTTGAGCTTGGCTCGTTTACAGCCTTACCTATGACTGAGGAACAACTCAAGAGGGAATATGTGGAAGTACCCAAAGGGTGAGAGGCACCCGGATATGACCTCAGAACATATGTTTTCTTCTTAGAAACGGAAATATGGGCTTTTGGTATGGCAGGCCAGTGAGCCTAGCATTTCCCCGTCCCGGTGCTCTGCCAATTGAGTGGACGCACATAAATAGGTAGGGGTGAAAATGGATCCGGACTTGGTCAGATTATTTAGCTACTGAATTTAGATTTATCGAATTCGGATGTTGAACCAGTGAAATCCCGTATGTCGGATGCGAATCTGGTATAACCTGATACGGATTCGAAGCTAGATATCTTAATAAGATCTAGATTTGATAGATATAATATTAACAGCTAGCTAATACCTATCTGAATACACGAAAGTATCCGAAGGTGAGACGCACCCGGATATAGACTCAAAACATATTCCTTCTTGGTAAAGGAAATATGAGCTTTTGGTATGGCAGGTCAGTGAGACTAGCATTTCCCTGTCCCGGTGCTCTGCCGTGGGCACACGCAAACAGGAGCACTGTTCTTTCATGTTACCTAGAGTACCCCCTCACTTTCTTTTTATTTGATTAGGCTCGACGGTGGACAGCTCAGTAACTCACTCCAATGCCTGCCCTTGCCCCACACCACCGCTTTCGGTTTTACATATTTGTTGTCCATCTATTATTGGACCAAACTGGCCTGCTGCTACACTCATTCCCGTGTTTTCATGCGCATGTCCCTCTAAACATTAGAGGCAATGATGCTAACTTGGTTCATTTGCTTAATTTGTCTGGTTTATACGTGCAGAACCTGTCTGTGTTTCCAAGTAATCTATGATTAATGATTAATTTGGTAACTAATCATACAGAAGATAATTTATACCACACATAATTTCCAGGCGCTTTTCTGTACCCTATGGATTGTCTATTGTATACTTAAACTTGCTCACGGTGTTAAAATAAGCTCTTCCTCATCCAAAAAAATACTGAGAAGGCTATACAAAAGAATCAGATATTCTTCTTTTGAGCTTATAACTTATGATTTATAGTTTATCCTTAACAAATAAATTAGATGACTTCTTCATCGTTGTTTCGAAACAGTTTATCGAAACAATCTTTTTAAAACGGTTTATCGTCATTCCGTTCGTATGCACAAAATACTCACGCTAGCCTAAAAACGATCAACCTAGGTGGTGATCGGTTAATTTGAAAAGCTTATGGTGAAAACATCAGTGTTGGTGAAAAAATCAGAATGATGTGAGGCTTATTTAGCATAATTAAATTTAAAAAAAATATAAAAAATATGTTAGCCCATTACGTATAATACAAACAAATACAGGAAAAAAAGAACCGGCAAAAAAGCTCAACAAAAAGTCAAAAGTTTAGAAAAAGACAAAACTTATGAATAGTAAAAAATAAGTTAGAAGTTAGAAGCCGAAGCCGAGTTGATCAGGACACTAATCGCACTCTCAGAAACGACCTACTATTTTACGAAAATCACTTCACACCGACTGACAGGTATGTCTCCACGTGGAGGGCCCGGCGGGTGTGAAGTTTACCAGATGGATCTTCGTTGGTACACATAGCAGGGTCCCCAAACCTACGTACACCTCTATGTTTCTCTCTCTAGGGAAGATGAGGATAGAGATTGTGGTGTCGGGTGGGGGGACGTCAACATCGATCGGAGAAAGCCCCCCTCCTCACTTTGCCTATAATTTAGGTAGTACTAGATTAGACTGATTTTTTATATTTTATAACTAAAATTTTATTATAGCTGGCTGTAATTACATTGTAGTTAATGTGGCCTATTTGGTACAATTAAATTTTAAAAAATTTAAAAATAGAAAAAAGTTAGTCCAGCACGTATAATATAAATGAAAACGGAGAAAACGGCAAAAAAGCTCAAAAAATCAGAAAAATAAAATTTAAAAATAGTTTAAAATAAATCAGAAACTAGAAATCCAAGCCCAAACAAGTGAGGCCTTAATATTCGCCGCTCATTCTTGCCTCAGGCCCTAGAGTATTTTTTTCCCCATAATCACATCGCAATCAATCCATAAAGAGTTAGCCATGGATCCAAGTTTCTCCTCATCTCTTCTCGCGGTTTATCGCGACATCTCTACGACAGCTCGTCGAGATCTCGCGGTTCATAGCAAGTGATCTCGTGAGATGAGATGGTGAGATGGAGATGGCTTCACATCGACTCCATCGCTGTCCTAGTTCCTCTCTCTCTCTCTCTCTAGCACGGACGAGGCTAATAATTTTCTATCGGGAGTTTGTTGTTTGCTGAGAAGGACTGATGGATGCATCTCCGGTCTCTGTGCCTTCTCATGGACTCTCAATCCTACCTCCCCACCAAAACTTGTAAAGTCTATATTCGGGGAATTTTTTAACTTTGACCGCTGGAAAATCTTTGTAGGAAGTCACCCTACCACTAAGAAGAAAACTGGTTGGATGTTTTACTGTAGTTTATACCTTTTGACTTATAATTTTTGGATTATGATTATTCGTAAGAGAGTACGAAGAAAGAGATAGTTGTATACGATTTTGGTCAGTATATTTGATATCGGTGTAATATCTACTACAATCGACTTGTAGATCCCGTCTTAAAAAACGCACAGTTTAAAAGTTAGTAACTATAGCAAAAAACAAAAATCATAGGTATGAAACCCAAAAGAATCCAGCCACTATAGTTCTATTTTCTATGCAGTGACAAAAGGGTTATTTGGATGCTAGCCAACAGAAAATTGTAAGTTTGGTAACGCTAAAACATAGACAACCTCAAATATTGGTAGAAAGAATGTTATTTGAATTGTGTCCAAACTAAAATTTGGCGTTACCAAATTTTGGTGACTGATTTTCTCGTCCTCGGATTACCCATGTGTAACATTGGATTTCATTAGCGTCACCAGATTTTCGTGAGCGTTACCAAATTTTGATAACAAACCAAACGGCAACTAAATTTCATTGATGTTACCAAATTTTGGTAATGTTTTTGGTAGCTAGCATCCAAATAACCCCAAAGAGTGGTCGGAAGTTTTGGCTGCAGAATTATCATTCTTTTTTTTTTTGAACAGGGACGGAATTATCATTCTTGGTTTGGTAGGTTTTTTTCCCCGATTACGGTATGGCCGTGTGAGTGCTATTTCTTGATAAAATTTTAAAAGTGTTAACTTGTCATCATAAGTCGAAAAAAGGAGAGAAAATGAACATAGTACTAGTACATGCTTTGGGAATGGTAAAGAAGAAAAAAAAAGGGGGAAATGTATATATGCATGCTCCATAATGCAACGTGTTGAGGTGTTGAGGGTTGTTAGTTCTGGGATAGCGACACCGTGTACCCGCCACCAGCGCAAAGGAGAAAGCTACCTCCATCCCGGAATCTTATTCTTCTTACCAAGGCAACACAAATCTCATGCCGGTAGTGAAATTGTGCACCCTCTGCCTAAAATCTAAAATTTATAAATCGCTCATTCTTCTATCATATCAGCTATCCGATCGTCGTGAGAATGAAAACAACTTCCCTGTTCCCTTCTTCCGTATTCCTCGTGTGTTCCTGTCGACGTGGCAAATATCCATAGCACCAGGAGAATATGAGGTGCTCTGGATGTTTGCCACATCGACGGAAACACGAGGGGAACACAAAGAAGGGAACAGGGAAATCGTTTTCCGTGAGAATGGGATGGTCAAGATCCACGAAGAACAACAGTTAGCCAGTCACGTTGCTCGATCGTCTTGTTAGAAGTTGCGCGCGTTTTGGGTTGCGAGGTTTGTGGTAGTTTTCTGAACTCTGATGCAATCTACAATCGACATGTATAGGGGGCAAAAAAAGCTGCTTTCTCCTTGTCGGTCTGGGAGCAGCCCTCTATCAGTGTTCGGTGGTACATTGCCACAAAATATTCGATTGGAAAAGCTAGCTAGGCATTGCCATCAACTTTGTGAGAAGGTTCCTATCTGAATGAATGCTCTTTTATTCCCTGCTTGTTTTCAGATTAATTTTTGGTTCCTAGGTGTTTGCCTTTTTCTTTCTTTCCTTTCTTTTAACTCAAGTATCTCTCCTCTGCAGGCAACTATCTATATATAGTATCATGTCCACCTTTTCTATTTATATTCAAAGAGACCAAGCCATCCAAATATATCTTAGGCCTCACTCCAACTGACTTACGGTTTAAGTTTCTAATTTATAGCTGAAATTATACTGTAGTGATTGTTAACTTTTTAGGAAAAAAAAGAAAAAACCGTTATATCATCATGGACAATGTAAAAGAATAAGAGAAAAAAAGAGGCAAAAACCAATTCCAAAAGGCTAAAATAAGCTAAAATTAGAAGTTAACGTATTTCAAGTGATTTTTGATTTAAATAAGATAAAAACCAAAATAAGTCAAAAGTTAACGCCGTTTGGATCGGGGCTGATCTCATGATTCTGACTTTCTCACTTCCCTTTTGCCTTTTATAAAAGAAAAGGGTAGAATAGAAAAGGTGGTCTTGCTACGAGGCCTTCAGCCCATTTGCTTTCCATGCTATGTTTGGTTTGAGCCCATTGGTACCATAGAATCAGAGTGCAATATTAAACTCTTCGAACTGCCACTTCTGCTCAGGTCTAAGGTATATTAAACATATGATTATCTTTGGTACAACACATCTCTGGATTTTTATTGCCTTTGTACTTCATAATGTATAGAAAATCTTACACCTAATTGTTCTTTTCTTTTTCACAAATAAGCATACTGTATTTTTCCACCAGGTAAGCACAAGGCTAACATGCCACTGAGCAAAACACAGGTTTCAGGAACAAATTAAAGGGTCACGTTCAACTAAAGAGTAGATACAATACAAACATACCATTATAATGCTGGCTCTGATATTAGTCCTATACTATATCATTCTTTAAAAGAACTGCAAGATAATGTAAACAGGAGAAAAGAGAGACATAATAAGATGTTCATATTGGAGCACATGCAACTTGCTTGGGCACAAAGCTCAGGCACAACATGGTGAACAATTTGTCGACTTGATTCTCAAGCTGCCCTAGTGGCAGCCATTTTTGATGCTGTCACTGCAGTCCAGGTTACTCGCACTTGATTGAACGGTAAATGTGCCGCACAAACAGCAGCGATGCGCGAAAATCAGCAGTGCCCAGCATGAGGAAGAAGCCGTAGCAGACACAGTTTTGCGTTTTCTCTTATTCCGCGTAGATGTCGACAAAACGAGAGCTTTCGGAGCAAGAGATGAAGAGTTAGGTTCCGCTTATTTCGGTTTTAGCTTTTGTCTTCTAGCTTACTTTTTTTACTATTCCTAAATTTCGTCTTTTTCTGGCTTTTTGGCTTTTTTTGGAGCTTTTTTGCCGGTTATTTTTTTCTCGTATTCATTTGCATTGTCTGTGATAGGTTAACCTGTTTTTTCTATTTTAAATTTTTTAAATTTAATTATGCCAAATAAGCAACCATCAGCTACAGTGCAATTTCAACCAGTTACAGCGAAATTTCAGCCATAAACCACTTTTTTCAACCCAAATAAGTGGCACCTTAGTGCAGAACCAAGACCTTTTTAAGGTAAGTTGTGCTACCTTGATCACGTTGCATTCAGTTTGTCAAAACTATTTTACGTTTCAAATTATTATGCTTTGCTATGTTGCTATAAATGTTAATTACTTGAGAAGTAGCTCTTTAACCCTAGTTGTCATTTATCCACTTTGTTCATTTGCATGCCATGAATCATTGTCACCCTATGATGGTTTATTAATAGTTGGTCATTATTGTAGAACCAATGTGGGTTAGTTTAGTCTTGCTTACCATGTGAGTTACTAATATTATTTTGGAAATATCAATTTACACCGGACTAATGATATACGTAATTACTTTGTGAATAATGCTGTGCACTATGTGTTACCTTTGATGGCATATGTTGCACTGTAAAATCAATTGGTGGATAAATAATTTAGATCGAGCCAATTGGAAGTACTATGGGAAGGGCTTGACTTAGTAAGTTACCGAGTTTTGGCATTTATACATCATGTCGTAGTTTAAGCTTTGTGCCTAAGGTAGAAGATGTAGTTGCTTATGAGGGCTACATCATGGACGGTTTTTTTATTACCAAATCCAACGGTGAGTCCCTTTTTCGCCCCTCTTATGCTTTGTATGGAGCGGGGTAGTGAGGACCATGATCATCTTGAAGGTCAATGTCGGGGAGATGTTTCCAAAATGCTTTGCTATGATCATCTTAGTCTCACACCTAAGGAAGCATATGAGCGAACAGTGCAAGTTGATTATATCATATAGAAAAAGATGTACAATCTTTGCAGAGTAGTGGCAAAACTATTCGAATAGCTGTGTCCACGGTCATGGATGTGGTCGAGAATTTCACATAAGGGGTAGATTTTTGTAAAACAGAATTGGGAAGGAAAGCTATGTGAGTTAAATGGATGGGTTATATGAAACAAGTTTATACTTGCTTTATTGTTATTATTATTACTGTTTCAAAATTGTGCTTTTAATCAATTTATTGTATTAAATTTAAATATCGCTTTATGCAAAACAAGCTAGGTTATCCACTTCTTTGTAATAAGCCAATCATCTATGATTGCATTATGTGCGCATAACTTAATGAGTACTTCATATGCTCACTTTTGCTATAATCATAACTCAGAAAATAAAGTGTTAGCTAATTGTATGTCAGACCCAGATTTTAACATCCGGCATCCCCTGTGATTCCACCACACTATTCCCTGGATCAGTAGATAGTGCTTACAGGTTACAGTTCTGATCATCAAAGTACATATCATGCGGAAGCGTAAATATAATAGTAGACTCACTCATGGGCCGATTAGGCCAAAATCAATAAATTGCAGCAGCGGAAACGAAGCACACAAGTGGGACCCTCAGGACATGCCCATAGGCAGCCAACTGGAGGCTCGCGACCTAGCCCTTGACATCTTCATCTTCTTTGCCATCATGACCAAGAGTATTGCTGAAGCGTAGTGATCTGATTCTGGATTTGTTATGAGAGCGAATGTGAGCACAAACCACCGTGCTTTGCGAGCCAATACACAGGATGCAATTAAATAATATGCATGGCTTGTCAAGGGAAGTCTCGGGTTATTTTATTTGCCATAAATTGTTTTTGAAATATGATACATAAAAATTTCCTGAGACCTAACAGTTTGAATTGAAACATAATGTGTGAAAGAAGCCCCCTCTTGCGCCGTTACGTCGAAGGATGTGGCCATCCTCTGCTCGCCCGTGGTCACACCGGCGCAACTCTTACTAAGTCGATGCAAATTAGTTAGTCCCGCCTACATTTTGCCAGCTTGTGATTGTACTGTTGTACACTGGGAGATCATCACAAGATTCGGTCCTTAGGGTTACTTGGGCGGTTCTACCACTAACCATTTTGTGCTTCCACTGCACCACTCACACACACCCTCGAACCATCCGCCCAGATAAGTAAGCAAGTTGGGGCTTTTGGGAACATAAAATAATCGTACCAACATATTCCAGTCATTACCAGCATGACTTCCCAAATCAGTTTCTCATGAGTAAAAGTGAGGCTTGGGGCATTTTTGGTGCCCCCGTTTATCTAGGTAGTACTAAGCATGGCATATAATTATGAATTTATTTTCGAAAGGTTACCATTATAATTTTTACTATGGTGACAAGGCTCAGATATTCAAATATTCCAAAGGAGTATAATACTAGCAAGTTGAATACTGGCATATATCTAGAATCTTCAAACAAACATATCTTTGCATAAGAAATAACAGCATGCAATTTGATAATTTAAGTAAAAGTAAATTTGCAGAAAATGTAGGTTCAACATGATCAAAGTATTGACTCGTTTTGGTCACAGTGATCTGGGTCTTGATTTTCTTGAGCTTCTAGAGTGGCTGCCTCGGCCTCTTCCTCTTGAGCCTCGTACGCTATTTATCGTGTGCAAAATTCATATAAAAAGAAAACCAGCAAATCAAACAAAATATCACCAGAAATTCAAATGAACTTTAAAAATCATGGTTTTAGTTCCATTGGATAGATCTTGAATTTAGATGGATTTAGAAATTTGTTTCACTCAATTTGGAGTTAAAATGAATAAGTTATGCTCATTTAAAGTCCTCAGTTTGATTTAATCCCAAAAATTATAAAACCCTGACAGGTGGGTCCCACTGGTTATTTTTAATTCATTTTCTTTATTTTTATTTCCATGTGCTGTATCTATGACAGGTGGGCCCAGAGGTTATTTTAATATTTGAGTTATGGTCCACATGTCAGTGAGGTTATCTTATATCCATCCAGCATTAGCATTTATGAGAGTAATTAGTTGCTAATCACTATCATTAGTTGCACGTGTTGCTGACAGGTGGGACCCTGCTGTCAGTGGGCCGCTCGGGATAGCAGCCGCTGATAGGTGGGGTCCAGTTGTCAGCAGTTGTCAGTCTGAAAATTAAAAGAAATGACTCAACCTCGGCGCTGCGGAGCCGGGGGCTCGAACGCACGCGGCCGAGGGAGTCGGGGGGGGGGGGGGAAGAGAGTTAGCGCTGCTAGCCAGTCGGTCGCTCGGGTGTTGCTTACCCATATAGGGTAAATATACCTTTTGAACCAACCGGTGGAGGGGGCCGGGCAGAGGAAGTTCGAGGCCGAGGGAAGGCGGTGGCGTTGCCAGCGAGGAGTGACCGAACGGTCGGAGGTGATGGCCAAAACGGGATGCCGGGGTGGTGAGGACGTTGGCGGTGAGGTCGACGGGGAATGGGGAGTGCCGGAGAGGGGTCGGCGGCGTGCGGTGGCGGCGGTTTGGGAAGGAGTTCGACGCCGGTGACGTACGGGCTCGGAGAGGCTCGGGCGAGGTCCAAAGTGGCTTCACCGAGCTCCGAGGGTGATGTGGGCGCGAGGAATTAGATTCTAAGGGCTCGGACCGACGGGAAGGGGGGGTTGCCGGAGTTGGGGAGGAATGAGGCGCGCCGACGGTTTGGGGGGATCGGGGTTCAATTGCGGGCTGTGAGGGAATGCTTGAGGTGTGGCGGGGCGGATGGAAAGGTGCTTGGCTTTTATAGGCGGTGGAGCACAGCTAACCACGCTCAAGGCCGTGTGGCACGCCGGGGCTATCGGGCGATGTCGTCAGGCGGTGGTATCAGCGGCGGCAGCGGGCGACAGAGGTATGGCCGCACGATTCGAGGAAGCTCCCGCACGTCGGCCGTGTCGCTCGGCTTTAGCCGGGTCATGCGGCTTTTGACCGGAGACGTGCGGTGGAGAAGGAGCTCGGGCGTGCGGGGGAGAAAAAGGGAGAGGGGGAAGGCTATGCGGGGGTCGGGCCCACTGGCCAGGGAGAGGAGGCAGAGAGGGGGCGGGGCCCGCATGGCAGAGGGATGGGCGCAGGGTGAAGGCAATGGACTGGCAGGCGCGCTGGGCCGTGCGGGAAATGGAGGTAGGAAGGAGGTGGGGGTGGGCCAGGTTGGTGGCCGGGCTGGCTCTTTCTCTCCCCTTTTTCTTTTTATTTTATTTTTCTTTTGTTTTTGGCTTATGCACTTGTGTGTATGTACTATTTATATTTTGTTCCTTCCTGCTTGTAAGTTTTTGGCATTAAATGGTAGATGCCACATTTTATTATGTACACCTTTGTTTATATATTTATGCACATATATATATATATCCATATATGTTGGCATTTTTAATTATTTGCTTCCTTATTATTCTTGCCATTATTTTTAGAAATGGGTCTTAAGGTTTTAAATCAAATTTCTCCTTGTCCTTTCTGGATCATCTTTTCAAATTCTCATTTTAAATTTTAATTCTCTATTATTTGCATTGTCCTTGTATGGCATTATTGATGTTGTTTTGGAACCTTAATAAAAAATTAAGAAGCATCATAAAAATCCAAACTCAAATAAAATATATTGCAAAAATAATTCAAAAACTTCATATTTTCAAATTTTAAAATTTTAGGATGTTACATTGTACCCCAAAGTGTGGGCATCTGAAAAAACATCGTCCGCCTTCAAACGGAGCATCTAAGACTTGCACGACCGCGTCCTCCCTATATCTGCATTTTGGCCATACCGGTTGAGCATGCTTGCTTGGCATCAAGTGGTAGTTAGGACCAAAGTCCTCCCGCCTTTCCAGAAGAAGGTCTTGCTTTGGTGACCCCAGTTGGACTGGTCTCTCGGCGTTTGCCATGGTATATTACTTTATGACGGAGAAGATAGTTCTTCCTAACGTTGACAATGTCGAGTGCTCCTACTTTTGGAGCGTGGGGTGTGCATTTCATAGCCTGTGGGGGGAGGCTTATAAAACAGGTCATGTGTTAGCTTGTAGCTTTTCATAGTGACTACACCAAATGGGTATGCTTTCCGCAGTGAGTAGACCAAATGGGTCAGCTATGTGCAGTGAGTACACCAAACAAGACATCTTTGCGCAATGACTACACTAAAAAAGGCCAGCTTTTCACAGTGACAATACTAAACGGGATAGCTTTTAGCACTGACAAGACCAAACGGGACAACTTTCAGCATCGACAAGATCAAACGGGCCAGCATTGAGCCCTGACAAGACTTAAGAAGACAGCTTTGCACAGTGACAAGACCAAATAGGTCAGCTCTGTGCAGTGACAAGACCAAACAGGCTAGTTTTGTACAGTGACAAGACCAAAGGACATAGCTTTGTGCAGTACACATAAATAAATTATGGTAAAAAATTACTAACGTTTAAAATTACAAAAAAAAATTACACAAGCAAGTAAACTATATTACTACTCTTTACATAAAATTTAATTATTTTTGAACCTCATTTTACATATCTAAAAATTCTTATAAAAAACATATTTATGTTTACGTTAGGGTTTCTGGTTTTGGGGTTTAGGTTTAGGGTGTAGAGTTCTAGGGTTTACGGTTTTACGGTTTATGTTTAAGTAAGACGTGACAATACTCTACCTTGCCAGCTTTTCAGATCGACATGACAACACTATACCTTTGCTTTTCAGACTGAAAAGATAGGACTCTACAAAGGATGACGTGATAGCTCCCTGCAATGTAAAACATAAAACACTCTGCCTCGCCCGCTAGTTTTTAGAAAGACAAGGCAACACTCTACCTCGTAGGCTACTCACGCGAAATTAACCACACCATGCCAACCCTTTGGCTTATAAAAGGTGGTGGAAAAGATCTACGAGAGAACACTACAAAACCAAACCCAACTCTACAGCAGAGCTTGCTTTAGCACGTTGGGATGGACAAGAGGTAGAAAAAGCAATAGGGTAACATGATGAAGCAATGGGGGAAGATCCACGGACTAGCAAGGTCTGCTACGACCTACGATGAACAAGTAAGGGATGCTTCGGCCCGGGACAAACAAGCGGAGCATGTCAGGAGATCACCTCCCCGTAGTGATGCCCTCTGTAGCAGCAACCCCATCCCGAACATTCCAACCGAGTATTCACTGCAACACCCGCTCAAGAGGGAGATGCCGCCCCTCTGTTGGTGCAAGGACTAATGCAAGTTCTTCAAGTCTAAGCAGCGGCTTAGCCTGGGCATGTGTTACTAAGGTTGCGTGAACTATTCCTATGACTATCCTGACCGCCGTTGGGATATGAGCAACTATCGACAGCCGGTAAGTACCACTTACAGTGTGTTCCCCTATTATTTCTCTTTGAAAGTACGCACTAACAACCTCTCCCATCTACCTGTAGTTCCTAGAACTGCTATGTGGCTACCGCAAGTAGATCAACCTAGAGATCCACCCACATGACTAGTGGACTCTCGACTATGACGAGTAGAATGTCAAAGGGCCTACGAGATCCAGGAGAAGAAGCGTTGTAACAATGAGCAAACAGAGCGTATACGCCAGGAGACGAAAGCTCATCTTGAGACAACGTGAGGCTCATGAGAGGAAGTGCGACAAAAAGGGGGAAATGACAGCCAAGGCCAAAGAGACCGTTGAGGTGTTCAACGCCGAGCTCGCAATGAAGGAAAAATGGCCCCAGTCCACGCAGTAGGTCAGGCCGTTTCGAACTAGTCCCCCGAATGTCGAATTTATATTCATTCCAAAAAGGCATATATGTATCGTAGTAGTACTTCGGTTTGCTGTATCGTGCATGGTGTTGTTTCTTATGTACATAATTAAACCCTGTGCTCCGTGTTATTCCCAACTTTATTATAAAGTCTATTTTAATTTGCAACATCAAATTTCGTCGTCTTTTCGCATTCAATTCTTCACGTAGCAACACATCCAACAACATGGAAAAAAGTATTAGAAGTAGGCACAAAGTGTCAAGCTAAAGGGGTCAGAATTACAAATAAAGTTTGCGACGAGTTAACTTTAAAATATTTTTAAAAATATTAAATAACAAAAAAACAGGCTACAGTCGCTCAACCGTTGAGCAACAGGACGTGCTTTCACCTAGCGGTTTGGGTGACATCTCCTGTCGTCCCACTGTTGAGCACCTGCACCCCTGTTGCCCAACGGTTGGGCGACTGGATTCCTGTCGTTCAGCCCTTCGGCGACAGGAGCCAGTCGCCCAACTGTTCGGCAACAGGAGACTACTTCTAGTCTAACTTTTAAAGTTAGCAAAAAGGGAGGTAGCACCACCGCAAAAAGGGAGGTAGCAAGCCTTAGGGCATGTTCGACAGGCAACAAGCCGGCCGGCTTTTCGCTGCCGCTACAGTACCTAACTTTTAAACGAAGTATTTTCTCAAGACGGGTTCTACAAGTTAAACGTAGTACACGTTAAAAGCCCAACATCTGTACCAGCCAAAATCGCAAGTGAGTATCGATCTCTCCGTAATCTGTACCGTAAACAGTCAAAATTCAAAAATTTCAGCCAAAAGCCATAAGTCGCAGCCAAAAAGAACAGGCCCTTAATGCGACGGTGAAGCCTGGGTTCACCGAGGTGCATGCCCACCGTGATAGAACCGGGGACGCGACTCACAGTGTAGCGCCGGCCAACCCGAAAACCAAACGTAGCCACAAATAGCCAAAAGCATAATAGAAGAAAGGAAGGGGGAAATCAAATCCAATCATCCAAAACCACTCACCGAACCAAATCCATGAAGCTAGCAACCCAAATCAACCAAAAGAGACGGCCGATTTGTAGATCGGCAGTAGGGATTTAGAAGGGAGGCAAATCCGAGTCCTTCGGCGGCGCCTAAAGGAGAGGAGTAGAGGGGGGGACGGAACCGAGCCGAGGGAGTGGCGCGGAGAGGCCACAATAGGGGGCGCCATGGCTGGCAAGGCCAAGCCGGCAGAGTCGCCGCAAAGAGGAGAGGGGAATCGGGAGAGGAGGAGGTAGCCGAAATGGGGATTAGGGAGGAGGCTCGGGAGTAGCCGAGAGAGAGTGGGGTGGGGGTGAGGGGCCGAGGTTTCGGCCTGGTCTCAAGACCCCGGCACCGACTGGGCCGTTTTGGGCCTGCTCGGGTCGGGAGGCTGAGTGGGCCAAATTTAATTAAACGGATTTTTTAGAAAAAAGAGAGTCTAGCATAGAAATAAATAACCAACTAAAATAAATGAGTGGCAAAGTAAAATACATATGTATACATACCAGTTTAAAACATATGAGAAAATCATTAATAAAACATACTCTATAAATAATGACTCACAAATTAAATCCAAGAGATTTAAAAGGCTAAAGTCTCGAATATAAATTCAACAAGGGTTATTGCTTCATTCAAGATATATGATTAGAAATTAAAAATGGGATATTTTTATCTTAAATTAATGCAGGAAGGAATTTGGTTCCAGGAGAAGAGACTGTTCAGGCAATCACTCAGATAGCTACCTCTCGGTCAGGCAAGTAAAGCAGGCTGCCAAGCCTGCGGTGGTTCATGAAAAATGTTTTAGTTTTGACAGTTATTCACTAAATGTGCATGAAAAATTAGTTTCTAAAATAAAGAAACATGGTCAGAATATTGGATAACATGATAAGTAATCATAAGTAAATAAGTCCACTGGTGTCAGACCCGGATTTATTAATCCGAATCTTACTGTGTTTTACTGCACTAATCCCTGGATCAGTAGTTAGTGCACACAGGTACATTGCTGAACCATTTCATACATCGCATAATCGTCCAATATATTACATAAGCTGAAATACACCACGTCGGGTGATAGTTTACAAAAGGGGCCGACTAGGCCAAATGTCATGATTACAAATACGCACAGCGGAAATACTGCAAGAGAAAACCCCAAATCCACAGGCGAGCGGCCAGTAGGGTAATGTGCACAACATATGCCACCAGGGTCCCGGTAACATAAATGTACACAACGCCTAAAGTCTACTTGTCCAAGCCTACCCACCGAGGCCTACGCCTTACTTATCGCTTTGCTTAGTCGGCGTGGCGGGGCCCTCATGGGCGTAGTGTTCCTGAACACCTGTTTCTGAATTGTATCGCAAGAGCGAGAATGAGCACTCCGACCCCGTGCTCAGCAAGTTAACACACGGAATGCAATATTTAGCATGCAAGGCTAATCAAAGGATGGCTTGGGCTCATTTTATTTTGCGGAGAGTGCTTTTGAATACAATTATAAAAAAAATTCCTGAAACCTAGCAATTTTAAACTCAAAACTTTTTGTTTATAAAGTAAGTTGATCTTATAGTTGACACAGATTCCATCCACCGTTACATGGCTTCTGCGCCATATAGCATCTTTCAGCGTTATAGCCGCTTAACTTACCACTGGGACGACACCCAGGACAATTACAAACCAGGGCAGTCCTTCGCCCTTCCAGTTTCCATCCCCAGTTGCCAATGTTTTTTTAACGTAACTATATCCGATTAAGTTCCCATGTTCGCCATGACCGTAGGCACGGCTATTCGAATAGTTTTGACTCTGCGAGTTTGTACACTTTCACCACAAGAGATAATCAACTCGTTGCCCCACACGTTTCCTTAGACATGTGGTTGAGCAGACCATCACAGTGACTTTTCAAAGTATCTAGTCCTTTCTCCCATCTCACATTATGGGTGACCGCCCATTTGCGATGGGTCCCATCTGTCTTGCGGATGTTTTCCCAGGACTCTAACGCAGCTCGGGCTCCTACTTCCCGCAACGTTAGGAAAGCGGAAAACTTCACCCCACTGGTGTCCCTTCGCCCTTGCCATAGCATAACCCCATCAATCCACTACCGGTGAGATGAGTCCGGATTTCGATAAGTCTACTTAGCCAAGTTGTATTTCTGAGACTTGTGGTTGTACTGTTTTACACGGGTTGGCATGACAAGATTCAGTCCTTAAGGTTACCCGGATGGTTCTACCACATTTCACATTCTGTGCATCCACTGCACCACATACCAGCCACCAAACCATTCCATCCAGGTATTTAAGCAGTTTGGGATTTTTCAGAGGTAGTAAATAATATGTCCACCTACTACAGTCATTCCACCCATGACTGTTCCCCAAACAATATCACATTTTTGTAAGTGTTGCTTTTGGGGCAGCAAGGTACCCCCGTTCTTATCTAGCAATACTAAGCCGCGGATTAATTATTTGGACTTACTGTAAAGCATATGATAATATGAATTTTTCTAGGCGACAAGGTTCACATGTCCAAGCATGGCAATGGATCTTTATTAACAAGCATTAAAATAGGTATCTAACTACCACTTTCTTAAAATGAACATATTTCATCACATAAAATAACGACATGCATGTTCATAATTTAAAAGAAATTAACTTTGCAAATCATAGGTTCGAAATGATCAAGGTGTTAACTCGCCTTGGTCACGAGGTCGGTTTCTTGGTGGTGCGGTGCTTCTTGTCTGCTGCCTCGATATCTTCCTCTTGAGCCTCGTAGGCTATTTAATCGTCACGAATACCCAAATAAAAGAAAAATAACCAATCAATAAAATATCACCAGAAATTCCAATGAACTCAAAATTATGGTTCTGGTTCCATTAGATAGATCTTGAATTTAAACGAATTTAGAAATTTGTTTCATTCAATTTGGAGCTAAAATGAAGAAGTTATAAGCGATCAAAGTTTTGGTTCATCAAATCCAAAATTACTAAATTTTGACATGTGGGGCCCACGGTCAGCCCGATTCATTTTAATTTCCATTTTATTTACTTTTCGGTTTTCGTACTCTTGACATGTGGGTCCTATTCTCGTTCATGGGGTCCACATGTCGGTGCGGTCCTGCTTAGATGTCTCATCGGCCAGGTGGGGCCGTGATCGTGGTGATTCGAGAATGCAGTGGCTGACGGGTGGGGCCCACCTGTCAGACCGAAATAAAATCGAGAAAACTCAACCCGGCGCTGCGGAGCCAGAGGCTCGAACGCGCGCGGCCGGGGAGTTGGGAGGGAGAAGAGAGTTAACGCTGATAGCCAAGAGAGCGGGGGAGGCTTTGCCTACCTCTATAGGGCAATTTATTCCCTTGAGGTGGGTCGGCAGCGGGGTCGGGCAGTGAAGTCGGGGACGACGGTGGCCGGCGGTGAGGGAAGGTCGGGGAGCTTCGGGTGAGTGTCGAAACGCGATCCTCGCGTTATGGTGAAGACGGTGACGCGGTCTTCAAGGGCCGAGGAGGTCCGAGATAGGTCGGCGTCGGCGGCGCCGGCTCGAGGAAGCTCCAGCGCGCGGACCACGAGCAACGAGGAGCTCGGACGAGGGCCGGGGAAGCTTCGCGGCGCTCTGGAGACGATCCTAGCTCAAGGAATTTGGCTCTGGGACAGTAAAACAGTGGGAAGTCGGTTCGCGGAGTTGGGGAGAACAAGCTCGCCGGCGCTACGGGCATGAAATGCCCGATTACCTTCGATGAGCGGAGAGGCGGAGAGGGGAACTCAATGGGGTCCGCTGCCTTATAAACATGCTCGGAGGAGCGGCAACGGCGGCTCCGCGAGGTCGCGTCGAGCGGTGGCGGAGCGGGGAGGGGGTGACGCGGCGGCATTAATGCCGGGCGCCTTTGGCGTGACGCAAAGACGCCCACGCCCGCGGTCTCCTCCACTTTGCGGTCTCTCACACGCGAGGGGGCTGGCGAAGATCGGCGCCACGTGGCGGGATGCGACGGCAGGCGAGAAACCGGGCGGTGGCGCCGAACCGTGGCGAGGCGGTGGATCGAGGATGGCGTCGGCTCGCGGTGCTTTTCCACCATGGCGACGGACGGCACGAGCGGCGCGCCGCCGCATGCGCGCCACGAGGCGCGCGTGCTGTCCCAGCGGAGAGGAGTCGGGGCGAAGGGAAGAAGGCCACGACAGGCGGCGCGCCGCCCAGCGAGAGAGAGGAAAGCGCGGCGGGGCGGATGGAGCCGGCCGCGGAGAGCGGATCGGGCGTCGCGCGTGTCGGCCGATGGGAGAGGGTAGGCGGGTTTCCGGCGGGATCGCCGCCACGTGTCGAGCGGAGAGGAGGGCTGGAATTTCTATTTTCTTTAATGAGCTCGGATTTTCGAAAAGCCCGAAAATTCATTTAGCTTTGGAAAAATATGTAATTACTCCCAAAAATTTCAGGAAAATTCTCGAGAGGATCCTTATGACACTTTTGACTTAATGAAAATATTTCCAACTAATGTTGGTATTTACTTTACTTGCTTCCATTGCTTTTCATGCCCTCATTTTCAATTTCTTTCTTTACTTTCATGGATCATCTTTTCAGATTCTCATTTTTAAATCTTAACTTTCTACTAATTAAATATGATTGCTTCTTCTTCTAATTCATTTTAACTTTTGGAACCTTCACCAAATTTCTCAGAAAAACATCACAAACTCCAAATTCAAATAAAACATATTGCAAAATAACTTAAAAGCTTCATATTTTCAAATTTCACAATTTGGGGATGTTACAACTGGAGGAGCAGTGGGCTGTAGAGAAATTATTAGAAGATGGTGGAGGGTGCTCTGGTTATGAGTTCAGAGGCAGGTGAGACCCACTACATACGGTTATCATACAAGGACTATAAAACAACCTTCATTTTGAAATAAGCCGTAAAATAGTATCAACCATACTCCCGTGCTAAACGGGCGGAACAAGTTACTCTCTTTTATTGCTATTATCTCCATGATGGGTAAGTAATAACTTAGGGAAGGGACTCGGGCCGGTGAGAAAACCCGGGAGTCCAAGCCGCTTATATTAGCGTATGTGGAGTGTCGAGTATCCAGAACCGCTCAACCAACGGCTTGATAGCCGGATGGAGATATAGTGATAAGAGTCGAGAAAACATTTTGTATTCTGAATTTGGGGTCGCATCAAAGGAAATGCGAAAGTCCAGTGTCCATAAGAATTCAGAATAATTATGGGCAAAGTGATACAAGTCTGCGCAGTACTAAAAATCATGGATTCATGCCAGTCTCTTGGATAAGAGTCTACGGGGAAAAACACTGGTTTTTCTCTTGTTCCAAAATGAATGATAGATATTTCATAGTTAAAATATTGTCAACCTTTCAAAACTGATATTATGTCCTTTGGAAAATTGAATCAGGTAAGATACAAGTAGAAACCTGAACAAGATTGCATCATTATTTATAAACTTGCCGAGTACTCTGTACTCACTTTTGCTATTAAATCTCCCCCTTTCAGAGCATTACACAGCAGGGGAATTTTTTGGGTTTTGAAGAGGGCGGGCTGGAAAATGAGGACACCTCAGGATATGAGGTTGCAGAGGATGACGAGATGGAGGCTGTATCGGACGGCTGGGAGGAATAGACAGTCTTTAGATTGTCAAACCAGGACCGACGGGTATTCCAAAATAAATAGTCATGTACCTCCCACTGATGTAGTACTTAGCTATGTAATTGACCAGAATTAAGGGTAACCGTAAGGAAACAATTAGGTGATTCAACCTTAAGTCACCTACGGTTTGTAATAAATAATGTACTTTTAGTCTCTAATTATTGTTCTGCTGCAACCACTCTTATTTGGCTTGTTGCTTGTTAAAAGCGGTGTTCTACCGAAATGACAAGTAATAATCCGTTGACTAGTATTATTACCCCCATGGTAATAACACGGGTCGTCACACTGCACCCCTGTTGCCCAACGGTTGGGCGACTGGATTCCTGTCGTTCGGCCCTTTGGCGACAGGAGCCAGTCGCCCAACTGTTGGGCAACAGGAGGCTACTTCTATAAAAAAAATTTAAAAATACAGATATAATTTTGTATTTCAAAATAAAAAAATGAATTACTTAACAAATTCAGACTTCGAGAGTGAAAACTAGCCACTTAACAAACAAAATGTAGACAAGACAAATCCTTTTTTCCTGCCCTCCATAGCATTTTTTACTGACCTAATCGACGAAACAACCAAAACTAATAGAGTAGCGAAGCAAATCTTCTAGCTGTCTAGTCTAACCTTAAAAACCTCTTACTCCCTTATTCAAAACGTTATCCCCTTCATCAACTTTTCTAATACTGCGCGTCCATAAAACAAATTTTAATACTGCTTCTAATACCGAAAATTGCTTCACATTAACGGATGAATTATGCATAGCAGGTCAATTATGCAGTGGTTACTAAGCATACAACAGGTCAGAAACTCAGGATGCATGTATAGAAATGCTAGGAAAAGCTGCGCAAATTTAAAGATGGAGTAGGATCAAAGGAGAACAGGAAGGATCAATTTCTCAAATACAGAGAAGTGAAGGGGGGAGGAGCATGTTTGCTTGCTCGTTTTGCTGTACGGGCGGCAACGTGCAGAGATCCTAGTCGTGCCTGCCTCAACTTTGCTTTGTTTTTCTAATCTAGAGGACTCGTCTACTTGTCATATGTGCCTTCCAAACCAACAAGCTTCTGCATGACAAACATCTAAGGTCCCGTTTGGTATGGCTTCACTTCACAAATGGAGCTATTTTTTTTGACTTCACAAGTGAAGCTGGGTGAAACTACTTTTTTCAGCTCTACCCAAGGAGCTACTTTTGTCTCAGCAGGTTTTAAGAGACTCCTTGGGTGGAGCTATTTTGTTGTACCCCGTTTGGCACAAAACAGCTCCAGGAGCCGGTGGTGGAGCTGTGCCAAACGGGGTCTAAACATATAAAGTTACAATGTAATACTTTTTTTATGAACTACTTTGATGACTGGAATTTAGGCTAACGTTTATCAATCCAATCTCCTCCTGTCTTCATCCTCAAAACATTCGGTTTCAGCTTCTGAATTATTTTTTTTCTATTTATAAATTTTATCTTTTTCTAAACTTTTGGCTTTTTTTAAGTTTTTTGCCGGTTCTTTTTTTCTCGTATTCGTTTGTGTTATCCGTGATGAGCTAGCATATTTTTAAAATTTTAAATTTTTTAAACTTAATTACGTCAAATAAGCCACCTTCAACTACAGTGAAATTTCAGCCGCTACAGTGCAATTTTAGCCATAAGCCATAACTTTTCAGCCCAACCGAGCAAGGCCACCAATACTTCATTGAAAAAGGATATATGACTTGCCTAACATATAACAAACAATTGCACACAATGACTCTTTCGATAAATGTAATTCTACCACTGAAATGAAACCAGCGATCAAATGGTATTATAACTTCGAAAATTAATTTGTGAAACAAACACATATTTTAAGTTGAAGTTCCTTCTTCAATACGTCATTTGCCAACACACTATCTAAAAAGAAGCATGCCTTACATTCTTACACTACTACTCCTTCTGTCCTGCAATATAAATCCAACACATAAACCTAAGAGACACATTACTTAAATAATATTTAATAAAATTAGATTATATTTGTCTCTAATATAAAGAATGGTACAATACACATTTAATATGAGCAGCTATGGTCTAATTTTATTAAATATTACTTAACTAATATGGTTTCTAGGTATATGTAGCGGACTTATATTACGGGACGAAGAGAGTAACTAATAGCACTCATTTTTAGGATGTCCTCTCCATTAGCAATCAACCAGTGCCGTTCTTAAATCATGCTCCACGCCGTAAACAAGCCGAAGGAAACGGACGCCAGGTGGTTCACAGTGGGCCCACATGTCGGCCCCACGTGGGCGCTCCAGATACGATGCCCGATGGCGCGTAGCTATTTTTGCAACCGAAAGCAGGATTTGGGCGGAGGAACAGAGCCAATAATAGCGCAGCTGATCGCGATCCCCTGTTCCATCTCCCTGTCGTCTACGTCCCTTCCATCCGCCGCCTTCTCCTTCCAAGATCTCTCCTTGTTTTTCTTCTATCCCTCTCCGCATTGCTCCGCACGAAGAAACCGTTGGGTTTGATCGCCCGGTTGACCCCTCCCAAGCTCCAATTCGATCCATTTCCTGTCCCTTTTGCAGCAAAATTGTCAGTTTTTTGGTTGATTCGGCCGAGGAAGGACCCGGTGAAAGGTGGTGTCTTGGGTGGTGCTGTCCTGATGAATTGCTTGCCGTTGCTGCTCGTGGCGTGATAGGAAGCGATGAGGCGTTAAAAGCTTCCAACCTTGCGTAAGATTGATTTGTAAGAGAAGTGTGTGTGTGTGTGTGTGTGTTGGGGTTCAAAGGAGGCAGCTTTTTGTTCCACAATCGCGTTTGGGTGTTTCGAGCACCTCAATTCGACGCATTTGTTGGGGGGGATTTGGATTGGATTTCGTGGAGGGATCGGCGTGAAGGAGCCGGGCGGCTTGGTGTGGATCTAAGCAGGAAGGGAAGGATTAACCGGCAGTTTGGTTCTTGCTTCTTCTTGGCATGAGCGTTGGAGGAGATGGGGCTGGATTACTACAACGTGCTCAAGGTGAACCGGAACGCGACGGAGGAGGACCTCAAGAAGTCGTACCGGCGGCTGGTGATGAAATGGCACCCCGACAAGAACCCCGGCGACAGCAAGAAGGAGGCCGAGGCCAAGTTCAAGAAGATCTCCGAGGCGTACGAGGTATAATTAAACCTCTCTACATCCGAATGCAATTGCGGAGGAATCATTGTGTAGTTTTACGTTCTTGACGATAAAATTAGGGAGTTTTGATGGACATTGATACTGCTTTGGGTGATGCAAAGGCTGCATGATACGGTGGTTTTGATTATACCATTTAATCCATCTTAGAAATGTTTCAGTGCAGAATGCAGTGCGACTGAACAATCATGATGCTAGCTGTTTTGCGTGTGACTCAGAAATGTAGTTCGAAAATGTTACATTTCATGTCGGTTTGTGCACACTGTGGGCTATGTCAATCTTGATTTGGCATTTTCGCTTTGCCGCATACGGATTGATAGGTGCATCATTTTCCCCCCAAGCTACTAGCATATCTGACTACTGCTATGTTCCTCTGCCTTTTCAAATTTGACAGGAAAAAAACAGAGACTCGAATCTCTTCACTGTACTTGCTGCTTTGCTCGCTAATCCGATTTTACGATATGCATTCGTGCTGCTCAAATTGAATTTGCAAACGCTGAATCCATATCTCAAGCTTAAGATAACCATCCATGCACAATGTTTACTGCTTTCAGGTTTTGAGTGATCCCCAGAAGAGGGCAATATACGAACTGTACGGAGAGGAGGGTCTGAAGGCCTCTGCGGACGCTGGTGGCTCATCATCCATGAACGGGCCTGGTAACCACCGTTTCAATCCTCGGAACGCCGAAGATGTGTTCGCCGATTTCTTTGGCAGCAGCAAGCCTTTTGAGGGGATGGGCCGTGCAAAGTCGATGAGGTTCCAGACTGAAGGTGCTGGCACTTTTGGTGGGTTTGGTGGGAGTGAGAGCAGATTCAGATCATACAATGACTCGGTCGGCACCAGTTCAAGTCAGCCTCGGAAACCACCGGCTGTGGAGACCAAACTGCCCTGCACGCTCGAAGAGCTATATGCAGGTTCGACGCGCAAGATGAAGATATCCAGGAACGTTGCCAAGCCTAATGAGTAAGCATATGCATATTTCTAGGCAGATTCTTGGAGCAGACTCTTTCCATTGCTTTTCACCTAGGAAACTGTTCAACGTTGCTTTATTTTCAGTTACAAGCAAAATGTGCTCTAGTTTTCATTTAGCCTCATTGTTGCATGTAAAAGGAGCTAAAAAACAACTAAATGGAGTTTTAAGAGCATGGTGCATTCCAGTTGCATGTTCTCCTAACTTGCCTTTCCTTACCTGCTAATTTTTAAACAGGGAAATAGGGACAGAATCGGAGATTTTAACAATCGATATAAAGCCGGGCTGGAAGAAAGGAACCAAGGTTACATTCCCAGACAAGGGCAATGAGCAGCCAAACCAGCTCCCTGCCGATCTCGTCTTTGTCATCGATGAGAAGCCCCATGATCTGTACACAAGAGAAGGCAACGATCTCCTGGTCTACCAAAAGATAGACTTGGTGGATGCACTGGCAGGAATAACCATTAATCTGAAGACTCTCGACGGGCGTGACCTGGTGATCAAGCTGACAAATGTGGTGACACCCGGGTACGAGCTTGTGATTGCGAAGGAGGGGATGCCTATTGTCAAGGAGAATGGGAGGAGAGGCAATCTGAGGATCAAGTTCGACGTCCATTTTCCCAAGAGGTTGTCGTCAGAGCAGCGGTATAATATTAGGAAGGTTCTTGGAGGACAACCTCAGCAGCAGTGAGCACATTCCAGAAGCAAATCACCTGTTCCATATTTCTTCATGAAATGCAGACTAATTCAGATATTCTCGTTCTTCTTCTTCTTCTTCTGCAGTTGGCTTGTTTGTTTAGCTATTTTTCCTTTGCGGTTCTTCTTCTTGATCTGCTCATTTGTTGGAAAGATAGCAATATTAATTGTTGACTGCTCCATATGTATAAGTGTAATACAAAAATCTTTTCTTTACCGCTTCAATTACAGATTTCAATGCTATGTATGTTTAAGCTGTTGTAAATAATGCGGTTTTAGCAACTTTTCACATTTAATTCCAGCAACTATTTTAAAATTAAAAGCATAATTCCAGCAGCCTTTAATTGACATAATCAACATATAAGTAAGTAGATCTTCCATGTCAATTAAATAAAATAGCATGCTCATGAGAAGGGACAGCATAACACATAAAACCAGCATATTACTCAGATTTTAATGTTTGATTATTGCTCTTTGATGTAGAGTTGCATAAGATTTATTCTTGGCATTCTCAACACTTAAGTCTAAACTCTAACACATTTCATAAGATATCCTCGTTTTAGACTTCGAGCTCTAAACAAAGGTTTACTGTCAATACACCTTTCAACTACAATATTGCTTTCGGCCAACAGAAGAAGATCAACACAGAGTGTATGCAGCAGTTCAGTTAACCGTCAAACTTGAATAATTCACAATGAAAGAGTATCACAGATTGTAGTTTAGCTATCAAGCCTTTTGGCCAACAGACATGCACACTAATAAATATCGAAAGCTATATGTTTCAGAACCTGACAACAATATTATCTAGGCACAATTGAACGTAATAGCTTGACAAGCTAAAGAGTAATTGACAGTAACAACTAATGTGGTTGTAGCTCAAATCTAAACTAGAATATCTAACCAAATTCAGTATTAGACAATCATCATCATTGAGCAATTAACCCAGTCCCGTAACATCACTTTGCAATTTCTTCTAGAAGAGATATCAAGATAATTACTCACAACAAGTGTCTCTAACTAGAACACTATAATGCAAAGAGATAAACACCAAAATACTCACAAAGCCGATGGCACTCAAAGCCACCGAGAAGAAACTGGCAAGGCATGCCAAATAACGCTATCCCAAAAAACCGATTTCCTCATTGTGTCACGAATCTGAGACACAGTTGACGGAGATATAATGTCAATCTTCACAAATCAGGACATACCAAAGAACAAAGTTGAGGTACATGAGTATGCTGCACAAGACCAACAAGGATGCTTCAACCAACAGCACCACAAAACTCCACACTCTTCTCTCCCAAATCAATCTGAGTAAGCTGGATTCAGATCTCAAAAGGCCAAATCCCCAATCCTTCACACAGTCACTCCTCAAGAAGTGACGGCGCAAGAAACCCCATGGGAGATGCCCAAAGGAGAGGAATCCGGACCTTACTGCTGTCCACGCCAGAGAAGAGCACGACGCAACAACAGCTCTTCAACTCAAATCAATCGGAGAAGAGGATGAAGAACTAGAGAGGACTCACCGATGTTCTACCCAAAGGAGAAGAGGGGGCCATCATTTATAGGGAGGAGAGGCGAGGTGGCTGGTGTGGCTGTTGCCAACGGCCGACACCGAAGCGCCTAGGTCGTTGGCGCCTCCAACGCCGCCATCGTCACCGAGCTCAGCCATATCAAGCCGAGAGAAGCGTTCATGCCCAAAGACCACCACCAGCACGTGCTCGGGACAGGGCTAGAGACTAAGACTCCAGCCTTATCTCTTCCCTTGTCCCACTGACAGATGGGACCCATTTCCCCTTTTTTTTCTCTTTTTCTCAAAGTGAGAAATTACCAAAATACGCTTAGAAACATAACAGTCCCCAATAATTTATCATTTTGATAAAAGATGTCCATAAGTCTTGTTTAATATATAGTTGTTCGACGATGGGTACCTTTTGGGTTTGAACCCAAGGCCTAGCAATAAGGACTATGACTCTGCACAGACAAAGGAGGACTTCGTCTTGATTCAATGCCTTAGTGTGAGATTTTTTGATCAAATTACATTCCGTACTGGGCAGCTTACCCTTTTCCTTCTCAGGTTGGAACGTTACAGTCATGTCCCTGTATCTAGCTCATGAGCACTTACGAAAGTATAACCTTATCTTTCTTTGATCGCGACGTCACGATCATACTCAAGTAGGTGAATTCTTTAGGGAATCTTGTAGGATGATTTTCAATCCCATATAGGTATCGAATTCATTAAGAATCGCTGCTTAACCTGCCATACAGAAAGAGCACTGCAACCAATGGGACCCATTAGATATGCTCTCTAATCCCATACAGTTTATCGTCCTAGAACCTAGTTCATGGGATCTCCGATCTCCTAGGATAGGTTACTACCAATGTGAGCCTTTACACGGGTATAAGCCTCATTCCCTTTGATACTGCGAGGATGGCCTTCTATAAGTTCAAGCTTCATTAAGTTAGTTTTAGTGATAATAATAAATACAATTGTGAGACTAATATGTTATTGATTATGATATTGCTTAGTCTCATTTAGATAAAAAAAAGGTGAAAAATATGAGAGGTATACATTCAATATCACATTCTTATCTTATTGCATTCCTCAGATCCAAAATATAGAATGAATTTCACCAAATAAGTCAAACTTGAATATGTACATATGCTTTCATAATACATTCTTTTATGCACATATTTAGGGGGAGTTCACTCTATGTTTTGTGGTTTTATTAGTATTGATATATGTTCTATTTCCACATATTAAGGATCTTTACTTTGAAACATATCCTTTGAGTATATATAGTTTATGTAGTTCAATGTACTCATAATCGGGTTGTCATCTAGTTTTTTCATTATGCGTTAATGGTTGGATGATTAATAACAACCGAATAAGTAAGTTTTGCTTTAAAAACTTATCTTAAAATATACAAATATTGTATACATCATGTATATTCGCAAATGAATTTTTATCTCATTATTTATTGAGATTGTTATGAATTACTAAAAAGGGAAGATTGTAGAATATAGTCCCTCTATTATGAGTTAATGGTGAAGTTTGGTAATTAATGATAATTATTTTGTGGACTAACATTTTCTATAAGTTGGATGAATATGTTAGGTTCCACAAATGAGGAAGACTTGGGATGACTTTATGTATTGAAGATCATCAAGTTAAGTGGTAGATACATCATGAGTTGATGCATATTCAAGAGGAGATGATTATTTGTTGTTCATCAAGTCAAGTAATATTCATCATGTGTTGATAGAGTTAAAGTAAATGATACATCATAAGTTGATATATGTCAAGAATATAACTCAATGTGAAGGTATAGCTAGCTAAAACTAAAAATGTGTTCCTAATCTTTTACCGGTCTTGGTGTTTGATTGGAAGACCTGGTTGCTCATATAGATTGTCGTACTATTAAGAGGGGTCATGTCTAGTAGCTTGAGTCCCATCATGTGTTGATAGCTTAATCTCACTTGCTCTAGCTCTTCTTGGTATGAGACTTGTATTTGCAAATGTGTTTTACTAATAGTTGTGCTCATGTGTTGAATCTTTGTAACATGGCACTATACATTGTAAATGTGTTTTGCAAGTATTTGAAGTCCATGCTTTTATATTATTTGTAGTATGAGGCTTATATTTGCAAATGTGTTTTGCAAATGGTTGAATCTCATATATATATATATATATATATATATATATATATATATATATATATATATATATATATATATATATATATATATATATATATATATATATATATATATATATATATATATATATATATATATATATATATATATATGTGTGTCATGATTCTAAAAGTGTGCAAATGTATTTTGCAACTTGTTGGAAATCATGAATAATCCTTGTGTACATGATACTGTAGTTTGCAAATGTGCTTTGCAAAATCTGTTGAAGTATATGCACTTCTCAGGAAAATCAGAACTACCACAGTGTATTCTGTGGTACTACCACTGAACGGAATTACCGGCGTTGTAATCACGGAACTACTGCATTCGCTAGTGATCGAAGACTTGTGTGGTCGAGGACTAGAGTGGTCAGAACCGACTTGGTCAAACCAAAGTGGTTGAAGACCTGAGTGGTCGAAGATCGACATAGTTGATGACCTGCGTGGTAGAAGATCAATGTAGTAGAAGACCGATGTGGTCGAACCAGCGTAGTTGAAACCGACGTGTTCAAGATCTATGTGATCAAAACCAGTGTGATCGAAACCGACGTGGTCGAGATCTGTGTGATCGAAGACCAGCATAGTCGAACCAAAACGATTGGATTCGACGTGGTCGAGATCTGTGTGATCAAAACCAGTATAGTTGAAACCCCCGCTGGATCCATATCCTTCCCTATGCCATTGGTAGCGGGCATGGCCATCCTTGAGCTTGTCGGCACCGGATTTGGTCTTCCCTGAGCTCATTGATGCGGATTTGGCCTTCCGAGAGCACCCGAGCTCGTTGGCTAGGTTTAGGAGAGGGAAGGGGAGAGGTCGAGAAGGGTGCTACGGATGGGTGAGGAGAAAGACGAAGTGGAGGGGACTGGTGAGGTTGGAGAAGAGGGTGGGTTTGAGAGGTGGCCACCGTCGAGGGATGGATAGCGGTGGGAGAATGTTGGTGTGGGGACGAGACGAGAGATGGGCGATAGGGGAGGACAGGATGCGAGAGAGAGGAGTAAGGAAAAGAATCGGCCCCATGTGTCAGCCCGTAAGTTTTATGTGAGAGGAGAAGAGGTTATCAGATAAACCACTACCATAACTTCTTTTAAGTAGTAAAAATTTCGTTCCTACGCATAGCAGTGCTCCCAAATATGCTGTGAACATTGTACACCTAACATTTCTCTATCTCAACCCGTAGAATCTACCCGTTCCATAAATAGCAACGGCCTGCTTCATTTGTGGGCCCCACCCGCCTCCTCCCCTCTAAAAACCGTCACATTTTTCGTTTCCGTTTCCAGGTTGTTATTTTCCCGCCCCCACCAAACCAGCTGTCCCGTCGCCTCCAAGTGGACTTGATCTGAGCCGTCAGATTTCGGGGTTGGCCGGTACTGATGAAGCCGGCGGAGGACGCGGCCGTCCGGGAGCCGGCGACGCCGACGGTGTGGTACGACCTGATGGCGACCACCTCGCCGCCGCCTGTCAGGGTGTACGCGGATGGCATTTACGATCTCTTTGGCCATGCTCGCGCGCTCGAACAGGCCAAGTTATCGTGAGCTCCTCTTTTTCTTCCTTCCCTCTTCGATTCTTTTGGTCTCTGCGTCTGTTGTTTGTTTTCGTCTTCAATCATGTGTTGGGCTAGCAATTGGATCACATGGGGACTGTTTAATTCACTCAGATTGCATGATTGAGGGGAAAATGCTGCTTTTCTTGGTAGAGAACGTGGTTTCAAATTGGTGCATTTTGTTGATCTTGATTCTTGCTGATTTCGTAATTGCATCGGGTTATTTCCTCAACTAGAACGGGAAGAATCTTTGCGACTGTGGTCTAATTGGCAGTTGCAAACTATGTATTCTCCCTGAAAAGATCGACAAATTCTTCTTGCTTTAATTTTGAATTCTGATATCGTTCTGTTCACTTACATTACATGATGTGCCTCAATTTCTCTCCTCAGATTCCCCAACAACTACTTGCTCGTCGATTGCTGTAGCGGCGAGATCACCCACCGGTACAAAGGCAAGACCATCATGACCGAAGCTGAGCGCTATGAATCGCTTCGACATTGCAAGTAGGTTTTCACCTCCTCCATTTCAGAGTTTCAGCATTTTCAGTAGTGTCACACACATCTGAAAATCTTCTTACTATTATGTTTCCTATTCTGAATCGAAAAGGTGGGTTGACGAGGTCATACCAGATGCTCCCTGGGTTATCAATCAGGAGTTCCTCGACAAGCACAGCATCGACTACGTTGCTCACGATGCGCTTCCGTAAGTACATATTTGTGTAACAAAACTGGCATTTCATTTATGCATGTTGTGTAAATCATTTGACCAATTTATACAAATAACTTCATGTGATATGATTGTTCCAGATATGCGGGCACCAGTGGAGCTGCCAATGATGTCTATGAATTCGTCAGAATCTATGAACCTCCTCATTTGTTTTGATTAAGCATCTCTGATGATCAGGTAACTGAATGTCTGATATGTGTTTGTGCAGGTGAAGGCCGTTGGGAACTTCCGCACCGATGGCGTCTCGACGTCAGACATCATCATCGGATCTTGAAGGACTACAACCAATACATCATGCGAAATTTGACCCGGGGATACACCCGGAAAGACCTCGGCGTGAGCCATGTCAAGATGATTGGTCCACCAAAAACAGCTCCAAAAGAAACAGAGAAGGAAAAAGTACTGAATTGTGTTTATTTTTACTGTATTGTGATCAGGAGAAGCAACTGAGAGTGAACATGGGGATTAGCAAACTGAGGGAGAAGGTGAAGGAGCACCAAGAGAAGGTGATCAAGTTATTTCACAACTATTTCAGACAGATTTTGACAATGTACCAAAACTTTGGCACTAACTTTAATACGTATGCAGTTCCACAGCGCCGCAAAGATAGCCGGAAGTAATCCTGTGGAGTGGATGGAGAATGCTGACCGTTTGATCGTCGGGTTCCTTGAAAAGTTTGAGGAAGGTTGCCACATGATGGTAAGCAAGTCTCAAGGAATTTATAGGTAATTTTTCAATCTAGTAGTGCTTTGTGGTCCTAAGCTATGTTTAGTTTGGTGTTGTTAGTGGGACAGGAAACAGTGATTAAAAATCGAATTCAGGAGGGGCTGAAGAGGCAAGGCAAGTCGGAGTCGAACCTTTCTAGAGAGGACTCGGACTCAGACTCATAATGCCTTGTAATATCCAGACCAAATGCCCAAAGAAGTTTGTTGAGAGAATTCCTACAGTATGTGTAATGAGATTAGCAAGTTGTTTTAGGACATCAAAATGGCCACCAAGAGATTTTGTACTATTAAGAACAACTAGCAGATTTGCCTACGTAACTACGCGGTTAGATATTATGATACAATTGTCTTTAGTATATAAATTTATTGTTTATGATTGAAATCCAATTGTATTTGCTATACAACTCTAATATATATAATTAATATGCAATGTTATAATTTATCTCCACCAAAATAGGTGGTGGAGATGCTTCCCTTTTTCTCGATTAATGTGAGAATTTCTAGGATTTTTTTTCTTTTTTAGGATTATTGTGATATTTTCTTACTCTTAAAATGAAGAAGGTGCCTTGAATCTCACCAGCCATTTTTATTTATATAGATATCATTTCACACTGATCAATCAAGTTCCTTGAGTACTCATTTGCATCTTGCATTTCACTAGGTATTATTTAACTCGCAAAAATGGAGAAAATCGCTTCAGTTATTTCAAAGGATTCTGGATGTACAATTGTACATAACACGATCTTCATCTTCTGAATGTGCTTGTGCATTGCTTTGTGCTGTGCCACCAACTGAATGTTTCTCCGTATATGTCTTTCCTCGATTTATTTATTCTATCAGGACATAAGGATAGTTGTTATGAGTATAGTCTAACTGTGATTGATCCTGTGGGGACGCCATTTGCAGTGGCTTATAGGAGGTACCCTATTAGAAGAGGTAGAAGTACGACACAGTAAAATTCATTCATTTGGATAAGATGTAAAACGGCGTTTCTGAATTTTCAGATGCATACTATTCAATGCACCCAACCAGAAGCCAATGAAACTGGAGCAAATTTGTAACTTCCGCGTCACAATGATGTATTTTGTCTGAAAGTTTACACTTGGAGGTAGGGATACAAATCTCGGAATTGAAGAAAAACCCTCCTGGTGGCCAGTAACGATAACCAGAAAAAATCGGATGAATTTTGAATATTGAAATTTAAATTTGGGCTATTTTAAAACCAGTAGCTGGAACGGTTACCACGCAAAAAACAGAAAAACTGGTAGAAAACCAGAAAAACCATTACCAAAATCGGGAAAAGTTAGAGAAAATCGGTTATGGGTAATTAGCAATTGAAATAATGCAAATAAAAATTAGCAATTGGAATGATGCAAATATAACAAATATATTTTGTGTTAGGATTTAGGAACTATTTGCTTACCAGGAATCATATAGGTGTGGTTCTTCATCATTACAATTCTTCTATTAACTACCTCTATAACCCGAGCATAGGTAGCCTGATCTTTTTTCAATTCCTCTTTAAGTTTAAATTGTAGTTCATATGTTTTTACAAAGGAAATACATTATGCAGTCATAAACCAATCTAGAAAGTGTATTATTGTAACATCCCAAAAATTTGAAATTTGAAAACGTGAAGCTTTTAAATTGTTTTGCAATATGTTCTATTTGAATTTGGTGTTTATGATGTTTTTCTGAGAAATTTGGTTGAGATTCCAAAATTTGAAGTAAAAAGAAATACACAAATAATGAAGGAAATTTAAAAAGTTAATTAAGAATCTGAAAAGATGATCCAGGAATTAGGAGGGAGAAATTTGAACTAAAATACAAAATCTTATTTGGAAATAATATAAATACCAATAAGAGTAAATGAATAAAATACGATCACATATACATGCGTGTATATGCCTGTATATACAAATTGCGCAAGAAAGAGAGTTTAGCAATAGGAAATAAAAATGTGCAAAATTTAAATGAGCCAGCAAGACAACAAATAACTGAAATTCTATACATATATATAAACATACAAGTGAAACAAATATGTAATGTACTAACATTGTGATAAGCATAGCCATGAAAATAAAATAAATAAATAAAACCGAAATAGAGGACTGACAGATTTTGTATCTATAAAATCTAACCAAAGCTCGAAATAAAATTTCAAGTATTAAAATCAGCAACTTTAATTAGGGAATGGAAATTCAAACTCACAATACAAAATTTCAGAAACTGCTAAAGTTTCACATTATCTCTTATTCTTTTACCTCTCTCTCACTTCCATGTGGGCCCCAGCCCCTCTCTCTCTCCCCTCCCCCTTTCTCCCCTTTTCTGCCACGTGGCCAAGCCTCTGCCCGCACTTTTTCTTCTCCTTTCCCCCGCCTGCGCCAGCTCCTCCCTCCCGATTCCCCTCACTGCCACTGGGCCAGCCCGTGCCTCCCCTTCCTCTCGTTCTTCTTTCCTCCCCCGTGAGTGCGCGCGCTCTGCAGTGGGCAGCTCCTCATCGCCCCGTGGCGACCATGCACTGCCCCCGCCCACGGTTTCCCCCGCGCGCCCACGGTCTCCACAACCTCCCCCGAGACCATAAGAAGCCCTCCGGGCCATTCTCCCTCCTCTCCTCCCATTTTGCCGGCTTCGCCCGAGCGCACCCGCTGCGCTTCCACCCCGCCCCGGCTGCCTCCGGCGAGCTCTTCCCAATCCACCCGCGTCACGAGGTGCCTTTCCCCCACAGCTACTTCCCCCATGGTTCAATTGGAGGGTGTCGCTCTGTGCTCGCCGCACCGCCCATCCTCCCCGACGCCGGCAGCCACCGCCCTTACCATCACCGCCGCCTCCCCGGTCCATCCCCTTTCGATTACTCGCCGGTGGAGCACCCTCTCACCTCCCCGAAGCTCCGCCGACCGCCGGCCGGGATCCTCATCGCCTGCACGTCGCCGGCACCGTGCTCCTGCCTGCGCCGACGCCGACTCCCGATGCCAGCCCACCTCGGGTCTCCTCAGCCCCCGCCGACACCTCTGGTGAGTTTCCCCTGCCTCCCTCCAGCTCACACATGCCCCAATCCCCCTCCCCTCCACGCCGGTGCCGCCGCCCCGCTCCACCCTCTTCTCCGACCGCTTGCGCCGACGCCGGCCGCTCCCGACACCCCCACTACTCGTGTAGACCGCGCCAGGAGCTCCCTCATACCAGTGGGGACGCATTCTGCAGGTCGCCGGCGTCTCTCCGGCCGCTCCCCGCCGGCGGCGCCGCCCAGCCCGTGCGCTGCCGGTCTTCCTCTGTTTTCCCTGCATGCTCATTACCCTTCTAAAACAAATCCCCCTTCCTAATTGCAGGTGACAAGCCGCCCAGTCGGCTATCCGAGTGCAGTTGCTTTTCAGACCCCAGGTCCCATGTTCGATTCCCTGCCGGTGCATTCCTTTCTCATTTACATTTTCATTTTATTAATTCGTTTCAATTAAGAGAAATCCTGGAAAAAGGTTGAAACTAATCCTGGAAGATAATAAAATCTTACAAGGATTATTAAGATTTCATATTGGAATAATTACCACATGCTAGTAAATAATGTGTCTTGAATATTTGTTGACTAAGGGCTTAGTAGAAATCTTGTTTAGAAACATACTCTCATGAAACAATAAATTAGTAAGTGACGAGCTCCTAAGTAATAAATCATACAACCTGGCTCGTTAGTAAAAGTGGTAGAGCTAGCCACTACATGGTTTAAACATAATATTAACCCTAGGCCCTAACATTTAACGTACCACCATTAATCTCAGTGGTGGATTTAATTAAATAGCAATATTGTGATATGACCGTGTATAGCGAGATCGGCCTTAGGTAAATAGAAATACAATTAAGATAAAATTTTGCCCGATGCTAAGAAAACGATAAAACATCAATGACAGTTGACATTCAAAGTGCCTTTGATTAAAGAGATCATACTTGGATATTAAAATATAATAGCCTTGGAACATCGGACATTGGATTAATCCTTCAATAAATAATCTAAAGGACAAATGTAATATTATGACCAAAAGCATGAAGAGTGGTAATTAAATATGCTAAAATTTACTATTAAACATCAATAAGATAATTAAATACTTCCGTACTTCCATGAATTATTGAATTAATCACTCAATGAATAATTCAAATAGTTAGTAAATAGAACCCCATAAATTACCACACCCTAAGTTACGAGAAATACTCGCCAAAGATAAATCTAATGCACTAAACTCTTACACCAGTCTAAACCGACTCATGGAATAAACCTTAGTAGTAAATTTTGCCAAATAACACATATTAATATGTGACCCTGTAAAGCAAGCCTTGCCCGGATGAATAATTTAAAGTTAAAAATCTACAACTAAGCCTAATAATAACCGAAGGATAGATAAAATAATAATAGTGTCAGTGATTAAATCGTAATATTAGATTTAGTAAGTAATAACATTAAGCGTGACTAGATGTAGCCAGCGAAGGCCCATACAAATGGATCCTAATTAGAATTAAACTTAAGCTAGCGATAAATGAAGATATATAAATATGATAATGGGATTATTAAAGATTTATAGAATAAGTACATATCTCATCCATCAATCCAGGTTGCCTTTACTATAACCTAAGTTGCAAGGAATGCATATTCAGCCGGACCCGTACTTCGATACATAGGTCTATCCTAACTCATGGAACTTCCTTGATAAATACGAAAATAATAAAAGAGGTTATTAATAAAAAGATCGAACCTCGTCTTTCTCCAATCGGCTATGTTTGGCCACTTCTTTTCCAAAGTAAATAATCCCTGTAGATACTTCCTCACTTATGATCCCTTATTATCCTAAAATTTTCCCTCACGGTAAAGCTATTCAAATAACTCGTTCTCTCACTCAAACCCAGCTACTGCTGTGTTTGCAACACACTAAGCCGAATCATCCTCCTATTCTCAAACCATAATAAATGCATAATTTAAAGTAAATTGACCATTTAAAGTATTTGGATTTATTTGGATCTTTTGAGTTATTTGCCTTTATTTGTATTCAGTTATTTAGCACGTAATTAGATATCGGAGTCCTGAAGATCCAGCGGATCAAACGAGGTCAAGCTCAAAGTGAAGATAGAGACCGAAGCTCAAGAAAGCATTGTGTGAGCTCAAGATCGCGGTAAACCGCGCCAGGCGAGTCAATACTTTGATCATGTTGAACCTACGTTTTCTGCAAATTACTTTTGTTTAAATTATCAAATTGCATGATGTTATGTTATATGCAAATACATGTTAATTTAAGATTCTAGTTATATCCCATTGTGAACTTGGTTAATATTACCCCTCCTTTGGAATATTTGAACATGTGAACATTGTCGCCCTAGCACAAATTATAATAGTAACCTTTCGGAAATAAGTCCGTAATTATATGCCATGCGTAGTATTGTTTAGATATTAATGGGCGCGAGCGCCATGCATCACTTTTAATCCTGAGAAACTGGTTTGGGCAGTCATGGTGGGAATGACTGGTATATTTTGATATGATTATTTTATGCTCCCAAAAATCCCAACTTGCTTAAATATCTGAGCGGATTGTTTGGGGCTGGTATGTGGTGCGGTGGGAGCACAAATTATGGAGTGTGGTAGAACCGCTCAGATAATACTAAGGACCGAATCTTGTGATGATCTCTGATGTAAACAAGACAACCACAAGTCTATAATGGGTACGACCTAGCTGAATAACTTGCAAGGGTTTAGTTCAGATATCACCGAGGAAAGTGGGTGCCGTGGTGTCTTGGTTTACTCACGATGAAGCACGGTGGTGTACTGTACTCGCATGGCGCAAGAGGGGGCTTCTGACTGTGGTGGTGTAACCCTTCAGCGGTGAAACCTCAGCGTGGGTGGTGTCTAGCTAGATCGGAGTAAGGTAAAGGCTTTGTGATAAATTATCTGGGTCTCATGCCTAAGGAAGCATGTTGGCAAAAAGGATAGTTCATCTCTTGTGGTGAAAGTGTACAAACTCTGCAGAGTCAAAACTATTCGAATAGCCGTGCCCACGGTCATGGGCGGACATGGGAACTTACTCGAGTTAGTTCTATTTCAAAATGTTTTGTGGGTGGGAATGGAAATGTGAAGGGCGAAGGACTGCACTGGTTTGGAATTGTCCCGGCGTCGTCCCGTGGTAAGTTAAGCGGCTATAACGTGAAGAAATTGTTATATGGTGCAGATGCCATGTAACGGTGGATGGAATCTGAATCGATATTAATAATGCATTTCCTTGTACATTATGATTTGTTCCAAAATTGCTAAGTCATAGGACTTTTTAATTAATTGTATTCAAAAGCACTCTACGCAAAATAAAATAGCCCGAGCCTCTCCTTTGTTAAGCCATGCATACTATTTATTTGCATTACGTGTATTGGCTCGCGAGCACGGGTCGGAGTGCTCATGCTCGCTTTGCGACAAAATTCAGAATCGAGTCAAATCACCTCGCTCAAAAACAAGATTGGACAAGCTGGCCGAGAAGATGAAGATGTCAAGGGCTAGGTCGCGAACCTCCGCTTGGTGCTGTGGGCATGTCTGAAGGTCCCACCTGTGTGCTTCGTTCTTCCGCCGCTGCAATTTATCGATTTCGCCTAATCGGCCCATGTGTAAGTCTACTATTATATTTACGCTTCCGCATGATATGTATTTTGATATTCATTTCTGTAACTGTGAGCACTATCTACTGATCCAGGGAATAGTGCAATGAAATCACAGAGGATTCCGGATGTTAATATCTGGGGCCCTACAATTATGTAGTCATCAATATGCTTCGACCTTGAGTGAAAACTTGAATTCTTACTTAAGCGGATAGCACTTTGGTTATTATAAAACAACACATACTTGTCTTAATCAAAACCAAGCTCACCAACCAACCTTTCCAGCCATAATAGCTCCTTGCTCGCCAATGTCACTGCAATGAATTCAGCTTCAGTTGTACACAATGCCACACATTTCTGCAACTTACTTCTCCAATGACACAGCTCCCCCTGAATATGTAATCAGGTACTCTGAAATAGATTTTCTGCTATCAACATCTCCAGCCATACCTGCATCCGTGTATGCAACTAACACGAGCTCTCTTTTTTCCAAAGCAAAGCTTCATCTTTGCGCTGCCTCGGAGATATCTCATGATCAACTTCACGGCTTCCCAATGCGGTTTTCCTGAATTTGATATAAATCCACTCACTGTACTAATTGCATTAGCAATGTCTAGCCCTTCCAACTGCCAAGGCATATAGAACATTCTGCATTTCCTTTTTTATCTCATCAATAGAAGGACATTGCTTGGTGCTCAACTTGAAATGAGCTGCACGTGGACTGCTCATGACTTTTGCATTGTCCAACCGAAACTTCTTAAGTACCTTCTCAATGTACTTATCTTGTGACAGGTACAACTTGTTGGAGTTTGTCCCTCTCGATTCTTATACCAAGAATTTGCTTTGCTGGCCCCAAGTTCTTCATAGCAACGAACTTATTCAAAACTTTCTTTAGCTTTGCAATCCTAGAGACATTCTTGCTAACAATCAAGCTACTATCAACATAGAGCAACAAGATGATAAAAATCATCACTTAAGAATCTCTAAAAAAAACACACAATGGTCTGTACTACACCTCTCGTAGCCTTACTCTCCCATAACAAATTCAAACTTCATATACCATTGTCTTGGTGTTTGTTTCAGGCCATAAAGATTTTTCTTCAGCTTGCACACATAGTCTTCCTTACCCTTCTTAACAAACCCTTCAGGCTTTTCCATGTATATCTCTTCATCCAAGTCTCCATGAAGAAAGGTTGTCTTCACATCCATTTGTTCAACCTTCAAGTTGTGACTAACTGCAGTGCCAAAAAAAACACCCGAATGAATGTCATCTTCACCGGAGAAAAGATATCATCAAACTCAATTCCTTTCCTCTGGCCAAAATCGGCCCATAAATTTGGAAGCTTATGAACCGTTGATTAATCTCTTGATCAATAGATGAGATGCCTCCTCCTTAGTAAGGAGAAGAAAACCCTAATACCTTCCTTCAGCTGCTGGTGAAAGAGGGAGGGTTGGTCACAACAAAAAGAGAGGGAGAAAGGAGAAGAGGTGCTCTGTTCCAGCTCAGGTGATCCTATACAATCTTCGTGAAGACGTCAATCAGAGTAACAAACGTCATACTATCGAGCTCAAACTTAGTTAGTGTGTTCTTAACTTTATACTCTTCGATTTGTACGGTTGGATTGAGGATTGGTTGAGAGGAGCACCTGATTTGATAGGGGTTTTACCAACTTGGACTACCACAATTTCTGCATTATACAATTTTGGTAGATGATCTGTTTGAACGGTGAAATGATCACGATTTGGGCTGAAATCTTTACAATTTGTAGAAAACTCGTGGAACTAGATTCACACCAAATTTCATGCAATAATTAGCTATGGTCTGTGAGATACGAGCTGATAACCGAATGGGACAAAAACTGTCTTCTCTGCTTAGCTGTTAATGTACCTATTGTTAATTGTGTGTGGTTGTTGATGATGATACTAAGATTATATCTTGATGATGTTATTTCTGTGATGTACCTCTAAATGTTCTAGAGAAAACTCCTTGTACCCATTGTCAATTATAGTGGAAGATTTAAGAGCAAGTTGTGCAAGTCTCGTGGTAGAGGTTTTCCATGTAAATCGTTGTCACTTTGTGCATATTCTTGTTATTAATTCCGTTGCTTATCTATTGGTTGAAACTATCCTTATTGGTTCACTGCAAGTAGAAGTGCTGAACTTGCATTGTTTAGCCCCAACAAATACAATAGCAAAACATTGTAAACCACATAAGCACACAGCAACTCCAAATTTCCGCTGTGGTACAGGAGTATTTTCTCTACTTAGTGATGGTGATCTTGAACATAACGAAGACCACAGTATTTGCACACAGCAGGTGCATCCAGATCAAGGCAGATATACTCCGATCAGATGGCCAAGGACAGGGTTTTTTTTATCTATAATCACAATGAGGATAGGTCAGTGTTGCAGAAAATGCATATTCATGAGCATATTTTGCAGCCAACAATGCGGCCAAAGCGCCATAATGAGAATGTGTAAATATGGGTTGAGTTTGAATGATTCTTTGTTGCCTACTCCCTTCACAAGCTGCAATTCACCCTTCAACCCTGATAGGAGGATGCTCACTGATCAGTTCCATTGGCGACTTCTTGCTTGTGTCCTGCAATAAATAAAATGATGAAAATTAGAAAAACTGATTATTTAACAAGAGAAGACAGAACAAATCACCATCCGCGACCAATAAAGCTCACATAGTAGGTAATTATTCCACTTAAGGTGTGAATATCACATACAAACTCCTAGACTCTATCATAGTCTGAAGTGGCAAACTACTGCTAACTACCCGGTTTAGTGGTATAAATACAAATTCTGGTATCTTCAAGGACATGGGAATTACAAAGCTAAATATTTCTACTTTCAATAATGATTTTTCCTCTGTGAAAGCAACGTTAATCTTTACTCTGTTCAGCTAGTGCTTCTCATCTATTATTGCTTTACTGGCCACAGAAAAGACTACTTTAAAATGATACTCATCATTTAAGTTATACCCAACAAATGGGCAAAAACCAAAAAGCATACCCTCAAAATCAAAGTATGGTAAAAAGTGCTGGACTAGCAGGCTGTGGTATTATTATAGCAAAAGTGCAATAGGAAGAATAAATCATCTTTAGCACCTGCGTGCACTCTTCACTCTGTGAGGACCATCTTTTAATATGTGGAGAAAACGGTTTCACTTGATCAACAAAGAAAATCTTAACACAGCATTAGATGGAGAACCAGTTATTAGTCAATTAAACATAAGTAAAACTATGGCATGAAATCAAGCAATACACATCTCTTGAAAACAACACATTAATGGACTGTCATGCTTCAGCCAAAGCTACAGGCACAAACTCAAAAGATACACATTGCATCAAGATAATAACTTGTCTTAAACACAACAGAATGAATGTGTATATTACGAAAGAAGTACGAGGTTAGCACAACTGACCCAAGGATAATGGAAGTAAAAGGTTGATTCTACTCCGGAGACATGAGTCATGTTGAAGTGTATTAACCACCCAAATCTATGTTAAATGGGCACAATGAGCGTGTTATCACATTGCATATGTGTTTAGCTGCAACTGCAGATCGTTAACATGACAGACACCACTCGTAATTTAAGGATGGAGTCACTCCCCCAAGGGAATTCAGACAGTGGAACATGCAGGTTTATAACTTGCAGATGTATGAACCCATAGACGCATTCTAACACTAAACCGTTCCTAGCACTGTCTGCAATGTTATTACAAGAATCCATGTGCCTATACATCAAGTTATCCCTCCCAGAGAGTTCCAAACTGATCAGCAGCTGAAAATGAAAGGGACTATTCCTAAATATGGTAACCACTGACGTGTTATCAACAAGCATACATACACCTAGCAAACCTAAATCTGAGACATCCAGATCTAACAAGGAACAGCTGAAGCCATTGGGCAGATACACCTACCAACAAACTTATGGTAACCAATCCATGGCCAGGCACATCAAAACATCTCTAAAATAAATGGGGCAAAAACAAAGTTAATCAGCGCAGCTACACGCCTAAATGGGGATTACAAGCAGAATCGAGCACCAAAACCGCATGCGAAGACGCAAAGAAGCGATCTGCCCCCAAAACGGGTCGGAATCTAAAGACGGGGGAGCGAAGAGGAGGGGACAGGAAACGGGGAGGATGGATACCTGCATCCACTTGGCGGTGCGGCTGCCGACGACGGCCGCGGCGCCGACCGCCTTCTCCGTGGAGAGGCCCCGTGCCCCGGCTAGGGTTTTGAGGAGCGTCGGGAGCAGCCTCCTCGACGCGATCGCCATGGCTGATGGGAGGGAAGCCTGCACAATTCGGGAGAGCGAGGTGGAGAAGAAGAAAGGGGGGAGGAGCCAGTCTGCGGATTTAGCCCAGCCCAATATTTCAGGCCCAATTATGTTGGCCCAAAGTTGGGCTTATTTGTGCATATTTTAACATGTCTTGTTTATTTTAACGTATTTTATGCTGGGCCAAAGTTTTGGCTGACCAGTGTTTTATTTTACGATTTTTTTACTTTTTTGCACCTGTTTTGTCCTTTTCCTTTAAAGTAGTGGAAAATTGTCGCTTGTAAATGTAGTCCAGCCGGTAAGGCACCTGATTTTTCCGCTTAAATTGGTGTATAAAATGACATGGCCGGCTGAGATTGTACGTGGAGAGTTTGCTAATAGCTAGGATATAAAAAAATGTTGTATGCTCTGCTCTTAATGAACAACAAAAGCAGAAGCCAAGTAGTGTTTTGAATATGAGAATTTTTTGTACGGATAATCCATTTTTTATTCAAAATTACATAAATATACCGCGGGAAATTTTTTTACAAAAATAGGCTCCAGTCGCCCAACCATTGGGCGACTAGAGCCTTTCGCCCAACCCAGTAGCGACAACTGGAAAATCTCCCAACCGTTGGGCGACTTTCATCTAGTCGCCCTCCCATTGGGCGACTGCATGAAAGTCGCCCAATGGTTGGGCGACTGCACTCAGGTCCCCGAGAGAAAAAAGAGAGGAAAGAGTTTATTTTGCCGAAATTTGGAAAGTGCATCAAACCTTCGCCAAAAATAGTGAAAATTGGTGGAGCTGTTCTTCATACATCGAAAAGCGTCCAGAAAAAAATTTGAGCAATTTCGGCCATTAGATCAAAAGTTATAGCAGTTTCAATTGAGGCCGAAACGAATTCGAGTCCGTTTCCGACACACCTTCAGTAAAACGGGCATAACTTTTGCATACGGTATCCGTTTTCGACGTTCTTGTACTCGTTGGAAAGATAACGACGAGCCCGATCCAAAAATAATGACCAGCTTGTGCCAGTCGCCCTCCAAGACTCTGAAAATCGGCTATCTTTGGACCTAAACCTGCGTCGCAAGTTTTTTCTTTCTGTTTTTGCCCTTTTTCTTGTTCTTCCCTTCGGAATTTGGATTTTTCTTCAACTGAAAAGTTGTAGATCTCATCGAAACCTTTCAAATGAGTATATATAAGTTATATAAAACTTTGCCATTTTATCTTTTCATACTAATTGTTTATATTGCATCGATATATAAAACGATCGGTACATACGGTTTTGTCGGCCCCTGAGTGTAGTCGCCCAACCATTGGGCGACTGCATGAAAGTCGCCCAATGGGAGGCCGACTAGATGCAGTCGCCCGAGGGTAGAGCGACAACTATTGTGTCGTCCGCTGGTTGGGCGAAAGGCTCCAGTCGCTTAACCATTGGGCGACTGGAGCTTATTTTTGTAAAAAAAATTTCCCACGGGTATATTTCTGTAATTTCGAATAAAAAATGGATTATTTGTACAAAAAATTCTTGAATATGAAACCTTTCTTCCTTCCTTGTTCCTTTGGTGAGATACTCCACTTCGTAATTGTAGCCTCTGTGCATGAGTGCATCCATGATATGGGGCCATTTAGCATTGAATCAGTCAGCAAGTTCAGATCAAAGTGCTCGTGATTCAAACCAAAAATTGACGTTCTCCTCTCTTTCTGCAACTCCTGATAGTAATGAATTGGTTTCAGTGGTTGTTTTGGTCTCTTGCTCCTTCCTCCTTACTGTTGCATCATGATCCATGCATCAACTTGGAATCCGACAAGCCCCTCCTGCAAAACCACCAAACATTTCTCTCTCATGATCAGATCATGCATGCCTCACCGTTTTGTCCGGTCAATGGTACACCTGGCCCTGCTCAAATTGGTTGATTTTGAGTGGCTTATGGCTGAAAAGCACTGTAACTGGCTAAAAAATATTGTAGTTGACGGTAGCTTATTTGACGTAATTAAATTTTAAAAAACTTAAAAATAGAAAAAATAGGTTAGCCCACGGACAGTACAAACGAATACGGAAAAAAAAAGAACGACAAAAAAGCTCAAAAAAAACAAAAATTAGAAAAAGACGAAATTGTTGAATAGTGAAAAATAAGACAGAAGCTTAAACTGAAATGAGCGGGCCTATATGCTTGTCTGCTGCAATCCTTCTACTTAACCGTACTCCGAAGAACAATGGTTGCATTGCACCCTTTCTCTGGTCAAGTTGCCCATTTGGCTGCACACGTGTATGCACGTGCGAAATGCCTCCGACGAGTCTACGACGGTGCATTTCAACAGGGCCACTTGTCAGTGACTCGTTGATGAAGTTTGCACTTCGTAGGAGTGTCATTTCGCGATGACACCAAGCGTTTACCTAGCTGTAACTCGCATGGTAGTTTAATCAGTTACTGTTGCAATATTACCCTCTCTCTGCCTCCAATGCCATCGCTTGATCTGCTAACCGTTGGAAGATCACGACCCAAGAGAATCCTATCTCGATTGGCTCCAGGGCAAGCAAGTGCCCATTTTCTTGGCATTATCATGCATGCTCAAAGCACTTGTTTAATCTGGTGGCACGTTTTGATGCATCCGGGATAGGGTTCATTTCTCTATCCAAACCCTGCCATAAAACTAAACTGCACATTGAAGAGTAGGTTGAAGGGTTGGTTGAATCTAGGTCATGGGGTGCAGAGAAGAGTTGAATGAATGCTTGGGAGATGGACGGAGGAGGATCTTGTATGTCAGCACACACTTGACTAGCTATGTGAGGATATTCAGCATGCAATGCAGGAAAGGCTACAGAGAGACCCTTTTGGACAGCCCTTTGCCAAGGGGCAATGCCATTGGGTTAGATTCATAGATCTGTACTATGTCCTACAAAATTTATATGTAGTTCTTACGTTTCAAACGGGCTCTAATTAATTTGCTCCCGTAGTTACTCTAGTATTGGCTATAGAGTTCGGGAGTACCTTGCTAGCTTCTACCAGCCACTCTTAAGTTGGACAATTTTACAGATACAATGCTAAATTTTCCTATAAATATGTTGTCTTATCCTTTCCCTTGCATCTAACAACAGATGCATCTAGGAAGTTGACATGGGGTGGATTTTTTTGAGCTGTGGCTTATGGCTTTTAAATTCTGGCTATTCGCAAGAGAGAGTACGAAGAGAGAGACAGTTGCATACGATTCTGGACGGCATAACTGAAATCAATACAGTGTCACCCCACCTTAAAAAAATGCTTCATTTGAAAAGCAAGTTACTGTAGTAAAAGCCGAAAGACATAAACATGAAGCCCAAAAGAACCCAGACATGTTCTTATGTTGTAGTCTTTCCTATTTCCATGAGATAAGAGTACTTATATATATATATATATATATATATATATATATATATATATATATATATATATATATATATATATATATAGGAAAATTACGTAAGGCACCATGGTGCCTAGGCACCCACATCCGATACACGTGTATTATTAATATTTTTTGAGTTTGGGTATGAAAATATTTTATACCCTTGATATATTTATGGTAAGTAAGTTTTGAACTCAGTTCAAACTAGTTTGAACTACTTTTGAGTTCAATGCGACTACAAATGAGTATATACCATAAAAATAGTTCAAACTAATTAAACTAAAGTTGAATTTAATTTTTTGAGTTTGACATCTCAAATATACTTTTTATGGGTATATGAAGATACCCACATCAAACGTTATGAATCTCAAAGCAAATCAACGGTATTGATATTGGTGCCTAGGCACCATGGTGCATGAAACACTGTCCTATATATATATATATATATATATATATATATATATATATATATATATATATATATATATATATATATATATATATATATATAGAAAATTACATAAGGCACCATGGTGCCTAGGCACCAACATCCGATACACGTGTATGATTGATAATTTTTTGAGTTTGGGTATGAAAATGTTTTATACCCTTGATATATTTATGGTAAGTAAGTTTTGAACTCAGTTCAAATTAGTTTGAACTACTTTTGAGTTCAATGCAACTACATGAGTATATACCATAAAATAGTTCAAACTAATTAAACTGAAGTTGAATTTAAATTTTTCGAATTTGACATCTCAAATATACTTTTTATGGGTATATGAAGATACCCACATCAAACGTTATAATCTCAAGCAAATCAACGGGTATTGATATTGGTGCCTAGGCACCATGGTGCATGAAACACTCGTCCTATATATATATATATATATATATATATATATATATATATATATATATATATATATATATATATATATATAATGTCAAACTCAAAAAATTTAAATTCAACTTCAGTTTAATTAGTTTGAACTATTTTTATGGTATATACTCACTGTAGTTGCATTGAACTCAAAAGTAGTTCAAACTAGTTTGAACTGAGTTCAAAACTAACTTACCATAAATATATCAAGGGTATAAAATATTTTCATACCTAAACTTAAAAATTATCAATCATACACGTGTATCGGATGTTGGTGCCTAGGCACCATGGTGCCTTATGTAATTTTCCTATATATATATATATATATATATATATATATATATATATATATATATATATATATATATATATATATATATATATATATAGGGAATGTATCCAGTGCTAACAGCCTTTTCAATGCTAACATGCTAACACTTCTCCACAGCCATCCGATCTGCTCCGTACGGCCTAGATTCTTGAGGGTGGAAACACCAACTCACTTATGCCTTTTCGCGCAAAACCCCTTACCGGTCTGAAAATTTTTTTTTTCCAACCTCTGCCGTCTGAACTTCTCCTCACGACCGGCTCCCCGCACCTGCCGTCCGCCCGCGCCGATCACCGCCGTCCCCCGTGCGCGCCGTCTCCCAGCGCCTCCCATCCGCCCGCGCCGATCACCGCCGTCCCCCGCGCTCTGTCTCCCCGCGCCGACTGTCCGCCCGCGCTAATCACCGCCGTCTCCCCGCGCCTCCCGTCCGCCCGCATGCCCTCTGGGATCGTTAAATGATTGGGGATCAAACTTTGAACAAAGTTATTGCTGTTTCTTCAGAACTAAATAAGAAACAATGTTACTTTGGGGTTGCACAAAAGAACTTCAGGCAGGCAGACGGTGTCAATTTTTTTAGAGATATTCAGTGTTAAGAGTAATATGAAAGCTGATGACAGTCAAACACAATGAAATGTGAACTGCATACTCTTCATGTCTTGTGGCACTAAACAAATAAGTGCAGATTTTTTTTCACCAAACATAATTAGCTAATAACTAGCAAAAAGAACCGCAATGCTGCAGGTTGCAGGCATGATAAGAAAAGGAGAAAAATTGCAAAACCTTTCGACGCATAACACTTAAGAGTAAGTACAATACACTAAATAGCACCAGGTGCACTTTTCCCTCACCCATAACCACAAATACGGTAGTTGTTTCCTCTGGAGAAAATCCTCTTTAAGAGCGAGTTGACAACAGTTGCCTTTTCTCTGATATTCTCTCCCAGGCTTATCATTAATTCTCAAGCAGCTATGGAGGCTACTCATTGGGGTTTCACATTAGCGATTTACCACTTAAACTTTCCTCATGTATCCAGCTTATGGTATAAAGTAACCATAAGGTGTTTCCTCAAATCCAGGAGTGCTTTTTTTTTGTAGTTTAATCCAACCGTGAATAGTTCCTTTGTTCTTTTGCAGAATACAGCTGGATTTATTTAAGGAAAGCATCCACGGTTTGTGCCCTGGTCTTAAATTGAGCTATTTCCGGTTTCCTTCCTCAAATTCCTCTCTTCTATCATAGTTCTTATCCTTGCCACATCAGACCACTTCCCAGCATTGGCATAGATATTAGACAACAGAAATGATAGCCAGGATCACTGGGGTTTTGTTCAAATATTCTTTCGCAACTAGCTCAGCAATGTCCATTCTGTTATGCACTCTACACGCTGCCAAGAGGCATCCAAGAACATCAACTTCTGGCTCTTCTTGCAAATTTGAAATGAAACTCAAGCATCATCAAGCTTCCCAGATCTGCTGTAAAGGTCGACAACACATGAGTAGTGCTCCTTATCTGGGGAAATATTATAGTCATGTATCATGGAGTCATAGAAGAACAAGCCCTTGTCAATAAGGCCTGCATGGCTACAACAAGATAAAAGAGCCACAAAAGTCACCTTATCTGGAGCAATTCCATCTATCTTCATTATATCAAAAAACATTAGTACTTGATCTTCATGACCATGCTTTCCAAGAGAAGAAATCAGTGTGTTATATGTAGCAGTATCTCGTTCTGTCATCAGTTGAAAAATCTCTTTGGCCTTTTCTAGCCAACCACACTTGCAATACATATCTATAAGTGCATTACTAACTGAGCAGACTGAACCAATACAATACCTAATTACATAACCATGTATCTCCTTACCCTGGATGAACTGGGAATGTTCATTGCATACTGGAAGAGCTGAAACAACAGTCACATGATCAGGTCTAAATCCCACATTCTGCAGCTCAATGCACACAATGCAGAATCTGTATCCCCATTCATGGCGTATGCAGCAACCACTGCATTCCATATGACTAAATCTCTCTTTGGCATGAGCTCAAATACAATTGCTGCCTCCTTTATGAATCCTTGTTTACTATAGAAGTCTATAAATGCGCTCCCTAGAAACTCACTCTGCTCAAGTCCATTTCTTAAGGAGAACAACAAATTTCTTTTCCATGCCCGAATAACCTCAGCTCGGAAAGACTAGGAAGAACACTTGCCAGGGTAGTAGAATTTGGTTTTAGCTCTGAAGCAACTATTTCAGTAAACAATTTGACACTCACATGTTACATTCTATTATGCAAATACCCCGCAATTAGGGTACTCCAAGAGACAACATCCTCGAAATCGATAGAACATAACAAATAAGCAGCCATCTCCACACAAACAGCACGGGCGGACAGGAGGCGCGGGGAGACAGCGCGCGCGGGGGACGGCGGTGATCGGCGCGGGCGGACGGGAGGCGTGGGGAACGGCGCGCGCGGGGGGACGGTGGTGATCGGCGCGGGCGGACGGCAGGCGCGGGGAGCCGATCGTGAGGAGAAGAAGTTCAGACGGCGGGGGTTGGAAAAAAAAATTTCAGACCGGTAGGGGGTTTTGCGCGAAAAGGCATAAGTGAGTTGGTGTTTCCACCCTCAAGAATCTAGGCCGTACGGAGCAGATCGGATGGCTGTGGAGAAGTGTGTGTAATTACACCCTATGTCGTATCTCACAGCGTAGGGAGTATCTCGCGTAACGGAGAGTATGTACGTGTAGTATACGAGTATTTAAGACCATCTAGGTGGTATGAACAATTTTTCAGAGGTGATATGTATATTTTTTTAGACATACTCCTTTTTATGTGTGTATATGAAGGTATTTACAAAATATGCTAAAAACTATGGTCTTCCTTGCAATTTTTTCGTGTGGTTCACATTGGAGTATTTTATAATTAGTATACGAGTATACCTAAAGTGATAAAGGAGTATTTTAAGTTCGTTTAGGTGGTATATTAGAGGTGGGTGTAATTACACCCGGGTGTAAAAGATATTTTTCCTATATATATATATATATATATATATATATATATATATATATATATATATATATATATATATATATATATATATATATATATATATATATATATATATATATACACACATATATATATATATTAATATTACATAAATATAGCATCACTTAAAAAATTACAAAAATAATCCTCTATCGCCAATTCAAATGGCAACAGAGGTTTTGTTGCCATTTCAATCTGGTAATGGCAACAGAAGCTCTGTTATCGAATCAATGCATGACGGAGTGCCATGTCGGTGCCACGGGGTCTGTCGCTATTTCAATTGGCTATAAAAAGATCAATCATCAATTGAAATGGCGACAGAAGCCCCACACCCTCTATCGCCATTTGGACTTCCCCACACCCTCTGTCATCATATGAACTATGTCCATCAATGTCGTTTCTACTCAGCAAAGCCCACGTATATCTTAGATGTAGTTCATATTGATGATTCATGCATATTGCTATTTGTACCGTATGAGTAGTGCAATTTAAAATGCCACAAGGTGTCATATTCGTGTGCAAAGTTTACTGAAATTTGACAATACACAACACTTTTATGAGTAAAAAGACAACACGTACCAGCTTTTCTCAGTAAATTGACTGCACGCGCCAACTTTTCTTAGTGAGTTGACACGCTAACTTTTCTCAGTGAGTTGACACCACACATCAGCTTTTCTCAGTGAATAGACAACACGCTCTAAGATCAAGGAGGCCAACTAAAGGGGTGAGTAGATTCTTTTAAAATTCCTTTGGCTAAAACATAGTTTATATATGGAAGCGTAAATCAAATCAGTTTTGTAAACAACAAAGTGGAGCATAGAGGGAGAAAGTGGCAAACAACAAAGAGAAAGGATGCAAAAAAAAAACCTTTGTTTTTGGCCTTCGAAAACACTAAACAAATGGTCATACGTAACGGAGACAGGAGCATAATCTCTGGTGGAATATTTTTTGCCTTTCCCTGTGTTAGATTTGCGGTGGTCCTTACGTGGAGGTGCTCTTTGATCAAATAAAAATATTAAAAACTATATGAGATCCTTTTGATTGACGCATATCTTCTACTTTTTCAAGGAGTCCTACACAATATTAAAAACTATATGAGATACATACTTATGTTGTGTTAATTTGAAAGCTTAATTATAAACTACTGAACCAACATGGAATCAAAGTATCAAAAAGGGCTAGCGTAGTGTGTTCCCACAGCCTGCTGTAAAAAATTGAACTGGATATCCTACAACAGTCAAACATGTCATCCATGTAACGGCAGACAGGGACAAGCTGCCACAATTTGTCAGGTTAAGCTTTTGGAATCATTCAATAGTGAAGAAAACTATAGATGTCAATGTATATGATGAAATATTTTTTCCTACCCTAAAGTCCACTTCTTATTCAGAGTGTACTAGTTCAACCATGCCATTCTTTTTTCATTTTACAGTTGTATATGGAATGACATATAATTTGCCAGATGTTTTGGAGGAGAAACAGTGAGTTCTATGCTGTGAACCTACTTTCTTGTGAAGGGAAATGATCAAGTGAATGGCACCAAAAGGAGATGTGCAAATGACTTTACTCGGCTGCTCGTTAGAGCTAAGCAGAACCCAGCCAGAAATAGGAACTCTAATGAGTGTTCAATACCTCAAATCAACATAAAAGGTGACTTGGCTGCTCGTCAAAGCCGTGAAAAGTGAAACTAAATTGCTTTATGAAAGATCATCATATCACACCAGTTATCAGTACTCCAGTAAACTAGTAACTGATGCTATGAATATTTCAATTTACTTCGGTAATCGATTAGTAGGCACCATTAAAAAAACTCACATTTTACTCTTGTTTTTTTTCCTAAGAAAAATTAGAAACGCTTAGTAGTAACTGATGGCTGGTTGGCAATGGTAACTTCGCAAATTTATTGGCCACCTACACATCACATTTCCTGTACTATACATGTTGGTAGCTTCTTCCAGAACCCCTATCCCGCATCAAAACTGAAAAGGCTACTCTCTCTCTCTCTCTCTCTCTCTCTCTCTCTCTGTATCTCTCTCTCTCTCGAATGAATCTAGACATGGCCCAGTTCTTTGATTTTGATTTGCAAGAAAGTACAAGGTTTCAAGTCGGTGTGCCCGTGTGTGTGTCCGTCAATGGCACAGAATCCTCTACTGAGAGAGAGAGAGAGAGAGAGAGAATGCACAGAATCTCCCGTTGAAAACAAAACAGCTTTTAAGGGGTACTCGCTGTCTTATCTTTGTATTAAGTACACTCCTGCAACAAAAAATATTGAGGGAATCAGAATTAGCAAGGGCATCTTGATGACATTTACCTACTTGAGCCTTGGTGAATTATTTGACAATTTCCCTCTTTAGATTGAACTATAGAAGCTAAGACCATGCGTACTATTTGTTTTGACCTTAAGTTTGTCGTAGGAGTTTGTTTAACAGATTAGGCTGTTCCATCCAGACGAACTTGCTAGTCAAAACAATTTTCACTTTGTAAATAGTGACTTGAATTAACAACAAAACAACCACAAATAATGAAGTGCTAAAGCGACATCCAAGTTGCCAACAGAAACAACACAAGGATATATGGATGCCAGAGCTACTCCAGGAAGAGCACAGGAACCTAGAAGCATGGGAGAAAGCCAGGAATCCCTCCCAAACGTTGAAACAATGCGATGGAAACAAGTCAAGAAAAGAAGTGTTTGGCAACTTGGGAAAGGCAGAGCAGCTACTTGTTCTGCTTGCTGGAGAGGACAGAGAGCCTAACTTTGTTGCCTACTCACTCAAAACACCCTACCAAAACTGATGTGATTCAAATTCCTTAGTTAACAGGAGGTGCCTCGTCTTTATTCCAAAAGCATATAAATAGCTTACGTCAACATATTCTTCTTTTGAGCACATGTACAGCTACATTGTTTTTAGCTTATAATTTATGATTTCTCTCGAATACACAAATAAAATGGTTTTTCTGTTGCCGTTTTGAAACGATTTATCAACGTTCAATCCATACATATAAGTGCTCACGCTAGACAAAAACATTACGCTAGGTTAGGTAGTGATCAGAAAGACGTAGCAACTAGCAAAGAGAAGGTACTGCGTTGTTTTTGGCTCACCCTGATATTTCTTTCTTATTCCTTGTGGATAACTGTATATGTACTATCGTCTAGGCCTAATGGTGCAAAAAGGCTGAAGGAGAGCTAGTGAAGAAATTAAGGCATAAAAAATTATTGCATTTCCAAGTATATAATAAAATGTAGCCAGTGTGGTTGTTTATGGGCCTCTTCTTTTTAGTTTCTAAAATATACTTTTCGATATTTCTATAATACTAGCTTTCAAACGAAGTGTCTTTTCAAGATAGAGTCTATAAGTTGATTATAGTACACACAATAGTAACTTCATTTATATCGACGTATGGGAGTTTTTGTTATTCTGTACTCTCTTTTACAAATAGCTCAAAAACCATAAACCAAAACTAAAAAAAGAACTTCCCTATAATTGGTATCGATTCCTTATGTTAACGTTACTTGATGACGAAAATTATCTGTTTGGTCTTATATACGTTGAATTAATTTGAACACCTCATAGGAAACATGGTAGGACAGTCCACATGAAACGTCCAATATTACATTCCGGCATCGTTTCAACTTTCAACCATACAATCTCCTCACAAGAAACATTGACTCGTTCAATACTCCATTCAGCATGATCTCAACCATCCAACTGAAACAAGAAACATGACACGACTCCTCGTAAGAAACACCCATTTTTTAACCTTCTGCATCCAGGCATGATCTCAACCATTTGGAGTGGCTGAGAAATAAAACCGGCCGAACAGATGTCGCAAAAACATGTGAAGAACATCTTTTGCAAAGGTGGGGATCCCCTGCGCTTTATGTTGCCCTGTTTCAGTTCATGTTTTTTTTAGCTTCGACTTATGATTTTTGCTATAGCTTAAAGCTTTTGAGCTACTCGTAAGAGAGAATATGGATTAACATAAACTCACGTGCAGTTTTAACGATATAAGGGCATGTATAATGGTATAGACAGTTATTGTGTATAACATCCATCCATGTCACCTATAGATAGGTTGTCTTTTGCTTGTCTTTATGCATTGTGCATTCTTTTAATGCTCTTTCATTGTTTCTTGTACAATAACCGGCTACTAGTTAGTAGATAATTGATTTCTCTCTTTACTCTCTTTTATCCACATCAGCAAAAATTCTATGTGGCAAAGACTACAGACAGCTGATGTAAGCCCATTATACATGGCCAAAATAAAGTTAATAGTATACTACAATCAACTCGTAAAATAACATCTTAAAAGTCACTCCGTTTGAAAGATAATTACTATAGAAAAAGTAAAAAATGTAGCTTTTAAAAACTAAAAAAAGACGCCCTCAGTTTTATGTGGTGCTCCACTACTACAAAAAATCATATATTAGACGTCACATCACAAACGGTTCCCCAAAACTGTCTGTATTAAATACAATCATAGATGACTTTAGTTTAGAGACCGTCTATGTTGCTGCCAACCCTAAAAACTGTCTGTGAAGAGGAAATATCATAGACAGTTCATGGTTAGAACCATCTGTGATAATTCTAAATATCACAGATAGTTTTTTATTTAAACCATCTGTGATACTTTATAGATGGTTTGTATTAAAAATCGACTATGATAATTAAGTTATCATTGACAGTTTGTACAAAAAAACCGTCTGTGATAATTCCACTATATTAATAGCGCGTAGACCCGTCGACGCTCTGTCTTAAATTTCAGATTTACGATGCTACTTTGAGCTAGAGGCAGGGCTTTGAGGTGATTTGGTGAAACAAGACTATTTGGCAAGAGTAATTATAGATCCACTAAGTTTTTGACTATCTATGATTAGTAATTTGTTCCTAATTGTATTATAATTTACATTTATAGCTTTTGGTGAAAGAAGAATTGAAGATGGTTGATCTAGCTAGCTTGATATAGAGAGCAGATTATTTCACATCTAGCATGGTTTATGATTTAGTTAATTCATAGTCTATTTCTACTTAATTCAATTTAATTAATTATTGCTACATATAGCTACTTAATTTAGATCGTATATATATAGTATAGTAATTAATTTATTGAATATGTTATACTAAATTGTTATATATGTAACGTAAGACCGAAACTGGATGTACATTAGGAACCGTGTGAGCGAAGAGTATATTAATGGTGTTTCTGTTTTTACAAGAGTTGTCGAGGAGCATATGTTGAATAAATGGTGGAATATATATATTGTCCACACATTGACTGCGAGAATCTAAAGATGTTTAAGAGCCGAGTGCAGATTGAAGCGCACTTGATTCGAAAGGGTTCAAAAAATGGTATACATGTTAGACCAGTCATAGTGAAGAGCAGATTACACAAGAAGGTAGTAATAATAAAATCGCCGATAAAGTGAATGATATACCGCCAGATGATCATGTCAATTGTGGTTCTGATTCAGATAGGCTGAATGATGATAATCTGGATCAGATGCTTCGTGATGCGAAAGGTGACTATGACAAGAAAGAGTATGTTAAATTCTAGGGCTTGATAGAGGACCCAGAGAAACCTTTGTTCACATGATGGAAGTTAAAGTACACGAGGCTGGCAGCCGTATTTGAACTACTGAAATTAAATACAAGCAACGATTGGTCCATCATGAGTTGCATAAAACCACCTACAAAAGCCAAGAAGATTTTTTTGTCCATTGAGAATGGAAGTAGAAAGAATACATGCATGTCTGAACAACTGTTAAGTCTACCGTAAAGAGTATGCAAGCATGCATATATGTCTGGTGTGCAATGCATCCCGATACAAGCATAAGAATCAATCAGATGACGGCGAGAGAATAGAGGTGAAGAGAGGACCTCTTGCTAAGGTATCATGGTATCTCCTGTAATTCCCCATTTAAAGTGGTTTTTTGCGAACCCAAAGGAGACAAAATTGCTGCGTTTGCACTTAGAAGAGCGTAAGAAGGATGGAATGGTAAAACACCTTACTGATTCCACTCAGTGGAGAAATATCGATAAGAGGTTTGTAGACTTCAGTGTAGAACCAAAGAATATAAGGTTCGGATTGAGTACAGATGGAATAAATCATTTCGGTAACATGAACAATCGACATAGCACTTGGCCCGTGACTCTCTAGATCTAAAATCTTGCCCATTGGTTATGTATAAAGCAGAAGTATATTTTACTGTCAATACTTATCCAAGTGCCGAAGCAACCTGGGAATGATATTGATGTGTACCTAGCACCATTGGTGGAAGATCTAAAAATAATGTGGATCGAAGGGTACAGGTATGGGATGTATAAAAATGAGAGAGCTTCACTTTACGCTCCTTGTTATTCTGCCCCACAAATGATTATTCTGCCCTTGTTATCAAGGAGGATGCATCCTTCATCGAGAATTACATTACGAAGGTATTAGAGGGCTGCCGCAACAAGGAATTCATATTTATGCCCTACAACCAGGGGTAATTATTACACTAGTGGCTATACTTGTTGATTTGTATTTTATAAGCAACATGAACTTAGATTTAATGACCGTAACATACCTGTATAGGTTCCACTGGATTCTAATTGTAAATATAACAAAATGGAATAGGGTAATATACCTTGATTTCTTAAAGAGAAATAAAACCGACTACAGAGTTGTCTAACAAGTAATCGACAGATAAACATATTTCCTCTATAGATAATTCTATTGTAGTCTTTCCTTCCTTCCCAATGACTAAGGCTAACCTTTTAGAATTACGTAGGTCGTTTGCCACGTATGTTGCAAAGGTACAGAAATCAAAGGGAGGGATCGATGCCCTACGACACATTCTAGATTTCCCGGTATTCGCCGGTATATATTAATCCTATATAACACTTCGTAGTAATGCCTCTTGAACTAAAAAATTCTATTTTTACAGTGCTACTAGCAGCTGCCGGGCAACAACACCTGTGGATTCTATGTTTGCCACAAAATACAACTACTCGTCGGTTTCACAAAGAATAATCCTGAGGTTTGCTAATCTTGCGATAATTATTTCATACTTATCAATTTATATATGTATACATGACATTAATCTTTGTACTGACAGGTTCCATCTATCGTTACAACTCTATTGGAACAGGCTGATCTTAAACATATTCAAGAACAATGTGTATACTTCTTGATGTTTAAAGTCATAAAAAAGGTGGAGCGTTCCACAATGTAGAATGAATTTCACTAAGATTTAGTTTAATTGTTCATATGTGTATTTGTTCATGAATGGATAACTATTTATTTCATTTCTGTTAATTGATTTGTAAAATGAATGAATACGAATTGTATGTATATATGTTGTGTTGAAGATGCTTGTTTTAGAGGGCATGGTTAGCATTTCCTCAGTTTAACCAACAAACAGAAATAGATTTAGGAACATAAAAGAATATCACAGACGGTTATTAATTCGTAACTGTCTATGATAGTAGACTATCACAAACTGTTTTTACTAAAAAATCATTTGTGATATATGGTTTATCACAGACGGTTTCAACTATAAACCGCCTATGATATATTAATATCATAGCCAATTTCAAATACAAATCGTCTATGATATATTAATATCATAGATGATTTCAAATACAAACCGTCTGTGATGATAGTAGATTATCATAGGTGGTTTTTACTAAAAACAGTCTGTGATAGACTGTTTCACAGACGGTTCGAAAGCCGTATATGATAGCCTCATATTATTACTGACCAATAAACTCAGACAGCTTACAAAACCGTCTGTAATGAATTTTTTAAACCGTCTATGATGACTTTTTGTGTAATAGTGTGTGCTACCAAGCGCACAATGCTGCACACAGCAGCAGCATCCCTCTGTACAGCAAGAGTAACAAATGGCAGGAAGCGGCGTGGCTCAGGTGGATTGAGAGCCACGTAGCTACAGTAAACATGATTTTTCAGTAAACATGATTTTTTTTCTAATTTGAACTATCAGATGCAAAATAAATAGCTCAAATTACATAATTTAGATGGGTTCTTTTCGGCTATGACTGGTGATTTATAGCTATTGTTGATGTTTTTTACTATAACATAAGTACTTATGCGAATAAACTGAATATCAATAAATTAATTTAAAAAACTGTCCCGATAGACTACTTTAAGAAAAGATAAAAATCTATCGTACTTATTTATTCAGAGAAGTTATATTCTTAAATCGGATTGAACGGAATCACGGAGGCGGGAAGTCTTACGGTATCATAGCTAAGTTCCTTTTTGCACCGCACTGCTACAGTTCTTTGTTCGGATCTCAACTTTGCCTATTGATCCGATGGCTAGCACTCAAAGTCACGGTTCGCGAAAATCAGACGATCCGGATCCGGCTGAGGCTGCTGTGCTGGGCGGTTGCTGACTCTGACAGTCCAGCCCTTGCTCTTCCTGCTTCTCTTCTTGTGGTTGCTGCTCTTTTCCCATTAACACTGCACTAAACCCTCCCAAAACCTCTCCCTGATGCGGCCAAGAACAGAAGATTATATTTTTTTGGGTCGTTTTGATCACCATTACCTTGGCGGAATCCGGAAGATGTCGCGAGGAGCTCGGGCGTTTTGGTGGTCTTGATATCAATCAATCACTCTGGGGAGTGAGCGAGCGGATTTCTTCTTGATTTTTTTTTATCAGCCTGGAGTTTTGGTGAAGTGAATATTTTCTTGCTAAATCCGTTGGAGTGATCCCGTCAAGATTCAAGAACCAACCTTTGCGCTTCCGTCAGATTTTTTTCATACTTTCCACCTCAAGTTTGATCCTTGATCCGATTTGAGCCAAGAAGAAGGCCCAAAGGCGCCGCCTTTCTTGCGCAAATCGATTTTGTGATCCCCGAAACCCCAAAATATTTCGATCCATTTCATCGTTGGATTGTTCTTGCAAAGGATAGTTCTTGATTGATTCGCTTGTGTGGGTGGTGGTGGGAGAGGAAGGGGAGGGGAGAGGTTCCCTCTGATGAGCAGCAGCATCGCCTTCTGTCAATGACTGAGCGTTGCCTCCGATGCTGTCGGGGTGCTTGGTGTCCAGTCTCGCGGCGAGGTTCGCCTTCTTCCCGCCGGACCCGGCGACGTACGCCGTACGGAAGGACGAGGCCACGGGCCGCCTCGTGGCCTCCGGCGTCCCACGGGACAACACCATGGACGTGCTGCTGGTCGACACCAGGAGGGGGAACAAGGTGGTGGCCTTCTACCTGAGGAGCCCCTGCGCCCGCGTCACCGTGCTCTACTCGCACGGCAACGCCGCCGACCTCGGCCAGCTCTACGATCTCTTTGTGCAGCTCAAGGTCAATCTCAAGGTCAATCTGATGGGGTTAGTGGTGCATTATGCTTGCTAGTCATCTCTAGGATCTTGCATCTTTATTTGTTCCATTTATTCTGTTCTTCGATCAAATCCTATATCTGCTCGTTTAAGTGTTTAGTAAAGTGTAGTGTAAATGTAACGCATTTCTTGTTAGGATGCTGTACCAGATATGTTTTTTCCTTTCCATTTTCTGAATTTTGGGGAGCTGCAGGAACTGTGCTTGTTGGCTATCGGAGAATAAACTCTATTTAGGTTGGTGAAATTTGTGAGCAAGAATGGAAAAATACTAGTGCATGTGTGTGGTTTCATTTAGCTTGTAGTGAGCGGAAGCAGCAACGTTGCAGTTAATGGAGTGACGGGGATGTGGAGGGGAACTTTTTTTGCTTTTTTTTCTCGGGAAAATTGAATATATAGGAGCAAGTTGAGATGGCTTTAGTAAAATAGGACTAAGTTATTTGCACTTGTAAATATAGGACTGAGTTGAGCACCCTTTTGAAAATATGGTATTTTTCCCATTTTAATTTCATTTTCATTTTCAGCCCTTTTCTCTCTGAAATGACCATTTTACCCTCCTCCTCTCCCTCGCTGGCTCGCTCCTCGCCAGCCGCCGCCTCGCTCCCCCGCTCCGCTCAGCCTCCCCCGCGCCGCCCGCAGCGCTCGAGCGGGCGCGCGCGCGGAGGCGCGGGAGCGATGGCGCGGCGAGGAGCGAGCGAGCGAGGAGAGGGAGGAGGGCAAAATGGTCATTTCACAGAGAAAAAAAAAAAATGAAAATGAAATTAAAATGGGAAAAATACCATATTTTCAAAGGGGTGCTCAACCCAGTCCTATATTTACAAGTGCAAATAACTTAGTCCTATTTTACTAAAACCATCTCAACTTGGTCCTATATATTCAATTTTCCCTTTTTTTCTCCTAAGATTTTGGATAACTGGGGAATTTTAAGGCTTAATAACGAATCATCTGTTAGAGTAGGCTTATCTTTTATGTCTTTAGTTCTATGTGTAGAGTTATCTTTGCATATAGTTCCGCATACTCTCTAAATATATTGACCATTGGGTCTCATGAATATACACACAATATTTATAATATGGTATCAGAGCTAGAGCACTAACTTAGCTGCTTCTGCTGTCCCACCACCGCCGTCGCTGCTATCGTCGTTGGCCGCCGGCCACCGCCACCCAGCTGAGGCCACCGGCCACCACAAGGCCACTGCCGCCCAGCTGAGGTTGCCGTCGCCTGAATTAGGTCGCCGCTGACCTCCCTAGGGCACTGCCACTCAAATATGGCTGTCTCCACCGTACTACTGCACTAATCTGCTAACGCCGATCGCTGCTATCTCTAGCCGTCGCCCACCAAGGGCTACCAGATTGGTCACCTCCATCGAGCTCCAGCTGATCGCGTCGCCCCTGTCGGGGACGCCGCTGCTTGGATCAGGCCGTCTCTGCCTCTGTTGCGCCGGCACCAGCCGCCACCATTGGTTGCCCCTTCATCCACCAAGGCCAATGCCTTAGATAGAAACTGTATCGGTTTCTTATAGAAACTATATCGGTTTCTATAAAAGCAGCTTTCGATTTCCAAAACAAAAATAAATAAAAAAACTTCTTCGCGTTGATCTAACCGCCACGCCGTCCAGCGCCGCCTATTAGACTTTGTTGCCTTGGTCGCTATGCCATCCAGTGCCACCTACCAATGGCTTCCGTCGATTCCATTCTCGGGAATAAAGCTCCATAGGACGACCTACAGGTTGTGGTTCCCTCATGGAGATCACGCTCGATAGTCTTTGCCTTTGGGGATATGTTATTGGTGCACAACCTTGTCCGCTATCGCTGATTTAGCCTCCTCCGAGGCAGCCTACTTCTACACCTCCTGCAGAAGATGAGGATGCCAAGAAAGAGGCAGAGTCTGCTGCTACTGTTGCTGACGCTGCTAATGAGGCCTTTCAGTATGCCATTGACATTTTCAAGTGCTGGTGTGCTGATGAGGCCCGTGTTTGAGCCATCCTGGTGGTTAGCATTGACGACTCCATCCAGCCAGACATTGTTAGTTTGCGTTCCACTCGTCCGATCTGCGTTTCTCTGGTGTTCACTACTCCAGACGCCCTCGTCTTTCACTAGCCTCCTCTCCCAGTATCTTGCCGACACCTTCATTTGGTCCTCCTAATGATGCTCCTTGTTACACCCTTCGTGACAGGACATCCCTTCGGCCTCCTGATCGTCTTGGTTTTGCTCCGATAGTTCATGCTCTATCTGTCACTAAGCCTAATTCTTATCGTGAGGCAACTTCTCATTCTAAGTGGCAGCTCACTATGGCAGAGGAGCTTGATGCTCTTCGGCGTACAGAGACTTGGGATATTGTATCTGTTAGAATAGGATAGGAATTTTTTGTTTTCTTATATGCCTTTGTTTTCTTATTTGTGTATGGCATATTCCCTTATAATATTCCCTTGCACTCCCTATATTTTGCCTTTTGGGCCTCATGAAAATATATACAATATGCATAATATGGTATCAGAGCTAGGGCACTAACCTAGCTCTTTTGGTTGCCATCCCCGCCGTTGCTTCGTGCAGACTGCTGCCGCCCAAGGTCGCTGCTCAGGTCGTCAGGCTGTCATCCCACTTGTTGCTAGATCTGATTGCCATCAAGCCGCCATCTTTTGATCGCTGATTGGCCGCCCTCGACATCGTCCATGGGTCTTCATCGCATCGGGCCTCTGCATCGGCGCGTCCATGTGTGTGTCATCGGGAGCGCCCGGTCGTCACTAACCTCAGCGCCTGGCTGCCTGGTCGTCACCGGCCGCTGCCTCGTCCGACTGCCTCCGCGTCGCTGCTTCATCAATCGTCGTCGACCACCGCCTCCGGATCTCAGCACCCGGGCACCGTCAGTTGTCGCCTCACCCGACCACCTTCGCGTCTGCCTTCTTTTTTGTATATAAATTGATACGGTTCGTATTGGTTTCTATTTAAACAATCTTTAGTTAAAAAACATTTGTATTTTCTCTCCAAACTCAGTGTGTGATCCACCATAAGTTTGAGGGGGTGTTAGAATAGGATAGGAATTTTTTGTTTCCTTATATGCCTTTGTTTCCTCATTTGTGTATGGCATATTCTCTTGTAATATCCCTTGTACTCCCTATATATATTGCTCTTTGGACCTCATAAATATATACACAATATTTATAAAAGTACCGAGACTTGTGCATGCTCGTCCTATCACGTGCAGGTGAGTGTACAAGATTAAGACCTGATCTGATGGTACTAATGGTACTATTGAGAGCTACAAGGCTCGTCTTGTGGCTCACGGCCTCCAACAGGAGTACGGTCGTGACTACAATGAGACTTTTGCCCATATGACCACTATTCGCACCCTTATTGCGGTTGCTTTTGTTCACTGGTGGTTGATCTCTCATCTGGATGTTAAGGATGTTTTCTTAATGGTGTTTTGTATGAGGAGGTCTACATGCTGCCACCACCTGGGTATTCTGTTCCAGATGGACACGTCTGTCGTCTCTGTCGTGCCCTTTATAGCCTCAAATAGGTTCCTCGTACTTGGTTTGCACGTTTTACTTCAGCGATTACCACTGTTGATTTCACTGTCAATTCCCACGATCTTGCTCTTTTTGGTCATGTCTCACCTCGGGGTAGGGCACTGCTTCTTCTGTATGTGGATGATATGCTCATTACTAGTGATGATTCCTTATTCATCACGTATGTGAAGAAACATCTCAGTGAGCATTTTCTAATGAATGATCTTGGTTCTCTTACGTACTTCCTTGAGATTGAGGTCACTTCCACGCCTGAAGGCTATTACCTCTCCCAGCAGAAGTATGTCTAAGATCTTCTTGATCGTTTTGGTCTGACCGACACTCACACTGCTGAGACTCCCATAGTCCCATGGGGCTATCCCTTAAGCTTCGTACCACTGATGGTGATCTTCTCGAGGATCCTACTCGTTATCGTCATCTTGTTGGAAGTTTGGTATATCTTATGAGCACTCTGTTGAATGCTATTCATGGCAGTGGTCCCAAACCATTGAATGCAAGGCAGCAACGAGGCGTTTCTTCAATGCAGAATGCAAGCAATGAAGCGTTTCAACTATGTGAATGCGTGAGTTTTTGCATGAGAATGTAAAAGGTCATGGGATGGCATGATCTTTACGCTTCCATGTGTTCTATAAATAGCAATAGCTAGAAACATTGTAGTAAGCAAGTAATAGTTTTGCTTCAAAGAATAGAACTAGAAAATTGCCCCAAGTTCTTTGTTCTTGAGCTCTCTTTCCCTGGTTTTGTTCTTTCCTGCTACCATTTGCCAACATTTGGTATCAGAGCTCGCCAGGTTCAATCCAATGTCGATCATTGCTACGGGAGACACATCGCGAGCACAGCAGGTGGTGGTACGTTCCAGTACCCATAGCTAACACACACGAATTACACCAGTTGGGTGATTCGTGTTCAGGCCATGATGGAGGATCAAGGCGTTTGGGAGGCTGTCGAGCCGACAGGTGATGCAGAAGTCGACGCCTGGCTTGACAAGAAGGCGAGGTCGCACCTCCTTCAAGTGCTTCCTGAAGACCTCCTCATGCAAGTGGCAAAGAAGACGACAGCTAAGCAGGTGTGGGACTGCCTCAAGACGAGGTTCGTTGGCGCGGATCGAGTGAAGGACGCGCGGCTGCAGACGTTGAAAAATGAGTTCGACGTCATGCACATGAACGACGGTGAGTCCCTCGACCAGTATGCTGGTCGGCTCACCACCATGTCTGTCAGGTACTCAAGTCTCGGCGGGACGTTGAGCGATGCCATACTTGTGAAGAAGCTGTTCGACACGGTGCCAGAACGGTTTATCAGTGTGATAGCCGGGATCGAGCAGTCCTTTGATCTCAACACATTGGCATTCGAGGAGGCCGTGGAACGGCTCAAGACTTTTGAAGAGCGCACGCGCAAAAAGGGCACTAGTTTCGGCGGGAACGCCGACGGGCAGGTGCTCCTCACTCAGGCTGAGTGGGAGGCGCGGTTTAAGAAGAACAATGGGGATTCATTGTCAAGCCAGAAGAACAAGGCTCCCGCAGATGGCGGGAACCGCGGCCAGGCTGATCATGGTCGCGGCAGAGGTCATGGCAAAGGTGGTCGAGGCGGACCATGCAAAGATGGAGCAAGTGGTTCTGGCGGCGGTGGCCGTGACAAGAGTCACATTCGTTGCTATAATTGTGACGAGATGGGGCACTGCTCGACACAGTGTCGAGCTCTGAAGAAGGAGGAAGCACACCTCGCGCGCATCGACGACGTTGAACCGGCGCTACTACTGGCGGTCTCAAAAGAGATATCGTTGGTCGAGCAAGACCAACAAGATGTCGTCATGTTGATTGAAGAGAAAGTGTGGCCAGAACTGCACACTGCCGAGTACGTTAAAGCACCAATCGATGTCTGGTTCCTTGACAATGGTGCCAGCAACCACATGACTGGTGACAAGGAGAAATTCCGCGAGCTGGATGAAGGAGTCACTGGGAGGGTGAGATTCGGTGACGGCTCGTCGGTGCAGATCAAGGGTAAGGGCTCAATTCTCTTCGCGTGCAAAAATGGTGATCAATGGCTGCTCCAGGAGGTGTACTACATCCCCAGACTTCGCAGCAATATGGTGAGTCTTGGTCACCTCACTGAGACTGGTCACCGAGTTCTCATGGATGAGGACGTACTCGAGGTGTCCGTCAAAAATCCTCTGCGTTTGATCATGAAGGTGAGACGAACTTAGAATCGTCTCTATCGCATCGAGCTACAGTTGGCGAGGCCAGTTTGTCTGTTGACAAGCCTCGATGACCCAACATGGTTGTGGCATGCTCGCCTCGGCCATGTCAACTTCCAAGCCTTGAAGATGCTCGCCAACAAGGGAATGGCGGCAGGTGTGCCGCCGATTACACATCCCGACCAGCTGTGTCGGACGTGTCTGGTGGCAAAGTAGACAAGACTGCCGTTCTCGGCGGCAGCCAACTACCGAGCGGAGGAGCCACTCGAACTCCTGCACATCGATTTGTGTGGACCGATCACGCCATCAACACCAGCTGGTAATCGTTACTTTATGCTAATTGTTGATGACTACTCCTGGTGGATGTGGCTGCATGTGATTGGGACTAAGGACCAGGCGTGCTCGGCGTTCATGAAGACCAAAATGTTGGCCGAGAACGCGAGTGGTCGCCGTGTGAAGGTTCTTCGGTCCGACCGCGATGGTGAGTTCCTGTCGGCTGAGCTCGCAAAGGTGTGTGAGCAGGCAGGAATTGAACGTCACTTCACCGCACCATATTCACCGCAGCAGAATGGTGTGGTGGAAAGGCGCAACAGGATGGTGATGGCTATGGCGCGCTCACTTCTCAAGAGCATGAGCGTGCCGGCAGATTTTGGGGGGAGGCGGTGCGTCATGCCGTCTATCTCCTCAACTGGCTCCCAACCAAAGCGATGGGTGATCGCACTCCTTTCGAGGCATGGTTGGGAAAGAAGCCGCACCTGGCACACATCCGTGTGTTCGGCTGCACAGCGCACGCCAAGGTGACCACGCCACACCTCAAGAAGCTCGACGACCGCAGTCAGTCGCTCGTATACTTGGGCGTCGAGGAAGGTTGCAAAGCTCACCGTCTGCTGGACCCATATCGCAGCAAGATCCATGTAAGCCGTGATGTTATATTTGAAGAAAATGTGGAGTGGAAGTGGTCAGAAGATGCAGGAGATGATCGGTCTCCCGACTTCGTGGTCAGAGAGGAGGCCAACCCTGAGCAGACAGTAGTCAGCACGACCCCGCTCGTGGGTAGCCTGGCAGGCATACCGGTGCCCATGGCAGTACCCGGACCAACTACCTTAACCACTCCAGTAGTCGGTAGAATGCCGACCACAACAGCTCCAACGGGTGGTTCGGCAAGCTCATCAACAGCACCCACTATCTTGCCAACCACTCCGCAGGCCACGTCGACCACGGCAAGAGGTGCCAACCAAGGCAGGAATTTACCCACACCGTGGTCTGGTGGGCATGTCGGCAGCGATGATGGACCTATTCGGTACATGCACATGGCCGACATCATGGAAAATGCACCACGTATGAAGCTGGAGTATGAAGAAGCTAATGGGAGGCAATGCTTGCAGAGACGGAGGAACTGTCTTGCTACCGCGAGGCTGCTGGTCAGCCAGCATGGGAGGAAGCCATGGCCAAGGAGATTGAGGCCATCGAGAAGAACGCGACGTGGACGCTCACCACGTTGCCAGTCGGACATAAGGCGATCGGGCTCAAGTGGGTGTACAAACTCAAGAAGAACTCGGACGGCGAGGTCATCAAGCATAAGGCCAGGTTGGCTGCAAAAGGTTATGTGCAGCGGCAAGGCATTAATTTTGAAGAAGTTTTTGCACTAGTTGCTCGCCTCGACACTGTACGTGTCATTCTTGCTATTGCGGCCAACCGCGGGTGGCAAGTACATTACCTCGACGTCAAGTCAGCATTCTTGAATGGCGAACTCAAGGAGGAGGTTTATGTGGCCCAGCCAGAGGGGTTCACAGTTAAAGACAAGGAGCACTTAGTGCTCAAGTTGAGCAAAGCGCTCTATGGGCTTCGGCAGGTGCCGCGTGCTTGGAATACGCGGCTTGACAGAAGTCTGAAGCAGCTTGGGTTCAGAAGGTGTGCACAAGAGCAAGCCGTGTACAAAAGGGGCAAGGCCAACACCGGCATCATTGTCGGTATTTATGTGGATGATCTGATCGTGACTGGGGAGGATCTAGAAGCAATTGCAGACTTCAAGCAGCAAATGATGGGTGAGTTCGAGATGAGCGATCTCGGCTTACTCACGTACTACCTCGGCATTGAGGTGGCACAAGGAGATGGTGGCATCTCTATCAAGCAGACTGCATATGCTAAGAAGGTATTGACTCAATTTGGCATGTTTGATTGTAATTCCACCAAGATTCCTATGGAGTCGAGAACCCAGCTACACAAGGATCCAGAAGGGCACCCGGTTGACGCCACTGAGTACTGGCGCGTCATCGGATGTCTACGCTATCTTCTTCACACCAGGCCGGATCTCTCCTACGCAGTTGGCGTGGTGAGTAGATTCATGGAGAAGCCCACGGTGATGCATCACAAGGCTGTGAAGCAGATCCTCTGATATCTCAAAGGTACAATTGAGTTTGGACTGGTGTATGGGAGAGGTGGCGGAGAAGAGGAGATCACCGGCTTCACAGACAGTGATCTGGCCGGTGATATTGATGACCGGAAGAGCACAGGCGGCATGGCATTCTACGTCAATGACTGCCTGGTTACGTGTGTTAAGGAGATAGAGTTATATTAGGATATAGAGTTTGTATTCTATTCCATATATGCCTTATCTCTATATGGCATATCCTCTTGTACTCTCCTATATATATGGCCCTTTGGGTCTCATATCAATACACACAATATTCATAACATGGTATCAGAGCTTAGGTTAAAACCCTAACCTCAGATCTACTTCCGCTGCTGCTGCCCCCGGGAGCAACGATCTCCTCTCCCGGGGGCGGCCACCTCGTTGGGCTGCATGACACGCCACCTCCTCGTCTCTGGCCGCCGTCGTCGGCCATCCACGTCGGCCGCCACTGGCCATCGTCTCTTCTTGGTCGTCGTCGCGCGGATCCTCTTTCTTCCGGCTACCTCCGCTCCAGATCCAAGCTGCCGTCGCCCGTGCTTGCGCGCACCTCTGCACCGGCCGCACCGACAGCGCCGCCTCCCATCGGATCCCATCAGCCCGCACCAGATCCGGACACATCCGGCCTTCTTGCTCCAGATCCGAGCCACCGGCGCCCTCGTCGACTTCTTCGCCACCGGATCCGGGCTCCCCATGCTGAATCCCACCGCCTGGCTCTTCCCGCCGCTGTCGCTGTGGTTCTCTTCCGCCCGGCGCTGCCGCCCTCGTCCGCGCCTACTCCGCCGGATCCGGCGCGCGCCTCGGATTCGATGACGCGCCACGGATCCGCCCGCAGCCGGTCTTGCTGCCCGGATCCAGCCTCCTCTGCGCCAGATCCGCCCGCCTCCAACCAGATCCGGCCTTGGTTGTCTTGGATTCGGCCGCCGGCGACCGTCGCGCCTCAGATCTGGCCGCCGTGCTCGCGCCTCATGTCGCTGTCTCCCGGCTGCCGTAGATGCGCCTTCTTCCGTCGCGAGATGGGAGGGAGTGAGAGGAAGCGGGATGCGGGAGTGAGGAAGGGGGGTGAAGAGAGAGGTAAGGGGTTTTTTGAGGGAGTCGGAGAGAGAGGTGAGGGGTCTTTGAGTGGGATATTTTGTTTTCTAGTGCTGCTGGTAGGATGCTCTAATATGTGTTCTTTTGAGTCGATCTTGAGTCATTTTCTCGTGAGTCTTCCATTGCGTCCATTCAAGTCCGTAGTCTCTAATTTTTAGTTCGTCTAAGTCGTGCGAGTCCACAAATTTATTGTCGGTCATAGAAGTGTAGGAATTTTCTTTTGCATGGCAGCGTGCCGCTCTATTCTCTGAGCCGCGTGCAGATCGTAGAAGTCTTTATGATGCCGCCGCTTCTCTTTAAGCCACCGCCCCGAGTTTCTAAAGCCGCCGCGCTTCTTTTGCACTGCGCCTCCGTTGCGCTTCTTGTGCACTGCGCCGCCGCCATCTCGGGCTTCGATCTGCGCCGTCATGCTTCTATCTATTCCTATTTGGCTTGATTTGTGATTTATTCAAAGGTCATGCATAGCAGCGACATCATCAAGACTCGGACTTCGGATTTTTTTCTTGTTTTAGTGTTAACTCCTTTTTCAAATGCAATGCTATTGCATACGTCTTGCATTTGAGGGGGGTGTTGAGGAGATAGAGTTATATTAGGATATAGAGTTTGTATTCTATTCCATATATACCTTATCTCTATATGGCATATCCTCTTGTACTCTCCTATATATATGGCCCTTTGGGTCTCATCAATACACACAATATTCATAACAACGTGGAACTCGCAGAAGCAGAAGACAGTGGCTCTTTCATCCTGCGAGGCTGAGTTCATGGCGGCGACTGTGGCAGCGTGCCAGGCACTCTGGCTTAGGGCTTTGTTGGCCGAGCTAGTCGGGACAGAACCAAGGTCGGTGAAGTTGTTCGTCAACAACAAGTCCGCGATTGCCCTCATGAAGAATCCGGTCTTTCATGGCCGGAGTAAGCACATCGACACAAGGTATCATTTCATTCGTGAGTGTGTCGAAAGTGGTCAGATCTGCGTCGTGTTCGTCCGCACTGATGAACAACGGGCCGATGCACTGACGAAGGCATTGCCGGTAGCAAGGCTGGCGACTATGCGGCACCTGCTTGGTGTCCGCGAACTTGGACCACGCCAAGACTATGGGGGAGAATGTTGAATGCTATTCATGGCAGTGGTCCCAAACCATTGAATGCAATGCAGCAACGAGGCGTTTCTTCAATGCAGAATGCAAGCAACGAAGCGTTCAACTGTGTGAATGCGTGAGTTTCTGCATGAGAATGTAAAAGGTCATGGGATGGCACGATCTTTAAGCTTCCATGTGTTCTATAAATAGCAGTAGCTAGAAACATTGTAGTAAGCAAGTAATAGTTTTGCTTCAAAGAATAGAACCAGAAAATTGCCCCAAGTTCTTTGTTCTTGAGCTCTCTTTCCCTGGTTTTGCTCTTTCCTGCTGGTGTGCTATCCTGTGCCATTTGCCAACACACTCGTCCTGATATTGTTCATGTTGTTCATATCTTGAGTCAATTCATAGCTCGCCCTACCCACCTTCACTACAGCCACCTTCTTCGTGTTCTTCGCTACTTGCGTGGGAGTATCTCTTGTTGTTTGTTCTTCCCTAGCTCTAACTCACTACACCTTCAGGCGTACTCTGATGCGACATAGACTAGTGATCCTTTCATCGTTCTTTTTCTGCTTACTGTGTTTCTTTTGACTCCTCCCTGATTACCCGGAAGACAAAGAGCAGATTGCAGTTTCTCGTTCAGGTGTTGAGACTAAGTTGAGAGCTATGGCACCAGTGATAGCAAAGGTTACTTGGTCGGGGTATCTGCTTGCAGATTTTAGAGTGCCTATGATGGGGCCTACGACTCTTTTGTCTGACATTATAGATGCTATCAGTATTGACCATGACCCAGTGAAGCATGAGCTCACCAAATATATTGGTGTGAATGCTTCATATATTCGCTCACAGGTGTAGGAGTGAGTGCTTGCTCTACAGTTTGTGCCCTCAAGGTTACTGATAACTTCTTCAGGAAGGCACAAACTAGGATGTAACATTTGTATTTTCTCTCCAATTCAGTATGTGTGATTCACCATGAGTTTGAGGGGGTGTTAGAGTAAGCTTTATCTCTTTTGTATTTAATTCTATGTGTAGGATTGTCTTTGTATATAGTCACTTGTACTCTCTATATATATTACCTATTGGGTCTCATGAATATTCACACAATATTCATAACATCATCGATTTATCATGTTTGGTTCAGTCCCGCGGTTTTTTGTTCCAAATGTGAAGTGTGATATCAGTGGTGGATTTGGTTGATGTGGCAGCATACGAGGTATTTTGTTGTCAATGCCTGTCTAGGTAAAACCTTAGCCTTTTTTAGTACCAATTGTTTAAATTGTTACATATATAATCATCAGTCCAAATTGAGAGTATCTTGAATCCTCAATTACAACTATATCAGTCTTTATTTCAGGAGGTAGTTAATTTTTTTCCCTTCTGTTACCATTTGAATGTCTTCTGGAGGTGCATAAGACATTTTCTGTGCAGAACATGCTGATGTGATTTACTTTGTAATTTTATAACTGCAGATATGACTACTCTGGGTATGGAGCATCTACTGGCAAGGTAAGTAACTTATTACCATGAGTGAAATCTCTTAAATTGTACTATTGGCATACTATAGTATAGTTGAGAGTGGTAAATGGTTGTTACCATTGCTTAAATCATTTCTGGTAAATTTTAGTGGCCTTTCCTGACTAATGCAGACGTGGAATGATGCTATGTGCCTAACTATAGAGTTTGCACTAATTAATCTGAAAGAATCTTTTATCTATATATGCTAGATACCTTGAGAAATGTGGTTCAGTTTCACTTCCAAGAAAATGCTGCGTGTATCTATAACAGAAGAGAGTTTGGCCCACGCCTGATTGGTGCATTTCATGCACAGCATGGCCAATGCATCTTGGAAAATTGTTCCGAGATAGCAATCATCACCATGTTTTTAACTTATTATTAAATCCCTACAACTTTTATTTTCAGCCATGCATGCCGTTATAAACCTTCGGGATAAATAATATTTCGGCGCTGCTCTTTTACATTTGTCCTGCACAGGAGATAAAGTCTATATATGAACCATCTGTACATGTCCTCAAGATTCAAGTTCATTTTAATGTTGCTTCATTCCTGAAATTTCACAAATGGAGGTTGTTAAGGGTATTTAGGTCTTTTCCCATATGTTAGGGTTTGTGTCCTTGTGTCATGTGTACTATATATATGCCCCTTGGGCTATTGCAATATACAAGATCCATTCCCCATTTACATGGTATCAGAGCAGGTTTTCAAACCTAGCTCCTCCACCGCTGCTGCCCCCGGGAGGTGCTAATCCCGGGAGCGGCCACCACTCGCCGCCGCCGCCCTCCGCTCGAGCCGTCGCCCGTGGCCGTCGTGTCTTCCGTTGCATCTTCGCCCGCCGCCGCCACGGATCCGGCGCGGCCGGTCTTGCCGCCGGATCCGGCCTCCTGCGCCGGATCCGCGCTGCTGCGCTCGCGTCGCCGCCATCGCCCGTCGTCGTCGTGGTCGCGCTTCGCCGCGTCGTCGCCGGGATCGGCGCCTCGCTCTCCGCCGCCGGATCCGGCGACCACGCAACGAATCCGGCCTCGGCGGCCGATCGGCCGCCTCGCCGGATCCGTCGCCATCGCTGCGTCGTCGCTGCTGGATCCGGCCATCTTCGCCCAAGGCCGCCGCTCTCCATCCACCTCACCAAGGGCCTCCCCCTCGGCTCCGGCCTCTGCTCCTCCGCCAAGGCCGTCGACGCCCTCTTCGGCTCCCGCCTCCACCGCGACGACCTTGTCCTCGCCGGCTTCATGTCCGAGAAGGCCGTCGCGGCTTCCACGCCGTCCAGCCGCCACCGGATCCCGCGCGCTCTCTGTGGCGCGCGCCGCCGGCGGATCTCGCCGTCGCCTGGCCCCGGGGAGCCACCTTCGCCCGGGCAGCCGGCCGCTCCTTCTCTCCCGGGCGCGGGATGGAGTAAATGGGTGAGAGATGGAGTGAGGGAGGGGAATGGTGGAGAGAGAGAGAGGGGAGGAAGGAATTTGAAGACAGAGAGGATATGATGCCGCTAGTCTACCTATTATCTGTGTTCTTTTGAGTCCATTTGTTTTAGAGTCTTCGTTGCGTCCACTCTAAGTCTATAGTATCTTTACCAGTCCGTCAAAGCCATGCGCGTACACACAAATTTCTGATCAATCAGCCGACTTCTTGCTAGCCACGGTCCATCCTCTTGGATGGCGTGGTCCTCTTCTTCCTTTTCGCATAGTCGCAGCCGTCGCTCTTCTTTGAGTCACTGCAGATCGTAGAAGTCTTTATGATGCCGCTGCTCTTCTCTTTGAGCCGCCGCCCCGAGTTTCTACGTACATGCGCTTCTTACGCATCGCGCCTCATTGCGCTTCTTGTGCCTGCGCGCCCATCTCGGGCTTCGATCTGTGCTACTATGCTTCTATCTTCCTCTTCGGCTTGATTGTAAAGGGTATTTGTGTCTTTTCTATTTTAGTGTCAACCCTTCCAAATGCAATGCTATTGCATACGCTTTGCATTTGAGGGGGGGTGTTAAGGGTATTTAGGTCTTTTCTCATATGTTAGGGTTTGTGTCCTTGTGTCATGTGTACTATATATATGCCCCTTGGGCTATTGCAATATACAAGATCCATTCCCCATTTACAGAGGTCATGTTATGTTGATAGTTTTTGTTGGCTATTTTGGGAATCCCTACATTCGGTACACTGAGAATTCCTGCCTTAGGAAATGTTATGCATGGTAGTGTTTGAAATTCCTGTTTGCCTACTGGGTATTAAATATTAATGTCTGATTGGCTGATATATGCTCATTTGAGCTTAAATCAGATGGCACTTTGACTTTGAATTACTGCTACCTCATTGATATTTGTAATGATCATTTGTATGCCCATATTTGTTTATGAAGAAATGCATTTTTGAGGAATAAATCTTTGTTATTTGAAGTGCAGCCAAGTGAAGAGAATACATATGCAGATATTGAAGCAGTTTACCAGTGCTTAGAAACCGAGTATGGAATCAGCCAAGAAGACCTTATCTTGTATGGACAATCTGTTGGCAGTGGGCCAACATTGCATTTAGCCTCCCGTTTGCCAAGATTGCGTGGTGTGGTTCTCCACAGTGCTATACTGTCAGGCCTCCGTGTTGTTTGCCATGTGAACTTTACTTTTTGCTTTGACATTTACAAAGTAAATATCTTGAGTTGGTTATCTCATTTCAGTCCGTACCTTTTGTGCCTTTAGGTGTAACTTTTAATAATGTCTAATCATCTTGTCTCTGCAGAATGTCAATAAAATCAAGAAGGTGAAATGTCCAGTGCTCGTCATTCATGTAAGTTTTTTACTAATAAAATATCAAGCCTTTTCTCTATAAACTTATTTTCTCCTTGGACAATTGGTTATAGATTCCAATTAACCTGCATCTTCTGATTTTGTACATTCAATCTTTTGGAACATTTAACTGCTTATGCATATCTGGCGGTGCTGTTGTTGTCCTTGCTACTGTTAGTTGCAAATTTGGGAGAAATAGTGCAATTCCTTCTCCTAGTAACTGGCGAATTATGTATTCACGTCATAACAATCTAGCTCATCATCCTAGAAAAGGTGTTACATTTAGGAATAAAGCTACTGTAGAACTATTATGGTGAGGAACAAGAGAGATGTAGAAAAGAAATCCGCTTTTTTAGTGGCGAACCCTTCTTAAGGTAAGTCGACCACTTCCACACTTCTTTTTATTTACTACCAACCCGTGCTATCTGGAGTTTGTTTCAGTGCTACTTCTCAGAATAAAATACATTTTGATCTGTTGAATCTTTTTTTATCACCTTCTCTCCTCTGAACTCCCCTGCTATTCCCAGTGGCCAGTACAACAACTCATTATTCCTGTTGCTACTTCCAATATTATTCCCCCTATGTTTCTCTTTAAACCAAAAAAGTGCAGTGATGGACTAACGCATTGGATAGGAATAGAAATCAATAGAATGGCCATTGAACACTAGCACATATAATGATCTGGGATTGATTATTTACAGTTCTGATAGCGTCATGCTGTGCATGTTGAGTACATGTGGTAAACTCATTCTATGCACCTGTAGGAGCTGATTAGGCTTGATTCAGCCTGCTGTACAAAGAATAATTGGGTATTGGCAGGCCTTGCCTGGCTTGACTTTCACTATTCTGGACCTGGCTGACGTCAACCAAATTTGTAGCCATGTAAGGCAGGCTGTGCTGGGCAGGACTAGGCCCAAAAGATCAGGCATTGGCAGGGCGTGCCTTGCTTGACTTTCACTATTCTGGGCTTGGGTGAGGCCAACCAAATGTGTAACCATGTAAGGCGGGCTGTGCTGGGAAGGACTAGGCCCAAAAGATCAGGCTTTTTCTGGCCCAAAATTTGCATAGGTCTAACCAAATCTTCAATCCAATTAAGTTATTACTGTAGTTGTGGATGGAGATGGAAGTGCATAACCTTAGCACGATCGAAAACTAAAAATCTCAGTATGGCTGTAATATTGAAAAGCTATCTTTCTTGTCAAATTCTACTGAATGTGCTACCTGCAGTCATGTTATTTAAGCATACAACATCTTCAAATCAAAGTTCCTGTCAAGCGGTTGCCTCTCAGAATAAAAACCATACTATTACATGAGGGTCTGGACACAGTGGCAGAGTCAGGATTTGGTTACGCCCTGAGCTTAGTGGTGGAATGACCTAGGCTATCTGAGCTGGACCATGAAAATGTTACCCAGACTGGACTGAATTTACTCGGGCTGTACACTAGATATTTTTTACACCCCGGGCTGAAATCTACCCTGCCCGAAGTGTGGCTCCGCCCCTGTATGGAAATCTAGTTGTGTCTGTGGCGTAGACAGTTCGCCATACAACTCGTTTGACTGGGTCTGAACTAATGGCAACTGCATTACAGCAGGGTAATGAAACACTGGTACGCGCCGACAGCAAGAAAATACAATGGCATGATTTAGGATTTGGTTGCGATACCATGTAGTAATGTTAGGCATGGAGTTTAGAGAAGAGGAATAGAGATATGAAAAGTGGAGGTCTATTTTTGCGGATTTACATTCTTGGCTTACTTTTTGTAGTTTAATCTTGCTTGCAATCTCAAATTTTCTTTAGTTCCTCACTAATACAGTGGGTTGCTTTAAATGATCAAGTTTGCTTCTTGTGGCCAACCTTTACATGGTCAACACGCCAACACCTATTTCCCCCCATTCAATCAAGGTCAAGGAGCAATCATGAACAACTTTCATAGTTGATGCAGTCTTGATGTAGGCTAACACTTCTCTAAACTGCCATTATGTTTATTTTTATTTTTTCCACACGAGAAACTTGGATTCCATTACCAATATAACGGAATTTAAAAAAAACTCGACCTGCGGGGGGTAAGAAGCCCCCGGGCTTATATTAAGAAGAAGATCTTCTCACGCAGATCGAGAAAATCCCCGAACCCTTGCCCCACTTTGACACGTGGCATCGGCCCATGTGAGAACGACCAATCGGGGTGATCCTCGACCAACAACTTTGGCGCGACCAACGACTGGCGGCCTTTAGACTGTGCTTTGGCTTATGGGGCAAGCGAGGATTTTTTCCCACTGAAATTCGCTCCCGTGAGTCGAACCAGATCGAGGGTGCTACTAGAGCGCTCTAGCCGCTAGGCTAGAGGCCCGTTCGCAATATAACGGAATTTACATAGTTATGTTTTAATGTTTTTTTAGCTACTGCTATTACGGGTTTACTGTTTTCCCCCCTCTGTCCCCTGTCAAAGTGCACCAAGCACAGCTACAGCTGGGACCTAAGCGAGAGAACCATAGCCAAGGCAGTTACAGTTCGACAAAAGGCAAAAGAAGGAAACTGATAACCAAGCTAGATACAAAAAAACTAGTTTTTCTTTTTTTTATATAAGCCTGAATCTATCGTCCTGTGCTTGAGAGCGTCTTTTGCTTCCTCTTCTCAGGCATCCTCTTCACTTGTATCCTGAGGGCTTCACTCTGCAACATATTAGTGCCGGCCACCAAGACCTCTTTCTTCTCTTCCCTGTGAAGTCCTGCCTAAAATTTTAGGAATGTGCATATATAACATATGATCTCAACTGGAGATTTAATCAATTTCTTCTCAAAACTTGCCTTGTTCGTTAGTTTCCACATAGTCCAGCATACAGCCGACAAACCAACCATATGAAAACTTGATTTACTAGGTAGATAATGACTAGCCCACCACAGGTATTGGTTAAAAGAATCAGGCCTACAATTGGCTCATAGAAATAATCCAATAGCACCCCATACATATTTGGAAACCGCACAATCAAAGAAAAGATGATATGTAGTCTTATTCTCACAGCGAAAGCTGCAAGTTGGATACTCGGACCACTTCTTCTTTAACAATACTTTTCTTGTCAAAATGGCATTGTTTCCAATTAACCACATGAATTTTTTAAACTTAAGAGGAATCTTGGATTTCCAAAGCACTTTCAGATTTTTATTAGCGAGATGATTATGAAGTTCTTTATAAACCGACTAAACAGAAAACCTTCCAGATGCATTCAATTTCCATCTAGGTTTGTCACCATTTACACACAACGGTATAGTCAACAAAATGTTTTTGAACTAATTTAATTCGGTTTGTCTATCTTCATTTAACCATCTTCTAAAAGATAAATTCCAACCATTACTAGCCAACTCATGAACTGATAAACCAAGGTCATTACTGACTGCAAAAAGATTATTAAATTGCTCACATAAAGGAACAGAACCACACCAACAATCTTCCCAAAAGTCAGTGTTTTTTCATTCCCCACAATCATATATCTCCCTTTAAGGTATTCGCTTTTAATCTTAAGAAAATCAAACCAACATGAAGAGTCATTCTGTTTATTGTTAACATGTTTTACAGTTTTGTCACCCAAGTACTTTGCTTTAACTATGTCCTGCCATATTCCTTTCTCATTTTCCAATTTCCACCACCACTTACATAAGAGACTAACATTTAAAGCATATAGATTCTGAATGCCCAGACCACCTTTTTGTTTGGGCCTGCAAATTAAAGGCCATTTCATTAAATGATACTTTATTTTATTCCCACCTCCTTGCCAAAAAAATTTTCTTCTATTTTTATCAATCCTGGATAGCACAGTCTTAGGCAACAAATACATAGACATGTGATATATAGAAATGCTACTCAAACTTGAATTTATTAAGATAACTCTACCACCCATGGACAAGGACCCACCCTGCCATCCATCAAGCCTTTTGAAAAGCTTTTCTTCCAGATTTCTTCAGTTAATAACATGTAATCTAGAGCTGTTTACAGGCACCCCAAGGTATCTAAGAGGCCAAGAATCAATTTGGCAATTGAACATTTCAGAATATTGAGTGAGTTCCTCACCCTCTCCTTTAATCATTAAAGCTTCACTTTTCTAAAAATTAATTTTCAATCCAGACATGGTTTCATACATATATAATAACAGTTTCATGTTCCTAGCCTTTTCCAAGTCATTTTCTATTAACAAGATGGTATCATCTGCATATTGCAGAATAGATACGCCATTGGGAATTAAATGTGGCACCAAACCAGTGACAAGACCATTAACTTGAGCTTTAAATATCATCTTTGCTAAACAATCTGCAGTAATATTGAACAGAAAAGGTGACAAGGGATCACCTTGCCTAACACCTTTATAATTCATGAAATAAGAGCCAGTTTTGTTGTTCACTTTTACACTCAAAGTTCTCTTCATCACTACTGATTTAATCCAACCACACATTTTATTGTTGAACCCCTTAAGTTTTAAACAGTAGAATAGGAATTCCCAATTCACCTTATCATACGCTTTTTCAAAATCAAAATTTAAAACTAGGCCTTTTTTATTTTTCACACTAGTTTCGTGCAGAATTTCATGTAAAGATAACACCACATCCATAATGTTTCTGTTTTTAATGAAAGCATTTTGACATTTATTAATGATCTTATCCATGAAGGGTTCTATCCTCAAAACAACTTTAGTCAGAATTTTAAAACACACATTTAGTAAGCAAATTGGTCGAAATTGTTGAATTTTATCAACATCTTTCAATTTAGGGAGAAGAGTGATAATTCCATAATTCATGGGGCTAACATCTAGAACATTATCATAGAATTCTTGAAAAACAGCAAGAAAATCCTTTTTAATGATATGCCAACATTTTTGATAAAACTCCACTGGAATACAGTCAGGACTAGGGGCTTTATTTGATTCCATCTGTAAAATGGCTCTTTTTATTTCCTCTTCATCAAAAGGTTTCGCAAGGATTTCATTATCCACCCCATTCAATTTTCATCCTCTCCCCACAAATTTTGATCCAGCTTAAAACTGTTACCATCAGCTGGACCAAACATGTTTTCAGAGAATTCCATTGCATGTTTTAAAATATTTTCATCCCCTTCTAGCAATTCCTCTCCATTGTGAAGATAGAAAATTGTATTCTTCCTTTTCCTTCCATTCACAATTCTGTGAAAATATTCTTTGTTATTGTCTCCATGTAAAAGCCGCTTTTCATTTGATCTTTTAAACCAGTACAGTTCCTCCTGTACGTAAATGTTCAATAGTTCTTCTTGAATTTCAGCCCTTCTGGCCATTTCAACCGAATTTAAGATTCTGATTTCTTCACATTCAAGATACGCAAGTTCATTTTGTAAATTCCTCTTTTTTTGCGTTGTTTCTCCCGACAAGTTCACACGCCACCCTTTAAAGTATCATCACACAAATAAGCCAAATCCAACAAAAACTCTTCCCTATCCTCTTCATGTGTTGCACCATAGACAGTGGCTAAAACCCATTCTTTTCTAATGTGCTTATCAAACAACAAAATTTTAGCAACAAATTTTGAGTAAGAGAAACTGATAACATCAAATTTGTCTTTATTTACCCCCACACAAAATTCCCCCAGATAGACCCACAGACGGCAACCAATGCCATCGGAACTTGTCACCCGTGTCCACTTTTCTAAAAAAAATATCTTTGAACTCTGTCTTCTTAGTTTCCTGAATACCCACAATATCTAAATTTTGATCTTTTAACAGTTCTTGTAAATAAGAACTCAAACCTTTTTTTACTTACACCTCTGCAATTCCAAATGAGACCTTTCATTGAAACATTGATTTATCATTACTCTTTTTTTTCTTGGGGGGAGAACAACAAAACCAATTATTTGATTCTCTAAACTGCTGTTATGTTTATGATTAACTTCTCTAAACTGCTGTTATGTTTATGATTAACCAATTATTTGATCTATTGATTTGTTTTGTCCTCACTAATAAGAGCAGTTCTTTCTCCAAGTTATTGAAGCCTGAATTTCCTGTGCACCAACTTCATGTGTGTGGAAATGGTGTCTTAGTTATACCAATTGATGTTTGCAGGGAACCGATGATGATGTTGTGAATTGGTCGCATGGTAATGAGCTGTGGAAACTGGCAAGGGAGCCTTATGATCCACTATGGATCAAAGGGGGAGGTCACTGCAATCTGGAGCTGTACCCTGACTTCATCCGCCACCTCTCCAAGTTCATCTGTGAAATGGAGAGTATCACAACCAAAACGAGGCTCAAGAAGATTCGACAGTCCCTCCAACCCGCAAAGGTCTACCGGGTGAACACCGCAACAACTACAACCTTCACCACTAACTGCTGTTGCCGTATCCGAGTCCGCAAACCGACTTGCCCCAGCTGCAATCTCAGTTGCAGCTGCAATCTCAGCTGCAATCTCACCTCCCTCCTCCGAGCGTTCAAAGATGAGCATCAGTTGTGGTGTCTAGCAGGTGCTAAGGGTCTGCGTGCCCTTGGCCTTGGTCACGGTGACGAGCTTAGTTAGATCTTCCTTGCTTGTCCTTCTCGGTCAAGGCTCAGAGTGTTTTTCTAGTTTTTTTTTTCTTGTGTTTCTCACCCCTCACAGCTCGGCCCGGAGTGAGGTGGTGATCTTTGTATGGGGCCGGTTTCCCTCTCTTAATACAAAGGTACGCAGCTCTCCTGCGTATTCGAGAAAAAGTTGCAGCTGCTGGTATGCACTGAGGAATTACTTCACATTCCGTCTATTCAAGTGCACAACCTGCCTCACCTGCAGCTGCAGGAGCTGCTTCAAGTGCGACTGCTGTGGCGGAGATGCGCGTTAATGCCGATCTCTATGTGTGTGTGCATAGGAAAAGGAATGGTCCTGAGATATCTAACCCTTTAAATGCTGTAGGACTAAACTTAGATTTCATTTAGCTAAACATGTATGACAATATAGAGATGCTCGTACTGTGGCTTCTGCTTAGTATTCAGTTCTTCCACGTTCTCCTTTGTGGTTGCTTGTCAGATTCTTCTAGTTATGGCATGAGCTGTTCGCTGTCGACTTTAGAACAATCCTAATGTCTGAATTGGTTTGTGTTCAGCCATCTTTCAGTTGTTCCGGTATGTTTCCCATCCAATAGCTCCATGTCTCTGCGGCGTCTGCGCTTCTCTGAATTTCAATCTGGTTTCATCTGCAGCTACAAATACTGGAAGATACTCCTGAAATGTGCAGACCTTACTGTTCAAGATCTGGTCTGTTCCATTGACAGGCAATGGTTCGTTTTTGAGATTACCATTGCTGAGAAGGATGTCAAGGTGGTTTTCTACCATCGTTTCTGTCAGGGAACAGGGTCGCTGATCAGGAGAAATGCAGTACGATGAACTGCTCTTATTCTTCTCGAAATCTGAATCAGCACGCATCGTTGGATCGGCACGGGCTGCATACAGCTTCCCCGTTGTTGGGGGAACCGGCCGGTGACCAGCGGTTACTGGCAAACTGTCTTAGACAAGACAAAGTCAGGTTAAACCGTGCCAATCCCTGTGCACTGGCATTCAGATTTCAGAGATGCAGCAGGAGCACCAAGAGGACCACTACCAAACCTGAATGAAATCATGGACCTCTCATTTATGCGTGCAGATTCAGAAACGGGCTCATTGATGCGTGCACACAGTTGCATACCGAAGCCAACTACTCATAATTTTATACCAAGGCACGTGAGGCATTAAATCTCCTTTGAAAAATGCGTGACTAAACCAACACAGCTACAACAGCAACAACAGTCACTGATCATTGCAGCAGAAATGCAGCAGTTTCTGACCTATGAACTATGACACTACTATCTTAGCAAGAACCACAGCTCATGGAAGAATCTGGCCTTCAGAATTGCGTTGCATTGTATTGCCTCTCTAGCTGCCTCCTCCAAGATCTGTACTTGTTCAGCAATCAACATAACGAAAATTAGGCGAAATCGACTCGTCGATCGTCCATATTCTAATTTGGGATCGATTACCAAACCCTACGGAGAATTGGAAACGACGAGATGAGAACCGGATGGTACACAAGGTAGGTGGTATAATGGTGTACATCTACACACATATGGCATGGCCTTGTTGTAATGTTGTATCTTGTATGTATTTAGTTATGTTTATATGCAAGGTATCTTGCATGTATTTAGTTATTTATGTATGCAAGGAGCCACCAAGCACCCTAGGCTTAGCTAGCTTGCTTGTACTCTTGCACTGTACCTTTCACTATGCGAATCTAGGGTACCTAATTATGCTACACATGATATGTGCACACAACAATATACTCTTCAGAATCTTCAGATATACACACATATATAGTGCGTGTGTGTCAGTGCTCCAGTTAGTTCTTCAATCCTATGTGGCCTAGTGTAATGGCAGAAGAGGACACATCAAGATTCTGGTAACGAGGGGGAGATAAATTGAATGGTAAATGCAATTGTACCAATGCTGCCATGGATGGAGATGTGTTGTACAGGGCTATGGCTCACTCACTGAGCCACTGCTGTTCATGTGCATAGTAGTACAGTAGATTTAGTGGTGGTAGTAGTAGCTCAAGAGTCTCAGTACACTGGTCCATGGCAATGTGATGTGTGGGCCATGGGACATCAAGGTGATGGGGAACCCTAGCTTGTTTGCTTCTCTAATAGATTCATCTTAATTTTTTGTTGTGAAAATATTTGTTTTTTCATTTTTTTTCTCTCTTATTTGGAGGAGATCATGACATGTCATGGGTGTATTGAATTGATCGATTCTGTCGTCCATGCCTGGGGTTGGTTTCCACGCTTGCGTTGATGTAACATGCAGTTCTCCATATCTTGCGACCTGGCAGATCTTGGGGTCGTTTTTTTCGGCTTCTGACTTATGACTTATAGTTTATATCACAGTAATTAGCTTTTAAACAACGTGTTTTTTCAAGATGGTGTCTACATATCGATTGTAATAGACACTGTACCAACTTCAGCTATACCGATTAAAATCACACGTAAGTGTCTTTCTCACAAACGGTCAGAATTCAAAATTTTCAGCCATAAATTATAAGTCATAACCAAAAAGAACGAGCCATTGTTCTGCAGCGCCCACCCGGCCCTAACGTATCTAATGTATGTATACTACTGCCTGGTTGGTGCAAGTAATGGCACTCTTAATTATTGGTGGTTCATTGCATTCAACTAAATTAATCACATCATTTTGTTTGTTTAAGTCATCTTGCCAATTATCAATGAGAAGAATCAAGAAGAATGCTTAGGTTATGAAAGCAGGGCTTTTAGTTTCTCTAGGGCATATTCGGAGTGCAGACATTTCACATAAATATTGCGGAAAACAGAATAATTTCTCCTGAATTCATTGGTTCCGAAAAGGGCAGAATTTTTCCTTCTTGTTTGCCACAACAATTAGCTAGACTAGTTAGTCAGTGTGCAGATGTTGCAGTGCTTAGTTCCTTCTCTTCTTCACAGAAGTATATATCTATGCTTGCTTGATTTTCTCAATGGCATTATTATGGAGTGGGTTCGACGGGGCTTACAGCTTTTGCTCTTCACTTTGTTATAGTAATTAGTTTTCAAATGGTACGTCTTTTCAATATAGGGTTTATAAATCGATTGTAGTAGGCATTATACCGAGTTCGGCTGTATTGACCAAAATTACATGCAATTGTTTTTCTTCTCGTACTGTCTCTTACAAACAACCAGAATTTGAAAGGCACAAGGCATAACATAAAAGAACTCACCCATGATATTCCTCTTGGCGTCTATCTGGTTCACTACATTTGTATTGGGATGCAACAGTGGGGGTGGCGGTGGGGGTGGTAGCTGGGGTGTCCCCTTACACGTGGGGTCGACAGGCCGGGTATGAACATGTAATAGGGCAGGCAGGGTTGTAGCATCTGCTTGCAGTCGCAATGTGCAGTGTCATGTAGTAGTGGCATTGTTAGTGATATCTTCGGCCGTACTAGAAACAAACCACCAAATCATTTCTGGAAGGTGCATTTATGTATTGAAGGTGCATTTATGTATTATTGGCTTGTTTATTTAACTCTTCTTCTTTCTTTCTATTGTTAATCATGGGGGTCATATGAAGTATCTGCCTGACTTACCTCATGATTGAGCCTCGGAATGTTTGTGTCTTGGGCCTAGTAAGTATTATCAGATTAAGTCTTGCCCGGGTTCAAATTATCAGATGAAGTCTTGGGGCTTTAGCTTTTACAATGACCATTTGTCCAACCAGGATGGGAAGTTTTTTGTCAGGGAAATCGAGAAGGTGTTGGTGTAAACAAAAACAATTACAAAGACGGTATAACTATATAATATAGTTAGCGGTATGTTTTGATCATTATAATGCCACTAATTGCAGATATTCTGCAGTTCAAAGTACAAAAATGGTCATTTGCAATGACAGTTCCTCCGACCAGGATGTGAAGATTTTTGTCAGGGAACATTGGGAAGATGGTGATGTAAACAATGATGAGTCATTACACACGGACAGTGTAGTGTAGTGACTAGAGGGTATAACAAACATATAGTATTGGTCGTATGTTTTACACACTTTGAGGTCTTCATTTGGAGATGTAGCACTAGCTAGCAGTAGAAAGCACAGAGAGTTGAATGATCACTTGTGATTCACATGAACTTATCAGCGTCTTAAATCAACAGCACAAGACAGAAGAGGAACGAATTAATACAGGTGCCAAGTTTAAGACAGGCCAACTCTCTCCCTGTACTAAGCAATTAAATTAGATCAGCATAATCTTCCCACATGATGTTGCATGAGCAAGTTACACCATACAATGACTAGGAAGTAACAACCGGTTAATCATCAACAGTGGTTAGGACGATTGATTCGTCTCTGCTGTACGTATAACGAGCAGCACTGTGGCTGCTAAAAAGAACGTCCTATCACACTAACACATGGTATATGATCGATCTCAACAAGAAACACGTATGAGCCTCTTTTCCTGCACGTACGTACGGATTGTGAATCATATGAAAACACGACTGAATAATTGGCATGCGGTGTAGTTACCTATGAAAAAGCGACTGAATAATTGGCATGCGGTGTAGTACCTTTCTGGAGATCGCGTTGCACCTAACAGATGGATGCATTATGATCGTAATCCGGCACGTTATAAGCCGTGTCGGCGTGTTAGGCCGACACAACTGATATATATATATATATATATATATATATGAAACCTCTTTTCTACTCCTGGGTGTAATTACACTCTATGTCGTATCTCACAACGTAGGGAGTATCTCGCATAACGGAGGGTATGTACATGTAGTATACGAGTATTTAAGACCATCTAAGTGGTATGAACAATTTTTTAGAGGTGGTATGTATATTTTTTTAGACATACTCTTTTTTTTGTGTGTATATGAAGGTATTTACAAAATATGCTTAAAATTATGGTCTCCCTTGTAATTTTTTCGTGTGGTTCACACTGGAGTATCTTATAATTAGTATACAAGTATACCTAAAGTGATAAAGGAGTATTTTAAGTTTGTTTAGGTGGTATATTAGGGGTGGGAGTAATTACACCCGGGTGTAAAAGGTATATATAGAGGACGCTGAAATGTGGGCATCAAGCCTACTTGTCTTTGAATTACTTTTAGATGCGTGCAAGTGTAATGATATATAATATATCAGGATGAAAAGTCTTAACCATAGTTAAAAAGTCTCAATTATAGAGCATGAGCGCCATAGTGCTCTGTTATACTATATATATATATATATATATATATATATATATATATATATATATATATATATATATATATATATATATATATATATATATATATATAATACACACACGCAATTTAGCTTGCAGGCTACGATGAGATTATTAGGGAGCTTCTGATTGGCTTTGCTTCCGGCCGACAGGAAGCCGGAGAAGCAGCGAGGATGAGCTCACCAACCCTGCCCGTTTAATCGTTTTTGCTGGTCTTTTTGCCGCGTTTGTCAATGCGGCGCGGTTGGTTTGGCTGGCGCGTCCCTTTCTCTCTCTCTCTCTTGCTCTGTTTCTTGTCAAGAGCATGGTCAACACTGGGTTGAAATTAACCTCGTCAATCATATGCTTCACAGCATCACACCTCTCTCTCTCTCTCTCTCTCCGTGTCTTGGTGTGCGGCCCTGCTTGGACACATGAGCCAATCATGGAGCTCCGACCGCACGCAATTTTCTTTGGTGGTGTCCAGGGAGGACTGCTTTATTTTTAAGTAGAGCCCAAATTTTAAAACCTTATTTTTTTTCTGTATGGCCTTTTACATCAACTATATACTAGTTTTACGTAACTTAAATTATGTAAAAAATATGATATGATAGTTTGTGAAAAAAAAGAGAAACAAAATAAACCACAAGAAATACAATAAAAACCACTAAAAAAACCCTTCGTCCGTTTACCCTACAGCTCTTGACGACCCTAAGCAAATTAATTACTCCTTTGTCACAGTGTTCATCCAAAAAATCACAAAGCATAGCGTGGATCACAAAACAATATCCAACGGATAAAAAAATCGAGTACCCACAAATTAAAAACAAGCACTCGAGTACTATTTAGAATTTTCCATTTCCTTTTCTTTTGTGCTCGTTAATTAAAAAAGAAGAAGGAATCAACCATGGGCCCAGACGAAGGAGAGAGAGAATCAATCCTTACACGCTGCTGCATCATGCTCCATGTGACGGTGCGCAGCGAGGTGTACCTACAGATCGAGAAGGCAAGTTCGCGAGCTTCCCCGTGCCGTCCTTCCAGCTAAACTAAGCATCAACAGCCCCCATGGGTTTCTTTCCACCGAAGCAGCAGCGCGGCCAAGGGGAGAGCTGTAGCTGCAGCGAGCTCTTGGCTGCGAGCGCGACGCGTTGGCGTGCTGCCAACGTCTTGGTGCGCCGTCGCCACACCGACAGTCTTGCCTTCAGGCTCCCCAACCGTAGCCGGTCCAGCCGAGACGCACACACTCCGAACCCGGCGGCTGCGAGGAGCTAGGCAGCTACACACGTCTGGCCCGTCGGTTCCACAACGGTTTTGTGTTTTTTTTTCCGGCTTTCAGGTCTATTCTTTTTGGCTGAAATTTATAGTTTTTAGTTGTGGTTTGTGACTTTTGGACTATTCATACGAGAGATTACAGAGTAACAGAAACTCGCGTACGTTTTTTGCCGATATAAATAAAGTCGGTACAGTATGCACTAAAACTAACTAGTAGACCCTATCTTGAAAAGATGCTCTGTTTAAAAGCTAGTTACCGTAGAAAACCGAAAAACAACTTTTAGAAGTTAAAAAGAACAAAGCCTTTGTATGTGGTTGATAGTTTTTTTTTTTTGCCTTTTCAATATGAATAGAGACACCGATGAAGAATGCGCACATGGTTTTGAGCTTAAAAGGCTATTTAGAGAATCCGTTTCAAAAAAATCTTCCAATTAATTTTGATTTTGGAAGCAACCAAAAGCCAAAAACCCAAACTAACACGACCAAAAACGTCGGAGCGGACAAATTAACCTGCCAATTAGCTCGCGATCTCGACCGTGTCAGTGTTCTGCAGCCGGCCATCGATGTAGGATATTGAGTTTGGAGTGTGACTTCACGTAGCGCGCACACTGTTGCGCTCGGAATTCGGAGGCGACGTCGAATCAAAGAGAGACTTTAGAGCTAGTTTAGGCACTGATCAACTTGGCTTCGGCTTCTGGCTTATTTTTCACTATTCATAAGTTTCGTCTTTTTCTGAACTTTTGGCTTTTTGTTGAGCTTTTTTGCTGGTTCTTTTTTTCCCCGTATTTGTTTGTATTATACGTAATGGGCTAACATATTTTTTATATTTTTAAATTTTTTTAAATTTAATTATGCTAAATAAGCCTCTGTCATTCTGATCTTTTTTCAGTAAATTCTGATGTTTTCAGTCATAAGCCATGAGCTTTTCAGCCGAACCGATCACCACTAAGACTTGCTTCTGTAGTTTTCCGTAACGAGTTGGAGCGAATGGCTTTGTTAAAGCGACATGATAATTGCGATCTAATGAGCCTAAAATGCGTTTCGTCTAATGTCGCGTCACCAGCTAACAAGGTAGCTCTGTCTTGCTACGCCGAATGGACGGATGGATTGCAGAGCATTGATTGATCTGACCGGGACTCAACAAACGGGGTCGGCTGGATTCGATTCAGGCTCAAGGCACCGATCGAGATGGTGGTTCAATTCTGGATCTCCTCCGGTGATCAGCTCCCTAATTCAGAAAACAGAGACAGGGCAGCTTGAGCTAATTGACTAGCTAATGGTTTAGGTAGTTATTTGCTTTTCAAACCGATCGATCGGAGCTAGCTACCTATCTGTGGTTGCACACGTGATCCCTTCTTGTCCACGGCTGAACTTGTATCGTGCGCTGGCTTAGGGTAGAGCCTACGACACGGGTTAACTCATAAATAGAAATGAACAGACTTCAACTAAAGACGAGTTAGATTCAATTTCCAAAAGGAATAAGTTCATATAACATTTTAAATTTTATTTGAAACATCCGTCTAGCACACTGAACTATGAAACCAGAATCTGACCATCGAACTTTGCAATTCAGCTCAAATAACAATCTTACCCAGTTTCGCGTGATGGTATTACCCGCGTGACGCAATAAGTGGGCAGTTTTGCCACGCAGGATGACTCGCTGGCTAAGTTGAGTCTATGACATGTAGGGTCCACAATGGCACCGCTCTGTAGTTCCATCCCTATCTGTTTTGATTTGGAAGAGAAAGTTATGTGAGTTCTACCTATTATTTATCTAAACTTGATCAGCGTGTCATCCTATATGAAATCATATACTCATCGCGCCACACGGATAATACCACCATATAAACCGGATTAGAGTATTATTTGAATTGGATTACAAAATTTAAAAGTGAAAATGTTCAATTTTATAGTTTGAGATGTTAAATGAACTTTTGAGCAAAATTCAAGATAATGCATGGGCCTTTTCTTTTCCAGAACGAGCTGACGGTTTAGTGATAGTAGCATGCGAAGTTCGGGTTAGGCCGCCGATCGAACCGGAATGAACGCCAAGAAATACGAGGAACTGTACCGTTTGCCGTGAAATTCCTGCAAAAAATTTCAACATGCCACTGTAGTACAGGGAACCGGTGGTCTCTGCATCGGCAGACGCTGCTGCCCTGCCCTGCCGGCCGGCCGGCCGGCCGGAATCGGGGACCGCACGTACAGTTTTGCAGCGCCTGCAGGTACAGCCGCGCGCGTCACATCGAAGCCCATTCCCATCGGCCGAAAAAAACGCGAGGCGCACCGCATCGTCCGCGTGACGTCCCCCCGGCCGCGAAACAGTAACGCCGCAACCGCTGCCGCGCGCCGTCCCTGCCCGGCCGCCCGCGACCGAGCCGACGTGCGCAACGGAACAAGCTGAAGACAGGAACGCCGCAACCGCAGCCGCGGCCGCGCGCGGCTCCCGATTCGTTTACAGCCAGGCACGCGACGAACCGCCAATCGACCGGCCGGCACCGGCGCGCACAGTCACTGAGAGTCGTACGACGGAAGTGGCTTCGGCTGTGTGGGCTGGGATGCGTGCGCCGGGGATCGCGCCGGGGGACAAGGGCCCAGCAACTACCGTGCACGAAACGTCGTCGTCTTTCCCATACTCTTATCCTCTCTCTCTCTCTCTCTCTGCCCTGCGTTTGGTGGCCACTGTTCGCGCAAGCGTGACCGGCACTGTTTTCTTGCCGCGGCCAATTCATTTTGGTTGTGTTACATGGTTTTTAACTATGGTCTCACTCGTTTGCAACTTCTGATTTTCAGTTTATTTTTTTACTATTTTGAATTTTATCTTTTTTTTTTGACTTTTCAGATTTTTTTAGCTTTTTTATCGGTTGTTTTCCTGTATTCGTTTGTATTATATGTTCTGGGCTAACATTTTTTTATTTTTAAATTTTTTAAATTTAATTATACCAAATAAGCCAATATCAACTATAGTGTAATTTCAGCCAACTATAGTGAAAATTCAGCTATAAGCTACAAAAATCAACCCAGCCGAGCACCACCTATATTTTTTCGAAATAGTGATCAACGATGGAGATATTGATGTGTATGTTGGTGAGCTTAGAGTAATTTGAAGTAGCTTCGAGAAACCACGTAACAAAACTGGTGCTATTTTGACTTCCAAAGAAACTGAAGTCAAAAACCGAAACAAAAGAAATAAAAAGAACAGCACCACGGTATGAGGCAGGGCAGTGGTAGTACGCGCCAGTGGACATTATATGTGCGCACTTATCCGTGGATTGCAGGGCTCAATCGATCGATTGGTATTTTAGTCGTGTGTTTATAGGCTCATGGTACAATTGTACTCTACAAATCATGTATAGCTAACTACTACTCCTACTTTATCTGGTTGGGGGTATTTAATCAACAAGGCTTCTGAAATAAGCATCCATTTTCTTCCTCCCCTTAGTTCAGCTTCAATTTTTTTCCCCTCCCAGATGAATTAAAGGCGTGCGCGCCATTAAAGGATGTGAACCAAGCTAGAGCAAGTACTGATGTACTAGTTCGTGAAAAAGAATGTCTCCTTTCCATGCTCAAGTGAATATATTTTGAAAAAAAATGGCTGGCGTCCTATATATTTGTTGCGCAATGCACACCACGTTTGCGATGAAAAGGAGTTGAAATCAACATGTTTGTCGAGTTGACAAGAAAAAGAAAAGCTAATCGACAGATTGATTTTGATTAAAAAGTACAACGGAAAACAAATATGCGTGTCATGTACAAGACCCTCTGTTTTTTTCTTTAATAACAAACATTTTAGGGGAAATGCTTTGTTCTACTTTTAATAACAAACATTTTAGGAAATGGTTGGGGGTACTTATATATATATATATATATATATATATATATATATATATATATATATATATATATATATATATATATATATATATATATATATATATATATATATATATATATATATATATATATATATATATATATATATATATATATATATTTTCCTATATATATATATAGGAAAAATACTTTTACTCCCGGGTGTAATTACACCCACCTCTAATATACCACATAAATAAACTTGAAATACTCTTTTATCACTTTAGGTATACTCATACACTAATTATAAGATATTCTAATGTGAACCACATTAAAAAATTGCAAGGGAGTCCATAGTTTTTAGCGTATTTTGTAAATACCTTTATATACGTACATAAAAAGGAGTATGTTGAAAAAAATGTACATACCACCTCTAAAAAATTATTCATACCACCTATATAGTCTTAAATACTCATATACTACATGTACATACTCCTCGTTACGCGAGATACTCCCTACGTTGTGAGATACAACATAGGGTGTAATTACACCCGGGAGTAGAAAAGAGGCTTATATATATATATATATATATATATATATAACAAATACCAATAGAATGTTACTCAACAGCCTTACACACATCACAAAGGAAAAGGGTTAGGAGAAAGAAGCTTCCAAGTGTTACTACTACATGTACCTGTTTGGTTTAGTTTCAATGCGATTTGATGTGGTTAGTTATGGGAATTGATTTGGATTAGTGGCTACTTAGCTGAAAAGCATTGATCAATTTATGGGTAATAAACCAACAACGGCTTATTGCGCCGGTGTAGTTGGTAGTTATTTCTGCCTCTCTTTCAATCTCCATGCTTGTCCAATGATTGACTGGAAGCATCAATCATCCCAAATTCTTTTTTTTTCTCTCCTTTTCTTTTAAAATATTTTTAATATTTCTTCCTTTTGCTTCCAATAAGGTCCACCCAAACTGTCGGTGGTGGCATCTCCTCAGAGCCTTTTTGCAGTCTGTCTCTTTCTTTCTTTTTTTCCTTTCTTTTTGGCTTCTTTTAGTCTGTTACCACTCATCATCGTCATGCTTATGCAATCACCCATGGTTTGACCCTTTTTCCGTTGCATAACCTTTTTGAGCCCACATTTTTAGTGATCTGTACTCTGATTCTTCCAGTACACTTGATGGATTTCTACGTTTCATGCCGTGGCACCGTGCACTGTTCAATTTATTTATAGACAAATAAAATGATGTACTACTTAGGACAAGTTACGTGCCCTGTTTTAAGAATGGCAACATTAATATTTGCACGGCAAAAATACACGACGGAGTTCGCAGGATTGAATCGTGGAAAATTTGCACGTAACCTATCCGAGGTAGAGTTAATAGGATTCGAACCGTGGCGTTTATTTATCTGTGCTGGTCAAATCTCAAACGTACCCGTCCATGGCATTTGATGATGTTTAAAGCGCACGACAAAAATAGATAACCGAAAAACAAAATGAACGTATGTAACATAAAAAAACTCTTTTAAAAAACCACAAACGAAAGAAGACAGAAATTACTATACGAGAAGAGATTACAAACACGTAGAAGCTCAACGCATTTTCACTGTGCGATTATTAGAATACATATATAGGCTAAGAAATAAAAGTACTAAAAAATTAAGAAACAAAAATAAAATTGATATATATATATATATATATATATATATATATATATATATATATATATATATATATATATATATATATATATATATATATATATATATATATATATATATATATATCAACTTAAACATATATACAAATTCGTATCTTACTTGGAAGAGATGACTAGATGAGTTACCCATCTCATTTCTCTCTGTTTTTTTGAGCCGCAACAGTTTGCTTGTCCGGCCCCGCGCGATTTTCTTACGGTTTTGACGCGTACGTGACCAGCATATTAGTGCACGCTAAACACAGCATTTGTACACATCAAGTCGTCGATAAGCAATAGCCAGGCGCCAAAAAAGGGTGTCCGTTTTGGCCATACAAACGTACACACATCACACATGCCACTGCAAAACGCCATGGAATACTCAGTGAAGCTTGAAAGCCAACTCTTATATATAATTTATTCCCTTGATGGCGGCATCTCTCCTTCCTCGATTTCTTTTCAGTCCCCCTTCAAATCTCGAGATTCGTGCGAAGCTTTGCTTTCTCTGTTACGTCGGATTTCTTTTTTCTTCTTAATTTCCCGTGGGAGAGGAATACGGCATTTGATTGTTCGCCAAGAAATATCTCCTGATCAGGATCGAGAAGCTTCCGAGATTTTGGACCCCTCTTTTAGGCTGTGGTTTGTGATTTTAGCTATGACTGATAGCTAGACGTCGACGTGAACAGTACATACTGTTTTGAGCTCGAGAAGATGTTTGTAGAAGTCACTCTATTTGTTTCGACTTTTAGATAATCCAAATGCTATGTTCTTTTGAGTTGCGGCTGATGACTTTTGTTTGCGTTTTTCGAGACGACGACAGACAGCGGAGATGTCGACGTGAATGGTGCACATAGTTTTAGACTCGAAAAGCTATCTGAAGAAGTGGTTTTGAGAAATCGATTGAAAAGGATGTTTTGAATAAATTCTTGCAAGCGCTGCATGAGTGCGCAACATTCGTTTGTTCACACAAACGAAAGATGATGTCTACGTAGTAAACTGATTTCTTCTTCAAATCAGCTGAGTTTTGACCATGGGATTGAATCTCAGCCAGCCTAGATACACACGTCCTAGACGCCATACCCTACTTTCCCTCTCCCATCCCGTTCACATTCGAGCAAGCTCATGCTATCGCTGACTACCCTTAGGTGGTGATCATTTGGGCTTTTTTGGTGGCTTATGGCTGAAAAACACTATAGCTGACTGAAAAAATAATGTAGCTGACAGAGACTTATTTAGCATAATTAAATTTAAAAAATTTTAAAAATTAAAAATATGTTAGGCCATTACGTATAATACAAACAAATACGGGAAAAAAGAACCGGCAAAAAAGCTCAAAAAAAACCAAAAGTTCAGAAAAAGACGAAATTTATAAATAGGGAAAAATAAACCCGAAGCTAAAAGGTGAAGTCAAAACGATCATAGCCAGGCACTCACTTGTTTTAAGTACCACTTTTACAATGCATGTTCTTCCAGCTTTATTTAACTGCAACTGCAATTTCACCAACAATGTGCAACTTGGCACACCCTAACATCCAAATTGTTGGTGGGCGTTCATGCATTCGTTCCAGCAGCGACCGATGCGCATTGACATTCTAAACCCCACAGATCCCCCGTCGATTTGGGGGCAGAAACGTGGGAGCTGCATGATAGGAGTAGCACACTAGTACAACCATGCATATGCTAGTATAATCCTCCTCCTACTGCTTGACATTGCGGAGTAAATGGTGTTTGACCTTCAGAATATACTTCCTTCCTTCGGCTCATAAAAACAAATTGTCTAAAGTACACACAGTCAATCTTTAGAAATTTTGGTTATCGATGTTTTTAAAATATTCAAATTAGATATATAAAAACTATATGTGTACATTCGTCTCAAAAGTACTTTTATAAATGATAGTTTTATTAAGTTTTATAGGTATATTAAAATAATAATTAGTGGTTACAATTGCATTTTGAAATTATGTTGGCGTCTAAAAACAACTTTTTTTTTTGAACCCGATGGAGTAGGACGAGTACTATGCACTTATGCAGTGGTGGCACGGGGTGAGTCCTGCGGCGTAGCAACCCACGCGCGGCACCGCTGTTCGGGGTAGAATGCAAACGCGCGCGCGTTGCCGGCGCGGCGTGACGGTGTAAGACTGTCCCATTCGCATCGGGAAACGCGAGCGACGCGGCAAACCCACGTTGCCCAGGCCATAATATAAGCATCCCCGGCCGGTGGTGCTAGGGCCTGTTTGGTTGGAGGCCTCCCAGGTAAATGCCTGTCAGGTAACACATTCTGACCCTAGATATCTAAAATCGAACACCTGGGATGCATGCCTAGCCCAGGCAGATTTTTCCAGCCTCCAACCAAACAGGCCCCTAGTGCGTGGTACAATGCATGTTCATCCCTTCTACTCTAGGTCCATTTGAAAGAGCATAAGTTTAGGCTCTGATCAATTCGGCTTCGACTTCTGGTTTCTGGTTTATATTTTACTATTTATAAGTTTCGTCTTTTTCTGAACTTTTGGCTTTTTATTGAGCTTTTTTGCCGGTTCTTTTTTTCCCGTATTTGTTTGTATTATACGTAATGGGCTAACATATTTTTTATATTTTTAAATTTTTTTAAATTTAATTATGCTAAATAAGCCTCTGTCATTCTGATGCTTTTTAGCCACTCTGATGTTTTGACCATAAGCCATGAGCTTTTCAGCCGAACCGATCACCACCTATATCTTATGCCTTTGGTTGTTGATTTTTTTGTTAAAATAGTACTATAGCTACAGTTAGTTTTTCTAAGTTATTTAATTAAAAAATTAAAAATTAAAAAAATAATAAACTGTTATATCATCAAGGACAATACAAAGAAATAAGGCAAAAAAAACTAAAAACCTCAAAATAAGCCGAAATTAAAAGTTGATGTGTTTCAAATGGTTTTTGACTTAAATAAACCGGAAGCCAAAAAAACATAAGCTAAAGCCGTTTAGAGCAGGCTCTTATCGGTCTACAACCTAGTAGCTGTAGGGCGGACCTAATGAAGTTTATGGTGTTCAACCGAACACTCATTTTTTGGTAAAAATATCATATATTTATTGGGTATATTTAATGTATATATTGATAATTGGTCTAAATATGTCATATTTATACTCCTAATATATTTCAGCCTACTTTCACACATTCCTTTCCCTAATTCGTCTCAAAAACGACACCCTATGTGAAGATTCAAGAAGGCTGACTAGAGGGGATGAATAAATAGACAATTTAAAATTATTTTGGTCAAAATCGAGTTTTATGTAGAATTTAAATTCAACATAGTAAGCAAGTGTCAATGAGTGACAAGTGTGGCTTAGTCAGATCAACTATAGCCATATCACCTAAGCTGGGGTTCCAGAAGGGAGCGTGAGATGGTGGTTGGGCCACTGAGGCTGGCAAGGCAGGTCACGCACATCGATAACAATATAAGTGTGTCTCTATTTTTAGATTCCAAATCACATATTCCCAATTCAACAATTTTTCTTAATTATTTTGTATTTTTTTTTGAGATGGCTCTACTACATACAATTTATACTTTATTTTTGCTACTATGAACCTCTACTTTTCTATTAAACAATAATTCACATTAACTCCAAATGCCTATCTCGAAATTCCTGAGTCTTCCAACTAGCATATCACCATTCTTACTTTACATTAAATTGATTAATCATATGTGCATTGAGGATTCCGGACAGCGACCGAAGCTGGCAAATTGGACCGATGAAAGCTACTGCTGCTGTCGCTGTAAGATATCTAAGGGTATTGTATTGGCTTCTACTTTTGACTTCTGTTCAGAGAAGTCAGAAGTTAATATGAACATCTAGCTTTTCAAAGTGATTTTTAACTTCTCTTGCTCTGAGTATAAGGTAAGGAGTCATAAGAGCATCACGCATCTCTTTCATCTCTCTCCCGTCTCATGCATCCCTCTCCTTTTATTTTTCTCACTGCTCATTTTTTTTTAAAAAAAACTATTTTCTTCGTTAACTAAAAGTCAACGATCGAGGTCAAAAATCTTCGGCTGCAGCAAATACACACTCCCTAGGTGTGGCTTGGCTAACCCAGCTTGCCGTGTGTGCGCTATGGACTAGACTAATCCAGCTGGACGCTTGCTGCTTATGACGTTGTACTACCGTAACAATGTGGCATGGCTCGCTGTGGGCACGATGATTCTTGCTTTATGTCGGGAGGAGTCGGGTCGAGCTGGATCCCGCTCAACGCAACGCCCAAACTCCAATGCTCCACAGTGCAGGCACGCCGGCCGCCGCAAAACCTACTTCTTTTATCTCATATAGGACGCCAAAGAGTTGACTACAAATCTTGCATGCTGGGCCGGCCTCCACCGACGGAGACCGGATGGTGCTACCGGGTTCCCTGCTAGTTACCGCATGCATGCGACGATACGTAGAACTGTTCATATTTTTTTCCTTTCCAAATTTTGACTTGAGACACCTGTTTTAAGAGCAACTTCAGTAGGATCACTACTTGAGTCCTCATCCTACTTTTGAGAGCCGAGGAGCAAAAAACTCACTCCAGTAGGGCCCTACTTGAGCCCTTAAAAGTAGGGGCCCCTCAAATCTCCCCCTCGAACCCTCATTCCTGGGGGTCTGGAGGGAGCCCCTACTTTTGAGGGCTCAAGTAGGAGCTCTGCTGGAGTGAGTTTTTTTGCCCCTCGGCCCTCAAAAGTAGGATGAGGATGAGGGTGGGTCCTATGTGTCATCCCCTCTAAGAATGAATTTGAGGGTCCTGTTTTGAGGGCTCCTGCTGGAGTATAGCCCAAAAAACAGAGCCCTCAAATAAAAAGTAGGGGCCCTGTTTTGAGGGCTACTGCTGGAGTTGCTCTTATAACTCCAGTCCTCTCGATCAACTAAACTCGACAAATAACCACTAACTAAAGAAGGTTGGCAGATACCTGTCGAGCTACAATAGCTCGGCTGACACTTACCGAGCCCCCCGTAGAGGCAGCAGTCAATGCTAAGCCATTGCGCTAATTAAAACTTATGATTACTGTTCATTAAATATGATTAACACTAATTAAAGTATGCACGGTAGTTTATGTGCGACCGGCCAAGCTCGGTTATTCGGGAGTCAAATTTGAAAAAAAGTGGCTACAATACTATTTGTATGAACAGTTCCGGTACGTATGCTTTTGGGAAGAGGAGTACCACAGGAACACTATATCGGTGAAATTGATTCCAATGGTATAGCTCCTACTCTTTACATTGCTCTCTTCCATCTCCTTGGTCTCTCTCCTTTTTCCTTTTCGTCACCTCCACTGCCTCCCTCCTCTATTGCCGTCGTCATCATGCTGGTCACAGCTATGTGTGCCTCCTCCCCTGTTGTAGGATAAAGGATAACCGACTAAAGGAGAATTAATACGAGGTTCTAAAAATTATTGCCTTCTAAAACTAATTACCACAATATAGAACTTAGCGAGATTTCAAATTAATTTAAACCTACACAATTCTAGTAGCTAAGACACCATAAGCATAAGTCTCTACAAGTATATATCTAGCACAATAAAATATGATAAACTCAATAATCACAATATGCCAAAAATATAAGTACGAAAAGTAGAGGCAAAGAAATAACCAAATGACAAGGGATGTTTTCCCGTGGTGTTGAAGACTTGTCGGTTTTCACTGGTCCACGTTGAGAAAAAACCAAGTGATTTAGACCAGCTCTATGAATTAAGTCTTAACTCCTTAATCCACTGTTGGTTGCTCTTCCTCCGCTCCGGAGATGGTGAGCACCAAACCACTTACAAGTTGGTGTCGAACCTTTTCACAATCTTCTGAAAGAGGTCACCTTGCAATCTCCTGCCAAAGCCATATAGATGCCGGCAAGCATCAAGAGTAATAAACCAAAACTTCGCTTGACGGCGATCAAGTACCAAGGATCAATCTAGAATGTATGCACTTGATTTTTAGCTCAATTACCTCACATGAATGCAAAGTGAGTAAATAAGGTGTGGGGGAGTACTTTATTGCTCAAGGATATTACTTGAAGTGTCTAGCCCTGTCCTTGAGCTGGTTGAGGAGTATTGATACACCCACCAACCAGATATAGTCATTGAAAGAAGATTCCTGAAATTTTCAGGGCAAGCGGTAGTGCCGCTGTACAAATTTTGATACTACCGCTCCTGCTCTGACGCAACAGTAATGGCTATATTAGATCCTCTGAACTAGCCGTTGAAAGTCAGCGCAGAACTATCGACGTTGTAATCATGGTGGTTCTGATCTTTGGCAGTCCCAATTTAACTGGTCCTCTCTGGAAAAAACATACCGCCCGGATTATCAGAACTTCTAGGTTCCAGTATTACCGCTCAGAAGTTGTGGTCATACCGCCCTGCGGTAGTTTCGCCGTTGAAACTTCTGTACTTCCGTTTCTCAGATACACAAATGAGCTTCCAAAGGTGCTCTTTGGAAAAAAAAATGTACCGCTAACTTTTTGGTAGTTCCGAGTTTCGGTGGTAACGCTCAGGAGTTGCGGCCATACCATTCTACGGTAGTTTCACTGTGAAAACTCTGATACTACTGATATTTCTAGGAATGCATAGTTGCCTATCAATTTTAATTTTAAGTGCATGCATGAATTTAAATTGATCTAAATGGCACAAGAATATGCTGTCAAGTTAATAGCCATGATCTCTCTTAATAGTATGATATTTAACTTATAATCCAGTTTTCTACCCTTTCTCCTAAGATTGGTAAAATTAAAAAGGGATCATAGACTATTTATACCTTTGTCTTGAACCATTTTGATCCTCATGTTGACCTTTAGCATGCATTTTCAAGTTATCATATTCATCATAGTGACTATACCTTTCAAACGCTCAATAAATATGTCAGTTTCATATTCACATACTGTTATTAATTACCAAAATTATTTTTAGAGGTCTAGATGCTTTTCACCCGTCTCTGTTCCTGCCCCGCCTCCTCCCGCAGCCGTCGACGATCTTGCCGCGCAACTGGCCACCCCCACCCAACGTAACATTCTCTTAATTCTCACCTCGCCGACTCCTGCCCTCCGGTGCCGCCCACTACCGCCATGCCACCAGTCGGCCGTTGCATGTGAGGAGAGTGGGCGAGCGAGAGAGACAGTGAGCAAAAGATAGAACAACAATGTTGGGATGGTGCACCGTTAGAACTTTTTTCTCTTTTGGTAACCAATCAACGAAACAGGTGCATCGAGCAACCAAGTGCTTTCTCCATCCAAGTATATAAGGTGTATTTTTTAATGATCTTGTTCATAAATATAGTGGATATTTCATGTTCTAATGTAAAATTAGTGTGATGTTTTCTTTACATCCCTAATAAATATGCAGCTTTATTTACTATTACCTATATGCATACAGCATGCGTTGAATATAGTGTTTAGAGATTCTAATTAGAAGTAATCTAGCTATTTTTAGTATTTCTTTTACCTATATGTTAAAAAAATACACTTTATAAATTTAGAGGAGTACTGCAGATGGAGGTGCATGCACATCACCGCCATTAGTGAGGGCTTAAGTACTATGTCAAATGTTAATTGCGCTCCTTGTTATGAGACGGCGCCGACATCAATGCTTGGGTTAACGTGCTGGCGCATGTGGTTGGATCGATGGAACAGCAACCGCCGAGTAAGTACCCTCCCCACGTACGCATAATCTGATCGTGAAATATTATTAGCGTTATTATTAGTTCGTGTTCTTTACCGTGTGCGTGCGTACTCGATCTCCACGTCATCCAGGAACAGAAATGACAAGATAGGGGTGAATGATGTGTTCTCCTATTTTTCCTTCGGCATTTAAAAATCTTTTAATCCAAAGCTAGATAGCTAAAAAGATCAAATTTAGTTAACTAAATCCAAACCACAACTCAAAACAGCAAAGCCTCACAAATTTAGCACCTAAACGGTTTGAGCGGCTACAAGTCGATAATTTGAACGACGGCCAGTTTAACCAGGTTAAGAAATGGTCTGATCGCTCGATTGTTCGCATAACAAAAAACAGCTCGAGTTAAAACTAATTTTGGTGTAAACTTCAAAATCATGATCAAATGAAGTCAAATTTTGCAAACAACTTCCTGAGGGTCTTAGAACCTATTCCATCCAAGAGTCGCATGGATCGTAGCCCAAGTCCCAGCCATTCCTCAAAACATGCAAGATTGCTTTTAAACTAGGCAAAACTCAAAATTTTGATAAACAACTTACTTGTAGGATAAGAACAGCCAAAATGATTTTAGATATGTTCCCATATGTCACAACAAGCAAAACCACCCACGAATCGAAGGCAAAAAAACTCATATCAAAATTTCTCAAGAATGGCACAAAATTAAGTAAGAATCGGGCAAATTCATAATCTTGCAAATCGCAATGCTTAGATAAATGAAATGTGATTTATATGAGTTATCTTCACCACTTACACATTCTTGGTATACAGTAATATCAAAAAGGGAGGGAAGAGACAAAGAACAAGAGTAAATCAACCAAAAACAAGACTTAATAAGAGATAGATAAAATTAATTATACTGTTACTTGAGGATGAATGTTTCACAACCACTACGTAAAAAGGATAGGATAGCACACCTCACACTCACTCATATCTCTCAAATCCTAATCGTGAATTAAGAATGAAATGGTTAGAGGTTAGAATGGTTTTCTTGGAAGCCTCTATCCTCAACTTATTAAATAGATAAAGCAACCAATCCATATATAACTCTAATGGATACTATCAATTAACACAATTAGAATTTAGAAAACCCATTAACCCCATACAACACGAGTTTTTCACTTACATTTAACTCATGCACGTTTTTCCAAAGTATATAAGTCTGAACCCACTAAATTTTTAGTCTTTGATCTACTTGATCTGTTCAGCATGTCCTTAACCTAAATTACTTTTCTAAGTGCTGCTCAAGCGCCGTAGTTTTGATCCAATAAATTACAGGGGACTGGTCATCAACTTGGTGCATAAAACTGATCATTACAGGGGGTAGAATCTGTGTAGCTTTCTTTATTCGGATGAAAACTTGGACAGAACCCCGGTCCCGGTGAAGATAACTGGGGCTGAATCGAGCACAATGTAGGATTCTCGGGCACCACAAAGAGATTTCAGAGGACAGAACGGGAATTCTGGCCACCGGGGGGGACCATGTCGCAAATTCAAGCGTATTCTCGTGAACCATTTGCTTGCAAACAACAAAAAGAAAGTGATGGGAGAAATTGATTCTGCCCACATTTTCTGTGAGCGAAATTACTCCAATCTCCTCCCCCTGCCTGCCCACTTTTTAATCCAAGATCGTGGTAGCTTCTGTTTCTAATTTTTACTTAGAAAGATCAAAAATCAATACAAACACTCAGCTTATCGAAGTGACTTCTCCACTGCTCTTACTACCGTCTCGCTCCGAGATAAGTCATGGGGCATGGGCGAATCACTCACCCCACTTTTTTCGCTTCCGTTATACACACATCTTTCCTTCACTTTTTGCACCGCTCGTCTTCTCTTTTTAAAAGTTACTTCTTTCACGCACTACTATTTATTTTTAACCAAAAACTATAAACCACAACCGAAAGCCATCACCAAAAACCAATATAAACGCCCTTTATGAAGCCATGTATCCAGACAGCTGGTCAAAAACTTTCCAAAAATTAAATTTAGGTGCTGTTCCAACCCGCGGCTGTTGGCTGTTTGTTGAAATTACACTGTGGAGGCTATTAGTTTTTTTTAAGTCATTTAATTGAATAAAAATAAAAAAATAAAAACACCGTTATATCTCCACGGACATGCAAAGGAAAAAGGGAAGAAAAGCAAAAGCAATCAAAGAAAAAAAAGGCAAAATTAGATAAACTTAGTGTGAGGTTTCACATTCTAATATAAACTTAGTGTGAGGTTTCACATTCCACGGACACCGTTATATTTTTTTGAATGATTTTGCCTATAAATACAACGCATATTTCACATTCTAATATAAACTTAGTGTGAGGTTTCTTTTATACCCTAATAAATATCTTACTTTACTTTATATTCTCTACATGTATATATTAAATATAGTGTTTAAAGATACCGATTATGTGTAGTCTAATTATTTCTAATATCTCATTGGTCTATATATCAAGAAAAAGCACGTTTTACAAACTTAGATAAATGGAGTTATAATGTTGCATGCATCTCCAATCCAACGTGTACAGCAGTTCAGAGCTGCAGGGGGCTCATAAACACATGGCATTAACACACAAACAATTCAAAGTCAAAGAAACATTGCAAACCAGCTCGCGCATGGCAATGTCGATATGCTAAACAGGGTGATATACCAGAGGAGCTCAAGGGAAGGCAAAAGAAAAGAATCCTCCAACCGAGAGGAGCAAGGACCTTAGCTAGCAAAGCTAACAGAGTTGCCACCGCTAGTAAAAATTACAAAAGAAACGAACTAATCATCACCTCCCCTTTATTCTGTTATTCCCTCCCTCTCCCTCATTAGATTAAATAATCAAGCAAAGGAAGGAAGAAATCACCATATCTTGTGATAATACTAATCATCTCTCATATGCTTAGCCCCATCTATTCTGGCTTCATCTTGTGGCTTGTAGCTTCCAAAAGATAGAAGTCCGAATGAACATGTTGGTTCTTAATTTTGGCCTCTTTTTTTTTTTGGCTTTTCTTTTTTTGGCTTTCCTTCTTTTTTGTATTGTTTGTAGAGATATAAAGATGTTTTTCTTTTTTTATTTTTCTTTAATTGAATAACTCGAAAAAAGCTAACAATCGCTACAGTGTAATTTCAGTTAAAAACTAACAGCCGAAAACCAGAAACCGCTAATAAAGACTGGAATGAACGAGACCATAAGCCAAGAAAGCTGGATTCTTTTGGCCTTCACGCTTATAGTTTTTAGCTTTAGCTATAGTAATTAATTAGCTTTTAAATTGTATGTTTTTTAAAATATGGTCTACAAGTTGATTGCAATAGATATTATACCGACTTCAGTTATACCGGTCAAAGTCACATGTGACTGTTTCTCTTTTTTCACTCTCTCACAAACAGCTAAAATTCAAAAACTATAATTCACAGTTAAAAAAAAAAAGAACCCATCCATTGTGGCCGGTCGAGATGCACGAGCGAGGGGCATCACATGGCATGGGCAAGGAATATCAGCGGAACCAACCTGGTAGGTGGGTGCGCCCATATGGCTCTCATGCACCACCAAGCTTTGCATTGCTTGTTTGCCACCTACATATACTCACAGCTCAGCTCAGAGAGCCTGAAACACATACACATTTCGCTGTGACACTTCCCTCCCCTTGATTAGCAGCTCACACAGATTTAGGGAGGGAGATTGCGTCCCTAATTGCCTTAACCAAGCTTCCATCACACACACAATTACTCATAATTACACATACACTTGTGGTAGAGGGTAAGAAGAGGAGGAAGCTTGGCTGAGCCTGCCTCGACCGACACTCGCGAATTCCGGCCCATAATTTCTATATATCCCCCACGTACTTTACTTGCCATTTCTCACACCACTCTCTCCCTCCCTGCCATATCGCCCAGCTCATTGCTGCTGCTGCTCTCTCTCTCTCTCCTCTCTCCTCTCGCTTGTTATACACATGCGGAAGGCTGCCTCGGCCACCACCATCTGAGCAGAGGTAGCTTGCCATTGTTTCTTGCCTTGTGTGTCTCCTTGGCTTGAGGGAGAGGGAAGGTGAAGGGGGGGAGAGAGAGAGAGAGAGAGAGGAAGGGGGGAGCGTGGGCATTGACGGCCATGGCGCCCGCGGTGGCCGGCGGAGGTCGGCGGAACAATGAGGGGCAGCAGGCGAACGGGTGCGCGTGCGGGTTCCCGGTGTGCGCGTGCGCGGGCGCGGCGGCTGTGGCGTCGGCGGCGTCGTCCGCGGACATGGACATCGTGGCGGCGAGCGCGACGGCGGGGCAGATCGGCGCCGTGAACGACGAGAGCTGGGTGGCCGTGGACCTCAGCGACGACATGGCCGGCGCCGACCAGAGCGCCGCCGCCCTCGACGACCGCCCCGTCTTCCGCACCGAGAAGATCAAGGGCGTCCTCCTCCACCCCTACCGGTAATTAACCAACACAAGCTTAAGAGCTCTACTACTACGTAATCGCTCTCTTTCTTTATCTCTTTCTTTCTCTTTCACGGGGAGCACTAATCCTGCGAGAATCGCACTGCACTGCACTCCTTCCCGCAGCAAGAAAAATTCCAACGATCCAAACACCTCCGTAGAAAGTAATTAGTAGTCGAACAAGATCAAAACTGCATTGCGCAGCAGGGACAGTTACGCCGCATGGCTTGGCCGGTGTTAATCAAGCCAACCAATACGAGCAGGACCGGTGTTAAATCTGATGTAGCTGCTAATTACATCAAAAAAAATGTGGTTTAGAGTCGGGTGCACTAGGCAGGAGGGCACGAGGCGCGTCACTCCGGATGGCCCCAAGATAGCGCGTCCCGCGATGGGCTGTCGGCTCGCTGGCGCTGCGCGGTGGGGCCAGGGGAGAACGTTGGGAGTTAAGTCGTTGGCGCCTGCCTGCCTGGTCTGTGGGCCCACCACCCCTGGTCGCTCGTAAATTTTTACCACTTTACCGACCCTCGCCAGAGAAAAAAAGAACGGGCAAAAAAGCAAAAAACAATTCAGAAAAAGACAAAATTTAGAAATAGTAAAAAATAAATCAGAAGTTAAAAGCTCAAGCCAAAATGAGAGGGACCTTAGAAAAACGGCTTCACAAAGTAATTTAGAAAAATCATTATATTTATTTTAATTTTCTAAAAAGTTGAATACAAAAGTCACCTTAAAACCAAAAAGAGCAGGCCAGCGCCAAGAAAGCCCAACCCCCAAAATGGCAAAAATCATTAAGAGCCCTTAATGATTTTAGAAGTTTACCCCTTTTAGAGTTGGTGGCTTGCATGTGAATCCAAGCAAACATCATTAAAACCCCCTCTTCCTGCTCTACCGTGGGTGATAAAAAGTTGGGCAATCTTTTGGAGTTGTAAAAGAGAAGGAAAAAACCACTAGTTTTGTTGGAGAAAAATTAGGGTGCATCTAGGCTTGGATTCTTCCTGTTCTAGCTGTAGATGGTGTAAGGCAGCTTTTGGTTTTGGGTTCTTTTTATTCATGTCTAGCACGTCGAGTGAAAGGACTAGCATATCATAAAGTAGCAGGAGGAGGGGGAAAAAAAGGAAGAAGAACAAGTGCTAGCGCATAATTGTACGTGGGCGTCGTGTTGGCACCAAAGCAATGCAAGCATGAGTAAGGTGGCACAATTACAGCTCAAAAGGAAGCATCAATTGATCCGGTATACTTTGAAGTCCGCTCCACACAACATCTTATACAGATTTAACAAAAGACTTACAAAAAATTTATATATATAAACAAAAATAACCAGTGATATTCAAGGTGTCTCCTTTGTTTTAAAGGCAAAAAATCCCATAACAATACCAATTTTTCTAGAATGTCTCGTATTAATCGAAAGAAGGGAGGGATCTCCGCAATTTATCTTAGTAGGGTAAAATTATAACGGTATAAATTAATCATTCATAGATATTAGAGTTATATAATAAATAAAATTACATTTTAATTATAGGAACTAGAATTACATATTAGAAATAACTGTATAATAATATACTTGGGAGGAGAAGGTTCCAATCCAACCACAAACAAGGACCCTTTGGCCTTTTTGGAGCAAGCAGCCAAAAGAAAACGGAAAGCAGGTCCATAATGCAGCGACGAATCCAGAGCCTCCACCACTCGCGTCCATGCATGCGCTGGCCACGGCACACACAGACAGACAGGCGCATGTCGGTGCCGCGCGCGCGCGCACATCGATTCTCTCTGCCGAGCTGCCAACTCACACTCATTGACTCCCAGCCCAAGCCTTCGCTGTCGCATGGTAGGCTCGCTCCATTTCTTTTTGGCACGCATATCCACATGCTTAATGCTTGTGCAAAAATTAGTTGTGGCCGCAGCTCTGCACTAATTTCGTCATTAAAAAGGGAAACAAAAAAATTATTGTCCTCCCTTTAGCTAGCGCAAATAGGGGTGCAAACGAATTGAGTTAATCTCGACCGATCCGACACCGAATCCGATTGGTACCGAATCCGGAGAAAAAATATGGGTTAGGATATGGTAACAGCAATATCCGTCCGAATCCAATCCGTTTTCACCCCTAAGCGCAAAGATCAATCTTTCCATTCCTAGCTGTTTTTAGTCTTGTAATGAAATATATGAGACGATTTCTTAAAATAGAATTTTTAAATAGTTTTTAAAATTTAAAACTACACACGTCGTTCATATATTAACGTCAGTCAGTCAGTCAAAAAAAAAAAAGGGCTCCTTGCACCTGCACCATGGCTCCAGGGTGTTCTGTTCGTGCTTGCACCCAACTAATCATTACCCCGGAACTAAATTAATTCAACAAATTTAGTAGTAGTAGACTATGTTATTTTTAGCTTTTAACTCCTGCTTTTAATTATTTTATAGTAAGTAGTTTTTAAACAGAGTATTTTTTTAAAATAGAATCTACCAGTTAATTTTAGTATATACTATATCGATTTCATTTATATCGATAAAAATCGTATGTGAGTTTCTGTTACTTTATAATCTCATGTATAAACAACTTGAAAATTATAAATCGTAACAAAATACCATAAGACAGCCAAAAATAAGAGGCCCGTAATGTTGGAATAGGAGCATGAGTGGAAGAATTTTTATTGTTAATTAATCGGTTGGTAAATTTTGTTTGGAATGCAGGGTGCTCATCTTCGTTCGTCTGATCGCGTTCACGCTGTTCGTGATATGGCGTATCCAGCACAAGAACCCGGACGCGATGTGGCTGTGGGTGACCTCCATCTGCGGCGAGTTCTGGTTCGGCTTCTCGTGGCTGCTCGACCAGCTCCCCAAGCTCAACCCCATCAACCGCGTCCCCGAACTGGCCGTGCTCCGGCAGCGCTTCGACCACGCCGACGGCACCTCCTCCCTGCCCGGGCTCGACATCTTCGTCACCACCGCCGACCCCATCAAGGAGCCCATCCTGTCCACCGCCAACTCCATCCTTTCCATCCTGGCCGCCGACTACCCCGTCGACCGCAACACCTGCTACCTCTCGGACGACAGCGGCATGCTGCTCACCTACGAGGCCATTGCCGAGGCCGCCAAGTTCGCCACCATCTGGGTGCCCTTCTGCCGCAAGCACGGCATCGAGCCGCGCGGGCCCGAGAGCTACTTCGAGCTCAAGTCCCACCCCTACATGGGCCGCGCGCAGGAGGAGTTCGTCAACGACCGCCGCCGCGTGCGCAAGGAGTACGACGAGTTCAAGGCCCGGATCAACGCGCTCGAGCACGACATCAAGCAGAGGTCCGACGGCTACAACGCCGCCAGGGGCGGCGAGCCCCGGGCCACCTGGATGGCCGACGGCACCCAGTGGGAGGGCACCTGGGTCGAGCCCTCCGAGAACCACCGCAAGGGCGACCACGCCGGCATCGTCCTGGTCAGTACATACCACTAGCCTCCTTCTTCACACCAATTCTCCTCTGTTTTTTTTCCAGTAATTTCCCACCTGCACATGCATGGATTGTTGATTACTAGTGCGATTCTTGATTAGTTAGGAGTCCATTGTCAGTGATCATGTCATGTGGATGCATGTCAATTAGATTGGAATACGGGCTTGATTGTCTGCTTGATGTGAAGTGTTTTTCTTGGCGATTTGACGCGCTGATGGTCAAGAGCGCAACCACCAAGCAGAGACAGGGGCAGGCACACTGATGAAGATGGCTACTATGCTCTATCGTGGCCAGCTTTGATTCAGTGCGAAGAAAGTGGTTGGGGTGGTCCTTTCCCCCCGACAGCACCACAGGATCCGCTTTTAAGTCCCATTTAATTAGTACATTATAACTTTACATGTCTAAAAGTATAATTTTAAGTGGCTAAAAGATAAAAATTATTACTCTTAACTCTGTAATTAACAATTTAACCATTCATGTAGTGGTAAAAAGAACATTTGACCTTTTACTGTTACCACTCCAAATTAAAGTTACCATGCTATATGAAAACAGGTGGAGTGGTGGTTAACCATTTGGCCGGCCGCCTTTGTTTTTACTGCCTACTGTATGCTGTAACTGTTAACGGTATCTCTGACTGTGACTGTGATTGTGCAAGCATGTCGGGTTGCTGACGATGATGGTGGATGCAGGTGCTGCTGAACCGGCCGAGCCACACGCGGCAGCTGGGCCCGCCGGCGAGCGCGGAGAACCCGCTGGACTTCAGCGCCGTGGACGTGCGGCTGCCGATGCTGGTGTACGTCTCCCGCGAGAAGCGCCCCGGGCACAACCACCAGAAGAAGGCCGGCGCCATGAACGCGCTGACGCGCGCCTCGGCGGTGCTGTCCAACTCCCCCTTCATCCTCAACCTCGACTGCGACCACTACATCAACAACTCGCAGGCGCTGCGCGCTGGCATCTGCTTCATGCTCGGCCGCGACAGCGACACCGTCGCCTTCGTCCAGTTCCCGCAGCGCTTCGAGGGCGTCGACCCCACCGACCTCTACGCCAACCACAACCGCATCTTCTTCGACGGCACGCTCCGGGCGCAAGACGGACTCCAGGGGCCCATCTACGTCGGCACGGGTTGCCTCTTCCGCCGCATCACGCTCTACGGCTTCGACCCGCCGAGGATCAACGTCGGCGGGGCATGCTTCCCGTCCCTCGCCGGCCTCTTCGCCAAGTCCAAGTTCCAGAAGCCCGGGCTCGAGATGACGCAGGCTAAGGCGGTGGTGGCGCCGGCCAAGGGGAAGCACGGGTTCCTGCCCATGCCCCAGAAGGCGTACGGCAAGTCGGACAAGTTCGTGGACACCATCCCGCGCGCGTCGCACCCGTCGCCGTACGCCGCCGCTGCGGAGGCGGTGGCAGCCGACGAGGCGTCCATCGCCGAGGCGGTGGCGGTGACGGCGGCGGCGTACGAGAAGAAGAGCGGCTGGGGCAGCGACATCGGGTGGGTGTACGGCACCGTCACGGAGGACGTGGTCACCGGCTACCGGATGCACATCAAGGGGTGGCGCTCGCGCTACTGCTCCATCTACCCACACGCCTTCATCGGCACGGCGCCCATCAACCTCACGGAGCGGCTGTTCCAGGTGCTCCGGTGGTCGACGGGCTCGCTCGAGATCTTCTTCTCCCGGAACAACCCACTCTTCGGCAGCACCTTCCTGCACCCGCTGCAGCGCGTCGCCTACATCAACATCACCACGTACCCCTTCACGGCGCTCTTCCTCATCTTCTACACCACCGTGCCGGCGCTCTCCTTCGTCACCGGACACTTCATCGTGCAGCGGCCGACCACCATGTTCTACGTCTACCTGGCCATCGTGCTCGGCACGCTGCTCATCCTCGCCGTGCTGGAGGTTAAGTGGGCGGGCGTCACCGTGTTCGAGTGGTTCCGGAACGGGCAGTTCTGGCTGACGGCCAGCTGCTCGGCGTATCTGGCCGCCGTGCTGCAAGTGGTGACCAAGGTGGTGTTCCGGCGGGACATCTCCTTCAAGCTCACCTCCAAGCAGCCCGCCGGCGACGAGAAGAAGGACCCCTACGCCGACCTGTACGTGGTGCGGTGGACGTGGCTGATGATCCCGCCCATCTGCATCATCTTCGTCAACATCATCGGTTCGGCAGTGGCCTTCGCCAAGGTGCTCGACGGCGAGTGGACGCACTGGCTCAAGGTGGCCGGTGGCGTCTTCTTCAACTTCTGGGTGCTCTTCCACCTCTACCCGTTCGCCAAGGGCATCCTCGGCAAGCACGGCAAGACCCCCGTTGTCGTGCTCGTCTGGTGGGCCTTCACCTTCGTCATCACCGCCGTGCTCTACATCAACATCCCCCACATGCACGGCCCGGGCCGCCACGGCGCCACCCACGCCAAGGCGCACGGCCACGGCCACGGCCACGGCAAGAAGCTCGGCATCGACCACAACATGTACTACGGCTGGCCGTGACGTCACCCCAACCCAAGGAGAAGACCGCGACATGGACATGAGTACGTACTGCTACTGAAGAAACAAGTTACTGCAGCTGAAGTCATCCACTGAACTGTGCATGCGTTTGATCGAGCGCCCCGCCAAAATTTGATCTTTTTTTCCCTTTTCACCTTTTTGCCTTTTTATTTTTAGTTTTGTCCAGAAAAAGATGGTGTTGATTTGATTTAGTTTTTTAATTACCTGTGGTAATTAATTATGTACGTATACTTTACGCGAAGAGAGAGAGGGGCTTACGGGTGGGGCCCGCGGTGTATGTTTGTACTGTACATGCTGGACGATGTTGTATACGGAGACAGGTCAGAGAGAGAGAGAGAGAGAGGCTGGGAGTGGGGCCCGGTGGGTTGGGGGTGGTATTCTTTTAGTATATGGAAACAATAAATTTAATTTCATTCGTGCATGTGTCCATCGATCGCCACTTTTTTTTCCACGAATATTTAATCTTTTCTTTGAGACTGGATATTTAATCTATTTATTTATATACTCCTGTTGATTACTCTACGGATCATCAGTACTAGTCGCGAATGAATGATGATGAATGAGCTGTCTCTCTGTACCGGGGGATTTTGTTCGATCTCTTCATGTTCTGAAAGACGACGGAGGCGGCAGATCGAGGTGGGGATTGACGGTGGAGGTGACGAGCTCCGACGACGGCGGACAGGTGCGACGGCGCCGAGGCGTTGATCGGCTTCGATAGCGGGCGTCGATGGTAGCCAGGTGCAGCGTCTTCCTCGACCTCCATGTGGCACAGGTGCCGATCAGGGCTTTCAGGATGGACGGTTGAAGTTAACAAAAATATTGTTCAACGAAGAAGTCAAGATGCACATTAACATAAAAAACATTGCACATATTGTTCCTAGTAGAGACGACATCAAGTTAACTGTGTTATGAATGTAGAAGATGTAATATTATTTTTAAAAATTGATAAAGAAGATAGAAAGTGTGGGAACATACAATAGTTAATTACTGATCTTAAGGCCTTATATTAGTTTTTATAATACATTGGAAGAATGTATTTCTTTTTATTTATTTTTCAGTATAGAATATACATTTGTCCAAAACCTCATAAACAACAAAGGAGCAAAATGTCATTAGCTTTTACATCGATCAAACTACAAAGGGAGGACAATATCAAAATACAAATTGCAAATAGAAGACACAAAAGAGAGATCAAACTACAAAAAAATTATGAGGACAAGAGGAATCGAACAACATCACCTGATAGATAAGAGGAGAGGCCACTGACCAACTAAGCAAAGCCATTTTGCACTGTAGTTCAAATGGTTTTAGCAAATATTTTAGATGTTCAATTGAACACCCATGACCCACCTTAGTTCTACCACTAATGTGGTGGCAGCGTGGCTTGCTCTGCCTAGATCGGATGGCAATGGTAGCTGTTAGTGATATGCCATTGAGAAAATTATAGAGATGCTTGTATCACATCTATATTTATGATATTTTTAACAATATATTATGAGAAGTACTTCTATGCTTTCATCTCTAACAAGATTTTTCAGAAAGTGTTTGGTTGCTTCCTTGTGGAACCTCATCGTCAAGATCTTCCAGTAAGTCAAGGAAACAACTGGTACACCTATATAAAACCCAGTTAATGTCTCGGCTAACATGATACTCTTACCTACCGTCGTCAGTGCACTCGACATAAGAACCAACACAAACAGCTACTCTGCATGCCAAACCTGAATCCATCCTATGCACATTACAATGGAACAAAGATAGCAACATCAGAGCACTACCCTAAATCGATGCACATTACAATAGAACGAAGATAGTAACATCAGAGCACAACCCTAAATCGACACACATCAACCCAGATCTAAACTACACACACCAAATCAGCACAACAAGCAAAATAAAATCCCGAAGTAAAAGCATGAGGAAGAACCTTACCCGTCAGGGACCCATGAAAGCCGCACAGGCTTTGACGTGGAGTCTGTGCTCTTGAAGCGTCGCATTTTTGACCCCGGCACCTTCATCTCCGATAGTCCTTAGCTCTCAGCAACACATGCTCTAGCCGATTCCAAAAGGTGGTGACGGGGAGAGATTTGGGGGAGAAGAATTGTGAGGGAGATGGGCTTAGGGGAGAAGGATGAATCTGGGATGCGCCATAGTGTTGCTTTAGGGTTCGATCGCACCGGGGTGGGCAGGGGCACCCGAGTTTTTTTTCGAATTTTTTCTCTCTCTAGCCCGGAATGATAAAATATGGGGCTCGGTATTTTACGGCAAAATTACGCTTTTGTCAGTGTGTTCTGGCTAAACCATGTATTTTGGGTGTCTATTGGCAAAGGGACAATGGACGGTGTCCTATAGCCAATTCCCCTATATATTAAGATAGGCGTGGGACTGAGAGAAGATGTTTTGAGACACACCTAGCGAAACCCTAACCGCTACCTCTCAAAACCTCTGTTGTACGTGCTGGTGCTAACATACTGATACACAACGTTCTAGTTCTAGACGTGTGGATTTCGGTAGAGCCGCTGTTACGACTGTAGCGTTAATCAAAACGATCGCGAGAAGGAGACGATTGGCTCCAAAACATCGACTACTGTTCATGGATGATCGATTTACTTTCATTACATCGATGCGCCATACGTCAAACTGGCTACCTCAACTTTACTTCCGCTATACTATACGTTTAGTAATAAACTAATAATAATTTATGATTTCTTACTCATATGATTTTCTGTTTTACACTACAGAAAATTTAATCTACCGTATTCTACAGTAGCAGCGAAGTGCGGTAAGACTGCGGCCATTTGCGGCAACAAAGGCGGTGCGGCTTCCTCCGTGCAGCAGTGAAGCGGGCAAGGAGACAGGTGCACGCGCGCCATCTGACAGTGGGCCCAGCATTTTTCCCCTTGGAACCTGTGCTTGGCTTGAACGCCGTTCCTTGATCGGCACCTCTTCTGAATTTTCGCTTTAGGGTATTGTGCCGGTGCCATCTCTCTCCCCTCTAGCACCTCCTCGTGGCATAACGTCACATGCTCTAAGGATCTTGTTGAGTTGTCGATGTTTCAGAATGCTTTTGAGCTGGAGACCTGCAAATTTCTGAAATATTCATTGAACTTGGTACTTTGTACTTCGGGCTTGCATACGAAGGAAAGGCTCTGTACTATGTTTGCAGAGTAATCTTGTTGGGGATTGAACTCACAAAAAAGTACCATGATCTTAAATTCAGCAATTAAGTAGTTTCCATAGCACTCTTTGCTCTTTAGATAAGGTTAGGTACCATTTACTATACTGCTTTCCAACTGGGAGTGGATAGAACAGGGCATGTCCAAACTCGAACCCTTGTGATTTTTCGTCAGTGTAACACCCGTCTCAGGAAGTTCCCAAACGTTAATCTAACGAAGTTCTTCTGCATCATTGTCTAAGAACGCAAGATTCTGAAAGTCTGGACCCAGGTCTGGTCCTTCATCTAACAAACGCCAGAAGTTCCCAAGTTTCAAAATGTTAGCCTCACTCATACGCACTCTCTTATGGTGGTTGTGAATTTAATCATTTCAGTCTCACTTCTACCTTAAAGTAAAATTCAAAGTATGGAAAAACAAGGCTTATCCCGTGAGTTAAAAAGCCTCATTTAAGATTCATGTCGATAGCCTGGTTGCGGCGGTGAGACGAGGAAGAACACAAGCAGAAGCTTTCGGCTCTCTTAAGAAGAAGACAGAAGCTTCATCTTGTTTTTCACCGACCGGAATCATTCCGTTATGAGATGGGCAATGATGCTAGCTTGCTATCCCGACAACGTACGTGATGGCATTGGATCGATCTTATCATCCATCATTCGACAATGGATGGAGGTAGGCAGGCCAAACCAAACCGAACTTGGCCTCCACTTGTGCTTCTGCTCCGATCCCCTCTGGTGTTTGGAGACGACATACATTGCGTCGCCCATTATTGAGCCTTGGCAGGAAAGGTTCCATCCCACATACACACACACCTCTCTCTCTCTCTCTCTCTACCAAAACCACACAAATACTCTTTTAACACTACTCACCAGTTTCAGCATTGGCGGATCATGATGGCACATGAGGACCGAGAGTTAGCTCGGTTGGCTTGCGTCGCTGGTGAGCGAGCCAACCGCCTGCGTTCCAACCCTTTTAACACCCTGCTCATTTACACTTGGATTTTTGGTTCCTAGTTTATTTTTTACTATTTTAAAATTTTATCTTTTTTTTCCCGACTTTAAGCTTGTTTTGATCTTTTTTGCCGATTCTTTTTTTCCATATTCGTTTGTATTATACGTGATAGGCTAATCTATTTTTTTATTTTTAAAATTTTTAAATTTAAAATATGATAAATAAGCTACCGTCAGTTACAGTATAATTTCAACTAATTACAGTAAAAATTCAGCTACAAACTACCAAAATTCAGTCTAACTGAGTACCAAGTAAGTACGCATGCGCGTGTGCATCCATAGGATAGCATGTACCTGTTGCTTCGGAGGCTGTTGATTCTCCGATTAATTTTTTAGCATGTATATAGAAACGTACATATGCTAATGTACGTATGATGTCTGAGTAGAATGTATGTGAGTTATGTATGCATCTGCATTGCACATCTGGAAAAAGATCACGATGGCACACACTGGCGGATTGCAGACGCGGACAGTACGTACAGCTTTACAAGGAGAGAAAATAGTGAGTGAGAGAGAGAGAGAATAGTGAGGGAGAGAGAGAGAGAGAATAGTGAGTGAGAGAGAGAGAATAGTGAGGGAGAGAGAGAGAGAATAGTGAGTGAGAGAGAGAGAATAGTGAGGGAGAGAGAGAGAAAATAGTGAGTGAGAGAGAGAGAGAGAAAATAGTTAGTGAGAGAGAGAGAGAGAGAATAGTGAGGGAGAGAGAGATAAGGACGGAAAAGACGGTGCTTGCTGGGTGGACGCGGAATAAGGAACGTTGGTCGCTTGGTTGGGCCAGCACGCACGCAGGCCGGATCGCCCGCCGGCTGGGTCCGACCGACCGCGCGACGCGGCTCGATCGAACCAGGCTGTCCCTCGGGCCCACGACGAAGGAGAGGCCCTGCTTCGCTCCCGTGTCGTCTTTCTCCAGATACCTCCTCTCAGACACTCCGATCAATCAACGCTCTCGGAGGGGACGTTTCTGTTTGCTTTTTTGCTGATCTCTAATTAATCAACACTCTCTCTAAGGGACGTTTACATTAGCTTTTACTTAATAATTTTTAGCTAAAAATAAATAGCAGTGGTTTTAGAAGGAGAGATGAGCGATATAAAAAGTAAGGGGGAAATGTATACGTGTGATAGGAATACGAAGAGTGTGGTGCGTGACGCGTCCGTAATCTCCTGTCTTATCTCCGAAGCAAGATAATAACGAGAGAAGTAGAGAAGTTACTTTAAGAAGACATATATTTATATTGATTTTTCGTTTTTCTAAAGAGGTTTCTAAAGCAGTGGCGGATCCAGGAAATTTTTTTGGAGGGGCTAAAGTATCTTTAGCTCGACCTCAGCCCCTTCTACATTATACATCCATGGCTAAAATTTAGGGGGGGCTCCAAGGGTCCGGTAGCGGTAGGGGGGCTCGAGCCCCCCGCCCCACCGCTAGATCCGCCCCTATTCTAAAGAGAAGTTATAAATAGAAGTAAATATGAACAAGTCTAATACAACTGATTGATTAGAGAGAGGAGAAGACGGGAGCGGTAATTGAAGAAAAGGAGAGACAGAGAGCCAGGGAGGGGGGGAGAGGACAGGCATGATTCACATGCTGAGGGCTCATCATTTTGAGGTGATCGAATAAAGCTTGCAGCTAGTGATCATCGTTAATTTGAGGTCAAGGACACGGAGATTAATTTGCCATCGATGTCCTTTAGTTCCCCCTTTCTCTCTCTAGATAAAGTAGATCAAGGTGTTCACCTCAAAAAGAAATTAAAGCCGATCAATATATGTACTATTTGTCTCCAAAAAGAAAAGAAAGCAGATGAACTGTTGGGAGTGGCGATTTTGTCGCGTCCATTCCCAGTTGTGCACATGTATGTAATCGACAAACAAGGTGACCAGATTAAGCCACGTCGCAGCTCGCGAGCAACACCAACAGACGAATGTGTTCAGCCATGCAATGCCAATGACCGTCGCAGACCAGGCTCTGTCCCAAGCTGTTCAGATACGTACAACAATACATGCCTTATTCTAAATAATTTCTAGCTTTTAGAAATCGAATAAAATATCTTCACAGCGTAAGTTTGTTTTACACACTTAATTTCTCTCATAATCAATTAAAAATCACAACACTTTTGACCAGAGCCATGTTCTCCGTATGCACTCCTACCTGGCTAACAAAGGTTGAGTTGTACTACTGCTATATCATGGATCTAGAGATGCCAAAGGCAAAGCACGAAGCATATGCAAGGGCTGCCGACTCCGTGGAATCTAGTTACCGACCTTTGCTAGTTTTTAGTAAGATTTTGCTGTTATAGCAACAAAAAACACATATTTTCAATTAACAATTATACCCAAAAGTTGCAAAAGAAAATTAAGTGCTTTTGGAAAACATGTTTTAGGAAAAGCCAGTATAATGCCAAACGGAGCCGTAGCCGTACGCAATCATCTTTTTCGCACTGGATGAGTCCCGTGCATATAACTGTGCAGCAAGAAATTAAAAAGAAGAAGAAGATCTGAACGCTTGTCCGTTTGGGCCTAGAATGCGCAGAACAAAGCTGGGCCAGTTCAGGCCTGGGCCGCAACTAAACTTTGCTGCAACAGGGAGGGCACCTGCAATACAAAAAAAAAAAAAAACCTGCTACACATGCGCTTGTTTTCCCCTCTTGCTTATCACTCATGGTGGGCTAATTTCCCGAGGCTAATAAATGTGTGTGAAATACTACATAACGATATACCGTTCGTAGTGTTTTTGACGATATAAGAGCAGGTACAATAAGGCTTAGTCAGCAGACTATAACAAATATAATATCAATTAAATCTTACGTGGCAGAGAGAGAAAGAAAGAGAGAGAAGAGCTGGCTACTAAATTACAGCTAGCTATAGCACGTAAAAAATATGCATTTCACTCTCTTACACGTGGGGCCAAATAGTTATTGTAATAGCTACCTTATTGTATAAACTATTTTTTTGAAAACTATAGATGAAATGAACAAATGTTATAGTCACTAATTAGCTATACTATTGTACTTGCTCGATCACACGTTTCGTTAAGACTCCACTACACTCCCATCCCAAATTCCCACTCCGACCACCCACCGTGACTTCATGTCAAGTCTCATGCATATTGATCCCCCTAGGCAACTCAGGCTTGAAACATGTCACAACTGCACATCTCATTTGGTGAGCTCTCTTGATGTCAAGTCTTTAATGAGGAACCACACTAAAACTATTTATGGTCACCTGAAATGCAAGCATGTGTCATGCGCATGTTATAGGGCCTGTTCTTTTTGACCGAGGCTTATGGCTTTTAGCTGCGACTTGTGGCTTTTGGGTTGTTCGTGTGAGATATTACAGAGTAACAAAAACTTACGTGCGGTTTTTACCGATATAAATGAAGTTGGTATAGTATGTACTACAATCCCTAGTGGACCCTATCTTGAAAAGGTACTCCGTTTAAAAGCTAGTTACTGTAGAAAAGTCAAAAGCAGAAGCCAAAAGCTGAAAAAGAATAGGGCCATATATGCAGGGTTCTTTATACAATTTCCCATTTTTATTTTTGTTTTTGTGTGGCCTTTTGCAAGTGCAAGAATTCTTTGAAATTATTTATGCCGCGTCAAATGAGGAGAAAATACATCAGCCCTCTCACATTATGCATAAGGAAACCTTAGGCAAATCAATTTTTTGAATCTGTTTTTGTCCACGTGATGCAAAATGGATCATACCCAAATTTTCTTTCTTATTGTGTTTTCCCCACTGTGTACTAGACATCGTTTGAGCCTTCCCAAAATGTTGTGCATGGCGAAACTAATGGGGTTTACCTGGGTGATGATGGCGCTGAACTGGGTGATGGTGCTAACTTGGGTGATGATGGTGCTGTTGTAAGATCGAGTAGGCCGACTAGAAGAGGGTGAAAAGGTGGTTTTAAAAATCTTCTTTTAGGCTAAAACAAGTTTATAAAGCAGAAGCGTAAATCAATTCGGTTTAGCACAAATAAAGTCTAAATCAACTAGGTTCACCTAAGTGCACCAACAACCTAAGTCTATGCCAAGGTTTGCAATTCTAGGATGACAAGTAATCAATTTAATTCTATGAATGTAAATTACTTGAATATAAATTGAGCACAAGAGAATAAACCACCAAGACACAGTTCCTTTTTACTGTGGTGTTCAGAGACTTGCCGATCTCCCCTAGTCCATGTTGAGGTAAGCCTAAACGAATTAGACCAGCTCTACGAATTAAGCCAAATACCTCAATCCATTAGTGGTAGTTCTTTCCCGTTTCAGGTAGGTGAGCTCCAACCTTCGCAACTTGCCGGATCTTCTCACAACATTCTTTGAGAAAATCATCACACACGATGCCTCCAACACCATCTAGGAGTCGGCAACCTCCAAGAGTAATAAGTCAAGCCCCTTGCTTGACTCTTACTGCATGCAACGAATGCACAACTCAAGTGGATACAAAATCCACCTCTAGATGCAACACATGCAATTTAGAACCCTTCTCCTTGCTCACAAGGTGTAACATATGCACAATTGAGAGAAAAACCTCATATTAGGTCAAGAGAGTAAAATGGAGTGCCAAAGGTCTTACCTCAATAGGCCACAAGGGAGTATTTATACCTCACACCTTGAAACTAGCCATTGGGTATAGAAAGTAGAGAAATTAGTAGTACCACAGGCAAAGTGCCGGTACTACCACTCCCCTCTATAACGGTCAGAAAACTGGTTGTTACAGACTAGATCGGTAGTACCGCCACACAATTTTCGGTACTACCACACAACGGTAGCACCGCTCCACACATACAGAACTACCATTTTCCTGGGGAGGAGAAAACTCTTACGAAGGTGTCTCTCTGGAAAAAAAGTACTACAATGCAAGCGATCGTACTGCACTCCAGTCGTACCGCTCATACAGAGCCAGTAGTACTGCAAGCAGGTTAGACTGCTCACACATAGTTGGTACTACTGATCGTTGACCACATTGGTATTCAACTACGTTGTTAGGTTTGAGCACGCAGGTCTTCGACCACGCTGGTTTTGACCACACAAATCTCCGAACACACTGGTTTTGACCACGTCAGTTCAATCACGTTAGTTCGACCACGTTGGTTCGACCACGTAGATCCTCGACCACATAGGTCCTTGATCACGCTGGTTCGACCACATTGGTTTCGATTACATAGGTCTTTACCTTGTTAGTTCCGATCACATCAGTTCGACCATGCTGGTTCGACTACATCGATCTTTGACCTCGTTGGTTCGATCACGTCGGCTCGACCACGATGGTTCAACCACGTCAATCCAACCACGTTGGTTTGACCACACAGGTCTTTGACCATATTGGTTCGACCATGTTAGTCACCGACCAAGTTGGTTCGGCCATATCAATTTGACCACATATTCTTCGACCACCACGTTGATCTTCGACCACGTTGGTTTTCGACCACATTTGTCTTCGACCACCAACAAACACGGTAGTACCATGATCCCAATGATGGAACTTCCACACAGTGGTAGTACCGCATGACACACAATAGTAGTTCTGATTTTTGTGAAAAGTGTATATACTTCAACAGATTTTGCAAAACACATTTACAAATTATAGTATCAACCACGTAAGGACCAAATATAATTTTAAACAAGTTGCAAAACACATTTGCATACTTTTATAATCATAACACAAGGATTATGTATGAGATTCAACCATTTGCAAAACACATTTGCAAACATAAGCCTCATACTAAAAGGAGTAGGAAACATGAACTTCAAATACTTGCAAAATACGTTCGCAATGTATATTGCCATGTTATAAGGATTCAACACATGAGTTTCAACTATTTGCAAAATACATTCACAAATATAAGCATCATGTTATGGAGAGCTAGAGCAAGTGAGATTTGATCGATCAACACATGATAGAGTCAAACTACAAGGCAAGACCCCTCTTTATACGACAACCTATACTAGCAATCCAGTCTTTCAACCAAACAACAAGGCCGATAAAAGATTAAGAATATATCCTTAACTCTAACTAGTTATACCTTTGCCTTGGGTCATTGTCTTGATATGCACCAACTTATGATGCATCCTTCACTTAAACTTTATCAACACATGATGGGTCTTCTCTTGATTTGATGATCAACCTATGAGCATCTCCTCTTATACATGCATCAACTCATGATGCATCTTTTTCTTAATGGCCTTCAACTCATGAAGCCATCTTCTATCCCGCATCTTGACTTGATGATCTTCAACATATGAAGTCATCCTAAGTCAACCCCATTTGTGAAACCTACCCTGTTCATCCAACTCATGAAAAATATTAGTCTACAAATCAATTATCATTAATTACCAAAACTTTAGCATTAACTCATAATGGAGAGACTAGATTCTGCGATTTTCTCTTTTTGGTAATTCATGACAATCTCAAAAAATAATGAGATAAAAGATTGATTTGCGAGTATACAACATGTACACAATAATTGTATACTCTAGGATAAGCTTTCAATACAATTAACTCATTTGAATAGAAGTGCTTATCTTTGAGATTAATTGCTAGCAACGCTTTCACATCCGATTGTCATTAATCATCCTACCATTAACACATAATGAATGAATTAGATGACAACTCTATTGCAATTGATCTAATTTAAATTAATCATGAGTATATATGAACTACACAAGTTTTATATACACAAAGGTTATGTTTCAAAGTATAGATCCTAATATGTGTTGAGTGGGAAACATAGATCAATACTTAATGAAACCACAAAATATAGAGTGAACCCCCTTAAATGTATGCATATAAGAATGTATAATGAAAACATATGCACATATTCATTTTAGAATTTTTTTGAAGTTCAATCTATATTTTGAATCCGAGGAATGTACTAAGATGTAAGAATATGATGCAGAATGCATACCTCCATGATTTTCACCTCTTCATCCAAATGAGACTTAAGCAATATCATAATTTAATAAATGGGTTAGTCTCACATTTGTATTTGTTAATAATCACATCTAAATGAGACTAGACAATATCATAGTTAATAAACACATTAGTCTTACAATTGCATTTGTCGTTATCATTAAAATCAACTTAATGGAGTTTAAACATACGGCTGTTCAAACCAAAAAGATGGGTGATGAGGTTAGTCATTTTTTGTCCTCGAACCCTATTGAAACTTCTTTTTGAACATTTCAAAGCATGATGAATTATGTGTGTTTTTTAACAGATAAATGCTATGACCAGATTGATTGACAAGTTCAATATGAAGCTTCAGTCTAGATGCCATCAACTTGTACAAGATGCCATTCAATACATTGAGTTGCATATCACGTCATCCGACGTGAAAATCATTGCTTAGCTCCATGATGAGCCAAGGAAGATTGAAATGGGAAGACGCCTTGCTTCTATTGCCATAACTGAAGACCCAAAATTCCAGCCAGAATTGACAAATATGTTGCTAGTGTTGGCCACCATTCCCATGAGGACATCCATTGTGATATTGGGCCAGATGATGTGCTTGATGAGGTCATGAAAATCATTGCTATTACTACTTAGGAGGTGGCTATCATTAGTGATCAGGCTCAAGATGAAGCGGCTGCCAATGCCAAGGCTGTTGAAGATGATTTTGGTAGTGATCACTTGGGAAGTGTTGAAGAGGATCAAGCTGCAGGGGTAGCTTTCATTAATGTGAGCACCCAAAAGGATGATAATGGCAATAAAGATGCTGTCGAAGAGTATCATGCTTTTTTGGGGGGGGGGGGGGGAGGGAGCTGACAACGTTGAATCACATGCAGTTGCTAAAGAGTCATCTCCAATAGTGATCAGCCCCATTGAAACATAGCTGCAAGCTAAAATGGATCAGTTGAGAATTGAGCTTACTCCTTGTAAGTAGACATCCCTAATTTCTTACATGAATACGCTGAAACTGCATTGAACATTCCCTAAGAAATTATCTCTTTAACTCCTATTAATGAAACATGCTCAAGAGTCTTATTTCATGAAACCTTTTATGAAATATTATATAGAAACCTTTTTTACAAAAGTCTTTTTTAACCTTATGAACTATAGGAAAACTCTTTCTCTACGAGACTATTTTTTAAGCCTTGTGAAACTACTATTTTTTAAGCCTTGTGAAACTATATAAAACTTATTTTTGTGCCTTTGTATGTACTTTTTTGTTTTTGAACCTTCATGTCTTCATGACGTGCAGCTTGTAGCGCTATTGAGCTACCCACACCAATAGACATTGATGACTCATGAGGAAGTCCTTGACCCAAAGATGCGCAAAACATTCCTCCACTGTTCAAGGCAATCCAACGATGAGCAGTTCCCCGATCCTAGAAGTGTACCGATTTCCACAAAGCAAAGGTCAAAAAGGTCCAAAAAAATGTGGAAAATGATGAGACTATTGGGCAATTGGTAAAGAGAAAGTCTTTTGTCAAGCCAACAATTGCAAAACTTTCAAGGAGCATGTTATGTGTGTAATTGTTGCAAAACCTGACAAAATAGAAGTGATCATTAGAGGAGCTCGTGTCACATTAGAGGAGTTTACAAATGCTTTGTGGCCAAGGAAAGGTGAAGTGTGCAACAACTTTATGTGGCTGTGCTGCAAAGCATTGATGCTTGACTAGGATTCTAAAAGAAAGATCATTGCAGATCTAATAGCTACTGTGAGCACCAGATAAATCTTTTCAGACATAGCTTCCCTATGTTTGTTCAGGGACGCCCCCATGATATGCCTTTCACTGTTCTGTCCTTTTTTCTCACCTGTGTGTAGGCTCAGTTTATAACATCATACATGCAATCCAATGATGCAAAGATTGTAGTTGGACTTTCAAAGGTTTCAAACAAAGAACTCAAACAAGCATGTGTTTCATTCCCTATTCTAGTCTCGATTGCAGACACATAAGAATCGTTACACTTAGTATACACAACTACCTATCCTTTTCTATTTTTTGTGGAACAATGTAGATATACATTCCAATCCTCATGGATCACCATTGGAGTTTTTTTGTTGACCTACTCAATGAGACTATTGAGATTTATGATTCTATGAGGAGCCCAAGCAGCATCAAGAGGCTTACAACACATTGTGGTATAATGTGGCAAGTATTTGTTCTAATCATATACAGTTATGTGTTTTTTGTTTTCAGATCAATTTTTCATAAGCTATATCACACTTTTTTCAGGGTATCAACCTACAACAAGCTTTGTCAAGATTGCGAGGTGACTCTATTTGGGTATATGATGTGTTCAAAGTCCAGTACCCTTATATTCCATTGCAAACCCCCACGTTTGTTACATTGAGTCCTCGATTTTGCTTTTATTATACATCATTCGTCCTTTTTTATTCTTGTATGACATTAACTTTTTTTTGTCTTGCATCCATAAATAATAGTCATAAGTGCGGTTTTTGTGTAATGAGGATGCTTGAGTGTCACAACGGTAGGAGTCTCATTGGTTACAACACGATACATAATGAAATTAGCATTTTCCCACTTTTTTCCTTCTTGTTTGAAGCTTGGTGGGTTCTTTTCGGCTGTGGCTTATGGCTGCAACTTATGGTTTTTGCCCTTACACGAATGCTTGTGTGAATGAACCAAACATGGACAAGCTTCTTTGAAAAGGTCATCTCGATAAGCTGCTTCGAAATAGCGGTGAAGAAACCATCCTGTTTGTTTGTTTAAGAGAAGCTATAAGCCATAAGCTGAAAAGAACTAGTCCTAACGCTTATGTTCCATTTTCTGTATACCAATGTGACGCAAGCCAACGTGGAAGATTACGAGAGGGAACTTGCTTACAGGATCATATACCATCAATTCAATGACCTAAATCCTAACTGGATCTTCAATTGAACTTTGCTTGTCCCATGTGTTTTTTTGTAATTGTATGGCTGCATTGTGTTTTGTGAATGAAAAAATGCTTCTAAAATTGCAACTGCTAAGCACTACACCCTTTTTTATGCAATGTGACACAACAAAATGTAAATCCCATGTGTAAGCATGTGCTCATATGCAAATAGTGGGATCTTTGTGACATGTAGTCTAAAATGCAACACATTAAAATTTCTATGTATAAGCTCGTGTTCATTAAGTTTCTCTCATTAAGCTCTGTTTGCTAAGCTAGGAGGTGCATCATGAAGTTTACTAAGTTTTCATGCTAAGCCATGAGGTGTATCATGCATACTTAAGATAGTTTCATATATAAATTCCATTGCTTTTTTTAGTTTTGTTAAGTTACAGCTAGCCCCCTCAATTTTTCATTTTAATTTTGTGAAAAGTTCCAATTAGTTTTCATTCATGTTTTTTTTTGCAAAGTTTTATTATGTTTCACGCAAATTCATATGCTTCATCAAGTTTCAAGCGAGTAGCATTAGTGCTATTTAAGTTTTAGACAAGTTTCATTAAGTTTTCAAAATGTTCATGTTCAACCTTATGATTCAAAAAGAGTTCCATATAGTTTCAGTGGTATTTCATGTAGCTTCATCCTAGTTTATCTAGTCTAAGACAAGTTTTAATAGTGATATGCAAACGTAAGATAGTTCCACTAAGTTTCATAGAGAATCTCACTGGCGGTTTTTGAGTTTCATTAAGTTCCAACTAGGTCCCTTGAGTTTCATTTTAAGTTTTTTACAAGTCTCTAAATAGTTTCATTCATGTTTTTAGGCAAAGTTTCACGCAAGTTTCATTAAATGTCATTACCTTAAGGATATGCTCGCAGAGCAGCTTGTCTTTTTCAATTTTCTTGCACACACAGTTGAATGCTTGATTCTTCAAACTAGCATTGTCCAAGTATCTCCTGTTCAAATTTCCTCCACACACATTCTCAACATAATAACAACTAGGAGCTTCCCCATTGATAATATTGTACAATGTAGTGTTCATGAGCTATTCTGGAAACTTGCCAAAAATAGCACAAGTGTAGAAGGTGTAAGCCTGTTTCTCTATCTGATATCTCGACCACAATTTTGCATCAATTTGAATAGTAACATACTATTGATTATCATCCCTATCCAAGTAATACTAAACTAGCTTGTCATATTGCGTGATGAAGTTTTTTTTATCGAGCCACATGGATACACAAAATCCTTTAATAGTGCATTTATGCCTTCACTTCATTGCATGATGCTCATGAACAGAAAGAAAGCTTTCATGAAGTAGCAAGGCACCCATTCCCCCCTAATTTCATATGTGTGATGCATATACTTGTGGTCTAATATACCATAGTGGTCAAACAACTCAGCCCATCTTCTTTCAAATTCTTCAGTAATCAAACAATCATCAATGCATGATTTGAGGTCTTCTTCAAAACCTCCCAACTTTGACAACAAACCCCCTAGCTTGAGCTTTATATTTCAATATATGTGCCACATGCAGCGCCATTGGGTGGTGTTCGGTAGTACCTTTGCTATTGCTATCAGCATTGCTTTGCCTTGATCTGTCATGATACTCTTAGGAGCTTTGCCATCCATCACTTTCAAAAATGTCTGGAACAACCATTCAAAGTTCTCTATAATTTCATCCTTGAGAAAAGCACACCCAAACATCACAGTCTATCCGTGATTGCTAACTCCAATAATGGTAGCAAATGGGAGCCGATACTTGTTTGTGCAGTACGTTGTGTCGAACATAACACAATCACCAAATTTCTTGTATGCATCCTTTGAAGCACCATCAACCCAAAAGAGACTACCGATTGTGTTATTGCTGTCCAACTCCATACTGTAAAGGAATGAAGGATCCTTTGTTTATAGCTTCTAAAGTATTTGATTGTGACTGCCATGTTAGTGCACTTGCTCTTGTGTCTCATAGCTCATCGGAGGTTGCTCATGTCTTTTATCGTGAAGGGGATATTTCTTATGTTCCTGTACAGATCGAATATGATAGACATCACCCTCCTTGTAGGAATGTTGTCTGTGTGGAGCAACTCTATGAGGCCATAGTCGCCTGTATGACCTCAAGAAACAAAGCATCGAGGGGCCAGGGCACGGTCAGCGCGAGGCCAGGGCGGCGTGGGCTAACACAGGCTAGGCCGAAGGCCAATTGGGCCGGGCCAAAGCTTGGTGGGCCATAGGGAGAGGCAAGGATAGGCTGGGCTAAGCCCAAGAGAGTTCGGAAAATTTGAAAATTGGTTGGAATTTGCAGTGCGCTTTTGAATTTCATTCAAGCCAAGTTCTCGCTCCCAAAACAGGATGTTACATAGTAGCTCTACCTACACATTCGGTTGTCCTACAACACTGTGTGCATGTGAAGAAAGGAGACTCCTGTTCGAACAACCCTAAAAAGTTCAAATTTGTGAATTTATTCGAATTTTGGTTGAATTTGAAATTTTTACCAAATTGGAAACACTCCTTAATTTTTAGCTTTCCCTTATGGGAAACCCTCTTTCACTTCTCCTTCATTCAAGCCGAGCATCGAGTTGCTGTCCGTGCCCTTGCTAGTGCACCGCACCAGCTCACTGTTGCAAATGCATCAATGAAGACACAATGATTGCGCCACCTCACTGACCGGTCGTATCATGCCATAACGCCGCCATGGGCCATGCATCATCCTCTACCACCGTTGCACGTCGCCACTGCCACCTCCCGCTGCAAGCCACTCGACACGTGCACCATGCTATTGCTCATTGCTCCAGCTTACGCATTTGCACCAGTGAGGAGCATAGGCCTTGTCACCGCCAACACAACCGCCAGCTTTGTTGCTACACCACCGAAGCACCTTGATAGTTAACATTGCCATCCATGTGACAAATGCGCAGTCGCCTCACCCTTGTTGCCACCACCTTCACCAGTTGTAAAGTCGATCTAAGTGACTCTATCACTATCTTTCGCACCATATCTCGACCCCATAAACTTCTCCCTCCTCGTTGGCCAAGCCTCGCCATCGACACCGAACTCTCGCTGGTAAGCCCAAAAACCAAATTCTCACCATTGCTTCATCTCCGATCAAACTAACCACACCTGTAGCACTACCTTAACACTGCAAAGCTATCCCCAGCCTCCCATCTCACCTCATCGTCCCTAGCTCACCGTCGTCATGCACCACCGCTCGGCCATTCACGGTCACCATTGCTAGCATAGGACAAGCTGTCCTTAGTTTGGCCGAAGCCTCACCGTGCCATGGCCTTATTCTGGCCAAGACCGCCACCGCTAGCCATCTCCAAGCCATCTCTAACCGTGCGCATGCCCAAAATGGGTTGCTCATGTCCCACATACACTCATTAATTGCACCACCGCTTGCCTCTATTCACCATCACTGCCACCCTATTTTGCGCTGTTGCTATCCTTTCTGCTTGTGTGGCCATGAGGGCGAGCTCTGGAAGAGTTGGGCCTCATGCTTTGTGGACCATTTAGATAGGCTAGTAAAGCCAGCCCAAACAGTCCCTTAGCCTAGTCGGCCATTTGGGCCAGACCACTATTCATATCCAGTGCTATTCAAACCCAGTCCAGCACTGTTCACAACCCAGCCTATTAGAATCAGTCCAAACCAATTACTATTCGGCAAATCTGACCTGTTAGAAATAGTGTCAACCTGGTACTATTCATCAAACCCATTACTATTCACCTGAAACTTGTTACACTTATTTATACTAATTTCGATTGTCTTGAGCCATTTAACCCATTTTTAGCTCTATTCGACACATCCAAACTTAACCACTCAAACCCACTATGTTTAACCTTTTTGTAAATTTTATTTCTCTTTTATTTCCAGCTCATTTTCTTTTGAGCCCAGACATATTTGTTTCTTTCTTTGCGATAGCACCTGGTTTCACCAAGCAGTCCACCGCACAAGCATATCAAGACGTAGGCCCAGTTGAAGAATATGAACAAGAAGGCAAGTCACATGTCATTGATCACGTTGATCCCATAATGTTAAACTAGTGTTAATTTCATTATTACTATTTGAGCACATTTATTTATATAAAATAATAGTTTAGAATGACATGATAAATAATTATATTCTACCACCAAAAAGGCATTGTCATATTTTTGAAAGCTATATTCACCTTGACAATTTTGGTAAAACAATCACTATATAAATAGCTAATAGTAAGCTGGATAATTAAAATGATTTACTTGAACTACTAAGAATATTTAGGCGACATTCCGGATATATTTTAAAATAGTACTCGAGTTGAGGCTACTTGGTAGGAAGCCACTAGATGGTTGAAGCCCATGACCCCACACTAGGGTGGAGGCTTTGGTATGATTTTATGATACTGTGTTGTAATGCATATGATATGTGGATGATGACCTTGTTGGTGATAAGTAAGGACTAGACCTTATGCCAAGTAAATGACACAGATCTCTTTCAACCACAAATTTGACTTGTCAAACCTAGTTTAGTATGCTTCTCGATTTGATCAAATATATATAGGAAAGATCGTTATTACAAAGTTTCAGGATAGCCTACGAAAAAGGGGTGAAATGGAAGTGGGACAAGTAAAGCCAATTCTCATTCTTCACAATGGTAGGTCCACTCAATGTCAGGTTGCGAGTTTCGCACTGGCCCATGGATTCCTGATAAAGGTTGAATGATCCCAAGCCTACTGGGTAAAAGCTAGAACGAATAGAGCAATGAACAACTTTGTTATCTCAATTCAGTCGCACACTAACATGTTGCATGTCTATTGCATGATACTGTGAGTTTGAGAAACTTTGTAGATAAAGCTGAACAATTATGTAGAGTAACACATATATTATTTGGATACATCGTGCTTTTAGTAAATGAAGTTGTGTTTAATAGGTGAATACATTAACAAGGCATAAGTAGGATTATAATGATTTTAAGTAGGTTAAATCCCTTTTCTCTTAAGAAGATAATATTTTGCGTTTCATGTCTAGAAACGTTTACCAGTAAACTTGCATCCATAAGCATAATGATAAAACCTTCACTCCCTACTCTATTGATATATTATCAAATAGATATTTAGATATCTCTATGTGATTTGTTGAGTATGGTTATACTCATACTTGCTAAATTATCAACAGAAGAAATTTAGGATGACAATGAAGAACTCTTCGAGGGAGACTTTGATGATCCTTTAGAATGTGACGATCTCGTTTGCGCTTAAGCACGCATGTGGTTTAGTTTAATATCTTTTATGTTGTAATATAAACTTTAGACTTGGAGCTCTTAATATTGTAAACTAGATTGTTATACGTTCTCTGCAATAAAACTTTGACTTTTAAGTATAAAGCATAAACAGATTTAATACACACTCATCTTCTATATTCCGTGATCGATCATCCTAGATAATTACGAAAATGGGGTCGTTACACCTGTTCTCTCCGTCCCCATGCAGTGACAGAGCAGAACAGAAGAGATGGGGCTCTGGTTGCAAGCAGGCCTAGGGGAGAGGGAGAGGAACTGGGTCAGATTCAGAGACACTGTTCATGTGGGCCCAGGCTGAGGTCTCTATTGCTTTCTCTCTATCTAGATCGATCTCTGCCTCTTGCTGTAGTCTCTGCTCCTTCCCCATGCAATGCAGAACGCCCCTTCTGATTGCTGTCATCATTTATATCTGCGTGCAACTAGTACTCCTAGCTACCAGCTGCCTCATGCATGGGCTCATCCTGTGCAACTGCTGCTGCTGCTCTCTCTCTCTCTCTCATTCATGATTCGTTCATTCATTGAGTCATTGCAGTAAGTTGGCACCCATAAGAAGCTGACTGGGGTCAACGTTCAGTAATTCTCCCTATATTGACCTGAGGTGCCCATCAGCTGGCTCTAGGCGGTTTTTTTATTGCTTTTGGTTTCATGTTGCTGGAATGCTGGCGTCGTGTTTTGATGCTTTCGTTTGCAATTGTAGTCTACATGCATTCTGGATCTCCGTAGTTCTTGATCTGTTCTCTACTTAACAGTAGTAGTATGTGCTCTTCTTCTTCCTACTGTTATTCAGAGTTTCAGACCAAAAGAACAGAATGTCATAGCTAGTACAGATATAGGCAGAGAGCTAGCTAGCACACGTAATCTCTTGCATAACCTGACCGACCTTCGTGCATGCATGGCTCTGCAAAACATTCTGTTAGCTGCTAGTACAAGCGAGCACAAGTCTCAACAGGCTTACAGGCCTACGTATGCTTTGAATTCTTTCTTGCTACGTAGGCTGCCGTGTGTCAGTAGTCCCAGTGTTTCTTCCGGTCCGGTCAGCAACAGAATACGTGGCACAGAAAGACCTCGTTGTCATTTCTGAAACATAATACTGTAGCAGTACTACAGTACCACTACAGTAGTAGTATATTGAGTAAACTGAGAGCGGGAGTACTCTCCTGGACTACTACTACGAGTCTACCACTGCCGCACATCTTGCATGTCAAAGTCTCTTCAGTTCAGCTGCCATCCATCCATCCATCCATCCATCACCTCTGCTTTGCTTGGTCCATGCATGCATGTAGTATGTGATGTACTCCTGCTAGTGTTTACTCTCATCAACTACTCACGGTTCCCAAAAAGAGACTGAGCACTTCAGTTTTAGAGGTCAGAGAAGAAAATACTAGGCAATTAAGCTCCTTTCTCTCATGAGGTGATCTGAATTCTGAAGTGCAAGTTTTTTTGTCTGGTTGATTGATCATGCTGATCAATGAATTTAGCTTGCTCACTCCAAATCCTTGTGGATCAAAATGATCAAACAACTGTACGGATGGACACACACAAAGCTGAAGAAGTTCCTTTCCCTAATTAAATTTGCATGTTTTAGAATTAGCTGGTAACTAATCTGGGTTAATATATTAGTATTAGTACCAATGAACCATGCATAGACAATTAGGAATCGAAGAGCTAGTCTTGTAATGCATGGCCACCTTATCTCCCTCCAGATCATGACCAGCACTGCAACATGCATATCGATTACTAACTTTATGAGGTGTTTTTTTAGGTGCGGCTAATAGCTTTTGTATGTGTTTTTTGATATGACAGCGAACGACGTAGACATCGACACAGATGATATTATAGTTTTAGGCTTGAGAAGCCGTTTGAAAAATCTGCTTCAACAGGCCGCTTCATTTTTTAACTTCTCGAGAAGCCAGACGCACAAGCCAAAAGACAAAAAAACAGGTCATATCTCTCTTTTCTCCATCTGTGAGTGCTACAAAAGCAATCTAGCTACCAAATTAAAGCTCATGCTGCCATGCATGGACATGTGATGCAGTAGAAAGCAAGAACAGGCCACCCCCTTTTCCTTTCTCTTCCCTAGCTCATTGTTACCAATGCAAAAAGCCCTTTAGATTGTCCTAACCCATTTTCATTACAACTGCATGCATGGTAGCTTTCACGTCAACCACTACTACCCTAGCTAGCTTGCCTCCTTTTCCCTGTCCTTCACCACCTCCTTTCGACACTGAAAGATGCATGTGTGCCTCTTTGGGACCATGTTAATTAGCATGAGTGACGAACATGCAAAGTGCCCCTAGTTCTTGTCGACAACGATGACGATGCAGACCGATCTTTAGTTTGGCCGGTGGTGCGGTCGCCCTAGGGTGAACTCGAGGTTCAGCTCGCTCGCGCTCGACATCGTCGTCTCCGTCACGCAGGAGTTCATGTCTGATAGGATCTCTAGGCTCTTGGACTGCATATGATCCTGCACAAGAATGACAGTAGTAATTAGGTTGACATATTGATGTTTATCTCAGACGATTTGGAGCTCTTAATTTTGAAATAAATTCGGTGGCTGTAGGTGTACGTACATTGAAAGATTGCATGCTTCCGTTGTTGGACTCGCTAGGGAAGCCAGACCAGTCCTCCCTGCAGACAGCACAGTGCCACAAACAAATGCAAATCTAGTTGGTTTATTTCTTCATCCCTTTCCAGAACAGATACAGAATCATCACGAGTAAATGTAGCTATGAGAGCTGTTAAATTTTTGGGAAATGTTGCTATACATCCGCTACGAAAAAGAATTATTTGATCATTAGCTAATAGCTAGGGCTGTTAGGATAACAAAATTACTGAGACTAAGAAAAATCGAAGAGATTGGGATTTGAACGCCATATGTTCTCTCAGAAAGACATACTTATGCAAATGTTTAGGCCCTGTTTGGTAGGGCTTCTCTTCACAAGTGGAGCTGTTTTTTTTGGCTTCATAAGTGGAGCCAAGTGAAGCTACTTTTTTCAGCTCCTTAGGTGGAGCTATTTTTGTCTCAGCAGATTTTAAGGAGCTCCTTGGGTGGAGCTATTTTGCTTTACCCCGTTTGGCACAAAACAGCTCCAAACAGCTCCAAGGAGCTGGTGGTGGAGCTGTGCCAAACGGGGCCTTAGTCAATTTGGTTGTTGTCTCAATGAAGTGAACACTAAACGGACAAAAGGACATAATGAGGTCATAATTGAAGCTTACATTCGTCTAGGTGATCCATGACAAAAGGTTTGCAGGTCTCCATGATTAGGGTACTTTCTGTTGAGATCACATTTATTGGGAACTGATTCTAATGTAGGAGTAACAAGCTAGCTGGGGATCGATGTGCATGTGGGTAAAAGAGGCTTTCTCACTTTACATGCCGGCCTAAAGAAGCAAAGTAGTTATACAGTGAGGTGAGGGTTATCAAAACCGGTTTTGACTTTTTATCGGGGTCCTACATTACCGGGTCCGGTAGGATTGATAGCATGGATTTTTATAAAATTTGGTAGTTTTTGGGGCTAAACTTTCAAATGGAAATACAAATTTCAAATAAAAAGTAGGACTGATTTTTATAACCTTGGAGGTGACATTAATCAAAAGGCTTGATCCAAGTTTAATCCTACTTTTACCGTATATTGATACAAAAGAAGTAGCAGCAGCATAGTATTTCTAAAAGCATACATGCGTGCGCACACATATAGAGAGAGAGAGAAAAATACATTTTACTCCTAGGAGTACTTACACCCACCTCTAAATACCACCTAAACAAATTTAATATACCCTTTATCACTTTAGGTATACTCGTATACCAATTATAAGATACTCTAATGTGAACCATATGAAAAAATTGCAATGGAGTTCATAATTTTTAGTGTATTATGTAAATACCTTCATATACGCACATAAAAAGGAGTATGTCGAAAAAAATATGCATACCACCTATGAAAAATTGTTTATACCACTTAAATAATCTTAAATACTCGTATACTACCTGTATATACCCTCCGTTATGCGAAATACTTCTTATGTCATGATATACGACATATGATAGTAGAAAAGAGGCTTCCCCCTCTGTGTGTGTGTGTATGCACATAAGATATAGTAGTACTAATCCTACTACTACTACAACAACATATATTGCACGCACAAGCTAGTGATGAGCTGATGACCACCTTGAGGAGCATTTCCACAGGGCGCCATGAGCACCGGTGCTGCTCCCATGATCGTTACAAGCTAACCTTCCATGTCGCGCCGCCGCCTCCGGCCTTCCGCCGCCATGGAGGTCGAGCGAGTTGTCGTCGCAGATCTCGCCGGCCGACCCGTTCTCAAACCCATCAGCCTGATCTGTTCCCATGAAAATTAAGGAAACAACGCAAGGAATGCACATTAGCACATTGGTTACTACAAATCAGATCGAATATACCAGGACACAAGTGATGGTGAAGAAGACGACGAAGATGACGATGAGAAGCATACATGGAATAGAATAAAATAGTAGGCTAAAGCAGGTTTATGTTAGCATCTATTCTAAAGCGGGAGCAAAGCATATCACATATTTGCATGTACTATTCACCTGACGAAGCTGCCGGCCTTTCGGTATTCTTCACAGTCCTGTACATCTGCAGCATGCAGCAACATGGTAAAAGATAGTAATTTGTAAGCATGTATGTCTGTCTTTATCTACTACTTGTGGAGAGAAATCAGGAATCTTGGCAAGTCATAAGATTTGCAACTGGCCAACTGCATAAAGACCATGGCTGCAAGATTTGACATGACAGCTTTGGAACCCATTCACATTGACACTGTAGTTGGTCATGTGTATTCATACTAGTAGTAGCTATCTAGGTTAGCTAGGGTGCCATGCCATTGCCATAGATGTGAAACCTGCATGTTTACTTGAAAGATTTGACCTAGCTAAGGAGAAGTTTCCATGGTATTAGAAGAGATGCTGAAGAAGACAGAGGGTGGCACTGTTGCTGCTTAACCACATCTGGGCCATCTCTCCCTTCTCTCTCACACGCATACTTTGATGATCTGTTGCGTGTATGTACACTACAGCATTGAGCAGTGTGGAATAGTACCTAGCACTGCTACGACAAAAAAAAAAGACGAGAGAGACCCAAGAGATGAACAGATCCATACATGTGTTTGTGTAAGTTCCTTTCTTTCTCACTCACGGTTAATTTGTTTATAAACAAGTTACTACTTACTACTACGAAGTACGAAACTACCAGAGAGGATTAAAAGGAGGTGTAAATGGCTAGTGCATGAGCCAGGGTAGTAGTAGTAGTAAGTTGTTGTTGGTTAATTACCTGCAAGTGAGACTTGACATGAGCCAGGGTGAGATCCTTCACATCCATCAACTCAAGAACTGACTTTGGTGTTGCCCCTGAAATCGTCAATACAAACAGCACAAGATTAAGCAAAGTATCATTAGATCAAACCTAACACTTGTGGAAGAATTATATTCAAGATGTAAACAAGCACACACACACTGACACGCGTGCTGATGAGCTGAAGTGTTCAAGAGCATGCAAACAAGAGGACACATGTATTTTGATGGATATGGATCATGGGCACTTACTGTCGTGGCCGCCGAGGAGCTCGACGGCGCGGACGAAGCGGGCGTGGAGGGTGGACGTCCACCGCATGCGGGGCGCGCGCGCGGCGCGCTTCGCCGGGAGACCCCCAAGCGGCCCCCCGGCGCCGCACCCCGCCCGGCGCCAGGCGCCGGCGACATGGCACGGCTCGCAGTAGCACGGCTCCGCCGCCGCGCCGTGTGGCGGAAAAGGCGGCGGGAGCTCCATGAACGGCGGCGGCGCCGCGTTCTGGTACAGCGGCACTCCTCGTATAGGCCTCAGCATGGCGCCGTCGGGGTGGGGGTGGTAGTACAAGCCGGCCCCCTGGCCTGCGCCGGCAGCACCGGGTGGCATGGGCACCGGCATTGGAAGCGGCATGGGCAGCGGCAGAGGCAGCGACGGTGCCATGGCCGGGCTGCCACTCGTGCCAGCCGCGTTGACGCTACTACTAAAGAACCTGGTATTTAGGGCGTGGTGGAGATCATGGCCATGGCCATGGGGTGTTGCACTCGTGGGGAGGCCGATTTGGAGGGAGAGATCCGGCTGCGAAGGGAAGAGCTCCATTGATCTCTCTCTCTCTCTCTCTCTCTCTCTCAGAAGCTTTTGCTAGCTACCTGTCCTGTTTGCTTCTGCCTCCTCTTATGCTACCTGTTCTTGAGAGCCCTCTCTCTCTCTCGCTTCTTTGTTTGTTCAAGTTGTAAGGCTTGAGCTAGATGGATGGATACTCTCTTTTAACTCCGTTTATTTGGATTTAGATTTCTGGTTTCTGGCTTATTTTTTTACTATTCCTAAATTTCCTCTTTTTTGTCTTTTCGGCTACTTTTTGAGCATTTTTGCCATTTTTTTCCATATTCGTTTCTATTATACGTGATGGGTTAACCCTTTTTATTTTTAATTTTTTAAATTTAATTATATCAAATAAGCCACAACTACAATACAATTTCAGCTAGCTATAATGAAAATTCAGTTATAAGCCATTAAAATTCAGCCCAACTAGGCCTCTTAAGCGAGTAGAAGAGAGAGAAAGAGAAGAGGGTACAAATGTAAAAGGGGTTTGGGGAATATGTGAGGAACAGTAGTTGCATGTTAGAGAGAGAACACGAGAGGGGAGTGAATGAGTGAGGGAAAGCCTAGTGCTAGATGGGTTTTCTTTAGTTGGGTGTATAGAGGGTGAAGTGTACGATCCGTTCTTTTCAAAAAATGGTTTATAGCTTTCTTCTCGAACAAATAATATTAATATTTACTTTGAAACGATGAATTAGAATAGTTTTTTAAAATAATTTATCTATATAAATACTTATATTAAAACTAAAAACTATTAACTACAATAATAAATTATAAGCCATCGTCGAAAACTATCGCAAGGTCCTGATCAACTCGGCTTCAGCTTCTGGCTTCTGGCTTCTGGCTTATTTTTCACTATTCATAAGTTTCGTCTTTTTCTGAACTTTTGGCTTTTCGTTGATCTTTTTTGCCGGTTCTTTTTTTCCCGTATTTGTTTGTATTATACGTAATGGGCTAACATATTTTTTATTTTTAAATTTTTTAAATTTAATTATGCTAAATAAGCCTCTGTTAGTTACAGTGCTTTTTTCAGCTAGCTACAGTATTTTCAGCCATAAGCCATAAGTTTTTCAGCCAAATCGATCACCATCAAGAAGGGGTGGGTGATGAGTTAATAATGCATGGGGGCGGCGGCAGCAGCAGTCCTCTGTGTGGGACTCACAGTTTGGGAGTTGCGAAGATGATGACACTTTGAATTGAAGGGCTGCAGTGCAGGTTGCTTGCTTAAGGAAGGGGTAAAGATTCCATCCAATTTACCAGTTTCACACTCTCTGACTACCACATGCGCATGGCCATGGTAGGCTAGCCGAAGGGCAAGTTTCCTGTTCTTATGCAATGCAGGACTTTCGGGTGAGAGAGAGCTCTGTTTATATTGATTTTAAAAATTATTTTTTTATAGTAAATAATTCTCTATAATACTTGACTTTTAAACAGAGTATTTTTTAAAGATAGAATCTACTAGCCGATTGTAATACATACTATAATAATTTTATTTAATTTATATCGGTTAAAATTATACATGAGTTTCTCTCTCCGTATGATGTACAAGCTGTTACTATTTATAAGCTAAAACTAAAAATCATCGGTATATGAACAGACCCTTAAGCTTAGTATTGTGTATATGGGGTTGGTGGCACACGTTTTTCTTGTTAGGACCCATTCATTCATGCATCTCTTTCTCTCTCTAATAGCTTCTTTGGATTAGCTCCAAACTTTGAGAAGTAACAATATGTTGATAGCCAGCTTCATGTAGTGTGTGCTGCTGGGTTTCTCTCACAAGGATGAAGGAACTTTTTGCCTTTAGGTCCCATTTAGCATAACTCTAATTCCGAGATCTATATTGGATCTGTAGTTTGTTGACTAAATTAAAGTGATTTAAATATTTTTATTTAATATATAATATAAATGAAATGAGTCATGTAAATGCACTTAACATGCCTGCAACTCTAGATCCAGGATTTCCTAGAGCTACAAATGACCAGCTCTAGAAAATCTACAGATTTTTTAGAGTTAGAGCTCTGCCAAATGGGCCTTAGACTGTCTGCGTGAGTAGTGCACAACAAGCACATGATTTGGTTCAGACATTAGTGTGAAATCTCAGCTGGTTTTTCGCAGTCACACTGTCGGAGTAGTTTTCTTGGCAAAGCTACCTTTGCGTCATTGTTGTCGCCAAACCGTTTTGGTTCCAGACGAACAAAAGCAGTGCATTGCAGGGGATGTACTACTACCATTACATAAACAACAGTACTAAGATGAAAGCAAACAAGAACAGAGTTAATTTACACATTGCATTTGCCCCCATGTATGCAGTAAAAACTAATATCCTCAATTGTATGTGTGCTGATATTTTTTTACTCCATTTTGCAAGATAAATGCCCAGTGAATACAGCACTAGTGTGCCTTCCACTGTTCAAAGACTGCAAGATGTGTGCTACTCCACTGAGAAAATATAAGCTACTAAAATTTGAAGGCATTTGCTGGACTAGCATGTCATGGTATTCACAGATGCAAGCTGTTAGCAGTATTACCACAACACAATAGTCTTATTCTTTCAACTTATAATTTATGATTTTTCTAATCAAATAAACTGGACGATTTTTCTAACATCTTTTTAAAACAGTTTATCAAAATAGATTTTTCGAAATAAGACATTCGATTCATTTATATAAACGTTGATGCTAAGATCAAAGATAAAAAAAAAACATGATCATTGAATTGGACGCAGTATACAGCAGTATTAGTAGTGTAGCAGGTAGAGTAAAAGTACTACTCCATACTACTTACTCTAGTCCTACTTTGATGGCGAAGATCAGACAAAAGAACAGGAACACTACGAGCTCCATGTATCTATCTCTCCCCAGAGTAATGTGGAAGAAACCAAGCCAGCACAATGCTACCTGTGGATAGCAAAGCCTGTATTGGAATCAGTGCTTGTCAAGGCTCGCATAACAAAACAATAGTTTCACTGTTGAGGCTAGCTGCTACTTCTAGATGAGCCTGCCTGCTGCCGTGAGGTTGGAGGTCACCTCACTGGAAAACTTAAAATACCCTCTCCGCTAGAGTCAAAATAACTTTTCTTTTCTCTGTGTACTTATATAAAAATTGAAATAAGTTTACACTTCCCCTGCAACATTAACATGTACACCTGCACCATTCCTTTGTGAAACTCATTGCAGTAGCTAACTGAATTACTGGTACAGGTGTATTCAGAAGTAAATTTTACTACATAAATGGGGTATAATGTTGTCGTCGATATAAGACTAGGCAGTAAATTTAGAAGTACCTTTGGTCAAATACAAAGACAGCTGAGTATACGGAGAGATTCAAGAAGAAACACTAAAATAACATAAGTGTATTCAATATAAGTATCTAGAGTTATAAATAGCATCCTCCATCTCATTACAAAGGATCCTATTTATAGAAGGAGAGAGTTAGATGACTCAAGTTACAATTTTACCCTAAGAATCTAACTTACTTCCAAGGGTATCTATGTCATTTGCCCCGTACGGACCCTACCTCGTCCGGAACTCTAAAGCTGGTTCGTGGTTGGCCTCAGGCCTTTCCGGGTTTGACCTTGTGTGCCTCGCCTGGGTTGGCCTTGTGTGCCTCGCCCGGGGTTGGCTCGGACCTCTCTGGGGTTGGTCTTACGTACCTCTTCCGGAATTGGTCTTATGTATCTTGCCCGGAGTTGACCCCGAACCTCTCTAGGGTTGGTCTTGTATATCTCGCTCAAGATTGGCTCTGGACCCCTCCAAGATTAGTCTTGCTACCTCGCATAAGCTCATGGGCTTAGCTCGGGGTAGAGCTCTTAACAAGCACCGTTGCTCTGTAGTGGTCATCAATCCGAGGTAGCGCGTGGACCCTCCCTAATAAATATAGTACTTTTTACATTATAAAGATGAAATAATATTGTTAATTTGAATTGTTAATTTGTTGTTTTTTACAGCACGCACGCCATTTAACAGTAGATTGAAAACATTATTCATATTAACTTCATATCAAATCCTAGACAGAAGAGTCATGCTGGTAGCATATTTTTTTCTCTATATTATTAGTCATTTGACAATCAACCCACACCAATGAACAATGTGACATAACAAGGGTTGACTGAACAAAACATCTTCTGAAATTGTTTAACACTGACACTGAAGAACAAATTTAAACATCTTCCGAAATTGTTTAACACTGACACTGAAAAGGCAAAATTTTAGTACTACACTAACTTTGTACACGTAGCAAAGCTCATGATCGATCGATGTACTAAAAGGCATCTGGTAGTACTAGTAGTATTGGCTGGAAAGTCCTCTAGTAAAAAAAATCACAGATATCATCTGGCCTCGTACACTGCCCAGGGCACGGCAGGGCAAATCACCAATAGAATCCTTGGAAACATACAACTACTGCTTACGCGGGGAGAGGGACTGGGATCCTCTCGCTCGCAAGACCAAAGTCAGATGCCCACGCTGCCATGACTTTAGACATTATTTTGTCGTTTGATTAGAAAAGGACGGTGCGAACACGAAACAGCGAAATTGAGCATGGCGCTCTCTACCACAATAATGAACAGTATATGCTACAGCGCATTAGCTACAGTACTTTACAATATTTTGAGGTCCTGATCAACTCGGCTTCGGCTTATGGCTTATTTTTCACTATTCATAAATTTCATCTTTTTCTGAACTTTTGGCTTTTTGTTGAGCTTTTTTGCCGGTTCTTTTTTTCCGTGTTCGTTTGTATTATACGTAATGGGCTAACATATTTTTTATATTTTTAAATTTTTTAAAATTTAATTATGCTAAATAAGCCTCTGTCGATTCTGATGCTTTTTTCACCACTCTGATGTTTTCAGCCATAAGCCATGAGCTTTTCAGCCGAACCGATCACCACCTGAAATTTTTTTACGTGGCTTTCAGTATTTATTACGGTTATTATCTGTTTAATTTAATATAAAATTATTCATATTATTGATACAAGTGATAGAGAATAATTTGATATGGAATTTAACTCAATGAATTAATACTTGAGGTGCCGAGAACGATTGTGCTGGAATATGATAGACTCATGTATACAATTTTGTGAACGGCATCATGGAAAAGTAAGAGAAAAAAGGATAGATCGGAAAGCCTCCACAAAAAATCAATCTAGGATTTAAAAATACCCCCATGATAAGGACATCACTTCTTTGGACACACACAATACTTCTCTAGTTGCTATACATGCTACACATGGTCCCATGACTAGGGCACGTATACGACAATTCAATTATCATGTGTGCTCGTTCGTAGGATTGTTTAATTCAGCTTCTGAGAATGAATTGCTGCCTGATGCATGTGATGTGATTGTGGGCAAGGACCACGGAGAGGCACATGGAGTTACAAATATGCTTGGGATGAACATTGGAGACCACCATGTCATTTTGAGGCCAGTACAATTAAGGATGAAAGTTGAACATGTTCTATAATCTAGTTCGGCCTCCAGAGACAGTATTGACTTCAAACGAGTATAGAAGATGCATACAGAGTCCAATAAGGTGATATTAGACTTATTGGAAAGCTTATGATATTCTCTTTCCAATGGTTCTAATCCCACATCAAAAATCCACCTGAGTGCATCACAATCCACAAAACAAATCTAAATCAGTTCCAACCTAAGCCTTGGGCCTTATATCCGTTTGAGCCCAACTGAAGAGTTGTAGTGGGATGTTCCTCCACCATCATGGATGTTCTTCCCACGTCCCTAGCCCCTCAAATAGGAAGACACCACTTTTAGGGTTTAGGTTTAGTTTTTGCTTGTTCACCTCCGTGTGCGACATCTACATCTTTTTTAGTGTCGATTAGACCTACAGAAGTTTGTTTCTGAACCTCACAACTATTTTTAGTGCTTTAATTCCTATTTACAATTTAGATTGCTTTTACTTTGTTCTTGCCTCATTCTACGGTTATGTTGTAGAAATCGATCTTCGTGATCAGGTCAGCCTCTTTCTTGGCACGATTGATAATCATTCTAAGTGTGGTTTAGCGATTACTTGACATCTCGAATACATTCGATTGGTAGCCATAATCGTTAAAGTTATCCTCTATAAATCATTAGTTATCTCTTACTGGGAGATTGGGACTAAATTTATATCACACTAACATTGGTATCAGAACTGGTTCGGGCCATCTCATCATGGCTTTTCTTCGAGCCATCTCATCGTTTTCGGACACAAGTTCTTCATAACTTAACCCATGTTAGTCAAAACATACATCATGCAATCTTAATGCAATGACCCAGGTCATCATAACTTAATCCAAGACTCAATTCTTAAAATCCTACTTTTCTGAGAAGATCGGTAGTACCGCACTTACAATGCTGGTACTACCGCACCCCAATCTGATACTACCGCATCCATCTTGATCTCTCTGGAAAAACATAGTGCCGTATGGTCAGAATTACCGCCTTGTGGTACTACCATACAAACCACCACGGTACTACCGCCCTATAGTATGACTACATTTATACCTAAGTACTTTCGATTTTTCTGGGACTTTCAGAATTTAGTTCAAATCAAATACAATCTTTGCAAAATTATTTGTCCACTTCTCAAAATTTACAATGGTTTATCACAATAGTATCATGGACCTTCTCACATGGTCCTTCATCATGGCACATGACTCACATATGTGTGCTAGGGACTAATATATTTTGAACTTATAAAAACTGGCATATCTGATCATGGTTGGTGATATGGTTCAAAAGTCTCCCGGTGTACTAAAAACATGTGGGTCGCTTTGTAACACCTGGAAGTAGGGCTTATAAATAGATCCCTACTCTCTAACCTTATATACAATTTTATAAGCGGCACTCTAGAAAATATAAATGAATAGAGAGTAGATCGAAAAACCTCTGTAGAAAATCATCTAGGGTTTGAGAATACCCCCCAACACATACAGTTGAGTTGTTCCCGCTCGGACGACGATGCATGGAACGAGGCGACGGCATCAAGTCTTCCATGGAATTAATGGCAGGCATTGGAAACCATGCATGGGTGGTGGTGATTTGTTTACAGATACAGCAGTAATTAACGTTCAACTGCTCGCTGACACCGCAAGTTCAGGGTCGATTTATCAGTTAAAAATACCCATCCTACTGTTAGTACAGTCGGCATGAGATGAGGTGAGATCGCGGTGGCACGTGAGGGTCCAGAATTCAGATGATTCGAAATACTTTTAGTACTAAGTACTACTAGCATGTACAAGCCTGATCAAGTAGTGCTAATGTGTCTTGTCTTGTAGTTCTCGTAATTAACTTGCCCCGATGTGTGATTACAGGTCTTGAATTACCAGGAAATGTTCTTCTAGTTGTGAGTTAACAACCATGCAAAGTTGCAAACGTTTGACATAAACCATCGGGCGATGCATCGATCGATAGTTTATTAGCAAGTTCTGATCAAGATTACTAAGACCTCCCAAATGATCCATCCGTCCAAGTGTCCAACGATCCACGTTGGAGTTAACATTGAGCAATTACCGACAGTAACCGACCATGTTACTAAGATGCAAATATCCTAACAAATACTCCACTATACATTTTCTGTGATTTAGATAGATGACCAATTTGTTCCCGGTTCTAAATCCTTAGGACCCAGTTGATGTAATGCAGCCGGTTTTCACCTAGCGATGAAGCCAGGACGTCAATCCTGTAGGGTTTTCTCACTTGTTGTATTGGATGTATAGGACTAATGGCGGAGATTAGAAGGGGTAAATAAGCTTTGACTTTTTTTAACTTCAACAAAAACAACTCCTGTTGAATACAAAATCTTCTTCACTTCAATAACTATAGAGAGCTAAGAGGATTAGATGTACAGTGGAAACAACCATCAAACATAAACCAAATAGTTAAGGGAACAACCGAAGGACAAAATGATCCAAGTCATCATTGGGTTGGTATGACTGTAGGCTTAACACCGGTCTAACGGCTGGTCTAACGCTAGTCTGACCAGTCCTTTACTCCTAGAATTAAAAACCTCTCAGGTCAAAACTCAAATATCAAAAATATGCTCAAATCTCATCCAAACATCCTCAAATTTTGCATAAGACTTGTTCAAGGCATTCAGAACCTAAACCAATCAAGAATTACAATGTTGTTGGGCTCAGGTTCACTAAATCAAAGAAAACCAAATCTATGTCTCAAGAACACTAAAAACACTAAAATCCAAATTAGTTCTTGCTCGAGGAGTTTCTAATCAAAAGGATAATCAAAATATACTCCTACATATCATAGCAAGCTAATCTAGGCATGATTCAGAACAAAACTATCTTGATCACGAAACCCAAATTTGAGCCAAGAACAAATCAAACTGGGCTTGATCGCAAATCTTGCTATATGAGTGATCTAGATGGGCGAAGATTAATCAACTAGGCTCATCTTTTACCTCTTACTCATCATGGATCACAACAAACTTAAGAGAAGAAAGAAACACGAAAAACTAAGTCAAATCATGATTTCAACACTTTAGTAAAGAGAAGAAAGACTTGGATGAATCTTAGATATCTATTAATACTTGGAGTTGAATATTTAAAGCCACTCCTTAACCACACACAAAGCCTAAGAATGACCAAAAAAAATCTCAAACACAAGAGTCACAACTCATCTCTCAAGAGTTCTCTCGAAGAACCTTAAACTCCTCTACTTGACTTAGCACAAGCTTCTCAAAACTTAGCCTTAAAAAAACACCTTTCCCTTTTTATATATGGAGATTCACAAGAAATTCTAATCAGTACCTCTAGTTGGGTTTCATCCACTTACATGGGAAAGCCCGTTAACCCAACACCATACCGAATTTTACGTTCGCATATGCATGTTTTTCAAAACGCACACAACCATTAACCGGCTAATGAATGCACATTCGATGCACTTAACATTTTTATCACATCCTTGATCTAAACCACCTCTTTTGTAGCTCTTCGTGCCATGGTTTGATCAAGTCTTAACTTTCCAGCCTAGAGCAAAAGGATTGCTTTGCCTCCAAACCACTTTCTAAAAAGTTTCGCGCTTTCTTTTCCTTGAAGTAAATCTGTGCTTCATCTTTGACTCTATGTAGCCTCAATGACTTGCCGCCAAGCCTCTCACGCTTTTGGATTCATCGAACCATCCTCGCTTGTAAATGGGTCCAAGTCACTTGACGCGCCACATGCCTCTCCATTCACCATGATGGCACCTGGCTGCATTAACCATTCTGGACCTCAACTCCTCTCTGAGTTTAGTCCCGATCTTCCTTGTCGTTGCCTATCGTGTCCATTACCAGTAGCTCCCACTCCGATTCCTTGTCTTTTCGGTTTGTAATCACTCCACTAGCATCAGTCATCTTCTAGCGGAATCCTGATCATTCTAGACTTCAGCTCCCCTAGCTTAGTCTCGGTATCGCGATCGCTCTAGACCTAAGCTCTCCTAGGTTAGTCCTGATCCTGTCCACATCATCATAACCTAGTTCTGGAGTCCTACAACTAACACCGACAAGAAAATCATCACATATCACTACACGACACAAAATCATCAATTGACACAGTTGATGAGCCTAGAACTTTTACATTCAGATCAACGCATCTCCACATGCTTTGATATGTAGCCCGTAATGCCCAATGACTAGCTATCATATCTTCATACATTCGGACTTTCCCGAACTGTCTCTAAGTGCATCGGTGTCAAACCCTGAATTTGTCATTCGGAACCCTCTGTGATTCCACCACACTATTCGCTAGATTAGTAGATAGTGCTCACAAATACAATGATGAATCATTTCACACATCGCATGAACAATATGCTTATATTACAATCCAGAGTTTACATAACCTATATTGGGTAGAGTTTGCAATACACGCTGATTAGGCCAAATGATTACATTACATTACAAAAGCAGAAGTAAAAGGTGAGGTCATCTTGCCATAGGCAAGAGACTAGGGGTAAATGATGTCATACTATTCTCTAAGAAGCTTGGATATTAGATATGCACATAAGCACCATGAAAATCTGCCTAACCGAGACAAGGACTACACTACTAGAGATCGCCATAGTCTCCTCCGTCTAGTCCGGGTGCGGCATAATAAGCATAGTTGTTTTGCTGCATAGGTTCTGAGTTAATTGAGTGAGTGAAGGTGAGCACAAACAACTCTGCTCCACAAGCCAACACATAGAATGTAATGATATAGATGCATGGCTTAACAAGAAAGGCTCGAGTTTTTTATTTGCTAAAATCTTCTGTTGGAAGTTACAATAGGTAGAAAATTCCTGAGACTTAGAAATTTTAACTAAACCAGATTTTCTAAAATGTATGAGAGTGTAATAATAGTAATTGGTTCCATTGACTAGTTACATGGTTCCATCTACCATATGCTATTTTTGTTACTTGGGTTCTATCTAGCCTTTATAATCACTGGGTTCTATCTACCCAGAGGAAATCAATTCTCAAGGTTCTATCCACCCCTCGTGTTTTTTTATCCCAACCATAAAAGTTTTTAAAAATGGATACTAACTCTGGAAGGTTCCCAAACCCACCTATGACTGTGGGCATGGTTGTTCAAATAGTTTTTACGCTATAGAGGTTGCACATTTTACCTACAAGAAACAATCAACTTGTTATATTCTATATGTTTCCTTAGACATACAGATCAAGAAAGTCACCACAAGGCCTTTACAATGCATCTTCCCAATGAGGCTTCACGCACTAAGGCTTCCACTGCTGTGGGGTTCTATCACCCTTTTCAGAAGCCCCCTCTTGCGCCATCATGTCAAAGGCTTCTGTCCGGCTCACTTGGCCATGTGCCACCGAATGGCGCATCCCGCGCTGGGTCGATGCAAATTAGTTAGCTAGGTCATACACATTATAGACTTGTGATTGCACTATTTACCTTGGGAGGTTGTACAAGATTCAATTCTTAATATTATCTGGGTGGTTCCATCAAGGGTCACATTCTTGTGCTCTATTCACACCAACCACTCTTACCATCCATTTAGATATTTGAGCAAATTTAGAGTTTTACAGATAAAAATATCCTTTGATTTTAAAATAGTGGTCATTTCTATTGAAAGACCACCCAAATACAAGTTTCATGTTTGAAATAATGTTAGGGCAATTTGATGCCCCGGGTATCTAAATAAGATTAAACATGGCGCTTAGATATAGACTTATCATTAATATGTTCACCATTATTTTTAGGGTGACAAGATTTTTTTATCCAATGTCAAGAAGTAGTGTATTATTATGCAATTGTTCCTGGGAATTAACAATGAGCTAATGCGAATATTTTTGCATAATAAAGTAAAACGTGCAACTTAACAATTTAAATCAACGTAATTTGCTTTCAAATGTAGGTATAAAATGATCAAAGTATTGATTCATTTTACTCACAACCTATTTGGTCTTGAGGATCCTAGCTTCACTCAAACTGTAGCCCTTCTTGAGCTTTGTAGTTTATTTAAATGATCATGAGGGGAATCAAATAAATATAAAAATACAAATAAATTCAAATAAAAGTGCAAATGAACTCTAAAATTCATGATTTTACTTACATTAGCAAGATATTGAATGTAGATGAATTTAGAAATAAGTTTCATTCAATTTTGATTTGAAATAACCTTGAACGGGCCTTCCAACGTTTAAATCAAGATTTTAATCCCAAAATAAACAAAGGAGAGAGAGCCAATCTCTCTGATAGAAGGGGCCCACAGGTTTATAATTTCTTTTGTTATTCAAAAAGCTTCAAAGATTGACAAGCGGGGCCAGACAAATTTTAATTTGGTTTTGATTTATTTCTCTAAAGGAAAGTATATGAGTGATTGACAGGTGGAGCCCTCGGGCTTTTAATTTCTTTTTTGAATTATTTTCTTTAAGGAAAAGTGACGGGTGGCTTATAGGTGGCCCCGAATGTAGGAGCGGACCCGCATGTTGTGACTCTCTTGATTTACACTGGCTTTAAACAATTTCCATAATGGCTTGGGCTCACATGTCAGAGACTAATTAACTTAAACTAATAAATGATATTAACTTAATCTAATTGTTTGAATTAATCCAAACCACACTACAGTACCTTCTCGCAGAGGAGGAGTACTGTCGAGCTCATCACCGGCGAGCTTCGGCAACCCCCAAAATGGGTTGTCAGGACCTCGACGGTCCTAGGAGCGATGGTATCATGATCGGCAGTGAGCCACAACGGCAATGTGATGGTGCGCAGTGGCGGCAAAGCTCAGCCATCATGGTAGTGTAAGTTCAAACTCCATTAAGTTGGTTTTGGTGATAATGATAAATACAATTGTGAGATTAATTTGTTTATTAACTGTGATATTGACTAGTCTCATTTGGATGTGATAAATGATAAATACAATTGCAAAACTAACTTGTTTGTTAATTGCTTAAGTCTCGCTTGGATGAAAAGGTGTAAATCATGAAAGTATACATTCAACATCATACTCTTATATCTTAGTGCATTTCTCGGATCCAAAATATAGATTGAACTTCACTAAAAAGTCTAATTTGAATACGTGTATATGTTTTTAATATATATTCATGTATGCACACATTTAGGGGGAGTTTATGCTATGTTTTGTGGTTTCATCCGTATTAATCCATGTTCCTTTTTTTTCCATATATTAAGGATATTTACTTTGAAATATATCTTTTGAGTATATATAGCTTGTGGAGTTCATGTATACACTTGAATGATTTAAATTAAATCAATTGCAATCGGGTTGTCATCTAGTTCCTCTATTATGTGTTAATGATTAGATAATCAGTGACAATCGGATGTGTAAACTTTGCTAGCAATTAATCTCAAAGACAAACACTTCCATTCAAATGAGTTAATTGCTTTGAAAGTTTATTCTAGAGAATACAATTGCTGTGTACATGTTGTGTACTTACAAACCAATTTCTATCTCATTATTTGTTGAGGTTATCATGAATTACCAAAAAGAGAAGATTGTAGAATGCAGTCCCTCCATTATGAGTTAATGGTGAAATTTTGGTAATTGATGACAATTAATTTATAGACTAATATTTTCCATGAGTTAGATAAATAGATTAAGTTCCATAAATGAGAATGACTTGGAATGACTTTATGTGTTGAAGATCATCAAGTCATGATACGGGATGGAAGATGGCTTCATGAGTTGAAGGCCATCAAGAAAAGGATGCATCATGAGTTGATGCATATCCAAGAGGAGATGATCATAAGTTGATCATCAAAGTCAAGTGAAGACCCATCAAGTGTTGATGAGTTCAAGTGAAGGATGAATCATGGATTGATGCATATCAAGGCAATGACACGGACTTGAAGTGAAGATGTACATCGTTAAGATTAAAGAGGATGTTTAAAGCAAAAATATGACTAGCTAGGGCTAAGAATGTTTTCATAGTCTTTTACCGATCTTGGTGTTTAGTTGGAAGAGCGGATTGCTAGTATAGGTTACGATACTATTAAGAGGGGGCCATGTCTAATAGCTTAAGTCTCATCATGTATTGATAGCTCAACCTCACTTACTCTAACTCTCCATAGCATGATGCTTATATTTTTGAATGTGTTTTGCAAACGATTGAACCACATGTGTTGAATCTTTATAACATGGGATTATATATTACAAATGTGTTTTGCAAGTGTTTGAAGTCCATATTTCCTACTCCTTGTGGTTTGAGGCTTATATTGCAAATGGTTGAAGCTCATACATAATCCTTATGTTATGATTCCAAAAGTGTGCAAATGGGTTTTGCAACTTATTGGGAATCATGGTTTGATCCTTGTGTGCATGATACTATAATTTGCGAATGTGTTTTGCAAATTAGTTGAAGTACATGCACTTCTTAAGAAAATTAGAACTACTGGTATGTGTTGCGTGGTACGACCGAACGTCAGTAGTACCGGCATGTGTTGTGTTGTACGACCGGATATAGGTAGTACCAACATGTGTTGTGCGGTACAACCGGCCAGCGGTCAGACCGGCATGTGTTGCATGGTCAGACCGGTCAGTGGAAGTACTGACTTATGTGCATTATGTTTTTTTTTCCAGAGACACCATTTGGAAAGCTTTCTCCTCCCCTGAAAATGGTAGTTCCGCAATGTGTGGAGCGGTACTTCTATGCTGCGGTAGTACCAGACTTTTGTCGGCGAAACTACTGACAGCCTGCTGTAACGGCTAGTTTTCTTATTGTTACAGAGGGGATCAGTAGTACCGACCTTATAACGGTGGTACTACCAGAAATCCTGATTTTTCAGGGGTTTTGCTTCCAGTGGCTAGTTTTTGTGTGTGGGATATAAAATCCTCCTGTGGCCTTTTGAAGATGTTGTTGCTGCACTCCATTTCACTCTCTTGAGCTAGTGTAAGGTTTTCCTCTCAATTGTGCATCTGTTGCACCTTGTAAGTAAGGAGAAATGCTCTAGATTGCATGTGTTGCATCTAGAGGTGAATTTTGGTGTCTACTTGAGCTTATACATTCGTTGCACGTGGTGTGAGTTAAGCAAGGGGCTTGACTTATTATACTTGGAGTTTGCCGACTGTTAGACGACATTTGAGGCGTCGTGCGCGGTGATCTTCTCAAAAAAGGTTGTGAGAAGACCCGGCAAGTTGTGAAGGTTAGAGCTCATCTACCTAAAGCAGGTAAGAGCTACCACTAGTGGATTGACATGTTTAGCTTAATTCGTGGAACCGGTCCAATTCTTTTGGCTTACCTCAACATGGACTAGGGGAGATCGGCAAGTCTCCGAACACCATGGTAAAAACGAATTGTGTCTATTGTGGTTTGTTTGCTTGTGCTCAACTTATATTCATGCAATTTACATTTATAAAATTAAATTAATTGCTTGTCATCATAGAATTGCAAACCTTTTACGTAAACTTAAATTGTTGGTGTACTTAGGTGAACCTAGTTGATTTAGGCCTTATTTGTGCTAAACCAAATTGAGTTGTGCTTCTGCATTATATACTTAGTTTTAGCCAAATAGAAATAAAATAAAATTTTTTTAAAATCACCTATTCACCCCCTTTAGCCAGCTTCCTCGATCTTACAGGTGGTCAGGGCTATAGCAGCACAATGAGAAATTAAAGGAGGCTGAAAGCATCTAGGGGACATGGGGAACTCACTGGAGAGGCTGGCAGAGCTTAGGGATGCATGAGGTGGGCTAGCGTCGGAAGCCCAAGGTTATGTGGCGAGGGAGCACAGCAGTAGCGAGCTGGGGCGACCGACGACCTAAATTGATCACGGGGATGGTGAGAGGAGGTCACAGTGATGCTCTAACCGAAAGGAATTGGACGGAGGCTCACCTTAGCGATGAGGGAGATAGGCGGCTGGAGTTGGGAACGATGGCGACGCCGGCTAGCTATGGGGAAGGAAAACGCCATTGCTTTGGGGAGAATGAAGAGGAGGGTGTGGGGGACGAAATGGATAGCTTGGCATGACTTTTATAGCTAGCGGGGCGATCATACGACATGGGCGATGATGGCATGGCAGAGGGGATGACGTGGCAGAGCAGTGGTCTCCAGCGTCACCATGGTGTGGGCATAGAGGTGCGATAAGATAGTGCATGCGTGACTAGACGATAAGTCAAGGTGGTGCAGCATGTGCGGAGGAAGTACTCCCTTGGTCAGTCATTGGAGCAGGGACTAAGACGATGGGATGGTAGTGTAGAGGCATGTCAGTGCAGTGGGTGGCGTCGTGTGCACTTTAATGCGACAAGTGGGTGACGGGATGGCGGTGATGCCGGTGGACATGGCATGTGAGTGCAGTAGTGGCCTGGTCAAATTTGTGGCATTGTTTGTCATGCATGACTGACGTACGGAGCGAGCATGATGTGAGCGCACGAAGGAGTAGGTCGGGTGCGAGTGAGCTGTGCGTGGCATAGTTGGGCTAGAGTACACGCACGCATGCAAGAATGCGACCTAGGCATGGCTGAGACGGCGAGGAGCTACCCACGTGGCGACTTGGGCATGCCACGGCATGCTTTGGGACGAGCCAGCGAGGAGAGGAGAGGGGGAATGGGCTGGGCCCAACATTGTTTTCTCCTTTTACTGGCTTTTTTATTTTATTTTGAGTTTGAATCTAAATTTCAGTTTGAGATGGAATTCAAATTTGAATATGAGAAGGAATTTGATTTGCATTTAGAACTTAATTTTCCAAGGCATGAATCTTGGCCTTTTGCCTTAGTATTTGAATTTCGCTTTCCAATTTTGGATTGAACTCATTCTTGAGTTTAGTTTGGGCCTGAATTGGAAGTGGTTTATTGTTTAAAATTTAAACTATTGGACTTTGATTTCGATTCTATTTTCCTTTTCCAAATATCTTTGTTTAAATTTTAGTTCAAAATTTGCCTTAATGAAATAAACTTCTAATTTGAATTTGAATGGGGATTCGTATTCACCTTAAAGATTTTTACTGTAAATTCAGACGTGCTACTCTATGGATCATCTTTTCATATTCGGTTTTTTATGCTAATTTGTTTTGTTGGTTGTATATCATTTCTAGAGTTAATCTTCATAACTTCACTAGCAAAACATCAAATAATAATTCAGGACAAATCCAAATATCAACAAGATGCAACAAAAGTTTTAAATTTTACATATTTTTGAACATCTTGATTTTTGGGATGTTACAATCGGCCTCGTCTCTTGACACTCCACATGCACCAACTCCGCTCTTCATGATACTTATCTTTTTTCGTGCTTTCTGCTTGAGTCATGTAGCCTCACTCAGACTTACACGACCGCAAAGACCTTAGCTCTCCCGCCTAGTCCCGGTCACTTGCCATCGACAATTAACATCCTCCAAACCACTTGGACATCCAAAGACCAATCAATTATCTCGTGCACAAGTTCCATGCAATTGACTCGTGTTAGTCAAAGTAATGCAACATGGAACACACCACAACAAAACAACGACACCCATACTGTGCACACCTCAAACCCCTCATAGCTTCCAAGCCATGAGTCAAACTCAAGACTATCATGGTTCACTCAACTATGTCACACATAACCTCCACACACACCTCTCAGCATGTAAGCACAAACCTCTTGGCAACCTGCTCTTCACCCATGATCATATCCATTTTCATCAACACCTTAGATATATCTTGGGTTTCCTTGGTATATTTAGACTCTCCAGAATCTCTCTAAATACCTTAGACATGTCTAAGGTACCCCCAAGCATGACTGCGCTTGGGAAGCCGGTTAGACCGACATGCCACAGCCGGTTAGACCGCCCAACACTGGTTTGACTTTTCTCGCCACGACAGTCGGACCGTCCCGGTGAGACCGCTCGCTCCACGGTGGTCAGACCGCCGATCACAAAACCTGACAACCAGGCCAGGACCGGTCTGACCGCCATCTCATGTCCAGTTAGACTGCCCTCTAGGTCCAATCAGACCACCATCTAGGACCGATCTTACCGCTTACGACCTCACAAAACTGAAATCTTGAAATTCAGCAAACTTTCAAAATTAAACTCAAATTTCGACAATATTTACATAACAAAATCAAATATCTAAGTATTTACACAACAAAATTAAATACTCATCACAGACTATGGGTGACCTTCACATGGTCTTACAGGATGTTATATTTTTGTTGCAAAGAAGATGTTGGGTCAATTTTAACGTCTCCACCACTGTTTTCACCTCTTATCTACTTTGATTAAGCACCGGTGGTAACCGACCGTGGGCAGAAACGGGCTCGAATTAAGCGAGAGGGACCATCAAATTCATTCGTACCACTACGTGATGCATCAACTAATGTCAACTCTTCCTAGAAAGGCGAGGAGGATTCATTGATTAAGATAATGCCTATTGATTAGCACTAGAATACAAATTAAGTACCTCCTCTGTCCTATCTAGAGCCAAGGAAGGTTTGGCAGGTTGCTGCTGACCATTGCTAAAGAATACTGAGTCTTCACTTGTGCATGTGTGCGTGGCAACCTCGATGAGGAATCTATCTTTGCATGAGTGTGATGTATGATATCATATGATACAATTCTCACGAAAAGGAAAGAAAGGAAGAAGAAGAATGCTTTTGCAGGAGTAGCCAGCTAGGTTAATACTTTGGCCATCCATGCATGAGCATTGAGCAGATCGAGCTCACGTGAAGTTGTTATTTAATAGAGCTAGCTCTGCATCTTTGTCTCTCATCAAGTTGTCACTAGCATTATATATAGTAGTATTCTACTACTCCTTGGTAGACCACGGCTCAAGTACAAGATGTGTATGTGCACTGTTCGTCGCACACATGAGCATTGCACCGTGTAAAACTGTGAATAGATTCGTTATTTTGCACCGATTAGTTGACACGTATATAGTTTGAGATGTTCATATAGAAGTACATTCGTACTGGTTGCAGAGTTGACTTGGGATATTTCATTTAGCTCCATCCTCCATTGTATATTACATGTCACGTATATTATATAGTTTGAGATCCTTGGGAAGTACATGTCTGTATATTAATTACCTCTTACAGTGTCTTGAAAAAGGTGGAGAACGACAACCAAAACAAAATACACCAAGCACCAAGGATTATGGAGGATCCAAGCTACTGAAACTAACTTGTTGCTCCAATCCTCCTGCTGCCTTTTTGAAACACAGGAATCTAAAATACACAAGAATATGAAATACTCATGATTAAAATGTCATAACTTGTTGAATCCTACATGAACAAAACCACAATAATTGCTCAGAAAGAGATGTTTGGATGCCTCACAGAAAAAAGACAGGAATTTTGAGATTAGATGTTACTTGATCAGAGAGAGAGTGTGTGTGGAGAGAGAGAAGGTGCATTGGACTCCTAAAGGAAAAAAGACAGAGAGGTTTGAACTCTATCTTCCTATGAAATTTGAGGTATATGGATGAATTCCAAAGGAATTATAGTCCTTAATCCTATGTAAAAATTCCTAAGGATTTGAATCCTCCAAAAATCCTATAAACCAAATAAGCACCTAACCTGTCAACATAATCTCTTCTGATGATCCAGCCCCGCTTGTTTCAGTGATAGTTTCTTTGTTTTAATTTACTATTCCTTAATTTCGTTTTTTCTGACTTTTTTTTTGTTTTTTGCCTTTTTGTTTTTTTCTCATATTCCTTTGCATACATGTTTTTTCTATTTTTAATTTTTTTAAATTTAATTGCCTAATAAATCATCTTAACTATAGTAAAACATAAGTCAGATATAATAAAAATATAAACTATTGCCAAACTGAACAACTCCTACCGTCCTTGTTGCAACATTCTTGCCGGTACTGTTTCCCATGCACAGTAGTACAACCACACACCATGCATGCTTAAAATTAGCTCCTTTTTCCTTAACAAAAAAAGCTTCACTGCACCGTCAAAATATCATTGATATGGAGTAATATCACAACTTCAAAATGGAACTTGATAATTTTTTGGAAAATAAAAGTGCTTATTATCATACTAGTATAGGAATGTTACAACACTATTGGAAAAGCATGGCAGTCTCACCTGGACACAGTGCATCTGTGCCACGCCGGGTTGGTCGATATCCACACACAGTACATGTGGTGGACCAGGTGCACAGAAACTCCTACCTGTCCACCGTGGACTTCTGTTGAGCTGCTGGGCCCGGTTGACCCACTAGCGTGGGCCACCACGTTACAGAAAGGCCCGAAAGCCCATACAAAAAACTGTTTGTTTTTAGTAGCCCACATCCAAGACGTCACGGCCCATGAAGCCTATACCTTACAACGTGGGCCCGTCTTTAGACGGCCATTATATGGAGGCCCATGTAGTGCACGGCCCAGCCGCATACTTGCGTGAGCTTACTTCGCCTAGGTCGGAAAACCGGGGCGGCGCTGGCTCCTGATGTAGTAGCGGTAGGCTAGTGGTAGCAAAGATTGGTTTGTTGAAATAGGAAATTTGGCACGAATTCCATGTTTCGCTGTGGTTCCTCTGTTAGTTTAGGTGTGGGATTTAGGGTGGCAATTGGGAATAAAACTTGCACTTTCATCAATGGTGGATATAGAAATTTATGGATGGTTGTTCGACAAAAATAATTTTATTATATTATTTTTAAAATCTATATTAATATTGGCTTATAAAAACTAACAATCAAAGTCATATTTCAAAACTGTAACAGCTTAGTTCTGGCTTCAAAAATAAACATGCATGATTTTCATGAATTTCCAAAAAAAATTGGTGCGCTTTAAAAACTTTTCCCAAAGCCTTGTTGGAGTTAAGATTTTAAAAAAAATTCCTCGGCTCAAAATGTGAATTTAAAATTTTTAAAAGTCAATTGGATGTTAAGAAATTTTACCTAAAATATTGTGTGCAAATAACTCTGAAAATTCAAATTAGAAATTCAAACTCAAATTGAAAACTAGAATTTAAGTTTAAATCCTAAATTTTTTGCCCTCTGTCATCGGGCCGAAATCCACTAGACGGCCCAGTTCGTTTTTACTTTCCTTCCCTTGCCGTGCCTAGCCTAGCCAGTTGCTCATCCCAGCCTCGCTGCCCTCTCTCTCGCATCGCTGACAGCCGGGCCCCGGTCCCACCCATCAGCTGAGCACTGTGCTTTTTTCTCCTCTCTCTCTCTCTCACACACACACACCTGAGCTCATCCTCTCGCATGTGTTTGCATGCAAGCAGCACATTGAAACCCTCTACGCGTCTTGTCACCACGATCTTGTCCCATCACAAGCTAGCTCTCTCTCTCTCACGCACTCTCACCCAGTGCCCAAAGCCATTCATGGCACCCACACTCTCTCTCCCTCCTCGCCCCAATTTAAGCTGACCCTTACGCGGCAAAACCTTCGCGCTCAACCACTCAGTGTCTTCCCCGAGCTTACACACCCCCATCACCTTTGGAGAGGAAGGCTTTGGTGGCAGTAGTTGGCTACTGCTTGGCTGGTCAAGGACGTGACGAAACGAGCTAGGCGATAGAGGGGATGATGGAGGGGTTCAGGGCCTTGGGTAGGGCGCTCGAGGAAGTCAGAGCTCAGCATTTTGGCAGTGGGTACTATAGCTTAGCGTGGCTTGCTTGGTTGCAGCCATGGAGGATCTGGGGGTGGTAGAACGGTGTTACGAGTAGGCCCCACACAAGCAGTGGGTGATGGATAGGGAGATGGCTGAGAGTTTATAAGTTTTTTAATGTATTAGATGAGCTCTAAAAATTATAAAAAATTTGTAGATTCTATTAACATAGTGTAGATTATTGGGTAAAATTTTTCAAATTTTATATGCTCTAGATGTTTCTAAAAAAATCTTGGAAATTCTCTGTTTAAGTTAAAGAGCACTATTTAATTTGAATAAATTCAAGAACATGCTAAAAAAAGTTCAAAAAGCTTATATTTTTGAGTTTTTAAAATGATTTCTACTATAAATTTTCTTATGCCACCTTTAGATCATCTTTTTAGATTTCAATTTGAATTCAATTTGAATTACATCCAATGCACATTTTCTTTTCCAAAAGGTTTATGTTTGTAAATTATTTTTTTTCAAAGAAACTGCAATAAAAGCTAACTAAATTAAATGCATGCAATTTTTTTAAATTTTCTTATTTTTGCATTACCTAGAATTTCAGGATGTTACATCATGTCTTAAGTTTTTGAGTTTTGTCCAATTTTGGTACAACTTTGCTTGTCTTGAGGAAAGGTTGGAACTTCAGTCAAGATCCATGTGGTCCTTAGATGGATTAGGCTTTTAAGATCCTCAACAAGATGTGTGTAAAATTTTAAATCATTTGGATATGTATTTTGAAGATTGCACTATTTTTAGTTTTAGCTTGGGCTGATTATCAATTTTGGGAATAGGAGTGTGGCCTGATTTCCTCCAGTCTTACGGTCCGACTCGAGGCTGGTCCGACTAGTCATTTCCGGTGGTTAGATCATCAGGCCAATCCAACCACTCTCCCATAGCTGTTCGACCGGTCCAGAGTTGTTAAACTCTGTTTACTTCCACGCTTTGGTGAGTTTTTATTGACGAGCAAATATGATTGTTGTGGTTACAGACCAAACAGAGAGAGAGTGTGTGGTAGTGGAGAGTTGAGTAAAATGAATGGCCTGGAGCCTTCCTCCCGTGGCCTATGCCACATATATATTCATATGGGGAGTGTTTGTACAGTTATACCCTTACACATGAGTATTCCCCTCGGGGGCTCTTATGTCATTACACATGTCTGTTTGGACCTAACAGCCTCTCGGGCTTAGGTGGGGCCACCCCTACAACAGAGCCTCTCATGGTGAAGGGCTTCACGGTAGAAGCCATGCCGCTGGTCCTTTGGCCCCCTCCGTCCCATCGGCCTGTGATGCTTTGATGACCTGGATAGTTCGCACGTCCACCTGTGCTTGTGCGAGGGCTGTCTTCGGGTCCTGAAGCTCGCGCGTCCTCAAGGCCGAAGGCGCCGGGAAGTCCAAAGGCTTCGACGGGGCCGAGGTCGTGCTTGTGCGAGGCCGCCGCCGCACCGAGCGGCGCGGCCGGGCGAAGACACTGAGTAGGCCGAGGGCTTCGACCGGGCCGGGGTTCAGGCATGCCCTACCTCGTGCTCCAGATATTTATGGGTCAGGAAATGCGTTGCGCGATGTGGCGCCAGCGCGGGAAGATGGTTTCTTGGTCCGGGAGTGCGCTTTAATGACACCTGGAATCGCGCCGGCCTTTGTCAGGGGTAGACTGGCACGGCTGCTCCGCCTGCCCCGCACTGGATGTGGGCACGTGGCTGGCTGTAATTGGAGCGTCGTGGGGTGCCAGCGTTCCCACGACCACGGCCGTTCGCCTCTTCCCCAGGAAAAGTGGCCACGCGACGTGCATTGGGCGCTGAGCAGCCACTTGCCGCCGCCTGCCGCGGTTTCCAGCGGTTGCACTGCCCGATCGTGGGTAGCCGAACCGCTGTCATTCTGTCGCTCGATCTTCTGCCTGTAGGGGAGACGGGGGGCTTTATAATCCGCCCCTGTGGGCATGCAGTCGTTCCCCTTGGCTGCTTGATCGCTTGTGCGTTCCTTGCTATTCCTCTTGCACCCCTGCTGCTAACCTTGCCTCCGCGCTTGCCCGCCGCCGTGAGAGAGATGACTGTGCGCGACGAGCTCCCAGTTAGCACGGGTGCCGCCCTTGACGACCCTGCGCGTCGCCTTAGCGAGAGCGCCTCGTCTAGCCGGCGCTGCCGGACGCTACCACCGGCGGAGTACCGCCTGGTTCCGCTGTAAGATCGAGGAGGCCGACTAGAAGGGGGGTGAATAGGAGGTTTTAAAATTTTCGTCTAATTCTAATTAGCAATTTTAAACTTGATGGATTGATAGAGCAAGATAACACTAAAACTAGCACAAGTAATCGACTAAGAGCAATAACAAAAGGTAGAGAACAACAAATGCTACTCTAACTAAGCAAGCAATCAAATGATATGAATAAAGAGCGTTGTTTGGAAGAATATGATCACAAGAGAGCAAACCACAATTTGACACGATTACTTTTTACCGTGGTGATCGGAGACTTGCCGGTCTCCCCTAGTCCACGTTGAGGTAAGCCCGAACGAATCGGACCGGCTCCACGAATGAGCCTAAGCACCTCGATCACTATTGGATGCCCTTTCCCTCTCCGGGTAGGCGAGCTCCAAGCCTTCACAATCTTCCGGGCCTTCTCACAATCTTCTTGAGAAGATCACCGAAGCTCCGCCAAGCCGTCTAGGTGCCGGCAAGCACCAAGAGAATAGACCACTGCGGCTTGATCTCACTCAAGTGCTCAATGGATCAACTAGAATGCAATGCACTTGAATTTTGAGTCAACTACCTCAAATGAATGCACAAGAGAGTGAATGAGGTGTGAGAGGTTGCTCTAGGCTCAAATGTATTCAATGGATGTTCAACAACATGTCCAAGTTCTGGTGGGGGTGTATTTATACCCTCACCCACCTCAAATAGCCGTTACAATAAACAATCCTGAAAATTTAGGAAATCCGGTACTACCGAGCAAAACAGCGGTACTACGGACCCTAGTGACCGGTCGAGCGGCTATGTCGAGTCGAAGTAACCGTTGGTCAATGAGTGCGGTACTACCGCCGTTAAAACCGCGGTACTTCCGGACGTCCGGAAGTTCCGCCCCAAGCCCGGTACTTCCGATCTCAACGAGACTAAGTCTTATTCTCGGCGCTCTCTGGAAAAAGCGTTCCGCTCGGGTGTCCGGAACTTCCGCACATGCGGTAGTTCCGCAGTAAACCGCGGTACTACCGTTTCAGAGGCTAAGTTAAAGTCCGGGCGCTCTCTGGAAATAAAGTTCCGCTCGAGTGCCCGGAACTTCCGCACATGCGGTAGTTCCGCAGGTAAAACCGCGGTACTACCGTTTTCCGAGAGACTAAGTCTTAGTCCGGGCGCTCTCTGGAAAAACGTTCGCCGGGCGCCGGTACTCTACGGACTGCGGTAGTTCCGCCCAATACACGCCGGAACTACCGGATTTTCTGACAATGCACAGATTTTATTTAATTTTAATTTCTAAGTGCATGCATGATCCTAAATTGATCCAAAGGGCACATTTGAACATGATCAAGCAATCACCATGATCCCTCTTAATAGTACGGCGTCTATCCTATAATCCGGTCTTCCAACCTAACTCCAAGACCGGTAAAACAAAATAGATACCTAAACTATTTACCTTGTCGCCCTAGAGATCTTGAATCTTCATGGGATATTTTGTGAGCCTCTTTCTTTGCTACTTGAACATATCCTTTCAAGCACTTAATGCACACATTAGTCCCATATTCACATAAATTCATTAATTACAAAACTAACATTTTTAGGGGCCTAGATGCTTTCAATCTCCCCCTTTTTGGTAATTGATGACAACAAGAGCAATTTATGAGAAGAATTTAAGATTTGGATATACTTCTAGTTTGCAAGATGTATATCACAAGGACTTTGAAATTTTAGCAATTTTTAGAACATGGGGAATTTTTGCATTTTAGGAACTAATAAGAAAGAGCTCCCCCTAAACATGTGCATCAAATTTTGCAGGAATTTAATAGGCATGATTTCATCATAGCATTCATAAGGATACGCAGTAGACAAGTAAAACAAGCATTGCATTAAGGACAAGACATAGTTCATTACAAAACATCAGGAATTAAAATACTAAATGACCACAGAGTTTAAACCACACCATAAGCATTACATGGTTCATTTCACCATACATTATTACAGCGATAGATAAGACTTAAAACTAAAACTTCTTCTCCTAACTATTTCTCCCCCTTTGGCATCGAAGTACCAAAAAGAGGAGCTAGTCCTGAGCTGCACTGGGAGAAGGAGGACCACGGCGACGAGTGCGACGACCAGTGTGAATCGAGAAAGGCGGCTGAACTGCACTCTCCAAGGCGTCTGCGATCACCAAGGAAGACACGGTGGAGATCAAGACATCCTGGCGCTCCTCCACTGAGTATGGCGAGTAAATCAGGAAAGCGACACGTCGCCCTCGCCACAGGAGGAGGATCGCACTGCGATGATGAGGCTGAGGCTGAGGCTGAGCCTGAGCACGGGTGCGAACAGGAGCAGGAACAGGAGGCTCTGCACGCGGCTTGTATGGCTTATGCGGGGTGCAGAGTGCTCCTCGGTATCCAGTCTTCCTAATGATCACCGCCATTATGAATGGTGCAAAGTTAATCCTTTTCTGTTTGTCATTCTTATTGGCGTCGATCCCCCTGATGATAAGATCCACCACATCAAACTTTTGGCCGCGCATAATGTAATCAATTACATTCCACGCGTGGCCACGAATAGCATCATAATTCCCGCTCTTGGGAAGAATGGTGTGGTTGATGATCCTGTTGACAAGGCTGGGAATAGGAAGTAAGCCATTTGTCGTCCCCAGTGTCCGTTCAGCAGCTTGGTCATAGTACTCTGAATATGCAGCAATAGGAAGAGCTCGCTTGCTGAACACCTTCTCATAAGCACTGGTTTCCGTCCCAAGTGCTAGCTCAAACTCGTGCCTGGTGCACTCAATGAACTGGGTCCCTGTCATCCAACTCAGATGTTCAAAGTTGGGAGAGATGTACAGGGTAGCATAAAACTGCCTGATCATGTTGTCCATATAGTTGCATTTGAATGCAACAAGTTGATGGATATCGGCTCGCTGGAAGAGCTGATAAGCACCACTGAACTTGTCGATCTGCGACAAGTGATCCCAGTCTACATACTTATGTGCAAAGAAATTTTGGGCTGGACCATACATCTCCTGGTACACCTTCTCTTGAAACTTTGAATGAAATTGGGGGTTCATTGAGTCTCGAGGGCGTACATACTGACTTCGGCGACGAAGAATGGCATAATCTTCATTAGTGATCTTGTCGAGGTCCACTTCGTGGTCTGCAGTTACCTCAGGCATCTCCTCATCTGGGACTGCATATTCCTCGCTCTCATGCGAGGCCTCAGATTCGCTCTCATGCGAATCCTCTGAGTCACTCTCAGGGTCGGATGCGGGACCCTTGCCCTTGTGCGCCACGATCGAGATGCAGGAGTCGAGGAGGATTGACCAGCTGTGCCCCCATAGGACTTGTGCGAGACATTCTTCATCCTCGGCATTTTCAAAGACACAGTAGGATAATCAAGGTAAGAAGTAGAGCAAGCGAAAGAAGGTTTGAAATTGAAAGCAATGAATTTCTGCTGTTTCAGGAAAAACGGAAGTACCGGCGGCAAAACTGCGGTACTTCCGGGAAATCCGGTAGTTCCGGCATTAAACATGCGGTACTACCGGGACCCCGGAAGTTCCGGCCACTTCGACCGGTAGTTCCGGTTTTTCATGTTTGTATAAACATTCTAATACCCTAATCAAACTTCTTTGCCCAAGAAAATTTCAGCAAAAATCATCACATTTCAATTTTAACCTAAACTCCACCTAGGGTTCTAAGAACAAGGTAAAAAGTGGATTTTGATCCGATTTACCTTGTGAAGTCGAAGGAGGAGAACCACAGGGTGCAAATAATCGCCTAAAACGAAGAACTCCTCGGATTCAAAGATCGGGAGAGGAGAGAGTTTCTTGGGAGAGAGAGGTGGAGGAGAGGAAGAAGAGAGGAGTAGGCGGCTGTGGTTTGGGAGGAGTGAAGATGAGAGAGAGAGAGATAAAGGAAAGAGAGTAACGGTTGGAGGAGATGGCGGTTTTGAAAACCGCATTGAATCCATGAAGCGGTAGTACCGCGCGTAACACGCCGGTAGTACCGTGGTCACGAAATGCGGAAGTTCCGCGGATTACACTGCGGTAGTTCCGTTTTCTGTCAGTCTTGAAGTACCGCACAATGAATCTATGATAGTTCGGATTTTCGGAACTTTTCAAATTTTAGAATTAGAACTTGAAATTTTACAAATGATCCCTAGTTTTGCATCCAACTAAAGTCATTCAGGATCATTATGCATCAATTTAGCTAATGCTATATTTTGAAACTAATTTTTATGAAATTAAACGAATTTTTGACCAAAATAGGGGAAAAACCAACAAAAGTCCATATGAGCACAACAAATGAGCAGAAATAGATGAAGTGAGATTTCAAGCTACATTTGAATAGTCTATGACATTTAATTCATTCCTCAATTTGCAAAAGCGGCTTTCATCTAATGGTTTGGTGAAAATATCCGCTAGTTGATTTTCGGTTCGGATGTGGCTAATCTCAATATCTCCCTTGCTCACATGATCTCTCAAGAAATGGTGGCGTATATCTATATGCTTGGTTCTTGAGTGTTGAACGGGATTTTGGATATTTTGATAGCACTATCATTATCACACAAAAGAGGCACTTTATCAAAATTGATCCCATAATCCAACAATGTTTGCCTCATCCAAAGCAATTGAGCACAACAACTTCCCGCTGAAATATATTCGGCTTGGGTTGAAAGTGCTACGAATTTTGTTTCTTGGATGACCAACACACTAGAGATCTTCCTAGAAATTGGCAACTACCCGAGGTGCTTTTTCTATCCACTTTGCATCCCGCATAATCGAATCCGAATATCCAATTAATTCAAATTTTGCACCTTTGGGATACCAAAGCCCTATGTGAGGAATGCTTTAAATATCTTAGAATCCTCTTTACGGCCACTAAATGGCACTCTTTTGGAGAAGCTTGAAAACGTGCACACATGCATACACTAAACATAATGTCGGGCCTAGATGCGGTAAGATAAAGCAAACTACCAATCATGGATCTATAAAGCTTTAAATCTACCGACTTACCTTCTTCGTTGAGGTCTAGATGCCCGTTTGTTGCCATGGGTGTTTTGATGGGTTCGGCTTCTTCCATTCCGAATCTTTTGAGTAGATCCTTCACATACTTTGTTTGGCTTATAAACGTCCCATCTTTAAGTTGTTTGATTTGAAGTCCAAGGAAGTAGCTTAGCTCACCAATCATTGACATCTCGAATTCCCTAGACATCATCTCACCAAATTCTTTGCAAAAGTCTTGATTAGTAGAACCAAATATAATATCATCAACATATATTTGACATACAAAGAAATCATCTCCAATAATTTTTGTGAATAGAGTTGTATCTACTTTACCAATTTTAAAGCCTTTTGATACTAGAAAGTTACGAAGGCGCTCATACCAAGCTCTAGGAGCTTGCTTTAAACCATATAGTGCCTTTGACAATCTATACACATGATTAGAGTATTTAGCATCTTCAAATCCCGGGGGTTGTTCCACATATACTAATTCGGAAATTGTACCATTAAGAAATGCACTTTTGACATCCATTTGAAATAATTTAATGTCAAAGCATGATGCAAAAGCAAGCAAGATTCTAATTGATTCAAGTCTAGCAACGGCGCAAAAAGTCTCATCATAATCTAAGCCCTCGACTTGAGTATAACCTTGAGCTACTAACCTTGCTTTATTTCTTACCACAATTCCGTTCTCATCTTGTTTGTTCCGGAAGACCCATTTTGTGCCAATGACATTGTGCTCCTTGGGTCTCTCCACCAAAGTCCAAACATCGTTTTGGGCAAAGTTATTCATCTCTTCATGCATAGCATTTATCCAATCCGGGTCATCTAATGCTTCTTCTACACGCTTAGGTTCAAGTGAAGATACAAAAGAATAGTGTTCATAAAATAAAGCTACTCTAGAGCGAGTTTGAACACCCTTACTTACGTCACCCAATATTTGGTCAATTGGGTGATCCTTGGCTATTGCATTGTGAATCTTGAACATATTTTGCGGTTGATCCTTTTCTTCATCTTCAATAACTTGAACATCGTTTATTGTGGAAGAAGAGGGTGGTTCCACTTGTCTAGATGAGCTTGGTAATGTTGGATCCTCTTTTGGCTTGATGTCTCCGATTTGCATATTCTCCATTGCCTTGCGAAGACTTTCATCTCCTACATCATCCAAGTTCTCATGCTCTTCTTGAGAGCCGTTAGTTTCATCAAATTGAACATCACATGATTCTTCCACTAAACCCGAATTTTTATTAAATACCCTATAGGCTTTACTATTTGAGGAATACCCTAAAAGGAAGCCTTCATCATATCGACTTTGAAATTTTGAGAGCCGAACACCTTTTCTTAGAATATAGCATTTGCAACCAAATACTCTAAAGTAAGAGATGTTCGGTCTCTTTCCAACAAGAAGCTCATAGGAAGTCTTTTTCAAGAGTCGATGTAAGTAGAGGCGATTTATGGCGTGACATGCAGTGTTAATAGCTTCCGCCCAAAACTTGTCGGAAGTATCATATTCATCAAGCATTGTCCTAGCCATTTCAATCAATGTTCGATTTTTCCTCTCTACAACTCCATTTTGCTCCGGAGTGTAGGTTGTGGAAAGTTCGTGCTTTATTCCAAGTTCATCACAAAAGTCCTCAACTTTTGTATTTTTGAACTCGGAACCATTGTCACTCCTAATTTTCTTTATTTTAAAATCAAATTCATTTTGAGCCCTTTTTGAAAAACTTTTGAAAATCCCGGAGGTTTCACTTTTGTCATTTAGGAAGAAGACCCATGTATATCTAGAGTAATCATCCACAATGACTAAACAATAGCTATTACCTCCAATGCTCTTATAGGTTGTTGGCCCGAACAAATCCATATGTAAGAGCGCTAATGGCCTAGAGGTTGACATGATACTTTTGGAAGGATGAGAATTAGCGACTTGTTTTCCGGCTTGACAAGCACTACAAAGTCGATTTTTCTCAAACTTTACATCCTTCAAGGCAACCACTAAGTCATGCTTAAAAAGCTTTTTAAGTTGAATCATTCCCACATGACCTAGCCTTCTATGCCACAACCAACCCAAAGAAGTTTTTGCAATTAAACAAGTTCTCAAACAAGACTCATTTGAAGAAAAATCTACCAAATAGAGATTCCCAAATCTAAAGCCTTTGAAGACTAGTTCATTATTATTATCTTTTGAGATTACAACATTTTCTTTTGAGAATGAGCATGTTAAGCCTAGATCACATATTTGAGCAACGGATAGCAAGTTGAAATTTAGTGATTCAACTAATGATACATTAGAAATGGAAAGGTCGTTTGAGATAGCGATTTTACCCAATCCTAATACCTTTCCTTTGCTATTGTCTCCAAATGTGATTTTGTCATTGCTTCCATTCTCAAATGTGGTGAACATCTTCCGGTCTCCGGTCATATGTTGAGTGCAACCACTATCCAACACCCAATGCCTTCCACCGGTTTTGTAGTTCACCTACAAAAGAAGATCAAGTTCTTTTAGGTACCCAAATTTGTTTGGGTCCTTGGAGGTTAGTGACCAAGGTCTTGGGTACCCAAATGGATTTCTTTTTAGCACCCAAAATTGAGGTGCCAATGAAATGAGCAATAACATTTCCATTTGTGGATTTTCTAAGCATATAACATGAATCATATAAACCAATGGAATGCATGTTATTCTTAGAGCAATCACTTGGCATATGTCCAATACACCGGCATTTTGTGCAATACTTACCATTTTCCTTTACAAACCTTGGAGGCTTGTATACCGGCTTTTTACCCTTTTGGGGGACATATCCAAGTCCCTCTTTGTTGAAAGAGCATCTTTGATCGCTTAGTAACTTATCAAGGGTTTCCTTTCCCTTGTAAGCTCTCTCTAAGCTTTTGTTTAATTTTAACACTTGTTCTTTTAAATTTTTGTTTTCATTAGCAATGATATCATCATGAACAAGATTTAGAGCATCTCTAGAATCTACACTTGATGAACAAGGTATGGCAAGTAGATCATCACAACAAGTAGATATGCTAGACTTTGGAATTTCTATACTAGACATTTCATTCAAGATATTGCAAGTAACTCCAATGCTAGTACTAGATTTGTGATTTTCTTGGAGAAGCAAATCATGAGCTTCCTTTAGCTCCTCATAAGAGTCTTTGAGAGAGGTGTGTTCTCTCTTTAAGACCTTAAACTTTGATTTTTCTTTTCCAAGAAATTCATTCAATTCAACTAGCATATTCATCAAGTCATCATATGAAGGCTCATCATCATCAAGCAAGTTTACCTTTTCTCCTTTAGCCATAAGGCATGTAGGAGTGGAGAATAGTGATGAAGCCTCCTTGATTGCAATGCCCACAAGCCCTTTCTTCTTGGGAGATTCGTCCTCGCTTGAGTCGGAGTCCGAATACTCCTCTTCGGAGTTCCACTCACCAATATGGGCTTCATTCTTGCCATCCTTGTGAAGCTTCTTGAAAAGCTTCTTCTTGCCGTTGTAGTTCTTCTTCTTTGATGATTTCTCCTTGTCATCCTTCTTTGTTGGACATTGAGAGGCAATGTGCCCCTTCTCATCACATTCATAGCAACGAATGTTGCTAAACTTCTTGTTGGAGGAAGAGTGTCATTTCTTGGTCTTCTCATGGCTTGTACTCCGAAATGGGCGTCTTCTCATGAACTTCTTCATTCTTCTTACTAGAAGCGCAAATTCTTCTTCGGAGTCCTCCTCATCATCTTCTACGGATTCTTCACTCATTACCGCTTTAGTTTTGAAAGCGGTGATCTTCTTATTCTTGGAAGAGGATTGTTCCAAGAGCTCTTCCTTGTCTTTCTTGTATAGCTCGTTGGTGATGAGGTTGCCCAACAATTGCGTTGGTGTCATTCTTGCCAACTCCGGTGAGTTGAGGAAGAGAGTCACCAACACTTCATATTTCTCCGGCAAGGCCCTAAGCATCTTTCGAACAATATCAAGATCGGAAAGATTAGTTCCAAGGCCCTTAAGCTCATTTACAATGTTGTTGAGCCTTGAGTACATCTCATTAATGTCTTCATGGGGCAACATTGTGAATGTCTCATATTTGATCCTTAGCGATGCAATTTGGCCTCCTTGACCGTGGATGTCCTTCGTGTATTTCCGAAAGGGTAGTCCAAATAGCATGAGCCGTCTCAAGATTGCTCACCCTATTGAACTCATCCGCGTTCAAGGCTCCAAATAGAGCATTCATAGCTTGGCGTCTAAATGAGCATTACGCCTGTCTTGATCCGTTGGGTGATCCGGATCAAGAGCCATAACGTAACCCTCATTTACGACTTTCCAAATTTGAGGACTCATGGCCTTTAAATAAATAGACATTCTAATTTTCCAATAAGCATAATTTGAGCCATCAAATAGAGGTGCCTTTCCTATTGCTATACCCTCACTAGCCATCCTTTTCTCTCTAGACGGTTAAGTCTAAATTTGAGAGACCAAGCTCTGATACCACTTGTAAGATCGAGGAGGCCGACTAGAGGGGGGGTGAATAGGAGGTTTTAAAATTTTCGTCTAATTCTAATTAGCAATTTTAAACTTGATGGATTGATAGAGCAAGATAACACTAAAACTAGCACAAGTAATCGACTAAGAGCAATAACGAAAGGTAGAGAACAACAAATGCTACTCTAACTAAGCAAGCAATCAAATGATATGAATAAAGAGCGTTGCTTGGAAGAATATGATCACAAGAGAGCAAACCACAATTTGACACGATTACTTTTTACCGTGGTGATCGGAGACTTGCGGTCTCCCTAGTCCACGTTGAGGTAAGCCCGAGCGATCGGACCGGCTCCACGAATGAGCCTAAGCACCTCGATCACTATTGGATGCCCTTTCCTCTCCGGTAGGCGAGCTCCAAGCCTTCACAATCTTCCGGCCTTCTCACAATCTTCTTGAGAAGATCACCAAGCTCCGCTAAGCCGTCTAGGTGCCGGCAAGCACCAAGAGAATAGACCACTGCGGCTTGATCTCACTCAAGTGCTCAATGGATCAACTAGAATGCAATGCACTTGAATTTTGAGTCAACTACCTCAAATGAATGCACAAGAGAGTGAATGAGGTGTGAGAGGTTGCTCTAGGCTCAAATGTATTCAATGGATGTTCAACAACATGTCCAAGTTCTGGTGGGGGTGTATTTATACCCTCACCCACCTCAAATAGCCGTTACAATAAACAATCCTGAAAATTTAGGAAATCCGGTACTACCGCAGGCAAAACCGCGGTACTACCGGACCCTAGCTGACCGGTCAGAACGGCTATGTCAGAGAGTCAGAAGTAACCGTTGGTCAATGAGTGCGGTACTACCGCCGTTAAAACCGCGGTACTTCCGGACGTCCGGAAGTTCCGCCCCAAGCCCGGTACTTCCGATCTCAACGAGACTAAGTCTTATTCTCGGCGCTCTCTGGAAAAAACGTTCCGCTCGGGTGTCCGGAACTTCCGCACATGCGGTAGTTCCGCAGGTAAAACCGCGGTACTACCGTTTTCCGAGAGGCTAAGTTAAAGTCCGGGCGCTCTCTGGAAATAAAGTTCCGCTCGAGTGCCCGGAACTTCCGCACATGCGGTAGTTCCGCAGGTAAAACCGCGGTACTACCGTTTTCCGAGAGACTAAGTCTTAGTCCGGCGCTCTGAAAAACGTTCGCCGGCGCCGGTACTACGGACTGCGGTAGTTCCGCCCAATACACGCCGGAACTACCGGATTTTCTGACAATGCACAGATTTTATTTAATTTTAATTTCTAAGTGCATGCATGATCCTAAATTGATCCAAAGGGCACATTTGAACATGATCAAGCAATCACCATGATCCCTCTTAATAGTACGGCGTCTATCCTATAATCCGGTCTTCCAACCTAACTCCAAGACCGGTAAAACAAAATAGATACCTAAACTATTTACCTTGTCGCCCTAGAGATCTTGAATCTTCATGGGATATTTTGTGAGCCTCTTTCTTTGCTACTTGAACATATCCTTTCAAGCACTTAATGCACACATTAGTCCCATATTCACATAAATTCATTAATTACCAAAACTAACATTTTTAGGGGCCTAGATGCTTTCAATCTCCCCCTTTTTGGTAATTGATGACAACAAGAGCAATTTATGAGAAGAATTTAAGATTTGGATATACTTCTAGTTTGCAAGATGTATATCACAAGGACTTTGAAATTTTAGCAATTTTTAGAACATGGGGAATTTTTGCATTTTAGGAACTAATAAGAAAGAGCTCCCCCTAAACATGTGCATCAAATTTTGCAGGAATTTAATAGGCATGATTTCATCATAGCATTCATAAGGATCTGTGATGAGACAAGTAAAACAAGCATTGCATTAAGGACAAGACATAGTTCATTACAAAACATCAGGAATTAAAATACTAAATGACCACAGAGTTTAAACCACACCATAAGCATTACATGGTTCATTTCACCATACATTATTACAGCGATAGATAAGACTTAAAACTAAAACTTCTTCTCCTAACTATTTCTCCCCTTTGGCATCGAAGTACCAAAAAGAGGAGCTAGTCTGAGTGCCTTTGGGAGAAGGAGGACCACGGCGACGAGTGCGACGGCCGTAACGAATCGGAGAAGGCGGTGAATCGCACTCTCCAAGGCGATCTGCGATCACCAAGGGAAGACACGGTGGAGATCAAGACATCCCGGCGCTCCTCCGAGTATGGCGAGTAAATGGGAAAGCGACACGTCGCCTCGCCTCGGGAGGAGGATCGGCAATGCTCGATGCCGAGGCCGAGGCCGAGCTGAGCACGGTGCGAGCAGGGGAGCGAGAACAGGAGGCTCTGCACGCGGCTTGTATGGCTCGTCGCGCGACTTCGCGAAACTCTCTCGATTTGCTCGCTTATTCGTCGACGCCAGGGTGAGAGGTCTCCCTGCGAGGCAAGAATCGAGCAATGGGGGGCCCCCGCGATGTCGTCGGCCTGATTGAGCCGGGGCCTGTGTGCGCCCCAACTGCTCCGGAAGGCACTAGGGCGGGAGCTCTAGGGCCTGACGTCTCCGACTTCGTACCTCGGTGGGGCGCCGCGGCGCTGGAACGAGGTGGCGAGTATCTTGCCGGCGCCGCCTAGATCGACAGCGCCGCACTCTGCGGGCGACCTCTTGGCGCTCGCGTTGGGGCCTCGAGATGAGGGTAATGGTCTCGTTCTCGCTGCATACCCTTGCTTATCTGATAGGTAACCCTTGTTATACGTCGTGTAGACGCTTGCCATTAGCAAAGCCCTTGAAGAGGCTCGCGCGCGGCGAGAGGGTACCGAGGACCAATTGCGTGTGGCGGACGACGCCAACGCCACCAAGGACGAGGTCATTCGAGTCGCGATGGCGGAGCGGGGCGAGGCCGCGCCGACGCACGGTTGGTGGGTAGGAACGCGAAGAACGCGGCAGTAGCCGCACACCTTGCGATGAAGGAGGCCCATCGCACCGCGACGGAGGAGCGGACCGCCCTTCTTCAGCAAATCTCCGCGTTGGAGGCGGAGAAGGAACAACTTGCCGCCTCCGTTGCGGAGAAAGCGCTATCTTGGGATAACGTGTGCTCTTCCGCGTGGAATGCGATGGAGTCCTTGGAGCGGGCCCTCCGGGAGCTTTGTGTGCACGTGGAGGACACCACCCATGGCCGCCAAGACCTGATGGAGACGCTTGAGCGAATTGAAGAGGGCTCGAGCGTTGCCCTTCCTGGCGCCAAGGCTTTCGGCACGCACTCCGGCTATATGAGTGCTGGGCTTGCCCTCGCCCTGCTGCACGCTGGTGGGTGCGAGCATGTCGATGGGCTGGCGAACCCTCAGCTCGACTTGCCTACCGAGCCCGGGGTGATATCTGGTGCCGTTCGTGCCACCGAGCCCGCGACCCGAAACTTTCATGACCGGATTTGGAATTATGTCGGGGAGGGGGCCGCCGCGGTTGCTTTGCGACGAACGCTGCGGAACGAGGGGGACGTGCTTCGCTGGCTCGAAGAGGTCCCTCGGCGCGGCGCAGGCGACGCGGGCGCTCGTCGCGGCAAAGACGGCGTGGACTCATAGGAATAGTCAGGTGTTGGCGCATTCCATGCCACGCGTGTGTCCGCTTCTGGAATGTAACTGTCTTGTTGGGGGCCAAACAACGATCTTCCCATGCACTTGTTATGTAATATGCTGCGAGCTGGTGGGTCGTGCAAGGCGCGGGTATTGTGTCGGCCCCCGTTCTGGTATGAGCAAACGGGCTTACGAACACTGTGCATCTTGGGCCCCAGACTAGCCGAGGTAGACGCGCGAGCGCTCCGTCCCCTACCCTTCGAGGTGGTGGCAGCGGAGCTGGCGCCTAGGCGAAGTAGACGCGCGAGCGCTCCGTCCCCTACCCTTCGGTGGTGGCAGCGGAGCTGGCGCCTAGTCGAAGTAGACGCGCGAGCGCTCCGTCCCCTACTCTTCGAAGTGGTGGCGGCCAGTGGCGGAGATAAGGGGGGCTGGAGGGGGCCCGGCACCTCCCAACTTTTTACTAATCCTCCATTATGTAGTTAATTACATGTGTTTAATTAGTGGTTTGGTCCCTCCTAATTTAGCCCAAATGTAAAGTATGTTTAAAGCCCAGTCATATGCAGCCCAAATCCTCTTTGTTTTGTTTCTTGTTTTAGCTTTGTATCTACTGATCTTTGTAAATACGGGTTACAAGGTGGTGCGTACCGTGATCTGTAGGATATGCATGTTTGTGTTCTTAATCTTAGGATGATTAATGCAGGCTGGTGAGTTGACTACAACCTGTTGTAGCTAGTCATAAGTGTGATTGAAGATCACTCAAGCACTACTAGCTGGTGGAGTACATAACGCTAGGAACCTTTAATTAAAAGCCAAGAAAATGTTTTGGCCGAATTTCTACAGCAATACAATGGACATGTTCTCGTGGATTTGTTTTTTGATTTCTTCGAAAATCAAAATAAATAGAGTATTTTTAAAGCAGTTTTTTAAATGACTTCTCGAGTCTAAAAATATATGAGCCGTCCACGTCGATATCTTTACCGTTCACTGTGGTATCGAAAAATGTAAACAAAAACCATGAATACACACTTCAGTAGTTGCTCTCACATTACATCTAGAGACCCTGTTTTAATCGGCTTAGACCCTGTTTAAGTCATAGAGCTAAGTTTGAGTTAATAGAGATGTAATTTTCTTTGCATCGTAATTTGTGAAACATATTACTCTGATATGTGACTATTGGATCGGTAAATCTGGCATGGTTCATTGGTTCTACTCTACTTGTTGTCCATATTGCCCCCCTATATCCAATTCCTGGCTCCGCCCCTGGTGGCGGCGGAGCTGGCGTCTAGGCGAAGTAGACGCGCGAGCGCTCCGTCCCCTACCCTTCGAGGTGGTGGCGGCGAAGCTGGTGCCTAGGCGAAGTAGATGCGCGAGCGCTCCGTCCCCTACCCTTCGAGGTGGTGGCAGCGGAGCTGGCACCTAGGCGAAGTAGACGCGCGAGCGCTCCGTCCCCTACCCTTCGAGGTGGTGGCCGCGGAGCTGGCGCCTAGGTGATGTAGACGCGCGAGCGCTCCGTCCCCTACCCTTCGAGGTGGTGGCAGCGGAGCTGGCGCCTAGGCGAAGTAGACGCGCGAGCGCTCCGTCCCCTACCCTTCGACGTGGTGGCAGCGGAGCTGGCGCCTACGCACTGGGGCAAACGCCCATGCGTGCGCGGGGTTCGCGTCTTGTTTATACTCCGTAGAATGCGCAGGGATAGCATCCGCGTCTTCTTTATACTCTAGAGGAGTGCGTGGGATATATATCTACGTCCTATTTATACTCCGAAGAGTACGCACTGGGGCAACGCCCATGCGTGCGCGGGGTTCGCGTCTTGTTTATACTCCGTAGAGTGCGCAGGGATAGCATCCGCGTCTTCTTTATACTCTGGAGGAGTGCGTGGGATATACATCCACGTCTTATTTATACTCCGAAGAGTACGCACTTGGGCAACGCCCATGCGTGCGCGGGGTTCGCATCTTGTTTATACTCCGTAGAGTGCGCAGGGATAGCATCCGCGTCTTCTTTATACTCCGGAGGAGTGCGTGGGATATACATCCACGTCTTATTTAGAGTCCATAGACTGCGCGCGGAGGCGAACCTCCGCGCGTTGCGGGCGGTGAAATTGCGTGCAGAGGCGGACCTCGCGCTACGTCTTATTTAGAGTCCGTAGACTGCGCGCGGAGGCGAACCTCCGCGTGTTGCGGGCGGTGAAATTGCATGCGGAGGTGGACCTCGACGCTACGTCTTATTTATACTCTGTGGAGTGCGTGCGGAGGCGGACCTCGCGCTACGTCTTATTTAGAGTCCGTAGACTGCGCGCGGAGGCGAACCTCCGCGTGTTGCGGGCGATGAAATTGCGTGCGGAGGCGGACCTCGACGCTACGTCTTATTTATACTCTGTGGAGTGCGTGCGGAGGCAGACCTCGCGCTACGTCTTATTTAGAGTTCGTAGACTGCGCGCGGAGGCGTCCCCCACGCGACTTTATGCATGCTCATGCGTAGTGCACAGGAAGGTGACCCTTCGCACGTTTTTAGTACGAAAATAGGAGAATTTGCATTAATGATGCACTTTATTAAATTCCCGTTTGCGCGGGTGAGCGGTTACAAGGGTTAAGGCACTAACCGTTAGCCGCTTCGTCCCGCCGGCCGGGAAGGCCCTTGGCCTTGTGTGCTTGACTTCGGTGTAATACCGCCGTAGCTTTGTCCGCATTCCACGTGTGGCGGGCGTATGCCCTTCCAAGGTGGCTAAGCGATCGCTCCCTTCTCGGGCGTCGCGGCGATGTACGGGCTTTCCACTTGGACTCGAGCTTGCCTACCATCGCGCGTGGAGTGCCATCTTGAGGACGAGTCGCTGGTGCGAATTCGGCGTGGGTACAGCGACGATTGCGACCGCGCACCATCTGTCGCGCGTATTTTATGACGTGCTGTGTTGCGCTGGCCCGGTCTCCGTCAAGGAGATCCACGGACAATTGGCGCTCCTCGTCTGGTGCTTGGACGAGGACCCTCCGCGAGCCCACCTTTATTTCTTCGGGTGTGACCGCCTTGTCGCTGAAGAGGAGCTTGAAGGGCGTGAACGCCGTTGGGCGTGTGACCGTTGTGCGAAGGGACTAGAGGATGCTGTGGAGCTCGCCCGGCCACTTCCCTTTTGGTAACCCGATGAGGCGCTTTTTGATTGCGGTAGAGATGGCGCTGTTTGCCCGCTCCACCGCCCCATTGGACTGTGGGTGGCCGATCGAGGCGAACCGGAGGGTGATGCCCATGTTGCCGCAGAATTCTTTGAATGGGGCTGCATCGAACTGCAGACCATTGTCGACGGTGATCTCCCTGGGCACGCCGAATCGGCATATGATGTTTTGCCAGAGGAAGCGCTGCAGAGCTGTCGAGGTAATCTTGGGCAGGGCTACCGCCACCGGCCACCTGGAAAAATACTCCATGGCAACTGCGACGAAGCGCAGGTCCCCTGGGGCCTTGGGAAGTGGTCCCACGACGTCAATGCCCCACCTCGCCAGCGGCCACACCGGGGGTATGGGGTGGAGGCTTGTCGGGGGCCTGTGGATAGCCCTTCCCATCCATTGGCAACCTTGACAACGGCAAGACGAGGTCTGGGCATCCGCGACAGCTGTTGGCCAATAAAAACCCTGTCTGAATGCCTTGCCCACCAGAGACCTTGGTTGGAGGTGCGAGCCGCAGAGACCCGCGTGAATTTCCGCGAGGAGGCGTTTGCCTTCTTCGCGTGGGAGGCACCGCAGGAGTGGTGCGCAGACCCCCATCTTGTAGAGCGCCCCGTCGAGCACCTGGAAAGACCTAGCGCGGTGTTGCAAACACCGGAGCTCGGAGGAGTCATCCGGTTCCACAATGCCTTACAAAAAGGCGAGAAGGGGCTCCCGCCAGTCGCCCTGCTGGGTGATCTGGTGGACGAGAGCCGCGTCCCGATTATCTTGTGCTATGGCTGCCACCGGCAGGTCTCAGAAACGCCTTCGGGGTTGGGAGCTGGCGACCGCGCCTTTGGCTAGGATGTCAGCTTGCTCGTTGTCTGCTCGAGGGATGGCTTTCACCGTGACACCCAAAAAGTGCCGTTCCTTCGCTCGTACGGCTGCTAGGTACTTGGCTAGCTCTGGGTCCTTGGCTTGATATGACTTGTCCACATGGCCCGCCACTAGCCGGGAGTCAGTGCGGACGAGGACTCGCCTTGCTTCCATCGCTTTGAGCTTCCCGAGGCCGAAGAGTAGCGCCTCGTATTCGGTCGTGTTGTTCGTAGCCGGAAACGCTAGGCGCGCCGAGTAAAAAAGGTGCTGCCCCTCTGGGGTGATGATAACGGCGCCCACCCCTGCGCCCGCAACGCCGTACGCTCCGTCGGTATTAAGTGTCCACACTGGGTCTTCGAGTTGGAGGGTGGGCTGAGCTGGGGGGGTCCATTCCGCGAGGAAGTCCGCCAGAACTTGGGACTTGATCGCCGTCCGAGAGGCGTATGTTAGGGAGAACGGGGCCAGCTCTGCCGCCCATTTCCCAATTCGCCCCGTGGACTCCTTGTTGTGGAGCATCTCTGCCAGGAAGAACGATGATGGCATCGTTATCGGGTGGGCCAGGAAGTAATGTCGAAGTTTCCTTGATGCCATGACCAGCGCGTAAGCAAGCTTCTCGAGCTCGGTATATCGCGTCTTGGCGCCCTGAAGGGCTTCAGAGACGAAATACACTGGCCACTGATTTCGAGCTCGCGAGCTTCACCGAGCCGAACTCGAATAGTTCGCGAGCCCCGATTCGGGCTTAAATAGTAATATATATTAATTCTTACCAAGCTTACTCGAGCCGAACTCGAGCTCGAGCTTGTCTTATTATTGAAAATTAATGTGTATTTGAATTATTTTGACTGTTATCGAGCTTATTAGAGCCGAGCTCGAACTTAAAATTTTCTTATTATTGAAAAATAGTGCATAATAAATTATTTTAATTGTTATCGAGCTTCAACGAGCCGAGCTCGAGCCTACTCGAGCTAGGCCGAGCCGAGCTCGAGCCCAGGTCCAAGCTCGGACCCCAACTCGAGCTCGGCTCGAGCTTCTACCGAGCTCGAGCCTGGAAGGTCAAACTCGCTCGAGCTCGGCTCGTTTACAGCCCTACCTGTACGCCGAAGACACATTTGTCCGGATTGAGCTTGATGCCCGCTCTCCGGAGGTTGTCAAAAGTCTCCTGAAGATCCCGGCCGTGTGAGGTGAGCTGCCGGGTTTTTACTACCATGTCGTCCACATAAGCCTCCACATTTCTCCCTAGTTGGACGGCCAGAGCCAGCGCGACGAGGCGGGTGAAAGTTGCGCCCGCGTTCTTCAAGCCGAAGGGCATCGTCACAAAGCAGAATGTTCCCACCGGTGTAATGAAGCTGGTTTTCTCCTCGTCGTCCTTGGCCATGTAGACCTGGTGGTAGCTGGAATAGGTGTCCAAGAAGCTCATGAGTTCGCACCCCGCGGTTGTGTCGACCAGCTGGTCTATGCGTGGTAAAGGGTAACTGTCCTTTGGGCATGCCTTGTTGAGGGCGGTGAAGTCGATGCACATGCGCCAGGCGCCGCTGGCCTTTTTAACCAACACCGGGTTGGCAAGCCAGCCTGGATGTTGGACCTCGCTGATAACCCCCGCTCGAAGGAGCTTTGCCACCTCCACCTTGGCCGCTTGCTGCCGGTCCGCAGACATACGGCGAAGTTTCTGCTTGACGGTTTGGCGTCGGGGCGGATCGCGAGGTTATGCTCGATGAGGGCGCGGTCCACTCCTTGGATATCCTCCGGGGACCATGCGAAGACGTCTATGTTGTCCTGGAGGACTCGGAACAAGTCTTGCTCTACTTGCGGAGGGAGGTCTTTGCCTATGGATACGAACTGCCCTTCTGCTCAGAGCGGCACCCTCTTTACTCCGCCCTCCGGGTGGGGCTTAGGCGTCCAACCTAGGGCGGATGGCGTTGTGTCCGCCCGGTATTTGTTGAAGGCGTGCACCTTGCGGTGCAAACGTCCAGCTTCGGTTTCGATGCTCCGAGCCATATCCTGATCGCCGAAGATGGTGATATCGCCCCGCCGCCCTGGAAGCTTCATGCATAGGAATGCGAAGTGTGGGACGGCTTCGAAGGAGTTGATGGCGGGCCAGCCCAGTATGGCGTTGTATGGATATGAGACGTCCATGACATCGAAGACGACTTCTTCGGTCCTGGCGTTGTCGGCCTGGCACAAGGAGACTCGGAGGCAGACCTGACCCAGAGCCTTCAGAGGTTGCCCTCCGAGGCCTTGGAGGGGGGCTTCCGAAGCTTTTAATAGACTCCGAGGTATTCCCATACGATCAAGGGCCTCCGCGAACAAAATGTTGGCGGAGCTCCCTCCGTCCACGAGAATACGCCTGACGTCGCATCCCGCTATGTCGGCCTGGATGACCAAGGGATCTTGATGGGGGAATTCTACGCCCTGCGCATCGGCTGACGTGAAAGTAATGCTGCAAGGGGATGCCCGCCGAGGTAGTTGTGCCGAGGAAGTGCTTGACGAAGAGCCTCCCTCGATGACATTAATGCCACGGTACCGGGTCTCTTCGGGGGATCCAGCGCGGGAGGGATGGGCCGCCGCCTGTCGTACTGCCGCAACCGGTGCATGCCGCGTGAAATGGCCCCGTGGCGTGCACCTCGCACCATCTACCGTATTCGAGGATTTCTGCTCGCGCCGCGGCTTGGCATCGCCGCCTCCTTGGCGTCCTCTGCGATGCACGAGGTGAGACGGCTCCCGAGAGTACCTGCGCGCCGTGATGTGGCGAGCCTTTGGGGTCTTTGGCTTTGGTTGCGCCGGGCTTACGAATATCGCTGCGCCACTTGCTTGTGGTCTGTCCTCGGGTTGTCTCTTGCGCTACCTCTGTGTGACAAGCCCTCCGCTCGCCTGGCGTCGGAGTCGTTGTCGTGGCGCCTCCGCACGTCCTCTTCGGCTCGAGCGTACGCCTCCACTTTGTCGAAGAGCTCTGCCTCCGACTTGAGCGGCTTCCGCGCGTTGTACTCAGCGAGTGGTCCCGGGCGGAGACCTTGTGTGGCTGCGTTGATGACGGTCATTTCATTGACGTCCCTGACGTGGCAACGCACTTTTGCGAAGCGCTTGAAGTAATCCCGAAGCCTTTCGCCAGGTTTTTGCTTGACTGCGAAGAGTTGGTCCGCATCGACACGCTCGAGGTAGTTTCCCTGGAAGTTGCTGCAGAGTTGACCGCGGATCTAGTCCCACGCATGGATGGATTGCGGCGCGATGGAGAAGAACCAGGACAGCGCCACACCTTGTAACGCGAGGGGGAGCCCTCTTGCTTTCGTGGTGTCGTCTCCGCTAGCGGCTTCGATGGCGGCCTCGTACACACGCACGAAGCCTCGCGGGTCGGAGTCACCCTCGTAGGCCTCGATGACGTTCGGGAACTTGAAGCCCGCGGGCCAAGCCGCCTGCTGTAGACTCGCGGAGAGCGGGGACTCCAGATCTATTCGCCGCGATGGGACGCGACTAGACGTAGGGGGTTCGGCCGCCACCGCCGGGGAGGGGGGTTGGCTCCGAGCCTCTTGCATGTCTGCGAGCTCGCGAGGTCCGTTAGTTCTGTTGAACGCTGGGCCGAGGGCCGCCGCCAGGCCGACTCTGCCACGGGCGCAGCCGAGGCCATCGGTGCGCTTGGCGGCGCTACCGGTACGGCGGTGGTCATGGCCTGCGCTCGCAAGTTGCCCGCCGTGTTGTCGCGGAGGACCCTGGAGCTGTTCACCGCTTCTGCGCTGGGTGGAGAAATGGATGCACCTGTGTTGCCACCGCCGGGGGTGGTTGTCGGGGTGGTTCTGGTGGGGTCGGTCGTCGCGTCGGTGGCGGGGTTGGTCGTCGCGCCGGTGGCGGGGTTGGTCATCGCGCCTACACCGCTGCTCGTACCTGCGGCTGCTAAAGCCGAAGCCCTTGTGCTGGCGCGAGACTTCGCCGCCTCCACCTTCTTCTTCCTCGCCGCCGACGGTGACACTTTCTTTGGTGCCATCCTCCTTTGGATCTGGAGGCTTGCTCTTGTCCTCCCCACGGACGACGCCAACTGTTGTGGTTACAGACCAAACAGAGAGAGTGTGTGTGGTAGTGGAGAGTTGAGTAAAATGAATGGCCTGGAGCCTTCCTCCCGTGGCCTATGCCACATATATATTCATATGGGGAGTGTTTGTACAGTTATACACTTACACATGAGTATTCCCCTCGGGGGCTCTTATGTCATTACACATGTCCTGTTTCGGACCTAACAGACCTACTGGGCTTAGGTGGGGGCCACCCCTACAACAATGATCTTTCTAGCTTCTAGTACCTAATGAAGTGAAAGCTCTAGAATATCTTTTGAGAGATTGAATTTGAAGGCATCATTCATCTCTCTCTAATTGCCTTAGCGGATCCAACGTAGCCTATCATGGAGAGTGAATATCATGTTCTCTGTTGTGAGAACTGAGGTGTTGGCGTCCATGGTAGCACATAAACTGTAAGCACTTGTTGCTCTTTTGAAGGGTAGAGTTGATTCAAGCTCTATTTGGCACACGAGGAATCCGTAGCAATCTCGTAGAAGTAGCACTATTTACTGTGAAATTCCAACGCTCCAAATAAGTCCTAAGTGTGAAGCATCACTAGGGGCGGATCCACTGGGGGGTCAGGTGGGGCTGGCGCCCCCCCACCGTCGGCGGCCACCCCCCTCCCTCGCCGATGACGAGAAGATCCGCAGGATCTACACCACAAAGTTGCTCAGCTGCAAGTAGCGTGTTCTCTCCTTCTGCTGATCTGCTCCATCCGGGAGGTGGAGGTGGCGAGTTTGGTCTAGTCCATTGCCTCTCGTCCCCGAAGCCGCTCGTGAATGTCAATGACAGGGTGAGGTGTTAGACGTATACTGGCTGTATATATCGCCATGCAGGATACGACCCAAGTGCATGCATACGATCCAGTCGCATGCGTGCATCCAACACCGTGTTTAGCATCACGTGATTACTACCATGCATGTTTAGCTTCCTGTGATTATTAGCTCTTGCCATGTCTAGCTTTGGCTCTTGCCATATTTACTATTTAGTCTTGGCCAATTAGACATGTAATTCTGCTTTCCTTCTTGGCTTTAGAGCTGATTATCTCCTGTACTTTTTTATACGTGAGGCTACTCACAGAATCAATTAAGTGTGTGAATAGTTTCCGCCTTCATGAGACTCATCATGACGACATCATCATGAGGGTTGTGGTTGGGGTCAGATGCCCCCCAACGAGAGGCGTTCATGGAGGAGATGGACAAGGCGGCGCTGAAGCTCATGGTTGGGTTTAACCTGGTCGACCTGTTCCTGGCGTTGACATTCTACTGTGTCTTCAGAAGGATGGGAGATGGGGGACACCCTTACTACGGAGATTATCAGCACGTTGCTGTTCGTTCAGATTCCTATGTGCAACGAAAAGGAGGCAATGAGGCAGGCTATCGCAGACCGTAACTCTGTATTAAGTAAACTGATGAGTAAATTCCATCAACCTCCCCCCCTAAAATTTGATACTGGGTCCGCCATTGAGCATCACTTGCACCAACTCGTGATAACCCTCTTAGCCAATCAGTTGCACGATTAGCATTGGCATCATGCTTGATGCTTCAGACTTCGATCCATGTTTGCACATCAGAATGATCACCATTGACCAATAGCTAGCCAATGGACGTTGGCATGCTCATTCTGAATCTACTGAAGAATCAATCAGGAACATCAGTATCTCTCAGACCAAAGGCTATTAATTAAGCATCAGTGTTGGATATAACCGAATACGACTCAGTATCTGATAAGATTTATCTCTCCGTTTATGTTTCGCACGCCAATCCGACAGAAAGATGATTTGTGCATTCAGACATTGGATTGGTGAGAGGAGCTGGGCTAATAAGCCTTGCTTATTTCAGCTTAAACTTCTGACTTTTGGTTTATTTTTTTATTATTCATAAATTTTGTTTTTTTTGCTTTTTTGAGTTTTTTCTGGTTCTTTTTTCGTACTTGTTTGCATTATCCGTGATGAGTTAACATGCTTTTTTCTATTTTTAATTTTTTAAAATTTAGTTACTTTCAATAAGCCACTATTAGCTACAATATAATTTCAGTTAGCTATAGTATAATCTCAATCATAAATCAACTTATTTCATCCCAACGACTGGCGCCACCATATATATTCCCAGTTTCACGTGACAAAGCAACACAAGCATCATATTCATACAGGCTAAACCCAAGTCGGCGGCTTGGCCTAACTCGACGCCGTCTTAGCGCCTTCTAATAACTCGTAAATCGTAATATTATTAAGTCGAGAAAACGAAGGGGCGAAAAACTCGTAACACACATCCGCGTCTAGGGTTTCTGCCTCCCGAAGCTTCGCGTTCGCCGCCGCCGCCGCCATGGGCTCTGGCGACGACGAGCGCGGCATCGCCACCGCCGCCTCCAAGCATCACCACCGCGACAAGGACAAGGACCGCGAGCGCTCTTCCTCCCGCCGCCACCGCGACAAGGACCGCGAGCGCTCGTCCTCTCGCCACCACGGCGACGAGAGGGACGGCGACCGAGAGCGTGAGCGGGACCGCGAACGCCACCACAGGGAGAAGGAGCGGGATCGGGAGGAGCGGAAGGCCCGGGATCGGGAGGAGAGGGAGAGGGAGAATGAGGAGAGGGAACGGGCGCGGCGGCGCGAGGAGAGGGACCGCGAGGAGCGGGACAGAGAGAGGGAGAGGTCGAGGAGGCGGGAGGCGATCGAGGAGGAGGAGGACCGCAAGCGCCGCCGCCGGTCCTCGCACCACCACCGCGACGCGGAGCCGGAGGCGGCGCCGGCGGTCAGGGAGGAGGAGGAGGCGGCGGCGGAGAGGCGGCGGCAGAAGGAGGAGGAGGACATGGAGGCCGAGCAGCAGCGGCTCGATGACGAGATGGAGCGCCGCCGCCGCCGCGTGAAGGAGTGGCAGGAAAAGCGCCGTGAGGAGCAGGTGCAGCAGGAGGATGGCACCGGCGGTGCTGCCACTGCCGTTGAGGCTGACGGTGGAGGCAAGGCTGGGAAGAAGTGGACCTTGGATGGCGAGGAGTCTGATGAGGAGGGGGATAAGGAGGATGCCAAGAAATCGGAGAATGGTGGTGGCAGTGCCGGTGCCATGGATGTTGACTTGCCGGATGGGGGTAATGATGCAAATGATGGCGCTGCTATGGAGGAGGATGAGATTGACCCGCTCGATGCATTCATGAACTCCATGGTGTTGCCGGAGGTTGCAAAGCTGGAGAGTGCTGTGGCAGCAACGGAGAGCGTGCCTGCTGCCAATGCGGATGACAAGAATGATAAAAGTGTGAAGGATGTCGTGAGTAATGGGGATAAGAAAGGGCCGAAGAAGGCGATGGGGAGAATTATGCAAGGGGATGACTCGGACTCGGATTATGATGATGCTGATAATGATGAGGCTGGATTGGAGGATGAGGATGATGAGGAGTTTGTGAAACGTGTCAAGAAGACAAAGGCAGAGAAGTTGGCTATTGTTGACCATTCCAAGATTGACTACCAGCTGTTCCGGAAGAATTTCTACATTGAGGTGAAGGATATTATGAATATGGCAGCCGAGGAAGTGGCAGCCTACCGGAAGCAGTTGGAGCTCAAGGTGCACGGGAAAGATGTGCCCAAGCCAATAAAGATGTGGGTACAGAGTGGGCTGACGAGCAAGCTACTTGACACCATCAAGAAGCTTGGTTTCGAGAAACCGATGCCTATACAGGCACAGGCATTGCCGATTATAATGAGTGGACGTGATTGTATAGGAATTGCAAAGACTGGATCTGGCAAGACACTAGCTTTTGTCTTGCCCATGCTGAGGCATGTCAAAGACCAGCCGCCTGTTGTCCCTGGAGATGGCCCTATTGGGCTCATTATGGCTCCTACCAGAGAGCTTGTGGTGCAGATACATTCAGACATCAAGAAGTTCTCTAAGGTGCTTGGTATCAATTGTGTTGCTATATACGGAGGTTCTGGGGTTGCCCAGCAGATCAGTGAACTGAAGAGGGGCACTGAAATTGTCGTTTGTACACCAGGCAGGATGATCGATATCCTTTGCACTAGCAGTGGGAAGATCACTAACCTTCGAAGAGTGACGTTTTTGGTGATGGATGAAGCTGATAGGATGTTTGACATGGGTTTTGAACCTCAGATTACTCGAATAGTTCAGAACACCCGGCCGGATAGGCAGACTGTTCTTTTTTCTGCCACTTTTCCGCGGCAGGTGGAGATACTGGCACGTAAGGTGCTGACGAAGCCCATTGAGATTCAGGTGGGTGGGAGGAGTGTCGTGAACAAAGATATCACACAACTGGTTGAGGTGCGGCCAGAAAGTGAGAGGTTCTTGAGGCTGTTGGAGTTGCTTGGAGAGTGGTTTGTAAAGGGGAAAATTCTTGTGTTTGTCCACACACAAGATAAATGTGATTCTCTACTAAAAGACTTGTTCCAGCACGGATACCCATGTCTGTCTCTACATGGTGGCAAAGATCAGACTGACCGTGAATCAACTCTTGCTGATTTCAAGAGCAATGTCTGCAACCTGCTGATCGCTACTAGTGTTGCTGCTAGGGGTTTAGATGTGAAAGAGCTTGAGCTGGTTGTCAATTATGATGTCCCAAACCATTATGAGGACTATGTTCATCGTGTTGGGCGAACGGGTCGTGCTGGTAGGAAGGGCTTTGCCATTACTTTTATTTCTGAGGAAGAGGAGCGGTATGCACCAGATCTTGTTAAGGCTTTGGAGCTCTCTGAACAGGCTGTTCCGGAGGACCTGAAAGCCCTAGCTGATCGGTTTATGGCAAAGGTGAAGCAGGGAACAGAGCAGGCCCATGGAACAGGCTATGGCGGAAGCGGTTTCAAGTTCAACGAAGAAGAGGATGAAGCACGAAGGTCCACGAAGAAGGCTCAGGCTAGGGAATATGGATATGAAGAGGACAAGTCAGATTCTGATTCTGATGAGGAAGGGGTACGAAAGACGGGAGGTGACCTTGCAGCACAAGCTATTGCTGCTGCTCAAGCTGCAGCGAAGGCTGCTAGTAATGCCAACCAGCAAGCACAAGGCTCCACTGTAGGGCCACTGCTTCCTTTACCTGTTGCAGCTAATCAACAAAATAATGAGGCCACAGTACGTGCACTTCAGGCTGCAATGAACATACAGCAAAATCTGGCAAGGATACAGGCCCATGCTGTTGCAGAACACTATGAGGCTGAGCTTGAGATTAACGATTTCCCACAAAATGCTCGCTGGAAGATCACTCATAAAGAGACATTGGTTCCTATTCAGGAATGGACTGGAGCGGCAATCACTACAAGGGGAACGTATATTCCTCAAGGGAAAATTGTTGGCGCAAACGAGCGCAAGCTGTACCTGTTTATTGAGGGCCCTACTGAGCTATCTGTCAAAAAGGCGAAAGCAGAATTGAAACACGTACTTGAGGATTGTACCAACCAGGCTCTGAACCTTCCTGGTTCTGCTCAAGCCGGAAAGTACTCTGTTATTTGAGCTGCAGAACAGATAACAAATTGGCCGTGTATGGAAGATGTTGGGATTTTCTTGAGAAGGTATGAAAAAAATTACTATCGTACTCCATAGATTGAATATTTAGTTGCTTGTGTATGGGCAGAATATGCAAAATGGTTCCTGACAATTGATTTTGTTATCTTGAGTACTTCATGGTACCCAACTGATGTATTTCTGATTTCTTGCCTTGTATTTTGACTGCCTTATTACTCAGTTCTATGTTATTTTTGGCTTGTGTATTTTGTTTACTGACTGTTCTCTGGGTGTATTTTCACATTGCAGCTTACAATGGTTTGCAGACCACAGTGCCATTGTTGGATTGGTACTTCCATATATTCAGATTGTCCCGAGATATACAATTTTTTTTACTCTAAGCCATCATATAAGGCAGCTAATGATTACTTAGTGTAACATGGTTACGGTGGAAATTGTCTAACATGGAACATTTTGACAATTTCTATAATTCTACTAACAAATTTTGGTTGCCTTTCGACAGAAGGCTTGGAACACTGGCGGTAGCTGGCCTGTTAGTGCAGGATGTGTTTCATACAGTTTTCCGTTGTGAACACATGGTTGAGTCATGGCAGCCCTCAATTTACGGTGCACTGTTAGCTTAATGCAAGAGAAGGCACTGAGCTTTCTGGTGCGATTTTGACATACTGGTTGACTGCACTTATTAGTTTGCATATGAATATATTGGTACAGCTGTACCCTTTCGGTGAGTAACTGAAAGGAATGTTTGACCAAATCCGGGTTTATGTTATTTATTTGCCCTTTTGGAATCTATAGCGAGAAACGATAGTTTACCCATTTGGTTTTATTCTATTTATCCTTCAGTTGATTTACCGTTACTTGTGCACCCTGATTCAAGTCTTTTCATGTGTAAAGAAATGTTGCCATGATGTTCTTGTTTGTCCAGATGTTTGTGAGGTGGTGCAGCTGCTGGTGAACGAGACTGGGCTTCGGCGTATCTTCTTTCCTTTTTCATAACATCTTTCATTTGAGTCCAATCTTTGATGTGAGAGTGAGAGATGCACTTTTTCTTTTTATTATTGTTAGTATCATATATTGTGCTGCTGCTCGAGTAACAATAGATTTATCAAGATGATATATCGCGGTTGCTATTACCCAGCACAGGATGTGGGGTGATGCTTGTTCTGTTGCCCCCATTTTATTTTCGAAACTGCACTATGTTACTACTACTCGCATTAAACTGTTTTCCCCACATCCTCTCTGTACAAACAACCATGAACCTTGCATGATAATGATTGATTACATTGTGCAGAAGAAGGTAGCACAAGAGGTGAAATCAGTCGAGCGTACAGGTAATGCAAGGACGTCCCTGCTACTCCATACAGCAAGTCTCTACTTATTAGAGGTGCAATTGGAGCAGATACGAATGGATATCGCTCATCCTATGTCTTATTTTGTATTTTTTTGTCAGATATGGATAATACTGGATATCTATTTCTTTATTTCGTATTTGTTTCATAAGCCTTTGAATGCTTGGTTGAACGGGAATCATCTGTTTCTTTTGTACCCCTACACAGGATATTAGACAGTAGTGTGCAATCAGAGTGAACACAGAGAGATAATTGCTGAGATGTCAAAAGAAGAGCACTCAATATTTATTGCCTTTAGAGGTGACAATTGCTAAGTGAAGTTACAACGTATTTTCTCATATCACTAGACATACGGATATATATGGACGGATATTACTTATCTTATATATTATATGTTTTTTCCTTAAGTTGGAGTCAGACACGGATAGTGTTAGATATCTATTTATCCCTTTTATATTCGTTTTATGAGTCTTTGGTTAGACGGAAATTATCTGCTCGGATTGCTCCTCTACTACTTATGGGCTTAAAAACATTTTCTGCAGCAGCCTACTAGAGCCAGCATCTTGCCATGCTCTTTCCTACTTGATGCTGGGCTTTGGAATACTATGATGGATACTACCGGTGTTCTGTTACAAGCTTGTAACATCTCATGGAACCTTCGTAATGGAACAAAGGCGACATACGCGGGCGTAAATATCTATCACACGGACATCTGCAGGAGTCGATTCTAGCGAACGCTTCGTCTTGTCCCCCTCGGGACACCCATCGCTAGCACCTGCCTCGCCATCCATCATCTCCATTGCCATTGCCCCTGAAATCTTAGCTGCAAGCTCGCCAAGCACCGTGGTCCGCCGCCGCTCACTGTCGTGTCACCGCCGTGCTATGTTAGGCACTAAAGGCCTGTTTGGTTGGAAGCCTCGCAGGCAAATGCCTACCAGGCAACACATCCTGGCCCCGCGCATTCAAAATCAAACGCCTGGGATGCATGCAGCCCAGCGGCTTTTTCGAGGCGTGTTTGGATCTTTGCTGCGACAGGTGAACAACGAGCAGCAATCTGTCCCCGAGCGAGAGGAAAATGAACGTCTGGGATCAGTTGCCTGGGCCAGGCAAGTTCTCAGACCGCAAACCAAACAACCCCTAACAGTTGATGGGGGAGGCGACCTCGTGATCCCTTGTCACCCCCAAAATCTAACCCATTGGTTTCTGCTTGCTGCCTAAAATTCTTTAGTTGGTGTGTGTGCGCCTCTCGAGGGCTAACCGGTTACAATGGCGATGAATGCCACAACATTTCGGCCGCTCTAGCATCCAATGGATATTGTTTTAAAAAAATCTTTATAGCACCTACATCTTTGTAACAATGAACACTAGCGCGTAAGAAGTTGATGAATTTGTTGATGTTACTGGAGAATCATGAGTAGGTGTCATTCGAACTGCTTGTGTCTAGGACAGGGCAAATCACCTTCTTGTCGGTAGTCGGTACGTGTCAAAGGTCATATTCTAATAAGCAATGATTTTTAGCTTTAAGAAGCTAAAAAGTCGTTTAGAATATATTGGATTCTTAACGCTATTTTTTATTTTCCTTTTGTATTATCAACGGAGACATAATGATGTTTTTATTTTTTTTCCCTATCTTTCTTTATTTTTTAATTGAATATCTCAGAAAAATAACGGTCATTACAGTGTTATTTCAACTACAAGTCAAAATTCAAAAATCAAAAGCCACATCATTTTAGAATATGACTAAAATCTATCAACTAGGAATATTGGTAGCTGAGGCTCACAAGCAGCCGCATTGGAAAAGAGAGTACTGAATGCCACTAGGGACGGGGCAAATTTGAAAGAGAGAGAGAGAGAGAGACAAATAGGGAGAATTAGGTCTTGTAGCTTTGCGCTATTTTGCCGCATAAAGATTCATGTGTGTAATGCAGACATGTCCAAATGGGCGACACGGCCCATTTAGCCTGTTAGCACGAATGGATCATGCCGTGCTAGCCCATGGGCCATGAGCTAAGACGCCAGCCTAGGCATGGCCTAGAGGGGGTTCGTGCCGGATTGGCACACGGCCAGTTTAGCCTGACGGGCTAAAGAGGCACAGCATACCCATATGGCTTGGCTAGCTCGTTCAACCTGAAAAAATATGAAAAACTTAATAGTTCAAAAAAGTATAGATTAAAAAAGATATAATAAATTATAGAAATTGTAAAAAAGACACATTAAATTATAGAAATTATAGAAAAGACACAATAAATTACAAAAATGTAATAATGAGCTTTGTTGATGTTAAAATGGCTACCTAGTCAAAAACTTTGCTAAGTAAAAACTAAATTCAAGAAAATCTTGGAAAAGAAAAAATACAGCATGTAGCTCAGCATTACATGTAAAAAAATTATGAACTCTAAGAATCGTCGGTATCATCAGCGTCATGACTGTCTTCGCTGTCATCTAGATAGAGACTGTTGAACGTGTGTTTCAACTCCGTATCCACCATGCATGTTGAGCTCGAACATCAGCTTATTCCCAGTCATTCACTGTGGGAAGTACTTCCATATCTCACTCGTGAGTCTTGTTTTTCTCTCCTCCAATATTCTTTCAGAAAGATTGAAAGTAGACTTGGAAGAAACTGTCAAGACAGAAATGGTTAATACATCTCGTGCTAATATGAATAGTACCGAATATGTTAGCTTGTGCTCGCACCACCAGTCCAAAATGTTGAAGTCCTCTGGCAAGCTGTCTAGAAAGACTGATAGTTCTCCACGGGCCCTGGTGTGGATTGCTCCACCACTTGATAATGTAGAGCTTTATATTCCGGAGGAAAAGATGGTGCCCCCACATGTTTGTGTTCTTACATGTGGTGGGTGTTGGTGGAGGTCATTGCAAGCAAACTCTCTAAAACTTATGCTCATACTTCTAGTAAACTTTAGACAATTATGAATGAATAGCTGTAAAATAATTAGAATAATATATCCCTATAGAATTACCTATAATTGAAAGAATATTAGTGAATCCTACAGTTTTAGCTTTTGGATCTAGAATAAATACAAATGCGTATAAGTACAGAATCTCATTCCAATATTTTAAATATTTAGTTTTTATAGCGCACACAGCCTCTCATAACACTACGTCATTTTCAAATTTTTTTAAGTGAACGGTAATCGCAAGAATATGATGTACAATTACTGGAGATGTTGGATATTACACTCCGCATAAAGCAACAGTGGATTCGTAAAAGAGTTCTAGAAATACTAGTAACTTCTTAGCAATATATCAGTGCTGCTTACTCAGTAGTGTGCTGCCGATATGGCTGTGATAGTGCGTGTAGACAAAAACAGAAAATATAGGCTTATAGGGTAAAAGATTTTGTAGCATGAGATAAGTTGAGCTCCACCTTACCGGCATGTCCACAACGAACTTTTGTAAATGTACACCTATTACAATGTAGTAGGTCTTATATGCTTCAATTCATTGGTTATAATTATTTACAAAAGAAATTGCATCACGAAAAACTTGAAGATATGGATCCAACTTCTTCAAACCCAGTTTTAACTATAAGATTAATAATATGGCAGGTGCATCGCTGATGTAGCAAGAAGGATTTATCGTATATACCAAATAAGGAAGTGAGAATATCCATTATCATGGAGTTTGCTGCAGTATTGCCCAAGGTATTTGCAAAAATCTTATTTGTAAGACCAACATTTTTCACGACTTTGATAATACATTCTGTTATATTTTCATCTGTATGTGCTACGTCAATTAGTTTGAACTCTATGATTCTCCTTTCTAATATCCAGTCATCATCTATATAATGAACGACTACACTAAGATAATCCTCCTTTGAACGACTACTCCATATGTTCAAGGTTAAGGCCACTAAAAATGTACAGGTTCCAAAGAGTTCTTTAATTTTTCTTAACAACCATTGTTGTAGTATTTAACTAAATCTCTAGTGGTTGTCTATATAGAAACATAGGTAAATCTAGAATTATGAGCAGTTCTAATATACTTTTCGAATGCATCTAATGATCTAATGCACTAAAGTTTAAACGAAGATCTTGCGAAGAAATTAAATGAGCTAAAAATTCTCGAGCTACATTAGGATTATAATCCCAGTTATATACCATATCATTGGGGTTATACATCAGCTGCGTCCGCCTTATGGCAATGCCTTATTTTTCTTTACATCTATCTATGCAAGTACCCGATTCCACCTACAGACTCTGCAGATGATTCATGACGACATATTTTGTAAACAGCAACTCTTACATGATCTTCGGATGACAATTGCTTCATGACCTTGTCGAAATCTACCCACACATCCGACGTGCTAGGTCTAGACCTCTTTGCTTCAATGCTTGCTAACACGGATGCACTGGTAGAGCTTGACAATGGTATAGCCACGGTCTGCTCAGCAGCCTTAGCCATTTGAGGTGTTTGAGGTGGAGATGAAAACGTCCTGAAGGACGCAAGATCTTTTAGGTAGTTTTGTAATCACTTAGAGCAAAATCATCAAAATTTCCCATGAAGAAATTTAAAAATGTAGAAAACTACAAAATACAAATAGAAAATTAAGCTATTACCTATTTTATATCACAATAAAAATAAGAATAATATAAGTACATGAAGATTAGTATTGTTACCTCTTTCCTTGACTGTATGCTGAATTTTGAAATTTCAGATTTTTGGCTAACTTATTTTGAATTTTGCCAAATTATCACAAAGTGTTTCAGAATTTTCACAAGGGAATGAGGAGAGGAGATTACTGATTTGAGTGTGGATGAATAAGGGGGTATGCTAAATATCTATAGAAAAAATTTAAGATTTTTTTTGATTTTTTGTATTTTTAATCTCACAAACGATAACAAAATAGCTATAATTTTCAAAAATTCAATTACTATTTGTGCTAAACGGGCTAAACGAGCCAAATGGGCCATGGCTACCATGTCGTGCCCATGCCTAACGATCGATCTTTGTGTCTAATGGGATGTGCCCACGGGCTACGCGTGCAAAATGGGCCAACCGTTCCATGTGGGCCATGCCATGCCAGCATGGTGGGCTAAGGCGGTAGCCTAGGCATAGCCCACCCCTTCATGCCATGGGCCATGCCTATGTTTTCAGACCATAGGTCGGCTTGTTAGGCACAATCCATTTGGGCTCCATTACTGCCATGTGTCCTTATCTTATAAAAGAATAGACCTGTCCAATTGGTCGTGCCGGGCCGGCACGGCACAGGCCCGGTGCAGGCACGGCCCATTAGGCCCGCCAAATAAATGGGCCGTGCCGTGCTAGCCCACGGGCCGTGGTCTGAGCCTAGGCATGGCTCACGACCATGCTGTGCTGGCACGAGCATGGCTAGGGCTTAACAGGCTGTGTTGGCATGGTTGTCTCGTTAAGTTGGGAAAAAGAGAAAAATTCAGAAAAATATAGAAAATTGTAGATATTGTTAATCATCAAGATAATTATTTTCAATGACATAATGAGCTTTATTAACTTGTTAAATTACATGGGATGACTGCCTCATTAAAAACTTTACCAAGTAAAAATTTAACTTGAGAAAATCTTGGTAAAGAAAAAAAGTACAACTATAAAGCTCACTAGTGACTACATCTGAAGAAAAATATTGAAAATCCTATTCATTGCTATTTATATATAAATTCCTCAAAAGATTTTTCTAAGTCTCTATTCTATGCAGTATGTTGGAGTCTTGATTCATCTTGTTCCCAATCGTTGACGGTCAGAAGGATTTCGACCATCTCGTTCGAGAGACTTGTTCGTCGCTCCTCAATTATTCTTCCAGATAGACTGAAGACTGACTCCGAGTAGACTGTAGAGACAAGAATAGTCAACACATCCCGCGCTAATATGGATAGTATTGGATATATTACTTTCTGAGTTTGCCACCATGAGAGGATATTCAACTCTTGCTCGAATTTGATGCTATCATTGTTGAGATAGATTGATAGGTCTCCAGTGCTTTGTCACCTCCTCCTCCTGACTGATGTATACTTGCACCTGCACAAGAATCTCTAGAGGAAGAACCAAAAAACTTGCCCCATTGCATAGTCCTCCTAGAGGTGCTAGGGGCTACCGGGGGTCTTTCTAAACGCACGGAAACAAACTTATCTTTTGTATTTTTTATATACCTCATATAATTTATCATTACCTACTTTATAGTATGTACAATAATCTAAACTGGTAGTATCACTTAAAAGTTGTAATACATTTATAAATCCTTGGAGTTTGGCCTTAGGATCCAAAATAAAGGCGAATGCATATAAAATAGGAATTTCCCTCCAATATTTTAAAAACTTAGTTTTTGTGGCAACTACAGCATCCCATAGTACAGAATCATTTTCAAAAACCTTTAGGTAACTGGCAATATCAAGAATGTTATGAACAATTAGAGGAGATGTTGGATAGTATACTCCAGAAAGACAAAGTGTAGTCTTATAAAAAAGTTCTAAAAAAATATTTTTTCAGCAACAACCCAATCATCCTCAGTAAGTTCAGGGTCTCTAACTTGGGTTCTACTGGAGGAGCTACGAGATTGATGACCTTGGGTGTGAAGAAAAACAGATAAGATGCTCTTATATGTCAATATACATTTAAGCATAAGGTAAGTAGAGTTCCATCTATCAGACATGTCTAAGCCAAATTTTCTAGTATGGATATTCATTGCTACGCAAAAGCTCTTATATGCGGCTATTCGTTAGTTAGAACAATTAATATATGAAATTGCATTCCTAAAAGAATCAATACGCGTATTTATATTTCTTGCCTTCTTTTGCAGCTTACAGCATGTCGTTGCAAGTGACCCGTCCCACCTGAAGATTTTGCAGACAATTCATTACCACAAATTTTACAAATAGCATACCTCATTGAATTCCCCTCATCGTTCCAGACTCCTGATGTAGTAGCTCTTGTTCTTTCTGCGCCCGCGCTATGGGTTGTGGATGCACGTATTGAGCCAGCAGAAGATGGATCGATTAAACCCTATGCCACCGGGGTCGTCGCTTCTTTTGGCTCTCCTGTTTGTTGTGGATGTGGACCTTCCGCGAATGGATATCCTTCTTGAAAGGATTGCTATTTTTTTGCTATGAAAAAAATAGTAAGAAATTCAAAAAATATGGAATTTCTTGCTATTTTTTTTCAAAATTTTTCACTCTAACGGTTAAAAAACGACCATATTCGACTGACTAGACCCATAAGCTAAACAGGCCCTATCGTGTTTGGGCTAGGCCAACAGTTTAGGCCATCCATCTGCACGATAAGACCCAGCCATTGACCGAGAAAATTGCTATAATGGGACTCCAAACAATGTGTTTCGCTATAATGGGACTTCTAACGTTGACATCGCTAAAATGACACCTGAAACATTGGCTTCTCGTAATACATGACATTTGGCTCTTTTAATTCCAATGTTCGGGTATTTCGAAACATTAGCCAAATGTCATGTATTACGAGAAGCCAATGTTTCGGGTGTCATTTTAGCGATGTCAACGTTAAAAGTTCTATTATAGCGAAACACATTGTTTGGAGTCCTATTATAGCAATTTTCTCCCATTGACCACCTCTATAAACTTACAAGGGTGCAAAGACAATGAAATACTCCCTATCGCCGCCTCTCACACACACCTTCTCACCGGCGGCTTCTGCCGCCTTCACCGGAGCCGCCGTTCTCCGTCACCAACCAAGCGAGCTCGAACCTCCTTCTCCACCGGCGCTCCACTCGTCGTCTTCCTCCTGCTGCTTCTTTGGTAAGCCCTAATTCCACTTCGCCCAATCTCTCTGCTTTTCCATGCATGTATCATTGGATTGCTTCCAAAATTGTTACCACTGGACTTCGCAAACGATTCTTGCACTTCACTTGGATCATGGCTTCTGCGAATTCTTGCTATTCTATTCTTGATCTCCAATTTGGTAGAAAGCTTCCGCCTTTCATTCAATCCGCCTTTCTTGTAGGAACCGCTGAGTAGGGGTTCTTTGGAGCGGCGATGGACTACACCAACGCCATCCACATCATCCCAGACGCCGCCGGCCCCGACGCCTGGGCCAACACGGCGGCGGCGCCGGGTGGGGACGCCGGGATTTGGGCCACCGAGGACGACTACAGCGAGTGGAACGCTGACCCGGGGCTGAGCGGGGGCGGCTACGGCGGTGACAGGAACTTCTCGCAGCCGCAATCGAGGGCCGGGAGCGAGCAGCCGCCGCCGGGCAAGAAGTCCCGGGGCGGCGGGCTGTCGGGCCTCGGCGACGGCGGGGGGAGCACGAGCAAGTCGCGGGCGATCGGGAAGATGTTCTTCAAGACCAAGCTCTGCTGCAAGTTCCGGGCCGGGACGTGCCCGTATGTCACCAACTGCAACTTTGCTCATGGCATGGAGGAGCTGCGCAAGCCGCCGCCCAACTGGCAGGAGATCGTGGGGGCGCACGAGGAGGCGACGGAGCAGAGGGAGGAGCACCAGATCCCGATCATGACCTCGTCCAACGTGGTGCCCGGGGACAATGGATCCGGCAGGGCGTACAAGGGGCGGCACTGCAAGAAGTTCTACACCGAGGAGGGTTGCCCCTACGGCGACGCGTGCACCTTCTTGCACGATGAGCAGTCCAAGGCGCGGGAGAGCGTGGCGATCAGCCTTTCGCCGACGGTTGGCGGGGGCAGCTACAACTCTCCTGTTGCCACGAATGGGTCTACTCAGAAGCCGTCGAACTGGAAGACGAGGATCTGTAACAAGTGGGAGATGACTGGCTACTGTCCCTTCGGTAGCAAGTGCCACTTTGCTCATGGAGCTGCCGGTAAGTCTCTCTTTTCATGGTCATCTTTAATTCCTGAATTGTTATACAGTTAGTGCATTTTACAGCTCATTTGGCCAATTGTGATTTGCCCTACAGTGGAATATATATAGTCCTTATATGTGCAAGTAGTTTGTGCATGATACTTCGTTTGTTTTTTTATATAAAACATTGATCCCATAATATATTATGAAGTTAGTCATCTCCATTTGATCCATGACCCTATTATGGAGATTAGGTTTCAAATAAAACTTGTGCTGGGCCTTGTGAATTCTAGATTCTGACTTGTTTGTGTGTTAGACTGGGATAATTGATGCTCTTTTATTATTGACAACAATACACCATAGGGCTAATTTTAAATCTTGTTCATACATTTATTTACCTCTCCTTTAGGATGGGAAGTATGTGCTTTTCAACACAGCTACTAAACTGCTAGAACCATGGTTGTCACGGCATCGCCAAGTTGTCGCCTTGGCGATGCCTAGGCATCGTGGCTATCCGGGGGGGAGGGGGCACCATGGAGCTTCGCCGTGACAACCATCCTTCTCCACTCCCATCCCGTGGCCGCCCCCCCATCTTCCTTGGCTCCGGCCAGCAGGAATGGCTGGATCCGTTTGGATTATGGCCGGGGGCGGTTGGATTTGGCAGAGATGGGGCGGGAGGCAGCGGGGAGAGGAGGTGGCGGGGAGGGGAGGCAGCGAGGAGAGGAGGCCATGGGAGAGAGAGGAGGTGAGTTTGGGAGAGATAGAGAGAGAGAGAGAGAGAGAGAGAGAGGAGTCGGCATCAACTATAAATATTGTAGTGAGGAGGTGAGTTCGGAAGATACTCAATACATTTCCGTTTCTTGCCGTGGCGTTTCCATGGCATCCTGGCGCTTCTTAGGCGCCGTGGTCACCAATTACGCTGTGACAACCATGGCTAGAACAAATGCTGTTGGGTTATGAGCCTATATGAGCATTCTATGGTTTATGAGGTACACCATGATGGTAGGTCTAGTGTCTGCTCCAGTCCATATCAAGTTTTTTCCCCAGTGTGTTAAGAGGCTTTGTGATTGTTCAGAATTTAGCTTCATTCTTCCTTTCTGTTGATTCAACTTATATGAATATACATTAATTTGGTCCGGAGTCTGGACAGCAGAAAAATATGTTTCCCCCCCAAATGAAGCTTCTAAATTGCTGGTGAGATGCATCTTGGTACTTCAAGCTGTGACAACATTCACAGCCATCTCAGATGTTCTGCCCTTAGTCCATGTCCAGTTTTGATATTTTTCAAGCTTTGTGATGGTTAGCACTTAGCAGTCTAGCTCTGCACAATATTTGGGATCCAGTTCACTGGTGAATAGGTAAAATGATCCAACTGGGTTGATCTGTACAGTTGCCATCAATCTTATCATTCCCTTTAGTTGTATTGTTGCTGAAAGATATGAATAATTCCATGATAACGTGAATCTTGATCTGGATGTGGCGTAGGAAGTCTTTCTAGAATCTAGAGTTATGTACAGAATATGTTCACTGGTGCTAACAGCTCATTGATTTACACGTTTTTATGTGACAACAGATTGTTTTATGGAATTACTGTCTTGTACTCGTAGGATTGGGGAACCAGGATGATACAAGAAATGGAAAGCAAATTCTCTGTGTAGTTACTTTTGCCTTTCAGAAGCCAGTTTCTACTAAAATTCAACCATCAAAGTCACTGATTAGCTTGTGCAGTTTAGGAAATGACCACTTTTTATGTATCTTTTACAGTTTACGTGTTGGATATGGATCTTTTTAAGTTCTGGGTTCGCAAACAAATTTATCTAAGGTTTAGTCGAAATGAGGTATCGGATGCTACTTAGTGGCCATATCTGCTTCTACCCACTTACCCTGGTTTTTAGGGGTTTAAGTTTGTGCTGCATCAGGATTAGCTGTGGACAATTGATATCCCCATTGCAGGTTTTATCTCGCATAATATTTGCCATTTTATTTCTATGTCCAGGATGAGCATTCATTAGAAAATGAATTTACTACCAGGCTGGCCATTTTGCAGTCACACGCATACCTGGTGCATTATTCATGTGCATTGACTCTATTTTTCGTAACAGTATGAAAATTTATACTAGAAACTTTGCGCTGATATGTAGTACATTTCTATTTCCTACAAGTTTATATCACTGCTGGAACCATTGGATGAACTGCTTTGTACTTCAGTCCTTTCAATGAGATGGATTTTAATGTTTGATTAAAATAGCAAGACCCACTTGATGTCGCTTACATTCTTAATATGTTCTGAATGTAATTGCAGAACTCCACAAGTACGGTGGGGGGCTTGTCGACATGGACAGCAGGGACGCTGAATCAACCCCCGACTCGAAGCAGGCTGCGGTCTCCACGAAAGCTCCAGCAGAGACTGCTGCTGCATCCACCGCTGTACCCACTCACGCAGACGTGTACCATCTTGGTGTCCAGTCGCAGCGCTCCACCATCGTCAGCCAGAGGTCCGGGCAAGTACAGAGGCCCATTCAGAAATGGAAGGGCCCTGACAAGATCAGCAGGATCTATGGCGATTGGATAGACGAAAATGAGTAGAAAAGGCTGCTCTCCTTGGCCTTTTTTTCGATTTTGCCTCTGCTGGGCGGTGCCTTACCCGGTTTAATTTAGAAGTCCTAGCTGGCACTGCAAAAACCTAGCCCCAGCAGTATATGTGTTGTTAGACTGAATTCTGTCCTGCTGCAAGTCCTGCTGCCTCAGTTGTATGGGTGCTGGCTGTAAGCTCAGCGTTCCAAGACCTATATTGGCAAGGAGCTCTGGACATCTGAAGTGTGAACTGTTTTCATTGTCATTTGTTCTGTTGTTTTGTTATTAAGGCCGTTTCTTTTTCTTTCTTCTTTTCCCTTGAGTTTATAGGCAGTTTCAGAGGAGCCACTTCGGCAGTTTAGCTAGGACATTCAGTTCAGCTACCTGCTCGTTAGGCCCAGAGGCCCAACCACGTCAAAAACGTATAGCTGAGCCCAATTCTTCGGCCCTTCGGCCCGCCCCGTTACCTCGCAGTCCAACTCTACGTGCTGTTGCGATCAGACTACACCTTTAGGTTGCGAGGTGAAATCCATATAATCATTCATAGGTCAACATTATAAATTTTGGCATAGGTTTTGTTATAAGTTATTACATAGTATAGTGTGTGTGTGTGTGTGTGTGTGTGTGTGTGTGTGTATATATATATATATATATATATATATATATATATATATATATATATATATATATATATATATATATATGCATAGTACAGTACTATTAGGTGTTCTTATCGTACAAAAAAAAGTGTTCTTGTAGAAAAAAAACAGTGATAGCTCAGTGTATCATTATTGAAATGTTTGGTCGGAGGAATCTTGCGATACATTTCTTTTTTTTTTTTTACATTGGAATCTTGCCATATTTGACAACAACATTATCCGGTTGCCAATGCGTTGTACTACTCGACAAGAACACTTAACAAATTAGTTGTAACTAAGAGCACAAATATATATACTAGATTGTTTCGAATCATCTTATCCAACAAACGATCGTGCAATAGGTGACATTGCACTAAAGAAAATGGTGAAAAGAACAAACTTGTCCTCGATATATACTTCACTGGAGAAAACAAATCCAAGCTATTGTGAGGTGGCCAGCTCTAAACGACCGAGTCTTACAGCAGACCCAAAAATATAGGTCCAATAGTATAAATGAATGTACTAATATATCTCTACTTCTTGTAATTATTAATGGGTAAGATGGGAATTTCTTATCCTACCACACTCATGTATATGAACCTTCAAGAGGGGTATGAGGAGGACAGATCCACTCATTTTACACACGAGCACCATCTCTCTTGTCGTTAGTCCTCTTTAGTTTTACCTCCTACGGAGAAAGAGATATCATGTACCTACTATTATGCTCATGCTACATCACAAACTGAAGCGTTACATATTTAACCCATGTTCACTGTTTCCTAATGTGATGGGATAATACTGTATGCATGATATATAGTAAAATTGCCAACTCGATCTTTCGATTAAAAAAAAGAGAAAAACAAGTGTCATCACGGGGAAGTACTAATTCTTCTGTAAATTATTAGGCGAAAGCTGTTAAAAGACGAAAAAAGATCAGAGTTTCACATGGTAAAAAAATGGCTGCAAGTACACTGATGATGCATGGAAACCTGAAGTTTGAACTGGCCCTGAATCCTGTTCCTTTTGTTTTCTACGTTGGAGAGCGACTCATCGAATAGATCAGCATGAACAAAAAAAATGATAATTCATGGGTGCCACGTAGGCATTGATCGGGAATCATATAGTATGAGCCATGGCGTCGTCCGAATTGACTTTTGCATATACTGATCTGTTCCAACTTCCAAGTCGTGCATATCTCACATTGCAAAACCACCGTTGTCTCGGTCATGTAATCCTACGTGGACGGTGATAATGCCGATGAATTCAGGAACCCGCCAGCTGAACCTGCTCACGGCGAAAATTTCTATTGTATACCGGTTACGCAATCCGATTTGTGTGCCGAGCAAATGAGGTGGCGATACGTGGTTAAAAATACTGTAGTAGTACTGTAGCCATACAAAAAAATAAATTTTCTACTTTTTGCTATAGTACCAGTCATAGGGAAAAAATATTTTTTTTAATATCTGCTACATTATTTTGCCACGTATCACCACCTCATTCGCTTGTTACACAAACCGGACTGTGCAACCGGTATACAATAGAAATTTTCGCTCACGGCATCTTTTGTAGCTTAGCGATGATGTAGAGTTGTCTGAACCATATTACTTCTAAACTTCACGATATTTATCTATTGTAAACTCTCATTTTCGTATTGTTCATTCTTTTCCTCAGGAAGGATCTTATGTTTCTCAATCTATTAACTTCTGCTATGCATGTTGTACTGTTCCTACACTTACCAAGCCTATACAGATCACTAGACCGTTTTATCGTATTGATTATTAATAAGTGGCCAAATTTTGTTATCAAGAAAGGTCTATAAATTAAAATGGTTATAGCTAGGAAAATTCCTGAGCTAACGAAACTGCTATCCCTTTCCACTCGTGTGTAGGGTAACAGAAGTATGTATGTACTTTATTCCTGTAAAAAGGTGAATGACAGAGAACTATTTATCTATATGATCTTGCCCTTTAATTTAGAGACTTGCTTTTTTTTAAAAAAAATGATACAAGAGTACGTCAATAGACATAGCGCAAAATAAAAGAAGCTATCTTAGGCCCCGCTCGGTTGGGCTGGAAAGCTGTGGTTTATGGTTAAAATTGCATTGTAGCGGCTGAAATTTCACTATAACTGAAGATGACTTATTTGACGTAATTAAATTTAAAAAAATTAAAAATAGAAAAAATATGCTAGCTCATCATGGACAATATAAACGAATACGGGGAAAAAGAACCGGTAAAAAAGCTCAAAAAACTAAAATTTCAAAAAAGATAAAATTTATGAATAATAAAAGATAAGCCAGAAATCAGAAGTTAAAGCCGAAACGAGCAGGACGTAACCTAGGGTAGTCGAACGCGCCATCCTACCTTGCTTCTTAAGTGAATGCTAGATCTTAGACTAAAATTAAAAAAACGTAGAGTAGACCTTTGTAGATGGCCTCAGATCGACTATACCATGGGCGCTTTCATTTCTGTTTAGCCATAAATGTAAAACAAAAACCATATATTGGCTTTCGGACCATGCATATATAAAAATCTTTGCATCGCCTAGCCCTGATAAAAAGCACCTTTGCCGTGAACAATTGCTCTAGCTATCAACATATGGGAGATGCTACGCTAACATAGGAATATATAGGTTCGAAGAGGGACATACGGTAGCTCCAAACTAATTCATGCGAGCTAGCCTGAAGCAATTATGTCCCAAGTGAATCGAAGATAGGTAGTACCGTAGCTTAAAGTTGTGACTTACATTCTATAGATCCAGTTTCGAGCTAATATATTCAAGTAGAAAGTTTTTCAGTGGTAGTTTTAATATTTGAAGCCACTGTACACTGCATTATTGCAGATGTTTAAAGATGGGATAATGCCCCTCGACATGCCACTGAAAAGTTTGCTTCCTTGTATGCGATAAAGCTTCCGCTTTGTTTCCTTCCATGCAACTTCCGTCAGCCTAGCGTGAGAATGTTGTTAAGTGCATCGTGAAAAGACGTTTCTGCCCTTCTTCCTCTTCGTCCTCTCTCTTCCTCTTCTTGCTCTCTTCCCTTCTCTTTCTGCTCTCTCCCAGCACCACTTTGTCGGCGAGCGTCCACCTTCTAGGCTCCCACTGAAGTCCTCTCGACCTCCTCCCACTCATTGGTGCTGCCACATCCCCACCTCTCACCAGCCTCCTCCTCTCCCCTCCAATCCTCTTCTTCTTCTCTTCTTCTCCCCCTCCTCTACCAGAGTGGAATCGACACCGGCCGGTGTAGTCTTCGCACCTTCCTCACCACCATAGTTGCCCGGAGCCAAAGCCACAACAGCCATTGTCTTCTCCATTGTGGGAAATAAGAGCCAAACCGTCGCCACCTGTAACCTCCCGTTTTTGTGCTCCACCGTAAAATTTGTCATCCATGCCAAATCATTCCCAAATTCCTCCTGTGGCTAGCTTCTATACCATCCAAGGAAGCATGTAGACATCCTTGTTCTATCCCCTTCAGAGACGGTTGCTGTCGCACCAACAACGCCACCGCTGGTGTGCGCCTAGTGCCACCACCATTGTTCCCATCTCTCTACCACGTTCAGCGATCCAGAAGGCACTCTGGGTCATCGCTGAGGTGACGTGTAGGTGTTGGGCATCAGTAAGCCACCGCACATTGGGCCCTCGCAGCGGCCACGTCTGTAGTTGTCAATTCTTTCCTTAGCAAGTGTTATTTTGTTGCATAGATTTTCAGAATGTGCTAACTGGAGCAAATTTTCCCTACTTATTGGGAACTACCAAGAAGCTAGTGGCATTAGAATAGGGTAGGGTGCAAGTATATATAGCATATGGCTTGAATCCCATGGTCTCCTGTATTTTTTATCTGGACATTATGTCATCACAGTTGTTCTTTCTTTGTAGTTTTTGTAGCATATGACTACAGGCTGTTAGGCTATGTGCAAAGTCTAGAGAAGCTGTTTCATCCCCTGTTGAGCATTTGACACTTCATTATCAGGTGCATTCTTGATTCCTATCTAGTTGCTTGCACGCAAAATAGTCTCATGTGGATGTTAGTCTGGTATGATTTATCCTAAATTGGACCACTCTTGCAGTGATTTGTTGTCTTGTTGATTGCTAAATGCATGTTCTCTTCAATTGTGCTATGCTCATGCTTTTTTATGCTATGTAAGATGTCGTCTGTTGCGTTGGCACCGGAGACTTGGACAAGGTGAAATACATTTTATGTGATAAAGTTATGTCTAATGGGATCTATAGGATCAAATAATATATTGCACATATTAGTGAGAATGTTTTCAAATGCCCCAAATCCACAAAGGAAGACCAAGAGAAGTGCTGAAACTCTATTACGGAGGCAAGGAATAAGAAGAAGAACAAGAAAGCACATGAGGATGAGGTTAAGGATGATGTGACCATTTGAGGTGATGGTGAAGATGATGATGGTCGAAAGTTTGGCCCTATGGATAAGTTTGTCAATCCAATCGATCCTCAAGCTCAAGGTAGTAGTTTTAGCACTCAAGAGATTAAGCGGCAACAAAAAAATACAGAGGCAATTTGGAAGGAGAGGCTTCATAAGGTGGTGAGATGGCTTTACGTATCAGGTATAGCTTGCAACATAAATAGTGAACTTGTTGATAACTTGATATCTTGATATGCATTTGACATTAATTCATGTATTAACTTTGTATCATGTACTGTTCAATGCAATAAACAATGATAAATCTAAGCAAATGATGAAAGTCGTTGGTCGATTTGGCCCAGAATTCTTAGGTTCTTCCCAATACGAATGTCGGGAGCCATTATTGAAGGAAGAGGTGGTGAGAATAAGTGGTCTGTTGAAGGCACATAAGAGAGATACTTATGATTGGGTGCTCTATCATAACCGATGCTTGGATGGACTAAAGGAGGAGCATAATGAACTTATGTGTGTATTGTTCATTGGGGACATGTTTCCTAGAATCAAAGAAGGCTTCGAAAGATGCACACACAAGTGGATACATCTTGGAGTATGTGGATAGTTGTATTGAAAAACTAGGTTCACAAAATGTTATGCAAGTAGTGATGGACAATACTTCCAACAACATGAGAGCAAATTAATTGTTGTGAGCCAAAATACCAACTATTTTTGGAGTTTATGTACAACTCATACCATAAACTTGATGCTTAAAGGAATTGGTACCATAGCAAAGTACAAGAAGATACTTGATCAAGCAAAATCATTGATTATTTTTATTTATTCACACCACAAGACATTGGCCTTGATAAAGAGACACATAAAGAGGAGATATATAATAAGGCCGGGGTGACTAGATTTGCTTTGATTTTTCTTACTTTGCAAAGTTTAATTGAGTAAAATGTTGAACTAAGGGCGATGACGCTAAGTAATGAATGGGAAGAATCCACTCACACTAAAAAAAAGGAAAAGACATCGTGGCAACAGGGAGACTCATTAGTAGGTCCTTTTGGGATGGTATGAGCAATATTTTGAAGGTATAGCCTACTTTACCACCTTGTTATTTCATATTTGTATACTTCTATTGTGTGCTATTTACTATTCGATAATATTTGTATTTTACATTGCTCTCTTGCTTGAAGGTTTTTGAGCCATTGGTCAAAGTTCTTTGTATAGTTGATGGGGATGGTCCATCCATAGCCTTTCTTTATGAAAATCCTAGAAGCCAAGAAGTAAATCAAAGTGTTAGTTGGCCCATGAAGCGTCGCTGGTCACCTTCAGAACTTGCCACATAGTCTCCTCTACAGCACCAACTACTGAGGCATACACTGTCTCAATTTGTAACTTCTTCCATGCAGTGTCTCGATCGAATGCCGAACGCACGCACCTTCATAGCTCAGGCAGGTTCATGGCATTCAGTCTGGGTGCCCGAATCATGGTCTCATCACAATTTGACAGGTCCACCTCGCATGGCCCGTCACGTTAGACCACTCCCGTAGAACACAAATAAGTCTTCAATGTCACCCATGGTGTATCTAACATAAGTGTTTACTGAACCATTTTAGTACACAACATACAACAATCGTACCATCATACAACCTTATCACACTGTAAGATTTATATGTTAATTTCATTGTTCTTCCTATTACCTACAAATTTGATTAGTATTTTTTGTTTATTTATAATTCTAAAATTTATTTATTTACATATTTTACTTACAAATTCTTATATAAATCAAATTACTAATTTAATTTAATTTAATTTTCAATTCTCTTATTTGCGAATCTTACTTTGGAATTCGTATGAGAATTAAATTACAAATTTTCTTTTATTTTCACTCGTAATTTGTATTATTTTTGTTGCAATTCATGCAAAAATCTTATTAGCCTTTGATTCACTTGATCTTCTCAGCATCTTCTTGACCTAAACAACCTTCTCAAGCATCATGCCTTTGATCCAACGTAGTTTTCGGTATTTAGCCAACTACCAAAATACCCTTGCTATGTCATGATCAACTTCTTTACTTGCAAGCAATCGCTATGCTTGCCACATGTAGGTGCAACAATTGCTTGCCATGCATCGGTAAGTCTCTCCCGCTCTGATTCCCACCGGACCATGCCTTACTTAGATCGACCAAGCTACTTGGTGTAATCCATCGCTCAAACCTTCCTTTCAATATTTTTTTACCTTTCTTGTGCTATGCTTGAGCTCAACTATCTCACCCGACATCTTTGACCGTTCTGGGCTTTGGCTCTTCCATGAGTGTAGTCTCGGTTCTCGCTATTGATTATAGTTGACTCCAAATTTTTCTGCACATCTAAAGACTAAGAAATCATTTTCGGACATAAATTCTCCACAACTTGACCCACATTAGCTCAAACATGCTTCATACAACATGAATACATTAACCTAGAACAATTCAACTCGATCCACGATCAAAATCCCAAAATTCAGAACTCTCAGCCGAAATTCAAACCTTAGCCAGTCAGACTGCTGGCCCGGTCTGACCACCCCCATGATCGGCCTGACAGCTCAATGCCCAAAAATCTGAGAGTCTGGTCTGACCGCCACCTACTGACCAATTGCACTGATTAGACCACTCACAAGGCCGGTCTAACCACCTAAGGTTGAAACAATCAGACTGAAAATATAAATCTTTCGCAAATTTGAATTTCAACTCAACATACGTTGATAATAGTTCATCATAACTATTTATAGATCTTCTCACATGGTCCCTCAAATATGCACCATTGACTCCATATTTTGTTGCTCTAAACTAGGGATAGAAATGGATCGAATATGAATACGAATCCATATTTGTAAAACAAATATAAATACAAAAACAAATCTATATATTTAAAACAAATATGAATACATATTTGAACATTCTCGAATACAAATACGAATGAAATGTCGTAACAAATACGAATTTGAATTGAATATGTACTTAATTCGGTCGAATGTGAATATCCTAAAACATTTGTATCAAATATTGGTAGAATAAATTATGTAATATGACTATACGTCTACACAAACTAGTAGTGTAGTGTATAGAGTTAAAAATTATGTAAAGTAATTTTTACTTCTTATTTGTGAATCTTAGTTTATCAGAAAATTGTTTTCTATAATCATTCTCAGGGATGTCGCAAGGGATGAAAACGGATCGAATATAAATTGAATAGTATCAAATACGAATACAAATATATATTTTTAAAACGAATACGAATTTTGCTTACCACATTCGTATTTTCTCAAATACAAATATAAGATACAATTCATCCTACTTTAAACATTGGAAGATGGTGACTGAATGATACATGTGCGTGATTCAATATTGTACTAATTATTCAGCACTCAAGTGGGCTGGCACTAAGCGATAACTTGTGCTCCTCTTTTCTGCCGATGATGTGAGCGCATGAAATGAAAGTTGATGGAAATTGCCAACTTATTGTAAACAACCCCCCTCCCGGGCTTCACATACACAGATCCATGTTGTCACGATATGGCAAGTGCACATATAACTTAAATAAGGTGAAAATAACGTGATTTGTATAAAATTAAGACTGACTGCCACGTATTTACATATTTGTATATTGTGGTTAGGTAGCTACTAGGGCAGTTGGTCAACTTGGGCAGCCAATTGATATAAAAGGTTGCTTTAAGACAAACTTATACAATTGCATCAGGTGCATAATGCATATATAACTATCCATGCACCCAGTCTCTTTCAGATGGCTTTAATTTGGTTCCGTTGATAACAATAAATTTTGATCTCCTAATGGGTCGTAAGATCTAAGGAATCTTTGTAATATATATATTCTCGTTTACCATCAACGTTGGAGTAGAGTATCATATCATATACATGCACACGCCCTTTCTTTTTCTTTTAGCATAATCATTTCAGTGGGATTAGGTAAGTAGCTAGCTAGCTAGATCTACATGGCCACGCAACAGAGCTAAAAGTGCCTTCGTAATTCACAATATAGAAAGACATGCATGCATGCATGGTTAAAAAGGAGCTGCGTCTCATGATTTAAACCTTAATGTTTCCAAATTAATTATGGGTTTAAGATTGATCTGATGACCCTCTACACAACCAACCATTCCCTTGAGAACAAGTTAAAAACGAGCATATGAACTACAGTGTAGGCAATCAGTTAATTCATGAATTGTGCAACTTGATACAACAACAATAAAGCATTTTGTCCCAAACAAGTTGGGATAAGCTAGGAATGAAACCTTCTCAAGATCAAAGAGATGAGAATCTTGAAAAAAAAACCTACAATGCTAAAACCCTAAGCTGTACAACCTGTTATCTGAGCCGAGAGCCTAAAACACTGCCCCTAACTTTCTTACGGTTCCGGTATGTGGATCGCTAATTTCCGAGCGCTCCTATGCAAAGCTAATTCTTTAAATACATTCCAATCCTCCAAATCTCTTTTAACTGCTTCCTCCCATGTCAGTTTTGGTCAACCTTTGCCTCTTCTTACGTTTTCAGTACATCTTAAAATTCCACTACGTACCGGTACCTCAGGAGGCTATCGTTGGAGATGTCCAAACCATCTCAAACGATGTTAGACAAGCTTCTCTTCAATTGGTGCTACCCTCACCCTATCACGTATATCATCATCAATTGTGCAACTTGATAATAAAATTAATTTTGAATCTTGAAACACTTATCAATTCGAAACTATCTACATTCACTCGTAATATTGTTCATGAAACCGGTGTAAATTAATTAGCATAATTTAGCAAGTTGAGTTGAAACTAGCACGACGCACACCTCTAATGGGTTGTGCTTCTATCAAAAGCTGCCTTCTTTGACGAAAACGTTTGTTTAATGATTATGCACATTGGTTCTGTAGCTAGCTAGTAGATATAAAATATTTTTGATATTAACAAAGACCTGATTGAGAAACTTAATTTATTGATTAAATAATTTCTGATATCACTGTATATAGAGGGCAAATCAATGATTTGAACAATATGACCGAATACAAAAATGTAGGTAGTTGTTGAATATTCACCATTCATCAAGTACTGACAAAATCATACATTGGTATTAACAAAGTATCTCAAAAATTATATAGTAAAAATCCATTTTGAATCTTTGAAAGACTGCTTGATGACAAAAACTTCAACGGTGCAGTACTGTTGTGTGTGTGTGTGTATTCAACTAGTACTAATAAGATATATAACAGTGATCTAGCTAGTTTGCCTTGAAAATTTGACTTCAAATCAATGTTCTTTAATGTCGTGTCAATTAAGTAATCAACTAGCGGCACAGATCCAATTTGAACATAGTTTTCAATAGATGTAGCAACGTGCGCCAATAATACTCATGTTTGCCCCAGTTAATTACTTGCTAAGATAGCAAGTATGTACTATAAGAAAAAGTGAGATTACTTATATATAGTACATGAAGATTTACAATCATAGAATTATACACTCCATATGTACTATAAGAAAAAGGTGAGATTACTTTCATGCATGAATAGTCATGTACGCTGGGCTAGTTTACTGCAACTATATGTTAAACACGGTGCATATGATACAAAATTTTAGTAAAGCTTCATGCAGTTTTCCCTAGACAAGCGAAGTAGGTCCTGAGCTATGTATATGTAGTCACATGCCACTTTTGACCTTTGGTCAATCAAAGAAGGGCATAAACTTCATTTTTATGTTCCACTAACTGCATGACAAGGCCTTGATGAGGAAGAGAATCATAGGGTACTTTACTGTGTTAGTCAAAATACGCCCCTTCATCCTCCACTAACCAACAAGAAAACAACAATGCAAGACATAGGAAACCCTAACCTAACCCATCTAATTGGCACCAAATCATGGAGGTAGCTAGCTAGCTAGCCAAGCCAACCCATATTCCAATCTGGACTACTCTAGCTAGACATGAGTGGCACTTTGGAATAGTTTTAAGCCACACATACATACATACACATGTACCTGTTGATGCGCACCTCTATGGGTGCATGATAGAGGGAGAGGAATTGAGTAGTCCCACATGCCCCCCACTTAAAAACCGAAATTGTCCCAATGCACAAACCCAATGGCTCAGCACTTTGGCCTAGGGTTAATATAATAATCCCCAACTTGCACCATTAACCTAATGCCCCCCACTTGCGTGCACAAGCATCAACGTTGTAGTCATCCTTCTCTCTCAAGAAAGGCACTGATCTTATATTTACTGCTATGGTTAGTGCATGTGTAGCAGACATGTTGACCCCATAACTACTAAACCCCACATATCAATGAAACACACCCAAGCCAAACCATGTTGCTCATCATGCCACCCTTTCTCTCTCTAGCTAGCTCATGTTTTGTATATCCTCCTTCCATCATCTCCAAAGACCACTAACCTATCCCTTTGTCATCTTCCTTTGCCATCACTTCCTCTCCCCATTCCCCAACCCCCCCCCCCCCCCTCATCCTCCATTGTCCCACCTTTTGTTTTTTTTAGGAAAATCTTTTGCTTTCTTTGCCCTTCCTAGCTTAGCTTTCCCCTCCAAATGACACCACAAATCTACATGAGAAGTTAAACGCCATCAACAAGCTAGGATAAACAAACACACAAATTAGAAAACAAACACCAAAACCTCTCATCTCCTTTTCTTCTCACCCCCATCCCAAAAACTATTCTTTACTCTCCTCCAAGAAGACAAGCGCCACAAACCCTAAAGAAACGCACACACAAACAGGTATCTCTTCTCCTTCTCCTCCTATTTTCATAATCATCATCACCACCACCACTTCTCTTGCATCTCCAATTATTAATATTATCGGTACTGTTATCTAGCCATTATTTTTACTCTGTTGTTGCTACTATGCTCCTTACTTACTTATAATTAGCTCTTCTCCTACCCTAGAAAATGGCAGGCCTGGATTTGGGCACAAGCTCCTACCTCCACCACCATCAGTCCCTCCACCTCCACCACGATGACGGCGCTGCGGCCTCCGACGACGGCCAGGACGCGCTTTCGCCGGGGTCGGGGGGTGGGCCGAAGATCACGGCTGGAGGCGCTGGCATCGGCGGCGGGGAAGTCATCGCCCGCCGCCCCCGCGGCCGCCCGGCGGGTTCCAAGAACAAGCCCAAGCCGCCGGTGATCATCACCAGGGAGAGCGCCAACGCGCTTCGGGCTCACATCCTCGAGGTCGCCGCCGGGTGCGACGTCTTCGAGGCGCTCACCGCCTACGCGCGCCGCCGGCAACGCGGTGTTTGCGTGCTGTCGGCGGCCGGGACCGTCGCTAACGTGACGCTCCGGCAGCCGCAGTCATCCCAGACCGGGCCGGCCTCGCCTGCAGTCGCTACGCTCCACGGCAGGTTCGAAATACTCTCCCTCGCTGGCTCTTTCCTCCCTCCCCCGGCGCCGCCGGGCGCTACCAGCCTTGCTGCCTTCCTCGCCGGGGGCCAGGGGCAGGTGGTCGGCGGCAGCGTGGCCGGCGCGCTCATCGCGGGGGGGCCGGTGGTCGTTGTGGCCGCGTCGTTCAGCAACGTGGCGTACGAGAGGCTGCCTCTCGAGGACGGCGACGAGATAGTACCCCCAGCACCTACAGGGAGCGACCCGGCCGGCGTGCCGTTCGGCGCTGATCCGTCGGGCGGCGCGGCGGCTGCTGGCCTGCCATTCTTCAACCTGCCGTTGGGGATGCCGCCAATGCCGATGGACGGGCATCCCGGTTGGCACGGCGCCGCCGGTGGCGTCGGGAGGCCGCCTTTCTCATGATGGATCTTCTCCAGTGAGGTCGGTAAGTGCGAGGACCTGGACATGTACAACAAAAAGTAGACTCTCTTATGGATATCTCTCTCTCGATCGATCTCTCTCTTATGTCTTTGTGATCTCCTGATGTTTTTTGTGTTAACTTGTATGAGACTTATGTCGATTGTTGATGACTCGGGTGTCTTCGTTTGGACTATATATGCTGTGAGGAGTCTGAGGACATGCACTCATAAATTGATCAAAGTTAGTTAGTATTGTTGTTCATGTTGAAATTGGTGCTGATTTGTTGATTTTTATAATGATGTTGCAGGACATGAATTCTTCTGGTGCAAATGACAAAGATCAACATTTTAATTTGTCAATTGCAACTTATTTGATTTCCTTGAATATATAAAAGCTAGCTCATTTGGATTTCCCCTCTTTGTTTAAAAATGATTGGATTTTTGCTTGTTTCTTCCTTTTCATATTATTTTGTTGATTGAAGTTGCTTGCATCTAGTTGTTTGAAATGAATAATGGTCGCAAGTGTTTCTTGCAATGGACCCAGCTTGTTATATATGCATGCAAATCTATTTGATTTGCCTGTGTTTACAGTATTTATTTTTCTTATATATATGTTCTTCGAATTTCCATGTTTCAAGTCTGATTCCTGATGAGCCAATTTGCAAAGTGCAAGCTATATGTTTCTTCTTGATCTTGATCCTCCTTCCCCTCCAATTAACCTGGATACATAGGTGGGTGGAGAGAAAAATGTATGATAGAATTACCTAATTTGATGAAGTATGTTAGAAGCAAAAGAAATATTTTCGTTTTAGTTCATTTAAGCTTTTCCTTAGATTGGGGAAAGAGCTAGCCAGGGAAGAACATTGTTTCTTTTTCTTGCACTTTAACCTTGATTTGGCTCAAAAGAAAGGTAGGGTGCTGCTAGATTAGCTAATGAAGTATGAAGATGCAAGAAATTTCAGCTCATGCCTCTTTCTGATCTATATACAGACAACTGGTGCAAGAATATTGAAGAAATGCCTTTTAACAAAATTGTAATTTATGGAATAATTTGCTTGAACTAATTAAGGCCCGATCTGGAACACAAGAACTTTGCATAATTCCTATAGGCATTGCATTGTTTCTTGTAACATTAATTCCGGTGTCCTAAATAGATCATACAGCATTTATCGTACGTATAACCCTAACAGATTAGCGTCTTTGTACACATATACAAGCACACTAGGAAAGATCCAAGAAGAGGCAAACAAGAGAGCATAGATGGCGTACAATTTTGTTTATGGATTGTTGATATCATCTGGTTCCTCTTTTTGAAATCTACAGCCCACAGAATGGAAAACAAGAAAAGCAAGAGAATAATTAACGTGTTGGTATGGTTAGAACGTTATAAAACACATAAAAGATCACTGTAATTTACATGCATATGCATATCATGGAACAGTTTGGCTAAAGAACTCTAAGTGCTGTGTGAAGAGCAAGCTAGATAAGGGTTTACATACTTTCCAGTTAAACTCCCTTTATTTCTTTGATTGGTGAACTACAGTTGTTCCAAATTACTACAATTAATGGCTGATTGGTACTAGAAAATATAGAAGAGTTTTTGGCCGAACTGGTGAAATTTGAAGCGTGATTAGTAAAGATGACGCCCTCATAGCGGCAATTACAAAAATGGCACCCTCGTCTATATGGTCACCGTGCAGATTTAGCCACGGACCGACATACGGCAGAGCCTCGCACGACTACCGTGCAGGTTTAGTCACAGGCCAACATGTGGTAGAGCCCCGCATAGCCACGGTACGGGTTTAGCCATGGCCCGCATACCCGCACGGTGGTCGTGCGAGGCTCTGCCACGTATCGGCCCATGGCTTGTCCGCACGGTTGCTATGCGGACGAAAGCGCCATTTTTGCAATTGCAGCTACGAGAGTGTCATTTTTTGCTAATCACATCAAAATTTGCCATTTCAGCCACAAACAAATACATGTCTGGAAGAATAGTTGCATATGTATATAAAATGCACACAGAATGGTTGCATATGTATATAAAATACACACAGTATATGGTACAACCCTGCTCACATTAGTTTATGCTTTTGGCTTTTAACTTTTAGTTTCTGACTTTTTAGTTTTTTTAGGTTTTTTTGCATTTTATTTTTTCCGTATTTCTTTGTAATGTCTATGATGAGGGAACCTGTTTTTCTATTTTTTTTAATTTTTAAATTTTAATTACACCAAAAAAGCTTATAATAACTATAGTGAAAAAAGTCCTAAACAGTACTAAATAGTGCTAAATAAGCCCAAAAGACAAAAACATAAGTCTGAATAAGGACCCCTATATTTGTCAGGTTTTCTAGTAGATTCACTTGTGCAAGCCTAATCCATACTCCTTAATTATGACTTCACTTCACGCAAAGTACATAAATGATGCATGCAGTGTGGCACCGAACTCTTTAGAGCAGGTACAATAAGGTTTAAGTTAGCAGGCTATAGCAAATATAATATCAACTAAATCTTACGTGGCAGAGAGAGAAAGGAAGAGAGAGAAGGAAGCTGGCTACTAAATTACAGCTAGCTATAGCACGTAAAAATATGCATTTCACTCTCTTACACGTGGGGTCAAATAGTTATTGTAATAGCTACCTTATTGTATGAACTATTTTTTTTAAAGACTATAGATGAAATAGACAAATGTTATAGTTACTAGTTGATACTATTGTACTTGCTCTTACGAGCACCACGACGAGCTGACTGTTCTCGTTTGGAGCCATGAAATGACCCTTTTGGAATCTTTGCCTTCCTCCAAATGGGGTACATGACTACCATGCGGTCCATGCCCAAACGAGCAAAACTATGCGTGCCTTTGGGCTCTCAAACTCATGCCAAATGTTGCAGCCTCTTTCCAAGTTCACTTCACTCCGATGGTGTCATTTCATGATCTACATGTGTCCTTCATTCCTTCGCTGTTTTTTTTTGGTGCGTGTCTGATCAAGTCTGTTACGAGAACCTTTTCTGTGGCCTTGGAAACTGCATGTTAATTTATTGGATGCATGCGCTTTTACTCTTCTTTGGAGGTTCAAACAACACTACTACTGCAACTGCATGCTAGTACAATTTTAATTGTCGAACTAAAAAGATTGTAAAACTTACTCTAAATCATGGAGTAGTACTATTTTATTTACCATTTCATGCGCATAGAACATGAGTATAGTTTTTCTTTTATAGCTAGCTAACTGCTGCTTACATCCATTCTCTGCATAATAGATTGCTGATATATGACGTTACTACTACTATATTGACGTTGTACACAAACTCATGTTGGTCATAGATTATGCAAAAAAAAATCTACCCCTACCTGATTCTAATTAGCAGCTGAGAGCTAGCTAGATTAAAAAATTTTGATGCAAGTGTCCCGTCAGTTTTCGCTTTATTTGGGAATTCATCGAGCGGAGGAGAGCTCCTTGTGCTATGTGAGCACAGTGTGCTCTGCCTACAAATTAGTGGACAAGCAATGCTGTACTTAATTAGAAAAGAAAGTTCTTACAATGATATGCTATGCCAACACAATAGGACGGCGAGCACAGCTGCTAATATGTAGGCATACTTTTTTTCCACTGAGCATGAAATATATACACTGTCATCGTGATTAATTTCTTATTTCATGGTTCGAACCAGAAATTAAATCAAAGAATTCCAGGGTTGGAGTACATCTCCCAGATTTATGTTCATACAAATTCATTTGCAAGAAGTTGGATATATATAGTACATCCCGCATTATTCAAAACAAGATGAAGTAAATTAATTAACTAACAAACCAAAATATCCATGCGTGCCAGATAAGCCTTTTTGGCTTGACGATTTCTTTTTAAGAGATATTAATCATTTACAGTTGCATTGTTTCAGTGACTCACAAAATCAATATAATTTAAAACTTTAAATCGTCAGGTTCATGGAAAGATGGAATTTTCAACAAATTAAGTACAGATTGAAACACCCCAAATTTTGAGCCATTTTTTTAATTTCTTGAAATGGGATTTGAGTTCGAATTTACCCAATTTGGCAAGTATAGCAAAAATACGCTTTCCTTTTTCCTCCTTCCGCCTTCGCTCTGGGCTGGCGCCGTCCGCGCGCGCGCTCGCCGCTCGGCTCCTTCCCGAAGCCGTCGATGCCCACGTCGCCGTTTCCCCGCCAGCGCAGCAGAGGGGACCGCCTCTCCAGCTTAAGCCCGCTTGGATGCCAGCCCCGCACACCAGAGACGCCGCCCCTGCCCTTCCCTTCGAGCGCCGAACTCCCGGGCAGCCCGCTGCCCTCACCATGGCCAGCGCACGCCATCCCGAGGCTTCTCTTCCCACTGAGGTCAAGGAAGCACTCGAGTGGGGCAGCATCATCTCGCCACCTCGCCTCCTTCCTCGCCAAAGAGCCCGGCTACCCCCTCTTCTCTTCTCCTCGTGCGGGAAAGGCCGCTGAACCGCCTCCAAGCCGTGCCACCTGTACACGCAATATAAGCAACTTCCGCTACTGTAGATCGTCTCCAAACCGAGCCCTTCCCCTCTCCACCCCACCGATTGAGCTCTCGTCGCCTCCACCGCCGGCAATCGCCACCCCTGCGCCGGTGAGCCCTAAAACACAATTGAGAACTCCACTCCATCTCAGTCCAATTCCGTGAGTCCACATGTGCACATGTAGCTCCTAGACACAGTGGAAGTCTCGTTAGGGCAAGAGCATTTGCCCAGATGGCGAACCACGAAGCTCACCGCCGCCATAAGGCCGTCGGCGTGGCACCACCGGAGCATCTCCCAAGCTGAATCGCCACCGCCAACGAGTTCCTGAAATCACGTAGATGGTTAAACAGCCGCCAATTGAGTCGCAACACCGCGGAGCCCTCAATGTCACCGCGCACGTCCTCACCTTCCCACTTCACACGACCTTCTCTCAGACACCATACTCCTCCCAAAGCCCTCAAATGGAAACCACTCTCTTCGCCGCACCGCTTGGCTACGGCCGTTCTCCGGAGAGTCGCTGCTGCCGCCGCGCCGCCGGGGCGTGCTCGCTTTCCCGCCCGAGTCGGGAGCGCCGAGGAAGACGACGACGCCGCCGTCGATCGAGTTAATCCGGCGTCGGCCGCTTCAAATCCCAGCCGTTCACTCCGCGCCCCGCTCCGTCCGACGCCCGCCTCATCCGCGCCATCCGCAACGCGCACGCGCCGCCCATCGGAGGACGCGCAGACGCGCGCGCTGGCTGGCGCGCCGCAGCGTGTGGCCGCGCCTGCTGCGGCCGAAGGCCGCCGAGCCGCGCGGAACCGCCGCGCCGCGCCGCACTGTTCACGCGGGCCGGGCCGCACTGTTCATCGGGCCGAGCCCGTTACTGTTCACACCGAGGGAAAATCCAGAAAAACCCCCAAAAATCATAGAAAATTCTAGAAAAATCCAAAAACACCAAATCCCCCCCCCATTTTGACCAGCTCAATATTCTGACTTCGAAAATAATCTCCAATTCTCCAAAATTAAATCTTATAAATTTAAGCTTCCCTTGGCCCATATAGTTAAGCTTATTAAGTCTCAATTCCCCGTGAATTTAAATTCATCCATTTTACCAAATTAAATCTTGACGAGACCCATACCATCTAGTTCAAAGATCGACTATCTATTTTTAAAGGTCTATCCCCTGCTCCCCAAAATCTATCCGACCCAAACTCAAAACCCTAATTAGGTCCGAGCTTCTTTCGCTCACCGGAACCCTAGTAACACCTAAGCCCTTATGTTAGCTCAAACCGGTCTACACCCTGTCCACCCTCGCTCTACCACTAAGGTCCTAAACAACCTTGAGAAATGTTCTAACTCAAGAATCCGACACCATCCATACACTCTGTCATTCGTCGAAATCCATACAATGCCTTTTTGCATTGTCGATTATCGTAAAACCATAGCCTAAGTTCGATCTCGTTAAGCCAAACTCTTCACCACCTAAACCCTGGCCACCCCGCCTATTTTCTTTATGTCCTTTTGGATCATGTGTTTGTATTTTGTTCCCAGCTTGCATTCTCGCAGCAGAACTAATGTATGTTCGTTTTCTACGCTAGTACTCAGACCACGCGAGTTGGTCAACAGAAGGACTACAAGAGCAGTTAAAGAAAGCGATGCTCACCCCGAAGATCACGTGAAGATAATCAGAGACTAAGGACCAAGAGGCAAGTCATATGTTTTTGATCATATTGAATCCCATTAAATTACATTATTTACTTAATGTATTTTCATTATTGATAATTGCGAACTGATAATTGCTTAAAACAAAGATTTAGAATGGCATGCTATCTAGATAATCCTACCACCGATAATTAGCCTGTTTACCTTGATGGCCATATTCACCTTGACAACCTTAGTAAGAATTAACATATGATATAAATGTATACAAGATCATTTCATTCAAGATGATACACTACTAAGTGACTCGCCGCTGGCCAGTAGAGTTGAAAACCCGGAGAGGGTAGGGTGGTATGGGACACCGCACCTAGGCCTGGTGATCTTTGTAAGCACTTCTAAGGTGTTGGTTGTGGGCAAGTAGGATTTGAAAACCGCTAAGGTAGAAGTCTGAATGTGGGAAATCACGATGTGATCTACGCCCACAACTCTACCTTAGGGATGGTGTGACTAAGGTAAAGGGGTGCTGTGGGAAATCACGTGATGATCTACGCCCACGACTTTACCTTAGAGATGGTGTGACTAAGGTAAAGGGGTGCTGTGGGAAATCACGTGGTGATCTACGCCCACGACCTTACCTTAGGGAATTGAGACTGGGAAGGGTGTGCTGTGGGAAATCACGCGGTGATCTACGCCCACGACCTTGCCCGAGTGAGAGGCTGGTATGGATGGGTGGTGGTAGTGCCAGTGGGCACAGAGGGAGATGTGGTTGGATGCCTCAGGTGAAAAATGTAAGGACAAGAACCTTGTGCCAAGTAAAAGACATAGTCAACGCTCAAGCCACAGGAGTTGACTTGTCAACACTGGTCTAGTAGCTGCTCCATTCAATTGAAACTCTACAGGTTGTGACGACAGGTAGACGGGGAGTTAGGTATGCTGCGGGTACCTAACAACGGTAGTATTCACTCACAAGCGGCTAGAGAAGAGTATGTGCGCAATTGTAGCCGTGACTGAGTGATGCTATCGGGTAGAGTCTATATAAAGAACGGAGCAGGGAACCGACCTGGCTCTCTTAACTCTGTCGCGGGAGTTAAGGGATCGTGTGGGTAAAGTTGAGCAACTCTGCAGAGTGAACAAATGGTATTCGAATACGCCGTGCTTCCGGTTAATGAAGCTGTGTTAAATGGGTGATTCCAATAACGAGGCATAAGTAGGGTTTGAGATGATTTAATGTGATAAGTGATGAACTGATTCCGTTAATGAAAACCCCTGATCTTAAGGAGAAAATGTTTTACTTTTAATTGTTTGCAAATAAAACTGCATCCACCGCATAATAAAACCACTATACAACCTCCACCCGAGAACCCTGGCAATTAGTTATATAGTATTTCCACATGTGATTTGCTGAGTACGGGGTCGGAGTACTCAGGCTTGCCAAATTTTCCGACCACAGATACCAGAAGAAAAGGAGATGCTGCGAGTGTTCGTGTTAGGGTTACGTCTATACTCAAGCGTTCCTGTGGAGTTTTCTTCGGCTCTTCTGTATGTAAGTTAAGTTTTGGGCTTGGATGCCCGTATTGTCATTAAAGCTGGCCATTAGGTCTTACTTTAATCCAATTAACTCTTTTTAAATGGCTTATGAGCAGGCATGATACACTGTCAAGCCGCAACAGAACTCCTGGGCTGTTGCAGGCCGTACGACGTCCCTGTTCCCAAAAATCGAGGGCGTTACACAGATGCCGTTTTAAAATATGTTTGCGCAGAAGCACAGAAGTATAGCACATGCTTGCTCTATACTTGTCTTGTTTGTCTAGTTCAGTTCAAGAGTACTAAACACACTTTTTTGATAGGAGAATTTTTTTTTGGAGCGGATTATGATAGGACAATATTTTTAGAGGATTGATAGGAGAACTTAGCCATTGGGCTGTACACTTTCGGCAAGGGGCACCCACATGCATCATGCATGGCCCATACAATGCCGGAAATCTAAGCCCCAAATGTTCGGGCCAGCTGTGTGCCACCTTCGACCGTCCGGTGCAAATCCAACGGCTCTGAAGTGCCAACAAGTACGTTACTGTGCCTCGATCTCCCAAGGCGGACACATGCAACCTGCAGGCTCCTTTGGGAGGCCCTTCAGTCGAACTCATCGGTAACGATAAAAATGAATTTTGAAAAAGAAAAAGATTAATTGTTTGTACGCATAGCATGGCATTGCACTCTCTCTCCATGTGCTAGCTAGACCGAATGCAGAGGCCGGGGAGATTTCAGGATGGTAGCTGAAAATGCAGGCAGAAACGTCCGGGCATGTATGCATGTCAGTTTCGATGGTCATTGTCGCCGTGGACCGTGCGCATCATGGATTTTTGTTTGCACACAAGTGACAAGTAGGGAAGTAAACGGAGCGGATACGAGTGGATATTGTTTATCTCGTATCCTTTTTCATATTTTTTGTCGGAGTCAGAGTCAGACACGGATAGTGTCGGATACGAATACGAATGCCGATATTCTCGGTCACGAATACGGAGCGAATACATGTCACTCCGAATATAGCTAGCTTCAGTTACGAATATTTAATCGGATAATGTGCAAAAGCAAATTTCACATGGTGACAAGAACAAGTTAAACAACTAGTAAATTCTAGCTAGCAAAGTAGCAAGTAAATGATAGAGACTAGTTAAACAAGTAGTAGCTAACTAGCTACATGTCACATGGTTCAAAAGTACGAATCGCCTATAGTCAAGTAGTCAAGTACATCACTAGTTCATTTAACTTCATTACATTTAGCAAATGATTCCACAAGGCATTCATGTCCCTTGAGATCTCACTTCGAGCTTTGTGAGGACATTAATTGCACGACGTCTAAAGTTGTTTCTCCTTTCCACCATTTTTTGTATCAACAGTCACCATGTATTTAATATAGTAGTCCCAAACCTTTGAGGTACACTTCTTCTGCTTCTTCTTAGCAGGCTCAACTTCTCCGGTGCAAGTCAAAATCCCAGTAATAACCGTACGCTTATTGCTTAACATAGATTTTCAATCAGAAAGCATTCTATTTCTTACTGAACAAACGTAGAGTGTAAAGGGTGCTGTCACTGGCCTTTACTGAACAAGCATTCTATTTCTTAACCATATGCTTCATATATATTTTCAATTAGAAAGCAATAGATGGGACAAAACACATAATAAGGCAAAATTTATCCAGAAATTAAGCATGCTAGCAAAATAACAACAAACAATTCTATGCTAATCAATTACACAACAAACTAAAACCTGGCACTCCATGAGATGCTGAGGAGAGTGGTTTTCTTGATAAGATCTAAACCAGAAACAACTCATCGGTCAATACCATGGAAAAATAATTTTTGATGCATTTGATTTTGATCTCATAAGTCCGACAAAAAAAATCACTCGCCAGTCAATACTACCAGTATACTAACCTCACACCACTAAGGCACTAACCCAAACTGAGATCTAATACGAGTGTACAGCCCACCGACGCTGCAACAACCACCGAAACAAGCAATCTTAAATAAATAAATGATGCTACATTTCAAGAAGAGGCGGAGATCCCACCTAGCCGGTAGAGAGGCCAGGTATTCGACTTCGTTTCCGTATCCGGTAACTATCCAGTAACTATCTGAAAAATACCCGGATAGTTCTGTATTCGCCAGATAATGCTTTTTCCGAATTCGTTTCTGTATCCAACAAAAAATATCCGACTTCGTTTCCGTATCCGACAAAACCTTCGGATATCCGAAAGTTTGCTCCAAATTGTATCTGAATTAAAATGGACAGACGAACGATTAAGAAATATCCACTCCATTTGCACCCCTAGTGACAAGCGCCTCTCCTCTCCAACCACTGGATTAATTGGATGTCGTACGTCCATGCCCTTCAATTTGCAGCTAGCTAGCTAGCTGCAACCAGGGTTCACATTATCGGTTTTTATTTTTTATCGGAGGAAGCTGGTAAGCTCGGTTGGGCTGATTATCAGTTTTTTGGGAGAAATTCGGACTGAAAAATTCAAACAAAATTTGAAATTCAAATACAAACCGGCCGATTATCGCCAAAAATCGGTTGAAAATTCTTGAATAATCGAAAAAATTGGCCAATTATTTTTGTCTTGTCAACTCTTGCAGTTCATATCAAAATAAAATTTGCAATTTGGGATATGCACAACAATATTGTTTTTGTCAAGATAACATGTTAATACTTACAGAGAACCTAGAAAGAACTTCAATTTATTAATAAGTTCGTAATCTTTGTAGCAAAACTAAGCAAAATGCCATCATATTCTGAGAACCAAAATATTTATTTCAACTGCTAAATATGTCTAATGTGCTAGGAGGATGAAAATCAAGCAGCGCCTGCCAATGCTACATTTCTACATTTGTACATACACAACATCAATTAAGCAGCTTCACCAATCCAACACTTCATACCTTCAGCAGTGCATGTCGATGCTGACGGTCTTAAAGTAGCCGGATGTCCCACACCGATGTTGGCTCCGCCGCCATCTTGCCTCCTACCCCTACTACCCGAGCTGCCGTCTTCGGCCCTCAACTCCTCACCCCCTCCCCTCCTGAGCCATAACCAGCCACGCCTCTTGTGCTGCCACCCTCCATATGCCAAGCACAACCGAGACGCAGATTAAGGTTGTGCATTTTTTCACTGAACCAAAAAAATCGAACTGGAAAAACCAAACCGTAACGGTCAACTCGGTTTGATCAGTATTCGGTATTCTGTTCAGTATCTGAAAAATTGGCATCTCATCTATTTGGTATTTTCCGGTATAAACTGAGTTAAAACCGAAACTACCAAATCTACCGAGTCTTTGCTAGTTCGCTTGTTCTTCAGCAGTTCAGCCCAGCTCGGCCCGCCAACTGACGAAGCCACCGACGCACGCGGCACGCCTATTACGCCTTACAAGCGTACACAACACCGCAGTCGCCATATCCATAGCGTGTGCATCTCTCTATTCCTCTCTTCTTCAACCCTAGGCACTCGGTACTCCAAGCCTCCGACCTCCGGTGCTCCCCCAGTCCCAAGCTCGGCCGGCGGCCACTCAGGCTCTGGTGCTCCGCCTCCTTCGGTGCTCCTAGACTCCAGTCCGAGTCCAGCCTCCCAGGCCCAGACGCTGGCCTCCTCCCAAGTCCCAACTCCAAGACTCGTCGGGGCTCCCTCTCCCAAGACATCGGTGCCAAGCCCTCACCGCATGGAGCCACTGACAGCGCCGCCAACTACCAGGTCTTCTCCATTTACGACTAGATCTAAAATTCTAAATGCTCCAGTATAGTAATCCAACCTCCGGTGCTCCCCCAATCACAGGCTCAACCAACGGCCGCTCGGGCTCCGGTGCTTTGCCTCCGTCGGTGCTCCCAGACTCCAGTCCGAGTCCCAGCCTCCCAGGCCTAGACATTGGCCTCTTCCCAAGTCCCAACTTTCAAGACGTCGGCACCAAGCCCTCACCGCGTGGAGCCACCGACAGCGTCGCCGAGTACCAGGTCTTCTCCATTCACCACTAGATCTAAAATTCTAAATGCTCCAGTACAGTAGTAGACAGCAGTCAAGTCCACCTCTAGATCTAAATGCTCTAGTAGTCCAGTCGTCCTAACTCTTAATTCCTAAACCTCTATATCTACCAAATTTGTTATATATTATCTTGATTTATTTGTTTGTTTGATGAATGCAACCTTGAAGCTAGATTGGTGAATGGTGATTGACTGATATAGTGATATCTACTACAACATCGGAGTTACGGAGTCAATAGGATCTTAAAGTAATTCCCCTATGTTTCATTTGGCAAATAATAATTGATAGAATGCCAGATTGCTAGCTGCCTAGTCTGTTGTGAACTAGTAATGTTGTTGCATACTTGCATTGATTAATGGTTATTACATTGGTTAATGGTTATCTATCTTTGCATTTTTGGATTATTAGATGTCTGAGTCAGATGATATTGCAAATATTCATGTTGCTGCTACTGGGTCAGTGGGTATGGGTATGAATGTGGGCAGCGATGAAGCTGTTGGTCCCAATGAAGCTCAAGATGGAAAGAAACAAATGAATCCCAGATCAGAGATATGGAACCATTACACACGACTACCAGATGACCAGAATAAGGCTAAATGCAATATTGTTCTCGGATCCTTGCCTGCGATTCACAAAAAAATGGTACCTCCTCACTAGTATCTCATGCAAAATGTTGTAAGAAGCATCCTGCCAGGATCAACAGTCAAACTCAACTAACCTTCCAACGTAGTGTAGATGGCCAAAGTAGTTACATAGTACCTTAGAAATACAATGTAGAAGAGGTTAGGGCATCATTTACTCGCATGGTAATAGTTGATGAGTTACCTTTTATCTTCTCAGATCATGAATGTTTTAGGGACTTTATGTTGAAAGCTTGTCCTCGGTTCAATCCACCATCTAGGACAATAATGTATAGAGACATTCTTCGCCTTTATGAAGATGAGAAAAGAAAGCTAAAAATCCTTTTGAAGGATTCTCATCAAATAGTAAGCCTCACAACCGATACATGGACTTCTTCAACCCTTCAAAACTACATGGTTCTCACTGCACATTACATTGATAGCAATTGGTGACTTAATAAAAAATCCTTAACTTTTGTTTGGTAGACAGTCATAAAGGGGAAGATATTGGAAAAGCACTAGATAAATGCTTGCTTGAGTGGGGCATTAAGAATGTGTGCACTATTACGGTAAATAATGCTAATTCAAATGATGGAGCTATAGGCTACATGAGGAGTGCTTTGAAAAATCGTGATGGTACATTTGCGAAAGGTAATCATCTTCACATGAGATGCGTAGCTCACATTATTAATCTTGTGGTTCAATATGGGTTAAAGATATTGGCTCCTGGCATTTCCCATATTCGTAATGCTATCAAATATGTGAGAAGCTCCACTTCAAGAATGAACAACTTTAAAAAGTGTGTGCAAATAAGCAAGGTTGAAGAAAAAAGTTTGGTGTCTCTTGATGTATGCACTAGATGGAACTCGACTTATCTTATGTTAGAGACTGTCGTGGGTTTTGAGAAGTCATTTGAACGACTTGAACTTTAGGACCCTTCCTATAAGGTTGAGTTGGGTGTGGATGGGGTTCCAACATATGATGATTGGGTATATGCAAAAGATTTCAAAGACTTCTTGAAACATTTGTTTGACCTCACAAAAAAGTTTCTGGCACTCAGTATATTACTTCCAACACTTTTTCGAAGATATTGCTGGTGTAATATATTTGTTGTCTGATTGGAGTCAACGTGATGATGATGATGACACTACCTTCAAACACATGGCTATTAAGATAAAGGAAATTTTTGATAAATATTGGGGGATCCTGAGAAAATGAACAACTTAATTTTTATTGCTGCAATTCTTGATCTAGGTACAAGTAATTCTTAATCTGAGTCAATGGATGGATGTTTTTATTAACCAATGATCACTCACTTTGTTTTTTTAATGTTTGTGTAAGGACTAAGCAATCTAATTTCTTCAAGTACGCGATTACCTCGACTTATAGGCATATTAAAGGTGCAAAGATCTGGGATAAGATAAATAGGGCATTCGTAGATCTTTTTAAAGAATTCAAGAAGATGTACTCTCCTGTTGAAAACCAAGGTGATAGACAAGTACCATTAGATACACAAAATGCTAATGGTACTGAGCATTCAAGTGCATGTACAAATTTTATGAGGTCTTTATATAATAAGAGAATGAAAGTTTCTAGTGGAGGTGGTGGCAAATCTGAATTATATAATTACCATGTCGAAGATATAGAAGATGATGATCATGGCTTTAATATTCTCTCTTGGTGGAAGTACAACTCACCTCGTTTTCCAATCCTCTCACGGATTGCGCGTGATATATTGGCAATCTCTATATCAACTGTTGCTTCTGAATAAGTTTTTAGTACTAGTGATCGTGTTCTTGATGATTTTAGAAGCTCCTTGACTCCATTCACACTCCAATGCTTGATATGTGCATAAGATTGGTTGCGTTCTTTAAAGCGCATCAATGTGGAAGCCGATTTAGCGGATTGTCTAAATTTGAAGAAGGTACTATAATATATGCAATGTATTTCTATTCATAAGTGATAGCAAATTGGCAATTGACAATTGCTTCAACTAATTAGCTTATTTTTCATGTCATGAAGGCATTGAAATGTCGGGCCAAGATCCAACTCCAACAGCAAGTGTCTACACCTCGGATCGAGTTTGATGCTTTAGACTAAAGATATGTTGCCATGTTGGGGCTTTTGTTATTATTTCAAAATTAGACTGCTTATTTTGTTATTCTTGCCTTGTTGGACATGGATTGTGTGGAACTGTGGATTGTGGAACTGCTGGAGTCTGTCTGGTGTCTAGAGACTGCTGTGCTGGTCACCTGGTCGCCTACTCGCCTAGTCTGCAGTCTGCACTCCGTTGCCTGCTGGTGTTGGAGTTGGAGACTTGAGTGAGTTCGGTCTGCACTCTGCAGCTCTGCTGCCTGCTAGACTGCACTCTGTAGCTCTGCTGCCTGCTGGACACTGGTCTGCTGGAGTTTGGAGAGTCGATTGAGTTTGGTGATGGTCTACAGTCTGCACTCTGCTGCCTACTGCCCTGCTGGTTTATGTCATTATGTGGTATTACAGTTATAGCTTGTTAGCTTGAGCATTGTTGCTATTTTGCATAATTCTTCTAACCTTGCGCTCGAGTGACAGACTGTGGCAATGTCATGTGGCATTAGATTTTTCATTTGTTCTGTCTGCTTCTTTCTGAATTTTGATGATGAGCTTTTTGTAGCTGTGGGTTGTGCATGGCATGTACTGGTATTGCTGTAGTTGTCTTTCTGATGAGTGAGTGATGATGGACTTTTGAATTTTGATGTGTGCCAGACTGCTAGTCTGGAATGGAGATTAACGTTTAGCAATTCACGCAAACTTTAGTAAAATTGGTATTTACTGATACCGTACCGAAATAAGATGGTATTTACCGATACCACACCATATTCTGTAAAGTACCGTATTTCCCGAATTACTAAAACCGTATTTACCGAACCGTACAAACCGAAAAAACCGAACGAACAGTCCTAACACAAATCAAGGTAGACCACACGAGAGGGAGGGAATTAAGTGGGGGAGCGGAGGCGAGCAGCCGAAGTGGAGGGATCGCCACGCAGGAGCAACACGGCCGCCAGACACCAGCCACCATAGAGAAGAAAAAAGAGGAAGAGAATGGGTGATGCGCTCACCTCTCCGCCCGTAACCTAGGTCAAGCCAATCGCCTGAGCGAATGGGCCAAGCCGGGCTAGGCGTTCGTTTGAAATAGGCCGAAATTTTTAGGACCGGTTTGTCTACCAACCGAGGCCGCCCGGTAAACCCGAAAACCGGCGATAATCGGTTTATACTGGCCGAAACAAAAATTCTCTGGCTGCAACTGCAAGCCAGGGAAATGGCCCCTGCGCAGCAGCATACCTACTTCGGTGTGTAACTGAATCATCCAGAAACATCACGTGTGCTAGCTTGCAAAAAAAAAGTATATACGTAGATGTATCTTAATTGGTACCTAAGACTAGTAAGACCCGATTAAATTGGAGGTGATCATTAGCAACAGGTTTAATCCAGTTATGAACGCTTTGGAAATAATTGGAGTTTTCAGGATTGGAGTTGGACACTTTACGTTGTTGTCGCAGTACTCCATGAGCATTTTAATTTACCCTGTCTGAACTAGATGTTCAGATTATTTGGCAGGGAAATTAAAAGCGGCAGCACAGGGTTGCTTTCAGGAGTCAGAATCCTTTCTCAGGGAGCCAGCCAGAGATCTTGAAATTGACATAAACTAAGCCAATCAATCTGAGGCCTTCGGAATTATACCGCAGACCAGCCTGACCTTGAGGAAATTAAGCTAGTTAAACTCAACAAAGTCTGGGCCTGAAGCCCATCTCATCAACATATATACAGCTGAACCGTTTCGCTACTGCCATATGTGACACTAGAGGTTTCAGATGAGTTAGTGATGGATGTCATGTCTTGGCCTTAACCAAACCAGCAGTTTCAGTGAACCACATCATTGATGTCTTATATCTGAATATTGCTGACGATCTTCAAATGGTGTGCTTCTTCTTTTGTTAATAATTAAGCAGGAAAGTGTGAACAACAATGCTGCAGATGAGTGAAGGAAAAGTTCTGAAGACACAATAGATCGGAGAGGGAGCAATTAAAGATCTACCAGTCAAGTTGCCTGTTGCCAGCATGAGATCTATGAAATGGGTGGCCACTGTTTCATACTGGCTTGCTCCTACTTGCCTGAGCTAAAATCTCAGGTCCACCCAGGCTAGCTAGCTCTCCTATAGCTCCCTCCCTGCCAAGGAAACACACACATCAGAAACTCACCGCCGGCCCCGCCGACCGCGATCGTGTGGCTGTCGTCGGCGATCTGAAAGCGACGGGGCCGAAAGCCGACCCGGTCGGGATACTCCTCGGTCCGATTTCGGATTGAGGCCGGCCGGTGAATTCATTCCAAGTAGCTGCCTGGCTGGCCCCTCTGAACTACCCTTTCTCTCTTTGGACGCTTTCATGGAAGAACGATCAACGATGCATAATAATGCACCACTCCAACAGCAGCTAGCTAGCAGCTGCGGTCCATACTCCATGCATGGATGCTATCATATGCCTTCCCCTCATGTTCATTGATCGATGCAGCATCGGCATATATGAATGTGCATGGCCTTCTGAGGTACAGGATTAAGAACAAATTAGATGCAATAGCACTGTGGATAATTCTTGTTGATTGTGGAAGGAACGAAAGTGATGAACAGGAAATTTAGCTGAGACAAGGCCGCCTCCTGTGCTTGCCTTCTTACGTATGGCAGCAGCTACATTGCAACTGTTTCAGTACTAATTTCAGATGTTTCAGGACGACAGATCCTCGTATTATTTGATGGATTAGTACATGTTTGATTTGTAGCAACAATGATTGATCATTATGGTTGACGAACAAGATTTGGACATACATGCCTGTGCCAATTAATCTCAACCTATCCTTTTTTTTGTTTTACCACATTTTACTATATATTTGTCAACTATGAAGCAACCGATGATTAACAATAAAATAGCGTCTCAAAACCCTTGGAAGTAGAGCTGATTTTTCTCTCTAAAAACCTTGTATTTCTACCTTTTTTTCTTGCGCATTTGTGACACGAGAGTGATGTAACACGAGATTAGCTGCATGCGATTTATGGGTGAATATAGTACACATACCCTGATCTCTGATGGGTGCCTTTCGTGTTTTGACCACAGAAGTAGCTATGGATATTTTGTACGCTGCAAATCTTGAATTAGTGGCCCAGATTAGAGCCCTTAACTCTCATTTATCCGCATATTTTTCGCACAAAAACTCCCCATTCTGTGTGCGCCCGCACTCTGATTTGGTATGATTTGACAGGACAGGATCATCCAATTCTGGCAGATGTATACGGTGGTGATCGTTTTGGATTCAGCTTTTGAGCTTCCAGTTTATTTTTCACTATTCATAAATTTTATCTTTTTCTGAACTTTTAACTTTTTGTTGAGTTTTTTTGTCGGTTCTATTTTTCCCGTATTTGTTTGTATTATACGTAATGGGCTAACATATTTTTTATATATTTTTTAAAAATTTAATTATGGTAAATAAGCCTATGTCAGCTATAGTATTTTTTTCAGTCAGCTGCAATGCTTTTCAGTCATAAGCCACCAAAAATAAGTCCAAATGATCACCACCGTAATACTATTATTAGCTGAAATTATTACTGTAGCCTCCAGGCATGCATGTGTAATATACCGGAAAGTTCTTTCTCTGTACATTCATCACAACAATCATGCCCTAGATTAACACCAGACTCAACCTTGCTTTCGAGATTTTACGAACAAGTCGCCTATGCTTTCGAGCATGTTTGGAGTACAGAAATTTTACAGGAATCAATATAAAATTCCTACAAAAAAAATTCTACCAAATTCTCGCTCATGTTCCAAACAGACCCCAATTAAACACCAATTTGATGCCTTCGCCGATAATCGTGTAACTTTCAACAAAAGCAACAGCAAGGCGTAATCCAAGTTGATGCTGACAAGGACCTCACTTGGGAGCACCCCGGGGATCACAACAAGTGTCTGCATCCGCCATTAACTAACTAGTTTTTCTTTGTGAAAACGCAGGAGGTTTGCGTTTGATTCGATAAGAAAAATACAGCACTGTTGATTCGATAAGAAAAATACAGAGACAAGAAATTACAGGAAAGGAAGCGATTGGAAAAAGAGCACTACAGCTGAGTAGAGGTGGGAATTGAGCCGTGCGTGCGGCGGCACGGCACGCCCGTGCCTCACCGTGCCGGGCGCTTCGTGCCGCACGTTCGGCCCATCATCTCATCGTCCGCGCGCGTGCCGCCCGCCTCGTCTTCGGCCAGGTCCAAGCACGGCCCAAAGCCCACCGTACCGGCGTTCGTGCTGTGCCAGCCCAAGCCCAACCCAAAGTAACTATACACAACAAAAGCGATAGCGACAATGGTAGCGGTGGCCACTATCTTCCTTTCTCTTGTATCCGCCTTATTAAAAACCTACTTAAAATTCGATTCTATTGTCTCATGCCATTTCACCTTCGAACTTGGTCATCTAGTCCAATGGAATGTATATCTTGGTGCAAATTAGACTATGGTGTATATGGACATCACCCAACAATCTAGCATAGGCCTACCCAACTAGTCAAATAGAAAAGCTAAGGAGAGTCATGAGTACAATTTACTATAGTTAAGAAATCAATTTTAAATAGTTTCTGGCCAATCGTGCTCTTCGTGTGCGTCTTGCCCGAGCACGGCCCGACCGCCGCCGCGTCGCGTCGGATTTTGAAGCCCAGCTCGGCCCACCGTTCGTGCCGTGCCGGCACAGCCCGCCACGTGTCGGACCGGACCGTGCTTGGGCCGGGCCATGCCGGCCGTGCTTCGGGCTAGCCCAAAAAAGCCCGGCCCAAATCCCACCTCTACAGCTGAGTATACCACTAAGCCAGAAGAGGCCACTGTCCAGAACCTGCATGGGAGCGAAGATCGGCTAATTTTGACTTGCACAGAGCCGGCCGATCAAGTGCAGACTTCCTGCTTAGTGCAAAGGGTAATTAAGCTCTCAAGATCTAATCCGGCCATCAACTAGTTTGGTTTTGATCTGAAATCTGGGAGATAATAATAATAATACCATCACACAGCAGTAATAGGCATCTCTCTCTGTCTACCTCTCTTATCTCTCGACTATTTCTGTTTCTTATATGTGATACTGTGGTGCATGTGGTTAGCTGTTTTGAGTGTTGACATTTTTACTCAACTCCAACCCACAAGAAAATGTGTCCTTCCTGGTACAGTGCAGTGCTGGGAAAGCTATGGGTTGGCTGCGTTATCCTATTGTCCACTTTGGAGGTGGTTGCTAGGGCACGTCAATCTGACCACCCCTGCTGGTCTACTGCTTTGCTCTCAATTCTAGCTATTCTGAGGGGGTTATGACTGAAAAGCACTGTAGCTGACGGTGGCTTATTTGGCGTAATTAAATTTTAAAAAATTTAAAAATAGAAGAAAAAACATGTTAGTCCGTTACGAACAGTACAAACGAATACGGAAAAAAGAACCGAAAAAAGTTCAAAAAAAGCTAAAAAACCAAAAAGACGAAATTGTTGAATAGTGAAAATAAGCCAAAAACCAGAAGCCTAAGCCGTTTTGAGCGGGGCAGAGCTTCCCCTAAAAAGTTGGGGCACCTACAATAATGATGCGGTCAAACACACTTTTAATAGTCCTGAAGTGTTGGGTTTTAAACTTTTACCTATATCTTTTAGCCAAAATAAAACTATAGTGTCTATTAGTTTTTCTAACTTATTTGATTAAAAATTAAAATAATAAAATATTGTTATAACTCTACAGATAATACAAAGACAAAAAGAGAGAAAAAGAAAAAGAAAACATGTTAAAAAACCATACAGAAGGAATATTAAGACATTTCACTTGGAAATTAACATCGATTGTTCCATTTCCAGCAGCACTGTTCCTCTGTTTTGCTTTTATTCCTCTCTCTTTTTCTCCTCTTTTGCATTTTCATGGTGGTGCGAAGGATAAGATTATGATTTCACGATGGAGATATGATACATGAATACAGAGGAGTTGTTTGTATGTGGGGCTCCAAGAGATCACGGGGATCTACCAATGGGGACGTGCCCATTAGCAGCCACTCATCCCTTGTTTGTCTCAGTTACCACAACAAATGGACACAAGGGCCACTACTGCTCTCTACCCTGCAACATACGTCAATTTGATCCTAACCAGAATGTTCATTTCAATGTACAGTATATTTGCTAATACTTCAGGTATATATATGTCAAATCTGAGTGCTTTGCATCTCAAAAACCTAGAATTTTGGATGACTAATGCTGAGAACAATATTGATACATCTTTGTCACAGACATGCATGGTGGACCAATAGTATCATAATGCATGTGTTTAGCGCCTATGAATTTGCAAGGGTTTACAGCTTTTTACGCATAAAACTAGGCACATTTGCAAATAGAGCCTAAAGATCTCGTAGCATGGACGACATGTATAGCCAGAAAATCATGATTGACATAAGGAGCAAGCGCATTTCGTGTCATTTTTTCTTATGTAATTATAGGAGCGCAAGGAAGTGCTCCCAAACATTTTTTTTAAAAAAAAAGTCTTTTCACTATTTTAGAAGAGCAGCAATGCACTTCCCAAATTAAATGATCCTTGAATTTTCTCTGAAACTGGAGATATTATCATAAGACTAATTTTAATTAGACATTACGATATTTATTGATTATCAAAGTTCAACGTTGGATACCAAGTAGACTCTGAAGCATATGTTTCTCAGGTAGTCTAATTCGTTATGCTAAATGCATGTGCCTTATATTGAACAAGGCTTCCCTGTTCATTTGTCATGTTCCCCTGTCACGTAGCGTACATCAGTTACTCTCCATCCTCTTTCTGTGGATCGAAAAATGTAATCCAATAGAGTGGAGAGGATCCACGTGTATAGGGATAGAAATAGGGACAGAGAAGCCATTTTCCCTTATATTATGGAAGTTAGTACCATACAAGGACAGCTCTGCATAATAATGGATTTCTTTTACTGTGTAACAACGTGCGTGGCCCCAGGATTTTGTGTACGAGCCTCGTGGCTTGTCTGGTGTGCACGTGGCATCTCCTCAGCCACTATTTCATACATCTCAAACGTGAAGTACTATAGCGTTGGCATCTCATCTCACTGTATGGTGGGCCACATAAGAAATTTTTTCTCGCTTGCAACCAACCAACCCTTGAATTTTTTGTTGCCACCAAATCACCTACATAGCTTTTAATGTGCATGATGTGGCAAAACAACAACGTGGACAGGGCAAGTAGCAACTGCTTTCCTGTACTTATGTACCATCATCATATTTATAGTTGTGTTTTTTTTCCAACACCTTATAGCTTTTGGCTTTTAAATTCTACTTGTTCGCAAGAGGTACGGAGAGATAAATAATTATATGTGATTTTGGTCAGTATAGTTAGAGTCGGTACAGTATCTACTACAATTAACTAATCGATCCTATTTTAAAAGGATACTTTATTTGAATGTTAGTTATTGTAATATAAATCAGAAGATAAGATAGAAGTCGAAAAGAAGGAGGCAGTAAAATAGAAAATTGAGTTGTTCGGGTTGAATCTTAAAAATTGTTACCTTTCTTGAAGTTCATCTCGAGTGCTGATTCCTTTGCAAGAGAATGCAGGTGAAATGGATGCACATCAATCAATCTGCGAAACACAATTCACTTCTACCTCTATTTCACCACTTATTTTTCTTTGTCAAAACTGAACCATGGGCTGGACACACAGGATAAATTGATTTGGTGTCATTCTCATGTCAGTTGAAATCTGCTTCGAGATGTATCCTCTTTTTATGGAAATGCATCATGGATGACTAGCATAATTGAAGAGGGCAAATTGAGGACTTCTACGCTTTACAAAGCTTTACAAACAATATTACATTTCATACATCCTAAAGTACCTACGGTTACTGATGGATTGGCACAAACTAACCAGTATTTTTGCTCGTTGTTTGCTTTAGAAATGTGCACTTTCCATTTCATGGAGCATATAAATATTTGCCTATAAATTTTTTATGTTTTATGGAGCATTAGTAGTCTATACTATTCAGATTGTTGCTAAGTTTAGGATCATAAAAAAGTGCTGAAATGTATTGTGTCTTGAGTGGTCGTTTTTCTAGAAAAATGTATATCGCAGATGAAATATGATAGATAACTTGTAAAAAAAATCAGACACAAAATTTTAGTTGGACACAAACGGAAAAGTCCTTGTAAGCCTTGAGAAGCTTTAGGTACCTTTCTGGCCACCTATCATATGCGCTCCTTTTTTCTTATCCCCTATATATTTGTCAAGCTCTATATATCACATTGTGAGAGAGAGCAAAAGAGAGGGAGAGACGTACTAACTAATGAACTGCTCTTATGCTTGCACCAGTGTATCATAGGATAGGGTCATAAGCATTGTTGTTAAGTGCTACTTCTCCTCTCAGTCTTTCTTATTCTTTTTTTTTTCCCATTTGCTCTTTAATTTGGATGTGTTGTTGAATGGTTGATATCTCCATCTTTGGTTTTTTAAACTTTTCTTTGCCTTTCTCTGGCCTTGTGGATGATTCTTACATGTTTTCTATTGGAGATGGTAAGCATTTCTTTGTTCTTTTGGGTCAATAGATTAGCTGTGACTTTTGTATCCTCCTACCTTATCCTGGCCCCGTTCTTGCTCAACTTCTGTTAGGCCAACAATGGCAAACAGTTCTCATGAATGCGGATGGCCATGAAAATCCCAAGTGCTATGATTAATCTCTCCAAACTAGTAAAAAGTTCTAGTAAGTTTGGTTGAAATTTTTAGTTTGAAAACAAAAAAGAAGAAGAAGGATTCAAATAGCTAGTTGCCAGGGTCGTGTATCCACTGTTGAAATTATGGACTTGTTCTTTTATGGTATTTTGGTCATAGAAATTAAACACCAGATTTCATGAGGGTTTGTAAAAGCGAGCTCGAACTTTTGCAATCGAAGAAGTAACTCTGTTGTCTAAAGAATCCTGAAGTTGTTTGTTGCAAGTGAAGTGATACTCTTAAATTTCCATTGGAACTTCCAGAGGTTTCTGTAAAACTGAAGTCTTTCCTGCTCTCTCATCAACATCCCCTGAACTTTCTGCAGAGTTTCATGTAGGGGAAGGCAAGCTGTATTTAGTTCTCGATTACCACCGGAACCTGAGAAGTCTCTACGAGCAACAACGTCGTCGGTTAAGGCAGCCGGCACGGCAATGCCGGTTCCCCTTGCCCCTTATCCAACTCCTCCTGTGCCATTTACACCTCCCAATGGTATGGTTTCCAACTGGGTTGCAATAACGCAGTTACTTTCGGCCTTGTTTCATGTTGGTTGGTCACTCAGAAATGTCGTAGTGTTAAGAGAAGTATCACAAATGCAGTCTTATCAAGATGTATTTGTCATAAACTTTAGCACTCCTCACCCTTTTAGACTAATAATCTAGAAACTGCACTTTCATATGCAGCTCTTGAAGAAGTTGTTCCATTTCCTGGTTCAGAGCATTCAGTACCTTCTGTTCATATATGTTTTTGGAAGTTCTGTTTGAACAAATTAAGCTCAAGATGCGCTCAATTAAGTTATAGAAGTTTCTCTTCTGATTTTGTTATTGCAATGCATGCAAGTGCTTTTCTGAAATGAAACTGTCAGTTATTAGTAAGTGAGATTCAGCCACTGAAGTGTTGCCTCTCTTCTGAAATTTCAGGGGCGCAAAGCCAGCTTGTCTGCTCCGGTTGCCGTAATCTGCTCATGTATCCAGCCGGCGCGACGTCGGTATGCTGCGCAGTTTGCAGTACCGTGACCGCTGTGCCGGCTCCCGGTATGCACATGAATCACTCATCTTTCTCTCAAAGATTTGTAAGTAATGTGGCATCTGAGTATTGAGTTCCATCTATGCAAGATTAGTACTATTAATGTCTGTTTCATTCTCACCATTTTTTCTACATCTGCTCTATGTGTGTGCTTCACATCTTCTGAACTTTATAAACAAAGGAGGTCTTGTGCTTCTTTTTTGGTACAGAAATCTAGTTGCAGATTTCACAGTAATATAGAGAGATCAAAGGGGATAACTTGTTTTCCCTTAATCCAATGCAAGAGGCTTTGCATTTGCTGAAAGTTGTCCTGGAATGCAGTTTTCTGAGTATTTTTCCACCTGGATTCGGTGCAGGAACCGAGATGGCGCAGTTAGTTTGCGGGGGATGCCACACTCTTCTGATGTACATACGTGGCGCGACAAGTGTACAATGCTCTTGCTGTCACACTGTCAACCTGGCTATGGACGGTAAATCAACCAAAGCTTTTCATTCTCCTCTTCCTCAGTTGCAAATGGTATATTCTGTGGTTTTGATTCCTGTATGCAAAATCCTCCTCCTCAATAGAATATATTCTGAGGCTGAAAGCTATAGCAATCAGTCGATAACAATCAACATCACAGAATTGGCTTATCCTGAAGTCATACTCATCAGAATTGGACAGTAAAATATCCATTTGTTGTGATTCAGAAAACAGAAAAAAAAATGACAAGGATATCCTAGATCTACCAAAATTCGATGAATACCTCCTAGAAATCTGACAAACATATCCTAGAATTACTGAAGGTTTCATAAACATACCCATTATCATTGAGTCCTGACTTCTGAAGTTCCACACTTCCAGAATTCATTAGGATGAGTGCTCAATTAATCTTAAACGCTTTGAATGACAAATGATTCTCATGTTCTTGGTGGCAGCGAACCAAGTTGCGCATGTAAACTGCGGGAACTGTCGTATGCTGCTCATGTACCAGTATGGCGCAAGGTCTGTCAAATGCGCAGTCTGCAATTTTGTGACATCAGTTGGGGTAAGTATTCATCATCAGACTACTTAATTTTACGTATGTTATGGCGTTAACATCATCTAATTGCTATTGTTATTGTACTGCAACCTGAATTCCATATGAACCATACTTGAAGAGTGTTCTTTTTTCTTTCTTCTACTCTTTTCAGGCCTCACCTGGTGCAGACCAGAAGCCCAGCAACTGAAGTCCTACAAAATTACGAAGGCAGCTTCTCAAAAGGATGCTTTGAGTGCACATGTATAGAGTTCTTCCCTGAAGCAATTTTTTTTCTTCTCTCTTTTCCCCATTTCTCCCTTCCTTCGTTGGGACTTGGCGAGCTCGCGGAATAAATGAGAGTTTTGGTAATACCTAGTGCTCAAAATTCGTCGAATTGTCTGTATAACTGGATCAGATATATACATAAACCTATGATGTCTATGCATTGCTCAATGTTCTGACGTTTCCCCTTAGGTCCAAATCTAGCTTCTTTTCCCTGTGCTTTTCTGAAGAACTTCTTTCACTATGATTTATGGTTTGTGCCAATTCTTGAACTGAATTTTTTTTACGACACTTTTTTTATGACCATTCTTGAACTGACACTTTTTTTATGACCATTCTTGAACTGAACTTAACACTTGCATGAGTATGAACAGTAACTGTTATGGTCACACACCAATCAGTGGGTACCGGAGCTTCGGGAGGTCCAAAGAGGCGCCCAGAGCGTAAAATTCAATAGAGGGGAGAAGTGTGAAGTGTGTATCTCGTATTTAGTCTCCATTCAAGTCTATTTCTTACATCCAAATGCCCTCTCTTCCTTTCATGGTGCCCTAGAGATTATATTTATAGCTATAGATAAGGAGGTTACACAAATGCACATATCAGATGGGAGGTGCTGGTCAAGGAACAAAGCTAGTGTTGCTTGCTGGGACACAGGCCTGAGTGTCGGGCACCATCTGTCTGACTCTTATCCAACTCTGATGGTTGCCTGGCACCCTCTCCCAGCAAACAGCTTGCAATCATGGCATGTGGCCCATTTGAGCCTTGAATGCATTGCCTAGGTGGATGAATCATCCTGACAAGGACTATCAGACTCTGATCACCGATCCAATAATTGGCATGAATGGCTTGCACACCTCAGAGAAAACTACGCAAAAGTTTCAGAAAACGCAATGATAAAAAGGCATAGATGGTATTCAGTCGAGTCAGTAGTACTAGTACCAATTCAGAAACAGACTGAACAACAACACATCTATTATGTAGGATTGTGCAAGCATAGCAGCATAGGCCTTTGAATTTTGATACCCAAAGCAGTTTTTGAGCTGTGATGAAGCATCATCATATCGTGCTCTGTAACATCACTCATTCACTAGTTCCTCTTTTTTTAGAGGTACAAGACTGACACACAACCCACACACGCCCACTCACACCACACATGTGCGCATCCTCTACATACGCTATGATCTAATTAGGGGCTCAACAGCCTTTGGAACACGAGCACACGTTGTCCCACTAAATACGCACTTGTGTACCCCTCTAGAGGGTACTATTTAAATAAACAGACGGAGCAAAGCTCTGCTCTCACTCATTAGTTCCTCTTGATTGCGCATTACGCATACATGCTTGGGGTAATCTCTGACAAGAGAAGAACGGTTGTTTACAGCTTCCAAGAAGCGATCAAATGTCCTTGTTTCAGAAAAAGAAGCGATCAATTGCTGTGTTTACATCACTGAAAAAGTGAAAAGGCAAAAGAATGACACTTGTGAATGTCCTTCGCGCCGATCACAATCGTTGATATCAGGATCGACGGCTCCGGCGCGGCCTACACCTCTGCCGTCGGTCACAGCAGCCGCCGGCAGGTGTACCGGACGGGGAGAGTGACGAATATCAGGCACCCGCCGGCAGGTGTACCGG